>CM059198.1:20655016-21397589 GCA_030323885.1 Branchipolynoe longqiensis | reverse complement strand
TCTACAGACTCACAACAAACTCGCTACACACTCGCTACACAGTCGCTACACACTCGCTACACAGTCGCTACACACTCTCTACACACTCTCTACACACTTGCTACACACTGACTACACACTCCCTACATACTCCCTACATGCTCGCTACACACTCGCTACACAGTCACTACACACTCTCTACACGCTCACTACACACTCGCTACACACTCACTACACATGCGCTACACACTCGCTACACAGTCGCTACACACTCCCTACACACTCGGTACACGCTCGCTACATTCGGTACACACTCCCTACACACTTGCTACACACTTGCTACACACTCACTACTCACTGACTATACACTCACTTACTACACACTCGCTACACACTCGCTACACACTCACCACACACTGCCACACACTTGCCACACACTCGCCTCACACTCGCCACATGCTCGCCTCCCACTCGCCACAAACTTGCCACACACTCGCCACACACTCGCCTCACACTCGCCACACACTCGCCTCACACTCGCCACACCCTCACTACACACTCGCCTCACACTCGCCACACACTCGCCTCACACTCGCCACACACTCTCCTCCCACTTGCCACACACTCACCACACACTCGCCACACACTCGCCACACACTCGCCTCACACTCGCCACACCCTCACTACACACTCACCACACACTGCCACACACTCGCCACACACTCGCCTCCCACTCGCCACACGCTCGCCTCCCACTCGCCACAAACTCGCCACACCACTCGCCACCTGCCACCCACTCGCCTCACACTCGCCACACCCTCATACAACTCGCCTCACACTTGCCACACACTCCCTCCACTTGCCACACACTCTCCTCCCACTTGCCACACACTCACCACACACTCGCCACACACTCGCCTCACACTCGCCACACCCTCACTACACACTCACCACACACTGCCACACACTCGCCACACACTCGCCTCCCACTCGCCACACGCTCGCCTCCCACTCGCCACAAACTCGCCACACACTCGCCACACACTCGCCACACACTCGCCTCACACTCGCCACACACTCGCCTCAAACTCGCCACACCCTCACTACACACTCGCCTCACACTCGCCACACACTCGCCACACACTCGCCACACACTTGCCACACACTCGGCTCACACTAGCCACACACTCGCCTCACACTCGCGTCACACTCGCCACATGCTTGTCACACGCTCGCTACACGCTCGCTACACCTCGATCACGCCCTCCGGTACTAGTAGTTGGAGTTGTAAATATTGAAATGCTATTAAATGTTTAACCCTGAGTGCCTGGTCACGTGACTGCGTATCAAGGTTTCGCGTGGTTGTGCGCCTAGAGTGAGCCTGCCCACACCTAGTGCACGACTGTGAACACTCCACATGTAGGTCAACTCATGACCTGAGCAGGAGGTCATGGGTTGGAACCGCCCCCCACCCACCCCACCGAGTCTATTCAACGACTTGACAAATGTATACTTGTTTCTGTGACCTAGCCTGACACAATGCATTACTAGTGTCGTGGGGAGTGGTGATGGAAATGGGAAATATCGTGGCTAGTACAGGATTCCCACCCACACTTCTTGCCATTTCCGGGGCTAGTCAGCTAGTCAGCTAGTCATTACACTACTTAGACTCCCTGCTGCTAGCTGCCTCTCGACGGCTACCTGTCTATGTGGTTTGTTATATGAGAGCTCAGTACAGACTACTACGCTAGGATAGGTTAGTTAGATTGTCAATTGCACAATAAACTACCAAATGGATTTTTTTCTTTAAAGCATGGACAAGTATCAATTTTATAAGTCACTGGTTTCAGTCGGCTGGGATTCAAACTCCTAACGCACGGGAAGCCTGCGCTCTACCGATTCGGCTACGGCGTCAGGTCACTGCATCAATGTCCTTTTGAGTCTTTGTGAATATAAACATAAGCATGTGTACATAGCAGGCCATAGCCATAGAACAGGACTTAAAAACTGACCACCTAACCCCCCCCCCCGCCCCCCCCGTCCCCCCGCTGATGCAGCCTACCTTCCCATGCCTGTCTGTCTACCTGTGTGAGGGGCCCTTCTTAAGCCTCCGTCACATAACTGTTAGTGGACGAGGTTGAATGCAGTGGAGGCTAACGTAGTTGAGAGTAGCTGAACGTAGTTGAACGTACCAGCATCCATACTTGTCCTTGATGTTAATGCGGTAATAACGTGGGTGAGCCGTGATCTCCGATTAAATTGTTGGACATGTTCAAAAGAGCGGTACATTAGAGGCTGAATTTGCATCCGTGATGCTAACATACACTAGCATACTCTAGCATACTCTAGCATACTCAAGCATACTCTAGCATGCTCTAGCGTACTCTAGTGTACTTGGACGAAGCCCTGGTCAGTTAGCCATTAGTGGACATAGATGAACGTAGTGGAGGCTAACGTAGTTGAACATAGTTGAACGTATTTGAACATAGTTGAACATAGTTGAACATACTGGCATCCGTACCATAACATATTTATCCATACCATAACATATTTATCCGTACCATAACATAGTTGTCCGTACCATAACATATTTATCCGTACCAAAACCTGCCATACCTTAACATATTTCAACGTAGTTTTTAACATACTTACGCCATGTTTGACCCACGTTAATCTATCCTACGGATCACTGGGTCCTCTAACGGCTATGTGACCGGGCCTTTACCTAGCATGGTGAGAGCTGTAGGACGGCGACAACACCGCCATAACAACACAACTTAGCTCACCGGCTGAAGGCAGAGGCTGGCAGAAGCCTGTTCGTGGTAGGTAGCTGATGCTAAGTAGACTTTACTGCCGTCTCAGACCGACGAGCCACCTGTGGCCAAAATGTATAGACTGGTCTGCACGCAGATTTACAAACAGTTCAGCGATCTATTCTTACAATTTGTTGTTGTTGTTTCTTTGGTAAATGGGTTTTATTCATGTGAACAGCTGGTTGATTGGTTGTTCGAGTTTTATGTCCTGGCAACATCTAAGGTCATATCAGGACGTTTACTGACGTGTGACAATGCACACTCATGGCAACCTTATAGTGCTGCCCCACTGGGAGACCAGGCCACCAGCACCATGACCTGATATCCAACTCAAGTCACAATATCCTGACACTGAGCCAACCAGTCCTTGCCCTATCCTAATAATAGGTTAGGAAGCGACAAGTATCAATTTTTAAGTCATTGGTTTGACTCGACCAGGGTTCGAACTAGTGGGTTCGAATACCCCGATCTACCAAAACGGGAGATGGACATCCCGTCTGTGAACACCTTCATTTCTCTAGCATCGTGGCATTGGCTTTCCGGTCGAAAATTGGGTCAGTTATTTATTTGCACACATATTGTGTTTGCTTTCGACCTAAGATATTAATAATATAAGAATATGTGTTACAATATCTAAAATTTGCAGATACAAATAGTTTGCGCCCGTCTTGATGTGTTCTTGCCGATGTGAGACCTCTATTTGCTCCCCGAGAGAGTGCTGCTAGTAACTTGCAAAAGCCAGTAGCACTTCAACACTTTGCAAGCAGCTTTTATGAAATGCACAACCACACAAAATACCATACCGGATCGGTCGTCGCCCGGGTTACCAAGGAATGCGCTCAACCTCATCTTCCATGGACAGTGAAAAAATCGGCTAGGAAGAATAAAAAGCTCATCACTCTCACAGCAGAGAGCTAAATGGAGAGCGTGGTTAAGACATGAGAGCAGTCTTTGTTGCATTGCGACCGACAGCATGATGATGATGATGATCTACAATTTACAACTCGTCAGTGAGTTTTGACGAAGTACTTTAGTCCGTCCTGATATGACCTTAGATGTTGCTAGGACGTAAAACAACAACAAACAAACAAGTCATCGGCTCTATCTTTGTATGTGTTTAGTTATTATCTTTATAGTGTCATAGGGTGATGAAACCGGGAAATATTAATCCACGGAATGGCAAGAAGTGTGGGTTCGAATCCTGCTCTTGGCATAATATTTCCTATTTTCATCACCCCCATGACTCTAAACTAAAGAACTGTAACTACACACATGCAAAAACTGGTACTTCATCCAAGATTTATTATTAAAGCCGCATAGTGTGATGAAAACATCAAGTTTTCAAAACCAAAACAATTAACGAGATCTGATCCTCCCTATCCATATTATGGTGCGCTTATCAAACATTTATTGTTACATACAGTAAACCTCCCTAACCGACTACCTCCACAAATCAACCACTCCCCTCTATCGATCGCTTTATTTGGGTCCCAACATTACCATTGTAATAATATTCTAACTCCCTAAACCGATCCCCTCCCCAAATGGACCACTTAAAGTCGGTCCCAAGGTCGGTCGATTTAGAGAGGTTTTACTGTAGATGGAATACTGAGTCAATTTAATTGAACCTATCACTGATGAAGCCTATAATGTCCTGCATTTCAACATGTCCTATAACGTTGTTCCATATAACTTGTTTTTGCATTGTAACTTGTCACGTGGTTTGCTACTGTCGTGGGGGTGATGAAAATTGGAAATATTGCGCCTAGAGTGGGACTCGAACCCACATCTCTTTGCATTCCGGGCCAGTGTGCTAACCATTACACCACCTAAGCTCCCTGATATGAACACACTACCCATGCCTACCTGTCTATGTGGCTCCTTGCCTGAGAGGTCAGTGCAGACTACTACACTATCATTCAGGTTGGATTCTCATAACTGATTTCTCATAACTTCTACTATCTTTGTGTGGAGTGAAGTGCCTTGGTCTAAGCTAAGTCCCTTCATTAGCTCGGCGTCACTGCGATTCTCCAGTCTCGTACACAACACAACACGCAGGCATAGTGCTACATTAGCAGGCGAGAGGTTGACATTTAACACCAACCACTCACCAGCCAGCCTGCAGTCATCCTGTTCCACCAACTCAGGCCGTGCCACAAGCCTCGAGATGGTGCCGGCAGAGGGCCTGCCGCAGTGGCGTGCAGAGGTTTTGTGATGCCTGGGGCCAACTCCTTGACTGTATACTCAAGTATAAGGTCTAGTACTGAGAAATGTAAGCAAGGAAGGCATTTTAAATATGCCCCGATATGGAAGTCTGGGGCCGTCGCACCCCCTGTCCCGCTCTCTGTACGATACTGGCCTGCCCCTTAAAGGGACCAGGTATAGGTCACTTAGACACTACCTGTACTCCGACAAATGCTCTCCAAGCATACTTTTGCCAGTTTTCAGTTTATGCAACTACATATGTGGGGGGAGAATGTTAACATTGGTTACTTCTGTTGTCTTTTATTTAGTCCACTTTTAGACAACCATATAGAGAACATTTTTGTAGAAATTGCAATCTAAAATGATAAAAGTGTAGTGGTCTGCACTGACCTCTCAGGCAAGTAACCACATAGACAGGTAGGCGTGGGGAGTGTGTTGATATCAGGGAGCCTAGGTGGTGTAATGGTTAGCACACTGGCCCGGAATGCAAAGAGATGTGGGTTCGAGTCCCGCTCTAGGCACAGTATTTCCCATTTTCATCACCCCCACGACACTGGTGCCGTGACCAGGATCCTGTACAAGCTTTGCGCTGTATGGTTGTTGAACCTACCCTGTGTATGTATGTGTAGTGCATTGCCTGTATGTATGTAATTGTAAGCATTACAAGACTTACAATTCCAGGGGGACGAGTGTAGTGGTCTGCACTGACCTCTCAGGCAAGTAACCACATAGACAGGTAGGCGTGGGAGTGTGTTGATATCAGGGAGCCTAGGTGGTGTAATGGTTAGCACACTGGCCCGGAATGCAAAGAGATGTGGGTTCGAGTCCCGCTCTAGGCGCAGTATTTCCCATTTTCATCACCCCCATGACAAATATAAAGTTCAAATGTTTATTTATCATAACCAGCTACTTTTTGTGTGAACAATTGATTAAATCATGTAGATTAATAGACTTTAAAAGTTGAATTAAGAGCTTTCTGTGGCTGCCATCTTGGTGGTTGCCATGGCTTCCCCTGTGTGTGGGGAACCCCTCTAGGTCATGTGATGAGAGAAACCCACCTATGATGTCATTCATACATCACAGACCTCAACTCTCCTCCCACATGTTCAGGGGCATGAACTGAACAAACTAAGCAAAGGTATGTTTGGAGAGCTTTTGATGCTGGATTCGTTTGTATCTGGGTGAGGTATAGCCGGCGACTTTAAAGGTGCATAATTCGATGGTTTTGAGTTTCCGCCATTTCATGAAAGTAAATATATCCGGTTGATCATTATTATCTACTTGACTATAGTTTGAATCAACTTTTATTTTAAAGACTTAACTTTGAAGATATTTGGAGTAAAAACATGCAAACTCTATTTTGGTGTTGTCATTTAAATGCTGGACATTGCAAGCTTTGGTTTGTTTTCGAGTAATAGTAATACAGGAGCACCAAACTGCAATTACATGTTTAATGAGAGCATCATTGTCGGTGCTGGATATTTTGGATCAAATCTAGGTAAAATGCTTTGATGTAGACAATAGATGAGATCACGGTTCCCAGTGTGCATGCGCTGAAAACGGCGTTGGGAGCAAAACAAAGGCATACAGCCATTGAGTTTGCCGATACGCATATGGAAAAACTGCCATTTTATTCCAAATTAATAGAAATACATAACAATTTGGCACAAACATGGATGGAAGGATGCAATATAATAATATAATGAATATGTTTAAGACACAACTCTCCATAATTAAGAATTTTGAGCTAAGAAACATACAATTTCAGTCACTTTACAAGCTGTTTACATCACCATCGATTAGCCAGAAGTAATTCTTGTTCTAAATATTAAAATGTCAAATGTGTCAACAAAAACTTGTTTCAAAGAAATATATAACCAATATCTGATTAGCCCTACTCATTTTCTATTTCTACATATGTCATTAACCATAGGATATAAATAAAAACATGAATAAAATAAGTAAAACTGACTCTGGCTATGGCTCTAACACTAGTCTGATTGCCCAGATTTGTCTAAATCTAAGTGCACATGGCATATGATGTGCTGATTATATTGATGTAAATGCAATGCTGAATAAAAGATTCATATCTTAATTTATTATATATATATTTTTTAGTAAGTTTTCTATGTTTCAAATAAGAGCTGAGATGAGCTAAAACTAGCACATTTCATAACAGCACCCAGTGTATTAGCATTTGCCATGTGCTTCTCGCGGGTTTGTTTTGCTCTGACACATCCCACAATGCACCGCGCGGTGATGTAGTCTATTGGATGTTTTCCCATCAAATCATGCAGTGTCAACACTGACAGTCTGTCCAATCTCCACCAAGCAGCATGCGACAGACAAACCTGTAATTAATAAAGCAGTCCCAGAGGCAGATTGCCCTGAAGTAAAAATCCAACAGCCTTTTGTGGCGCCTCGTCAGTCCTAAGTGAGTTTCGCTGAGGTTCCTCTCTCTTTTTACAATTAAAAAAAATTGTAAATAATTTGTTTGTGTGTGGATGTTGATGGTGAGGTGTTATTATTTTGATTGCCATTGTCGATTTTCATTAGTTTGGTTTCCAAGTCTCAAGGGTGGCATGGGCTTTAAACATTATGCAAATATTGGGTGAGAGATTCTGGAGCAGAAGTCTCAACGCGCTGTGTGGGTGGCGGTCGGGGAAGTTCTCAGGGAGATTAATGCAGGTGGAGGGGAGGGGATGGGAGACACTGGATGTGTGTATATATGTATATATGTATATATGTATATATGTGTATATACAGTGATAGAAATAATCAAAATCTGTCACTTCTCCAAGGTACAGGTCTGGTGTCATTTTCACTTGTCCGTCTGAATTTTCACTTGTCTACAGTACTTACCTTTATTATCTCAGTTAACCTCCATGCTTATGGGAATATAATTACACAAATAAATAAAAACAACAAAACAAAGGTTATGAATAATGTAAATTTTCACTTGTCCAACGGAAAGCTCAAGCCATAATCTGCTTGTCCTTGCCTACTCTCACTTGGTGAGAGGTGAGGTACTGTTTAGTAAGTGGATGGTAGCCAATTGACGACCGAAGAGAGTGCCAGCTTTTGGCTGATTAGCATATGAGTTCGAAGTGACACGAGCAAAGTTTGATTGGCTGGTGAGATATGCCATCGGGTGGTGATTAGGGTATGAACAGGTCATAGCACGATGGACGCTGTAATATGATTGGCTGGTGGGGTAGGCCACAGGATGGTGGTGCGGGTAATGTTCCCCTATGCCTAATGCTAGGTACACACCTACCGTTTAAAACTCGCACACTAAAACTCGCGACCCGACCCGACCCGCTTAAAACTGAAAACGGGCCGATTCATTTTTCGGATCGCAATCGTAACGAAGCACTTTTAGCCCTAAAATTGAGTTTTAAGTCGTGAATTGCAATCGGTAGGTGTGCTAGGGGAGTGCACACCTCAAGACTTTTGGGCAATTTTAGATCGAATACGGTAGGTGGGTGCGGAAAAACGGTAGGTGTGTACCTAGCATTACAATGATAGCAAATGAGCGGCAGGCTCTCATTCATTGCCATTGTAAGCTGTCATTTTACTCCACCTGTCTAAACACATCATAAAAGATGTAGGCTCATCACTATGTCGCTAAAGCAGGGCCCTGATCCATTGTGTGGCCAGTTTCATTGATGACCGCCTCTCTAAGTTATAACTGTGATATAAATGTTTTATTATTATTATTATTATTATTTATTATCAGCCATGCGAGACACCAGAGGTTAGACAATGTGATGAGCGGTGACCCCTCACACGTCAGGGGTCACTGAAGACAGGTACTACTATATCCTGTCTTAGTCCCTGTATACTATTGTCATCGTTTTTTTTATGCAAATGAGAAACATTGCGCCTAGAGTGGGATTCTTCTTGCCATTCCGGGGCTAGTGCCCTAACCATTAGACTATCTAGGCTCCTTAATACAATCACCATATCCATGCTTATGTAGTGGTCTGCACTGACCTCTCAGGCAAGTAACCACATAGACAGGTAGGTGTGGGGAGTGTGTTGATATCAGGGAGCCTAGGTGGTGTAATGGTTAGCAACTGGCCCGGATGCAAAGAGATGTGGGTTCGAGTCCGCTCTAGCCAATATTCCATTTCATCACCGACACTGGTTGCCGTGATCAGGATCCTGTACAGCTTGCGCTGTAGTTGGAACTACCTGTGTATGATGTGTTAGTGCATTGCCGTATGTATGTAATTGAGATTACAAGACTTACAATTCCAGGGGCGAGTGTAGGGTTCACTCTAGCAGTAACCACATAGAGGAGCGTGGGAGTGTTGATATCAGGGAGCCTAGGTGGTGTAATGGTTAGCACACTGGCCCGGAATGCAAAGAGATGTGGGTTCGAGTCCCGCTCTAGGCGCAGTATTTCCCATTTTCATCACCCCACGACACTTACATCACTTCGGATACGGTTAAACAAAACTTGTGTGTGGTTATAAGGTCATCTGAGACCCCACCAACTTTTATATATGATAAATGATAGTATTTTGCTGGGTGGCTTAAAAAGGTTTGGAATAACCGATCATTTGGTTTAACCGAGCTTGGTTTAGCGGGGTTATGCTGTATATACATACAAAAAAAACAATAATCAAAGTGTCCACATACATTGTATATTACATGTGCAATACATGCTTACTCAAAGGCAAAGTCAAAGCCAAAGCTCTGTTAAACCAATGATCGGTTAACTGGTTAATCCAAATAAATTTCTAGGGTCCCTTCAAGTTTGGTTTAATGGGGTTATACTGTATACTTGCCTTGCTTCGGGCGCTAGCAACCCATGAAACACCACACTGCACTATGATATTCACACTGGTCCCCAGCCCGATAGTGCATGTCACTGCGAAGGCCAGTTTTATGGTAGATTTCATGGAAACTTCCAAGTTCCACTTGATCCCAGTCGTCATTTAACGATCAGTTAACCATTATTTAGACGTCCAATGTGCCTTCCTCAGACACGGTCTCGCTTTTATTTCCAACATTCCTCCTGAAGGATGAGTTTTCAATGTGGCACAGCCACCCAATCAGCACTCAGTATTTGTGTCACGTGGCACATGGCAATAAGTCCTTCTGAAGTAGCAGGCCATTGTGGGTGACTTTGTTGATCACAACTGCTATTTAGAACTGGAATAAATAAGTCCGAATGTCAAGTATACTCTTGTAATTAAAAGTTTTGTCTAAACATGCCCCCTCAAAATATTTTGAGGGGCGGTGATGGGCTTCTTGTTTATACATTTCTCAAATAAAAAACCCACTAAAACTGAATGAGTTAAATATAGAATCACAGAAGGACTTTGCTGAACTTTGGTGACTCCCAGCATGCTTTTCGGAGGAAGTCGGTGCCTGGTTGACACTCACTAATATTTAACCAATTTCAACCTGCACGTACAATAATTCAATGAACATTCTATCAACCAAATTTAATATGTTTAAAAAGGGATTAAGATTTGTAATTTAGCAATTAAGTACCCATTGCTCACGGACACAGCTGACTCAGAGGCATGAGTGGGATAATCAAGGCTTTTATTCGGGCGCTGCCTGCCCAGCGGCATGTACATTGACTGTGTATCATCGGGCAAGAAGCGAACGAGTGAAGGCCCCGATATATTGGGAAAATGAAATGTGATGAGGGCATATGAGTCATGTGAACGATTTAACAAACGAGTAATCAATTACGTTAAAGTACAATAGCAATAGTTAATGATAAAAATATGAGATAACAGTAGATGGTAAATTATCAGAAATGTGACATTTAAGTAGGTGTGATCTGTCAACTGCGCGGGTGTCAGTCGGTCATTAGATGGTATTCTTTATTTTTTAGTTTAAATGCTTGATTGGTTTTTGGTTTTGTTGATTTTCTGAGGAATTAATTGGTTTATATTTGGTTGTTTGTTGATTGAGCTATGATTGGTTAGACCGTCAGTAATGATGTTCAGGTAATTCGGCTATGTCACTTCCGGTTTCCTCTCGGCGTTTCCCAAGCAACTTCCGGAACTCCACAATGGAGAAGGGTCCACAGCGACAAAAGGATGAAAAACGGCTGACCACTGGGTCATATTGAGCATACCCTTGCAGGATGAGTTTCCCATTCAGTAAGTAGTGATATTGTGTGATTTTAAACAGAAATCAATGTAGATCAATTTCAAATATACTTCAAACAATTTAATCTGTGCAAAAGATACATAAATATGTGATAATATCTGAACAATAAACTAGTCAAATAATATTTGACTACACTGCTAGCTCTGTGGAGGTCTAGCCTGGTCCCCTGGCATTCATTTGCTCAGGCAGAGGCACAGGAGTTTTCATCTATTATCACTCAGTTTCCAACCTGGTCCCCTAGCCTTTGTACCGGAAACAAGTTTAAACGGGCTCAAACGAGTTCAACCGTGGCTGGTTGGGTCGCTCCGTAAAGCGCTGAATATGCTTATGCCACAATGGGCGGGCGTAGGAAGTTTGCTTGTAAATATGATGTAATTGTTTATTTTTTCACGGTAAAGGTGTTCCGGAAAGTCATTTAAGAATACTGAAAGTAGCTTTGACAATACTGAAAGCTGTGAGATCGGGTGTCACAGGTCGGTAGAAGGTTGCCTGGAAACATGCCACATAAGCACAGATGCCACTAGATAATGTATTCACCCCATACTCACAGTACACGGGTGAATACCAACCCTATATAAAAACGGTCGAAAAAGCGGGTTAAGGAAATGAGAGCCTAATTTCACAATCTAAGAAGCAACATTTATTCTTTACATATGTCTTATTGATAGCCCCGCTACCTTTGAGTTGAAAAATATAATATAATATCTAGTTTAATAAGATTTAAAAGTGAAATCGATGGCGTTCTGCAGCCGCCATCTTGTCTGTTTGCATTCTCTCTCATTTCACCAACTCTGTTCTGATATAAGTAACCATTTGACACTGGTACCAGGCAGTCTACTTCTTGTTCCATACTAATGCTATTTTCGCCCGTATTTATATAAGGCTGGTCTTCACTCGTGTACTACAAGTACTGGGTGAATCTTTTATCTAAGATGCCACATACCTTTGTTTTGTTTGTTTTTTTGTTTGTTTAGCGACCCCCAGCACAAAAAGTAAACATCAGCTTTTGGGGGTCATGCAGTGGTTAAACTAAACATAACTGACTAAAATATTACGTTTCAAACAGGTAAAATAGAGCTCAGAAATGTACGCCAAAAGAGCATACAACGGTGGTAAAATCACAAATGCTATATGAGAAATAAAATCCAACAATAAAATACTTTTCCAAGTTAAAAATGGAAAATGAATTTTTCTTAAAAGACCAGTTTTCCCCAAAAATTGAATGATGAGTTGTGGATGGAATTGGAAGGACTCCATCACACCCTCATTTCCTAGACACAGCACCCACAACACACACTCACATCAACACACCCGTATACAGACATCACCCACACACACCTCACACACACCACACTGACACAAACACCTACACTAGCACACATCACACAACAGGTGCAGAATATACATAGAACACCCCACACACATCAATGCCAACATAAAATCCTTACACTCAAAATGCCAAATGACAAGAATAAAGGGAGGGTGCACTAAAATGTGCAGGCGCCACACATACAACTGACCCCCCCCCCCCACACACACACACACGCACACACACACCACACTCAAGCCCTGGTCGCATACACGTAATACCCCTGTCACATTACAACGTTTCTGCCGGCGTGCCGGCAACGCACAAAATATTTGCAACCCGTCAAGAGACGTCCAACTTTTCGGCGTTTTGGGAGAAAACTGGACGGGTTAGTAGCATGGTATTAGCGCGCAGCCAACGAGGTTCGACGCGCGGTGGACGAAAGTGTCAACAAGCCGCCAGCGTGTTCTCAGCGTGTTGTCGGTGCGCTGTCGGCGCGTTGACGGCGTGGAGGCAGCGAGTTGGTATCGTATTTACTAACTCAATAGGCCCCACCTGAGATTACCATGAACGTAAGTTCAATCACAAAGGCCCACCCTACATCCCCCATCACCCTTTCAAAGAGTATGTTACTACTAGAAAGATAACCAGCTGTGCCCCACCCCTACTAATGCCTACCATACTAGTCTAACTTAGTTACCTCCCCCATGTGTTTCTATTTTTCTTATCTTGTTCTTTAACTATCATTCATGTAACGATGTTTTGCTTATTTTCCTGTAATTGTCTATTTGTATATTGTTGTAGATTTGTTTACTGTGTAGAGGCAATTGTGATTAGGGCTGGAAGACCAGTGCATTAGCACTGACAACATGTTATTCAGAGGAATAAAAACACTTGAACAAAAAAAATTAATTAGTATTGTGTGAACCCGTACACACCTGCCCCCAACACGTCAGGACGCGCCAGCAGCGCGTCCAGGCGCGCCGGCAACACGACCAACGCGCTGAGAAACGCTGGCGGAGAGCCGACAACGCGCCGATAACACGCTGATGGCACGCTGTGAATCCGCTGGCGGGACGTTGCAGACGCGCCGACGGAACGCTCGCAGTTTGGCAAAAAAAATGCCAACGTTAACCGACGTTGATCAACGTCCTGCCAGCGTTCAGCCGGCGCGCCCCAAACGGGTTCAACGTGTTGCTAACGTGTCCGTAACGCCCCCTCCAAAACGTCGGCGCGCGTCGGTCCACGCCGAAAGTTTTGTGCAAGCACAAAACTTTCGCCCCGGACCGACGCGCGCCGACGGCCGCCGACGTCTGCATTCACACGTTGCTATGTACCGACGCGCCGGAAACGCCCCGGTAACGTACCGGTAACGTACCGGAGATGTACCGACGTTTCGCCCAAAATTGAAACACGTCAGCACGCGTCGATGCTCGTTGGGCCGAAACGTTGTAATGTGACAGGGCCATTAGTGAACGTAGTTGAACGTAGTTGAACGTAGTTGAACGTAGGATAGATTAACGTGGGTCTAACGTGGTGTAAGTACGTTAAACCACGGTGAAAAACGTTAAGGTACGGCAGGTTTTTGTACGGATAAATACGTTACGGCACGGCGGTATCCGTCCTGATATGAGCTTAGATGTTGCCAGCACATAAGGCAGCAAGGGCCATTTTCATGGTGAAAATCTAGTATTGTCTATTTGTGTCAGTTTTGTCAGTCACAGTCAGATGCCGACATTGAAATTTTACACGAAACCTTGAAATGGTCAGATCCGTGTCAAATGACAGCAAAAACCATCTCTGATGGAATTTTTAATTGGTTAGACTTGTGTTAACTGACAGCAATTTTTTTTTCTAAAAACATAGCCAAATTTACAGGAAGCGTTACACTTACAGCCCAGGTTCTTTCAGGAACTCTAACATTTATGTACAAACTGTTTTCGTGACATTCTTGGTATGTACTAGCTGTTCTAGTTATACATTATTGATATATACAAGCTATTTTAGTGACACATACATTATCAGTGTGTACAAACTGTTTTAGTGACACAAAAGGTGGTATATAACAAACTGTTTTAGTGACACATTATCAGTGTGTACAAGCTGTTTTAGTGACACATTAGTGGTATATATACAAACTGTTTTAGTGACACATTATCAGTGTGTATAAGCTGTTTTAGTGACACATTAGTTATATATATACAAACTGTTTTAGTTACAGATTATCAGTGTGTACAAGCTATTTTGTGACACATTAGTGGCATATAACAATCTGTTTTAGTTACAGATTATCGATGTCTACAAACTGTTTTAGTGACACATTATCAGTGTCTACAAACTGTTTTAGTGACACATTAGTGGTATATAAACTGTTTTAGTGACACATCATCAGTGTGTACAACCTGTTGTTGTGACACATTGGTGGTATATAACAAACTATTTTAGTTACAGATTATCGATGTCTACAAACTGTTTTAGTGACACATTAGTGGTATATACTAACTGTTTTAGTGACACATTATCAGTGTGTACAAACTGTTTTAGTGACACATTAGTGGTATATACTAACTGTTTTAGTGACACATTATCAGTGCCTACAAACTGTTTTAGTGACACATTAGTGGTATATACTAACTGTTTTAGTGACACATTATCAGTTTGTACAAACTTGTTTTTGTGACACATTAGTGGTATGTACAAGCGGTTTTAGTATCCATTACCATAAACCATGATCCATTGTGAGCAGCCCTCTTTAGCGATCACCAACTCAGTTAAGTGTTATTGTGATCCCCCATGCCAGACAGGGTCAGTTGTGTAGATCTCCTGAAAGCATTGGGTGCCAGTATCCACTGAGACTCGCACCCACTTTACTAGAATGTATGCATTTCATGCACTGGATGTGGTGGCCGAATCGGTAGAGCGCAGGCTTCGCGTGCGGAAGGTCGGGAGTTCGAATCCCATCTGAGTCAAACTAATGACTTAAAGATTTGATACTTGTCGCTACCTAGCCTAGTGCTCGGCATTAATAGGATAGGACAACGACTGGTTACCACAGTGTCAGGATAATGTGACTGGGATATCGGGTCATGGTCCCAGCAGCCTAGTCTATCAGTGGGGCAGCACTATAAAGTCACCATGAGTGCGCACTGCAACAAGTCCGTACCCGTCCTGATATAACCTTAGGTGTTGCTAGGATGGAAAACAACAAAGACCAAACAAACAAAGCATTTCATGGCCTTGAGTCAACGATTTGTTGATAGAAATAACATGCGATACCCCTTTACCAATATAAAACAGAAACAAATTTCAAAGTACCTAAAAACAACGGGACTGTATGACCTCTTGTAATTTTACCTATCGCTTGTTACCATGAATATATGGCCTTTGCTGTCGATAGTGCGTTAAATCACCCCTAATGAATCAGTCAATCGATCAGAGGTTGTCTAATGTGATTTGTGCTGACTCATCACATCTAAGTCCCTTGGGTATCTGTGATCTGGGCCACCAGCTGCCTTCATCTGACTTACCAGATGTTTATGTGAGTTGGGGTCACAATTACTCATAGCTTAAGGCTGCCTGGCCTTCATCCTGAAAGCATCACACACCCCAGCGAGAGTAGATATCGGCATGGCGCATTGATCCAGAAACCAGCAGAGCATGACCCATATATCAAGTCTATCATCTATGGCGTTGACAAAATATTGACAATTCCACAGGTACACTGGTACCACGGAACTTCTGATGGTCCCCACCCACCCTCGTTGGAAGGTGTCTGTCTAGTGGATACCATTCAGAGGCTGTTTGTTTGTTGTTTTTTATTTGTTGTTTGTTTGTTGTTGTTTTACGTCCTAGCAACATCTAATATCATATCAGGACGGGTACCGACTTGTGACAATGCGCAGTCATGGCAACTTTATAGTGCTGCCCCACTGCAAGACCAGGCCGCCAGCACCATGACCTGATATCCCACTCAGTCACATTATCCTGACACTGGACCAACCAGTCCTTGCCCTATCCTAATAATGCCGAGCGCCAGGCTGGGAAGCGACAAGTATAAATGTTTACGTCATTGGTTTGACTCGATCTGGGTTCGAACCCACGATCTATCAACATGAGAGACGGACGCTCTAACTCATTCAGCCATCCCGTCTGGTCGCATTCAGAGGCTGCTTATATACCCCGGTTATACTATGCCTGCAATCGCTTGCGACAAAAAAAGGGTTGGGCGCAAAGTGGTTTCAACTGGTTGCAATGTGGTCACACACAAAGTGGTCCTCAGTGGTCATCAAACTCCGGGCGACCAAAATGGTTGCAAGGAGGTTGCAGCTGCTGCACCAAAAACCTTGTAGCCAAGATGGTCGCCCAGAGGCCGATGACCATTTTCATTGGTTGCTTTATTCACAAGGAGGTTGCTGGGGACTGGTTTTTTTTATTACACAGTACAGGCTGAGTGAGCCGTCTTGGTATTATAGGGTCTTTGTATAAACATAGACACTAATAAAGTCTGTACTAGACTACTAAATGACTGAAATGTACAATCCTCCAAGCATTGTTTATCCCATCATTACTAACAACCAACTTACTCAAACTACTTCATGTAGTCAAAAAACACCCGAGGTATTAACCTTTTAAGCATAACCCTATAAGCTAACCACACTCTATCTAACAGAATAAACAAACCATTCTACTAACACTCCATCTCAAAATGTTAACTCCAACGACATGATGATTTTGCAATTCACAACATAGTCGGCATACAAACCTATGAAGGGAAACTATGCACCTAACCACTCAATAATGTAAAGGTCTAATCAATACACATGTATGTGTCTAAGTGTGTATGAATACAACATATAACTGCTATTTTATGTGAATTGTCAAACTAAACCATATGTAAGTCTTTGAATGTTTGATATTGTTATTTCAGCTGATTTGAGCTAGCTGCTGATGACAATATCAGACTACATATACATATATTGTAAATAACTGTATTGTCACATGGCTGGAAGACCAGTGCCACGGCGCTGACAAAAGACTTTGTTCAATGAATAAACTATATTTACAACAACAACAAAAAAAGTGTTTGCAAGCGGTCACAAGCCATAGTGTGAGTGGGGCTTTACCATGTGACCTGAGGTGCTGACACACAAGGTCACTCAAATTTGTTTACACAAATTGTGGTTACGCTAGATTATATCTCGCTTAGTAAAATATCTTTGCTAGTTGTGTGGGTGGGGGTGGGGTCATGTAATAGCTCGAACTGAAATTGGTGTTGCTGGCACTGATCACACCATTCCCATTATTACCCATTCTGTTGTTGCCATGGTGATGCCCTCAGGGAATGTAAATTATTTATGTGGTGAGGGGTGGGAGGGGTGATGGCTTCATCGGGGTTTTAGAATTTCCCCACGTTGAATTCTTGAATGCATACTTACTTGTTTCTGGTCATATTAACACTTACTAGAAAAAAAAATTGTATTCTAGGTAACTGGGATTTTTTTTCTGAATCTGTTTATTAATCTTGCTGTTCCCTAAGTGTTCCATCCGATGAATACCCATTAATTTGACCTTAGTACTATTGGCTGAACATTAGAACCCTTGATTTATCTTGCAGTTCCCTTTGTGTTCTAGCATGTGAACACCCGTTAAGTTGACCTTACTGCACTCACTTAGAACCATTGATTAATCTTGCTGTTCACTTTGTCTTTTTAGGTGAGTACACTTTACCTCAGTTATGTCACACGTGTGATCCGCAAATGAAGTTTACGTTGGTTACGGTAGGTGAGTTGATCGAAACAGCACACAGAAGAGCGATTGATATTTATCGCTACCGAGCCTGGCACTCAGCATTACTATGATAGGGCAAGGACTGGTTAGCACAGTACCACGATACCAGTTCGATCAAACAGTCGGTGAATTTGTTGGAGAGAACCTCCTTCATGAAGTGCAGTGGAGCGGAACGGACCGAAGTGCGCAGGCGCCCGAGTCCCGGAAGGAGTCCGGCCCTGCGCCTGGAAGCACTGCGGGCCGGGGTGATTTGTTAGCGCCCTGGTCTCCCGCCACCAGCACCGGAAGTGCCTCCATGTTGGATTGGGTCACGCCCTCTAGCGGGGCAGGATGGCGGCGGCTGGGCGAGGGTCGGGTAGGCGAGGGGTGGGTAGGTGTTGGTGGAGGGTAGACATGTGGGTGTTGGGGGGAGGGGGAGGGGAGGGGTGGTGGTGGTGGTGGTTTCCATTTGGAAATGAGGAGTGGGAGGGGGGGGGGGGGTAAATGGGAAGGATGTACCAAGTGTATGTGCATAGTTGTATGGATTGTATTGTGTTTCATGCATTTCTATGTTATATTGTATGTACTTAAAATATAAATCTTTTCATATTTAACCAGTGTGTGACCCCCAATAGCCGATGTTTATTTGATCTGGTAGGGGGTAGTTAAACAAACAACAATATTTGTTGTTCAGTAAAGGCTGCCACAGACTATGCGATAATATGTCTTGAAAGGTCATTAATTAGGTATCGTGAGTAATTTTAGGTTTATAACATGTTATAGCATGCTCTATCAGTATCACCTATGCAGGTTTATAACATGTTATAGCATGCTCTATCAGTACCACCTATGCAGGTTTATAACATGTTATAGCATGCTCTATCAGTATCACCTATGCAGGTTTATAACATGTTATAGCATGCTCTATCAGTATCCTATGCAGTTTATAACATGTTATAGCATGCTCTATCAGTATCACCTATGCAGGTTTATACTTATAGCATGCTCTATCAGTATCACCTATGCAGGTTTATAACATGTTATAGCATGCTCTATCAGTATCACCTATGCAGGTTTATAACATGTTATAGCATGCTCTATCAGTATCACCTATGCAGGTTTATAACATGTTATAGCATGCTCTATCAGTATCACCTATGCAGGTTTATAACATGTTATAGCATGCTCTATCAGTATCACCTATGCAGGTTTATAACATGTTATAGCATGCTCTATCAGTATCACCTATGCAGGTTTATAACAGTTATAGCGTCTATCAGTATCACCTATGCAGGTTTATAACATGTTATAGCATGCTCTATCAGTATCACCTATGCAGGTTTATAACATGTTATAGCATGCTCTATCAGTATCACCTATGTCCCTCTCTACCTTCCTCCTTCCATCCTTACATCTTTACCTCTTTCTGTATCCCCCCCCCCCCTCGCTCCCCCCAGGGAATGTTTACATAGTTGGATATGCTTTCTCTGTTGCATAATCCAATGGTTTTAAATTTCTGTCATTGTTTTAGATAAATATATTACCGACCCACCCAGGGGGGAGGCTAAGGACTAACACGTGTATATATAAACAATACTCGTACTCAGAGAGGTGGAAAATGAATTCACCAAAATCCAGCAAACGGAAACGGAAATAGCCCTATATGGGGGCCGCCATTTGTATACTCGTGTTGAATCGTATAATATCCAAAATCCAGCAAATGGAAGTGGAAATAGCTTGTCGAACTTCGCTATGCAGCAACGGGGTGTGACGACAGCGATTGGTTAATAATATAGTCTAGAGCAAAACAAATTCCTGCTGCCATTGAATTTACCAATACACACAGTGCAAAACTTTGATTTTATTCAAAATTAATAGAAATATAGAACAATTTGGCATAAACATGGATGCACAAATGCAATATTAATAGTCTATTCCGCCATATTCGATTATAATGACTGCGACTCTGGTCACCCGAGTTGCTAGAATTTAAAATCAAACACCATGAGTGGAGTAAAAGAAATACACATGCAATAATACAATACTTTAAATCCTATTTTGCTGTAGTTATATCGGTTGTTTAATCGAATACGGCCACCAACGCGGGTCGGTCCTAAGCATTGGTTATTCATATTAGGTTTGTTTGTTGTTGTTTTACATCTTAGCAACATCTAAGGTCATATCAGGACGGGTACCAACTTGTGACAGTGCGCACTCATGGCAACTTTATAGTGCTGTCCCACTGGGAAACCAGGCCGCCGGCACCATGACCTGGTATCCCACTCAGTCACATTATCCTGACACTGAGCACACCTGTCCTTGCCCTGTCCTAATAATGCCGAGTGCCTGGCTAGGAAGCGATGCGTACCGCGGAAACTGGCGGACAGCGGAAACTGCGACACCGGCTTGTCGACCAACCAATAGTTCTTACAGTCTAGCCTTACTTGTGTTTATATTACTAATCTAGAAGCCAATATCACACTTTAATGGTTAGTTTTCTTATTATTATTTTGATTAATTTATACATAATTATATTATATCTGCAAGTTCATAACGAGGATAGGGAAGTTGTAGACTTCAGTGAGGCCTAAATTAAATTGTGTTTCCGGTTGCAGGCAAGCGACGAAGTAGGGTTGGTAGATAGGGATTAAACACCCACGAATCTGTTGACCGTCCTGTAATTTACCGTATTAACCCATGTAATTTGTCCAACAATAAATGTTTAATGAGTGCATAAGTATCTAAGTTCGATGTAGGCCTATAGGATCAAGTTTAGGTAACTGTTTGGGTTTGAAAACCGTGATGCTTTCATCGAATACACAATATTCACAACGCATGCAACATCTGATGGCGACGACGAACACTACGGTTGTGGGACCGTTGCCACAGCGCATACAAAAGCTATGGAAATTACTAACTTTCAAATGCATATTTGTCAGTCAAATTTTGGAATATTTGGAAAATTCCAAAAGTATATTGCTTTTGGGTCATTGGAGCTTCATGTTTGAACCCTTTTCAAAATTTTAGGAGGGTACCAAACTAGTCAGTCACTATTAATAGACAATATTCACAACACATGCGACATCTGACAGCGATGACGAACATTACGTTGTGGGACCATTGCCACAGCGCATGTGTGTGAATATCGTGTATTATGCAACTTTTAAGATACAGTCATGGGGGTTATGAAAATGGGAAATAATGTGCCTAGAGCAGGATTCGAACCTACACTTCTCGGGGCTATCGTTCTAACTATTACACTACCTAGGCACCCTGATGCAATCACTCTATCCACGCCTACCTGATCCTTGCCTGAGAGGTCAGTGCAGTCTACTACAACACTAACAATAATATACCGTATTCTTGTGGGTTAACGCCCATGTGTGGATTAACGCCCAATCCCCACTTGGCCAATATTTCGTAAACACCCACCCCTTAAACACCCATGTGTTGGTAAACGGCCAACCCCATCTTCAGTGATTTGCCAATTTAAACACCCAGGGCGTTAACCCACAAGAATACAGTACATGGCTGTGAAAATGCTTAGATCTACTTTGCGGCCTGAGTTGTGTCATTGCATTGCATCGGTTCCAAGTGTACATTTCATCTAGACGGGTCTACTGCATTATTCGAAATTTAGCACACACACACACAAATAATTTAAAGACTCATTTTCAAAAGTGACGTCACATTTCTGTCTGTCCCCCCGAATAACAATTCAATTACATACATATTCTCCTCACGTAGAAGCTGCTATTGACCTGTATGTAATAAGCTATTGGAATTGCCACTCGATTCCCCGACCCGAGGTCACAAGGTCACAGTCTGGGGCTTGGGGCATGCGCGCAGTGCTCGATAAACCGGAAGCTACCCGATCAGCACACATAACAACCTGGGTAACGTATGCAACATAGCCTCATAGGGCGTTGGCAGAAGCCAATGGCCGGTGGTGGGACTGAGGTTTTCTGAGAAACCAATCATGTATATCAACAGGTATTGATTGGTTCTCCTCCAAATGTGTTCACATGAATAGGTCGTCTCCACCCAAATATATTCACATATATAGGCATTTTCTTCCTCAAATATATTATTATGTTGTGTCACACCAAATGTATTCACATGAATAGGTCGTTGGTCTTCCCCAATTGTATTCGAATGGATAGACCTTGTTCTCTCGCAAATCAATTAAAATGAATAGGGCTTGTTCTCCCCCAAATGTATTCACATCAATAGGACTTCTTCTCCACTAAATGTATTAAAATGAATAGGGTTTGGTCTCCTCAAATGTATTCACATGAATATGACTTGTTCTCCCGCAAGTGTATTAAAATGAAATAGACTTGGTCCCCTCAAATGTATTCACATTGATAGGGCTTGTTCCCCCCCACATGTATTCAAATGGATATGGCTTGTTCTCCCCTAAATGCATTAAACGAATAGGGATTGGTCCCCTCAAATGTATTCACATTGATAGGGCTTGTTCCCCCCAAATGTATTCAAATGGATATGGCCTGTTCTCCCCTAAATGCATTAAATGAATAGGGCTTGGTCTCCTCAAATGTATTCACGTGAATGGCCTTACTTTCCCCTCTCCATCCCAAAACAAAATATATTCAATTGAGTAGGTCTTGTCTCTCCAATAAAAAGAAATGTATTATTAACACAAATAAGTTTTGTGTCTGTACAAGTATGCTGGTTTTCCAGCCTTTATCGCAATATGTCGAATGAGCATATTTTGGGGTAGGTATGTCGATGTGGCAGTTTTGAGAGGCAGAGGGTTGGCTATTAATCTAATGTGAGAGATAGGTTAGTGCAACCAATACGACTTATCCGAAAGTAAGATTGGGTGTTTGTCTTTGGGTGGTTTGGTCTGTGCTCGAACCAGGAATTGCTTACGGGTGGTGTATATCATCATCATCATCATCATCATCAATCCCTTAACCGCGAGGGTTGTTGGGGCACCACCATTGACTTTGCGACTAGTTTTCCCTGTTCTTAACTGCCCTCTGGGACTTGCCAAACTCCAGGCGTGTCCATTCCCTGATGTTGTCTTCCCACCTCTTTTTTTCGCCTTGCTTTCTTCTCCGTGTCACCGTGCCTTCTTACAAGACGGTTTTCCCAGACCTGATGAATGGTAAATATGGACATACCACTGCAGTTTGCGTGCTTTTGTGATTGTTAGAAGATCTTTCTGTGATCCAATTGCTTGGCACAGACTTCCTCATTAGTTGATTGATTGATTGGTGGTTGCTTTACACCGTGTCAGCAGCATAGGCCATATTCACGGTGAGAAATGTTTGTTTTTTGTTCAAACCATCGCTTTTACATGTAAAAGCAGACAATCAATTATGTGCCAATAGACACTCATTAAATTAGAAAGCTCACAATCATATATTTGTGGTCAAGGGAAACAAATTCCCATAGAAAAAGAAAAGTTTTATTAATAATTGATAGAATCTATTTAGTAAACTATATGAGGTGGTACAGTCCAGCTGCCCTCAAAAAGGCTAAAATGTTTTCCTGTTTTACCTTAGTAAAAAGGTCATGCATACTGTCTGCAGTGTAGAACTGTTGGCACAGGGCCAAGAAATCAACGCAACTTAGTAAAATGTGTTTGAATGTCAGCGGGGATTGACACCCAACCTCATTAGTAACATGGTCTTAGTATGGTGTATATGTTGGCAGCATAGAACGGGATGCCGAATGAGTTGAGCACCCTCTTCCAGTGTGACCGACAGTGGGATCTGAACTCGTCAGGTTCACATCTGACAAAGTCAAACCAATGAATTACATATTTATTCTTGTCGCTACCAAGCCTGGTACTCAGCATTACTAGGATAGTGCAAGGAGCAGTGCCATGATGAAGACTAACTGTTCACGATTGAAATGTCCCCTGCTTAATCAAAGAATGCAATAATAAATACTGATCCTGCGTTTATTTGGGAATGTAGTTGAGATTTCAATGACCTGAATACTTTGCTACAGTTTGGAAGAATGTCGCAACACTAAGGTTGCTATAAACTAGCTAATTTACTAGATTGTTTGTTTGTTTGTTTGTGGTTGTTTTACATCCTAGCAACATCTAAGGTCATATCAGGACGGGTACCAACTTGTGACAGTACGCACTCATGGCGATTTTATAGTGCTGCCCCACTGGGAAATCAGGCTGCCGGCACCATGAACCGATATCCCACTCAGTCACATTATCCTGACACTGAGCTAACCAGCCCTTGCCCTATCCTAATAATGCCAAGCACCAGGGTAGGAAGCGACAAGTATAAATTTTTAAGTCATTGGTTTGACCAAACTTGTGAACTCCCGATCTTCCGCATGCGAGGCCTGTGCTCTACTGATTCGGCCACCATGCCCGGTAACTACCCGTCATGATATGACCTTTTATGTTGCGAGGACGTAAAACTCCAACAAGCAATAACAACTACAACTGTCACAATAGTATGGTTGCTACGAACTAGCTACACTAACTAGTAAACAAAAACTCATGATGTTAAGGTTGCTACTAACTAAAGTCTACACTAGCTACTAAGCCAGAACTATTATAATATTAATGTTGATGATGAACAGGAGTCACTAGCTACTAATTTAAACACCCGTCCTGATATGACCTTAGATGTTGCTAGGACGTAAAACAACAACAAACAAACAAACAAATTTAAACTAGAACTGTCATAGTACTAAAGTTTATATAAACTAACTACGCTAGCTACTAAACCAAAACTGTCATAATCATAGTCAAGTTTTATTATTTTGTTCAAGTCATTTTATTAATGTTATTAGTGCCGAGGCACACATGCTGTTACACATTAAAGCTGCATAATCCAACGAAGGATCAAATTTTCAAAACCAAAATAAGTATCTAGATTTGATTCCATATATCTAACTTAGATACAGATGACATTTAGACATTTGTTGCCACATAGGACTAGAAGGAAATACTGAGTCAATTTAATAGAATCTGTTACTGTAGAATCCTATGGTGTCAGAGTTTTGGCATGCATGCCAAAACTAATTTTACATGTCTACACTTCAAATATCTTTAAAGTTAGCCATTTAAAATAAATGTTGCTTCAAACTAAAGTAAAGTAGATCATAGCAATCAAGTTTTAATATATGTATCTCAGAAAATTGACAGAAACTTAAATCCATCAGACTATGCAACCTTAAGGCAAATTGGGTATGGATTAAATAAGAAAAGAGTGAAAACAACAACAATCATGTAAAGCTGGTTTATAATCGCATAAAGCCTACATAAACACCAACAAAACCTAGGTAGATACTTGGTGAAACCACCCCCCGCGTGCCTCCATCCTCGGCCCGCCCTCCACTCACCTTCCTTTGTCACCCAGAGGATCGATGACCCGATCGATGGAGCTTATGAATGAATGAGAGATGGGCCTTGGCTCGCCATTACTATAAAGAAAGCACCCAAGTCCAAACAAAGCCGTAGCCAGACGGGATGGCCACATGAGTTGAGTTGAGTTGATGTTTGTTGTTGTTTTATGTCCTAGCAACATCTAAGGTCATATCAGGACGGGTACCGTCTTGTGACAGTGCGCACTCATGGCGACTTTATAGTGCTGCTCCACTGGAAGACCAGGCCACCAGCACCATGACCTGATAAGCCACTCAGTCACATTATCCTGACACTGAGCCAACCAGTCCTTGTCCTATCCTAATAATGCCGAGTGCCAGGCTAGGAAGCGACAAGTATGAATTTTTAAGTCATCGGTTTGACTCGACCCGGGTTCGAACCCACGATCTACCAACACGGGAGACAGACGCTCTAACTCATTCGGCCATGCCGGAGTTGAGTTGAGTTGGGTTGGGTTGGGTTGGGTTTGGCTGGGCTGGGCTGGGTTTGGCTGGGCTGGGCTGGGCTGGGCTGAACTGGGCTGGGCTGGGCTGGGCTGGGCTGGGCTGGGCTGGGTTGGGTTGGGCTGGGCTGGGCTGGGTGGGGTTGGGCTGGGCTGGATTTGGCTGGGCTGGGCTGAGCTGAGTTGGGTTGGGTTGGGTTGAGCGCCCACTTCCCCTGAGGCAGGCGTGTTGTGGGATTCGAATTCCAGGTTTGAACATCTGTTGATTCAAAGCAATGACTTTAAGAAATGTATACTTGTCACTATCTAGGCTAGCGTTCAGCATTACTAGGACAGGCATGGAGCAGTGGAATGAAGAAGACCAATTGTTGATGATTCAAATTTCTCCAACTTAATCGACGAGTGTACAGCAATAAAAACCCACCAAATAAGAAAATACTAAAAATAGACTATGTGGGCACATCGTTTGTGAAGAAAACTGATTGAACACAAATCAGCACTGAAAACAAACAAGGACTGAATGGACATTTTATGATATTCCATAACACATTTTTATAATGGGATGAAGATGTAGGTTATGTGTTGGTAATTCACCCATAACACTGGAAGCGTTTGTGCTTGTGTGATGGGTGTGGGGGTGGTTGAGGGGGTTTGGTTTGTTGTGGGGAGTGGGCTGATGGGATGTGGTTGTGGTGAGTTTGGTTTGTTGTGGGGAGTGGGTTGTGTGGATGCGGTTGTGGTGAGTTTGGTTTGTTGTGGGGAGTGGGCTGTGTGGATGTGGTTGTGGATGTGGTTGTGGTGAGTTTGGTTTGTTGTGGGGAGTGGGCTGTGTGGATGTGGTTGTGGATGTGGTTGTGGTGAGTTTGGTTTGTTGTGGGGAGTGGGCTGTGTGGATGTGGTTGTGGATGTGGTTGTGGGTGTGGATGTGGTTGTGGGTGTGGATGTGGATGTGGTTGTGGTGAGTTTGGTTTGTTGTGGGGAGTGGGCTGTGTGGATGTGGTTGTGGATGTGGTTGTGGGGAGTTTGGTTTGTTGTGGGGAGTGGGCTGTGTGGATGTGGTTCGGGGTGTGAATGTGGTTGTGGTGAGTTTGGTTTGTTGTGGAGGAGTGTGCTGTGTCATTGTGGTTGTGGGTGTGGATGTGGTTGTGGTGAATTTGGTTTGTTGTGGGGAGTGGGCTTTGTGGAAATGGTTGTGGGTGTGGATGTGGTTGTGGTGAGTTTGGTTTGTTGTGGGGAGTGGCCCGTGTGGAAGTGGTTGTGGGTGTGGATGTGGTTGTGGTGAGTTTGGTTTGTTGTGGGGAGTGGGCTGTGTGGATGTGGTTGTGGGTGTGGATGTGGTTGTGGTGAGTTTGGTTTATTGTGGGGAGTGGCCCGTGTGGATGTGGTTGTGTGTGTGTATGTGGTTGTGGGGAGTTTGGTTTGTTGTGGGGAGTGTGCTGTGTGGATGTGGTTGTGGGTGTGGATGTGGTTGTGGTGAGTTTGGTTTGTTGTGGGGAGTGGGCTGTGTGGATGTGGTTGTGGGTGTGGATGTGGATGTGGTTGTGGTGAATTTGGTTTGTTGTGGGGAGTGGGCTTTGTGGAAGTGGTTGTGGGTGTGGATGTGGTTGTGGTGAGTTTGGTTTGTTGTGGGGAGTGGGCTGTGTCGATGTGCTTGTGGGTGTGGATGTGGTTGTGGTGAGTTTGGTTTGTTGTGGGGAGTGGCCCATGTGGAAGTGGTTGTGGGTGTGGATGTGGTTGTGGTGACTTTTTCCACAACATAAACTACACTCCATAGTGCTGCGTGTGCCAAGGTGTAAAAGGAACTGCATCTGCACCTTCTACTTTTACACTTCCAACTCCTATCTTACTACTTTTTGAAAGCACTGTTAGGGTGGGTAGCTATGTTAAACTGGCAGGGCGAGGGTTAGTAAGTGATGGTGGTGGTGGTGTTGTTAAAAGGGCCATTCGGACAGCTAAAGGCATTTGATCAATTCTGTAGTGCCCCAGTGTGATAGTTTGGTCGTTCACGCCTCTGGAATGTGCTTTGGCTTTGGCTTCACTTCAGCCTGTTCACATTCCAGAAACCATTTAAAATAAAGCACCAAATTATTGAAGACCTGCTGAATATATGCCCCATAGATCTTTCCAGCACTTTCGTTTTGTCAAAGAGAGCCACTAACCAAAAATGTGAATAAAATATTACCCAAAATACAAATCTAATTCAACAAATCTTTTCTTTTAAAAAAAATCCCACCAATTTAAATCTTTAATTAAAAAAAAAGAATTACAAATATAATATCATTTTAATTTGTTTACCTTTTAAATTATTGAGGTCTGATTTCTTTTTAGAAGAAATGACATCCGACTTTCACTTTTCTGTACATTCCAAAGAAAAACAAAAGGTGTCGAACGGTTAGTGTCATGGTAATGGGGCCTTGCAGAGTTTAGTAATACATGGGGATTATTGACATCCCTCCTCGTTATTCTGTTGGATGGCAGCAGGACTAGCGCAATATGTGGAAGGTGGGTGGGGATGTGAGGGGGGGGCGTGATTTCCAGTCAGCTTAGCTTCAGCACTCGCTCTGTATAATAAAAGTTGTGATATTGCTTCGAATTAGAAGTCTCGTGGTTTTCATTACAGCAGTGCTTTAAGAGATCACATGGCATTCATTACAGCAGCGCTTTAAGAGACCACATTACAGTAGCGCTTTAAGAGATGACATGGCATTCATTACAGCAGTGCTTTAAGAGACCACATGGCATTCATTACAGCAGTGCTTTAAGAGACCACATTACAGCAGCGCTTTAAGAGATCACATGGCATTCATTACAGCAGCGCTTTAAGAGACCACATTACAGCAGCACTTTAAGAGACCACATTACACTAGCGCTTTAAGAGATCACATGGCATTCATTACAGCAGCACTTTAAGAGACCACATTACAGCAGCACTTTAAGAGATCACATGGCATTCATTACAGCAGCACTTTAAGAGACCACATTACAGCAGCACTTTAAGAGATCACATGGCATTCATTACAGCAGCGCTTTAAGAGACCACATTACAGCAGCGCTTTAAGAGATCACATGGAATTCATTACAGCAGCGCTTTAAGAGATCACATTACAGCAGCACTTTAAGAGACCACATTACAGCAGCGCTTTAAGAGATCACATGGCATTCATTACAGCAGCACTTTAAGAGACCACATTACAGCAGCGCTTTAAGAGATCACATGGCATTCATTACAGCAGTGCTTTAAGAGACCACATTACAGCAGTGCTTTAAGAGATCACATGGCATTCATTACAGCAGCGCTTTAAGAGACCACATTACACTAGCGCTTTAAGAGATCACATGGCATTCATTACAGCAGCACTTTAAGAGACCACATTACAGCAGCGCTTTAAGAGATCACATGGCATTCATTACAGCAGTGCTTTAAGAGATCACATGGCATTCATTACAGCAGCACTTTAAGAGACCACATTACAGCAGCACTTTAAGAGATCACATGGCATTCATTACAGCAGCGCTTTAAGAGATCACATTACAGTAGCGCTTTAAGAGATTAGTGTTAATGTATTTGTCAACTGTTCCCTTAAATACTCTGAAGTAGTAAATCAGAAATATTGTGCTCTATGCCACCTGCAATGCTGTTTGCTGAACTAAATTAAGGGCACACAGTAAAGTATATACTGCATTATGGAAGTATAAAACCCAGCTGAGTACTTGATATTTCCCAGTACATAGTATGTCCTATATTCCAGTCCCCCCCTCCCCCCCCCCATCCATTCAATGGCAGTGGGACTCTGTTTTGCTCTCGACTAATGGCTGTCTTCAAACCTCTTTGCTGCGTAGCGAAGTTTGACAATCTATTTCCGTTTCCATTTGCTGGATTTTGATTATTCAACATGAGTATACAAATGGCGGCGCCCATATAGGGCTATTTCCATCTCCGTTTGCTGGATTTTGGTAATTTCATTTTCCACCTCTAAGAGTGTGAGTATTGTTTATGTATACACGTGTTAGTCCTTATATGTATACACGTGTTAGTCGGTATAATAATAATAATTATTATTAACCAGGTGTATCCAGATGTACAATCAGGGTCACTGAGAACTTGGTGCTCATTCGCTGTCATTGGTTGGTACAGGGGAACAGCAGCAACCTATGGCCTACCCCACCAGCCAATCATATTACACAGATCACCTTGCCATGACCTGCTAATATGCTAATCACCACCCAGTGGCATACCTCACCAGCCAATCATATTCCACCACTCAGTGGTATCACTTCCACCTCATACCCTAACCACCCGAAAGCAGGCACTCTCTGCAGTGAGTCTGTCACCAGCCACTAACCAAATAACATGTTAACTCTCAATCCCCCCAAAAAGGTGAACTGTGGAGCAGCATTTGGTCCAGACACCCCACCCCCCACCCTGTCAGTATTGTCGTGGGGGTGATGAAAATGGGAAATACTGCGCCTAGAGCGGGACTCGAACCCACATCTCTTTGCATTCCGGGCCAGTGTGCTAACCATTACACCACCTAGGCTCCCTGATATCAACACACTCCCCACGCCTACCTGTCTATGTGGTTACTTGCCTGAGAGGTCAGTGCAGACCACTACACTCGTCCCCCTGGAATTGTAAGTCTTGTAATGCTTACAATTACATACATACAGGCAATGCACTAACACATACATACACAGGGTAGGTTCAACAACCATACAGCGCAAAGCTTGTACAGGATCCTGATCACGGCAACCAGTGTCGTGGGGGTGATGAAAATGGGAAATACTGCGCCTAGAGCGGGACTCGAACCCACATCTCTTTGCATTCCGGGCCAGTGTGCTAACCATTACACCACCTAGGCTCCCTGATATCAACACACTCCCCACGCCTACCTGTCTATGTGGTTACTTGCCTGAGAGGTCAGTGCAGACCACTACAGTATTAAACTGGAAGAGTGAAAAATTTGGAAATTTTCCCACATAACTTCAGTACAGCATTGATTATTTCTGGAACTACGACGTGTGTCATCAAAAAAATATATGCGTATAAATAATTCGCGATGAGACAGAAGTGGTATAATTTGCATTTATTCAATCAGAATAACAAAGGTCTTTGAACAATAGGTAAAATAACAATAGGTCATCGAACAATAGGTCAATCAAACTCGTCACTCTCACCCCTATCGCTTGAGTAGCTTGTTTGTTAGTTCAGGGGTGGTGATCAGGGTGGTGGTCTTCGTGGATAGTGGTCTTCGCAGGTTAATGTCCAGGTGGTGAGTGAGCGGTTCTGGTGCTCGCTGTGATGTCAGCGCCAGATGGGATGAAACCACTAGGTGGCGGCAGCAGTAGTGGAATAATTAGTACGAAAGCAATCTATAGGTGGTGTGGTCATAGGGGAGAAAGGCCGGCTAGTGTCCAAGTTTGACGTTAGGGGGCAGCAAGCAGTGTGGTTCGGTTAAAAGTTGATAGGTGCGTGTCAGTGTCGTAATGGTTGGCTGGAGGCCCAACCCCTTCCGCCCCATCGAAAATTACCCATGTTATGCTAACAGGAACAATTAATATGCATTTTTAAGGCAACATGGTTGAAATCTAAATGTGTCCTCTTTAAAGTTGCATAGTCCGATGGTTTTGAGTTTCTGTCATTTTTATAAGATAGATAATCTAAATTGGTTGTTATAATCTACCTTACTTTAGTTTGAAATAACTTATATTTTAAATGGCTAACTTTTGAGATAGTTGAAGTGTAAACATGTCAAATTAGTTTTGGCAAGCACGCCAAGACTCTGACACCATGGGCTTCTGCAGTGACCGGTTCTATTAAATTGGCTCAGTATCCCCTTCTATATGACAACACATACTTAATAAGTATGGGTTGTGTCAGAATGCGTTATTTCAGTGTGAATTTGGTCCGTATGGGTTGTCTCAGTATGCATTGTTTTAGTATGGATTGTGTCAGTATAAATTGTGTCAGTATGGAATTTGGCAGTGTAGTGGTTTGCACTGACCTCTCAGGCAAGGAGCCGCATAGACAGGTAGGCGTGGGTAGTGTGTTGATATCAGGGAGCCTAGGTGGTGTAATGGTTAGCACACTGGCCCGGAATGCAAAGAGATGTGGGTTCGAGTCCCACTCTAGACGCGATATTTCCCATTTTCATCACCCCCACGACAGTGGTTGCCGTGACCATGATCCTGTACAAGCTATGGGCTGTATAGGTTGAACCTACCCTGTGTGTAAGTACACTCACTGCCTGTATGTATGTAATTGTAAGCATTAAAAGACTTACAATTCCAGGGGGACGAGTGTAGTGGTTTGCACTGACCTCTCAGGCAAGGAGCCGCATAGACAGGTAGGCGTGGGTAGTGTGTTGATATCAGGGAGCCTAGGTGGTGTAATGGTTAGCACACTGGCCCAGAATGCAAAGAGATGTGGGTTCGAGTCCCGCTCTAGGCACAATATTTCCATTTTCATCACCCCCACGACAGCAGTATGGGTTGTGTCAGTATCGGTTAGTTCAGTATGAATTAGGTCAGTATGGGTTGTGTTGGGATAACTTGAGTCAGTATGGGTTGTGTCAATATGGATTAGTTCAGTACGAATTAGGTCAGTATGGGTTGTGTGAGTATGGGTTGTGTGAGTAGGGGTTAGTTCAGTATGAATTAGGTCAGTATGGGTTGTGTCAGTATGGGTTGTGGCCGTATGGTTCAGTATAAATTGGGCCAGTATGGGTTGGGTCAGAATGACTCAGGTCTATGTGTGGGTATCCTCTCAAATGAAGGGCATGCAATGTCCACCAGGGACTGTGCCTCCTATGCCAGTGGTCCCGGCACACCAACACAATTCTCACCACCTCCCCCTACTCTGCCACTTAGACACTATTTTGAACTCACGATTCCTCTACAAATAGCTAAATCCCAGACACATTACTCACAGTTTAGTTCAAATTAACTGTCTCATGAATAGTGTAGAATTTTGCCACACTATTGGCCGACATTAAAACCCTTCACATAAATGGTGGATTAAATGTTAGTAACACAAGGCCTCGGCTTCCAGGCCATTCTGGTTCTGTGGTGTATTTTGTTGTCTACGTTAGCCGTTATTTCCCATCATTTATGCTTGATTTTAATTGCTGATAACGGTTATGGTTTTCTAGGCTATCAAAAAGATATTTGAGCCTGTCTCAAAAGGTGATAACTAATTTTTTTTGTCCGTTGTAAAGATTGACACAAAACAGCACAGAAACACTTACACTGAAAAGACAAGGACATTTGCTTCAAATCAATATGTATTTTATTGGGATTAGGAAACACCATGTAAAAAAACAAATCAGTTTATGCTGAGTAAATGCATAAGCAGCTAGTATGTTGATCGCTACAATGGACAAAGCTTTGTTCCATATTGCTTAGCACCTTTTGAGACAGTCTCATTTACATAAGTGCCTTACGCTGTTAGTTGAATTTGTTCCACTGTTTTCAAGTTAAATCTGAAGCATTACGCCTTGTTCCAACTTTGTTTTGTGAAAGCAGTCAACGTGGTCATACATTTGTTGCGAAACAAGTTGGCACATTTGTCCTGGATAATATCACAATATTTTTGGACAAATGTATACTTGTGCTTACGGGCTCCAAGTCTTTGATTTAACTCAGTCAGGGATCGATTCAGCGGCCGGCTGCACCGGAAGTCGACTTTTTGACCATCCTCTCCAGTGGCTAATCTTAGATTTATCCCAACTGAAAAGAATCATTTCTGCATGCTTCAGTATCGGGATAACAATCGTCGTGGTGTTCTCTGTGGCTGAGTGGTTAGAGTGTCTGACTTTTTTCTAGGTCGGACTCCTAATCTGAGGGTCGGCGGTTCGATTCCCCGTGCCACCTCACCACTACCACCCCACTCCCACCCCACCACTCCCCTCCCACCACTCCCCTCCCACCCCACCACTCCCCTCCCACCCCACCCCACCACTCCCTCCCACCCCACCACTCCCACCCCACCCCACCACTCCCCTCCCACCCCACCACTCCCACCTCACCACTCCCCTCCCATCCCATCACCGCCCTCCCACCGCTGTGGATAACTTACAGCATCATCAAAGGCCAGTTGCTCTCATACCATGTCTATGTGGTGTGGGAGGTAAAAAATCCCTTCGGTCGGTAAAAGTGTAGGCTCGGGCTTTCTATCGACCAACTGTCTAATGGTGAAAACAAGCCTATTCAGGCTTATCCATGATAGGAAGTATAAATCTTCAACAACAAAAAAGTTGGATATTACTAGGTCACGTTGGTGGGAGCCTAGTCTCCCAGTGGGGCAGCACTATAATTATAGTGTTGCCCGGCGTCAGTACCCGTCCTGATGTGAACTCAGATGCTGTTAAGATGTAAAACCCCCAACCATTGCTCACGGGCACAGAAGACGATGAGACTGGATGGAAAAAAATGGCTTTTATTCGGGCGCAGCCCCCGGCCTCTAATGGAAATGTACATGCTAGATCGACGAAGGGCCGTGGCCGATATTAGGTCATACAGGGTGATAACATAAGAGCATGAGATGAGAGATGACATATGGACAAGATAATAGATAAGATAATATGAACAATTACAAGTCAATAATGTGGACATGAGTATAATAATTACAGTAACATGTGATTTGATGTTTCAAGGTGATTTCCCAATTGCTCAGTTGTCAATTGGCTAACTGTCAATTGAGTCGTTAATTGACTTCATTGTTTTTCGGGTGTTTATTTTTGTTTTTTGAGTTCGTTTTTGATTGGCTGTGCCAATTAAAGTGCAGGTGTGGGTGGGTGGGTTAAAAAAGGGGTGTAGTAGTGATCAGTCGGAGGCACCGGTGCAAACTGACTCCCTTGTGTTGTGGAGCGCGGGGCTCCGCTAGTTAGTGTGATCTGATTGGCTGAGATGTGTGATTTGATTGGTCATGAGTGTGTGAGGGAGGATGAGGGGAGCCTCCCCCCCGGCCCCCACCATCGGTGGGGGAGGGGGGGCGCTGGCAGTCTCACCTCCCCACCGTGCCCAGCAATGAGTCCGAATGAGCGCCAACGCTCATTCACGACAATTTCAATCACGGACAATTGATCTTCCTCATTTCCTTGCCCTATCCTAGTAACACTGAAGACCTGGCTAGGTGGCGACAAGTATACATTTATAAGTTATTTATTTGACTCGACTAGGGTTTGAAATTGGGGGTTTGAATCTTATGACCGACGAAAACAGGAGGCGGGTGCTCAACTCCTTCGGCCATCCCGTCTGGTTGTAGAAGAAAATTCATAAACTACCAAAACGCCACTATGATTCACCCTTGAATAAATAATATTAATTTCTCAATATTGACCTCTTTGTTTTTGTTAGGTTGAGAACTCGGGGGGGGGTGGGTTATCGTTTTAAAAAAAGAAGAAAACACCCCTAGGCAAGAAAAAAATAGTTATAAAACACACACAACCCCCTCCCCTCCCCCCAAAAAGCCTCTTCCATTAAAATAAAGAAAAGAACTAGACAGAAATAAATCTACATGAAGCTGATGAACTGCATCAATTACGGATCAAAATGTGTTTTAATGACATCGTTGAACACCCCAAACTGCATTTGGTTTAGTCACTTTTTGTATGAGCGATAGCCAATTTACCCGGAGCATGCGCACTCAGTGCAGACTCGGGTTAAAACGCGTAAGTTTTTAGAAGTGAGTACTAAGGTTGTATAGAGTTGTTATTTAAAGTTGCATAGTCCAATGAAGCATCAAATTTTCAAAACCAAAACATTTACCTAGATTTGATTCTAAATATTTATCTTAGATACTGGTACAGTTATTAAGCATTCGTTGTCACATAGAAGGGCATGGGGAGTCAATTTAATAGAACCTGTTACTGCATAATCCTATGGCATCAGAGTTTTGGCATGCTTGCCAAAATTAATTTCACATATTGTCACTTTAAATATCTCCAAAGTTAGCCACTTAAACTAAAAGTTACTTCAACCTAAAGTAAAGTAGCTTATAATGATCAATTTAATGTATTTATCTCAGAAAATGACAAAATCAAAGCCATCAGACTATGCAACTTTAATGCAATGGAGATTGAACTCTCTCATTCATGAATAGAATTTTCAAAGTGAATAAAATAAGAAGGTGGGGTTCAACGTGTGATTTTGTCATACTCGATTCTTGATAAAATAATATAAATCTATTCCATCGTCCTATATTTCTGTGCTGGAATATATTGTGGGTTTGGGTACTATCATATGTATTAGTTCTGAAATCCTACCCGGAACACAAATTCTTGCCACTGCCGTTAGAGGGCAGGCTAGTGGAGGAAGGCATCTATTTAAGATATATTTGTTTATTAAATTCGACAAATCCTATTTGTTCCCACAATTAGGAAAAAAGAAAAAAAGAATTGGTGATCGTTCCCGCCCATGCCTTAAAAATCGCTCGCTCCTGATAGAAAAAAATGTTTGATTTGAAAAGAAAAATGACACTAGGTAGCGACGGGTATCAATTTTTAAGTCAGTGGTTTGACTCGGCCAGGGTTCGAACCCTAGAGTTCAAATCCAATGACCTACCAGAAGGGGAGGCAGATGCTCAACTCATTTGGCCATCATGTCTAGTTGCGTATTACGTCTCCGTCATTCAACAGACAAATACAAAAATAAAAATAAAAACCGCCCATCCGACCCTGATTTGTGTGATCAAAAGGATGATCGCCAACTTTAAATTTGTGTTATTTGGCCTCATGGATTTTTTTTTTCAAACAAGACCCTGTTGGGTTAGTTGTTGATGAGACGGGGTCTGTCCAGTGCTTGTTGCGATGCCTCGTTGTTTTGTCACTATCCTCATCACAGTTTAACCCTTTCACTACAAACAGTGCTGGATGTGGACAGTGTTGCCCTGTTTTCCTGCACCTGATCCGCAGTATCTTTGTGTAACATCACGTCATATCAGCCATTATCAACAAAATTCAAATTTCACCCCTTCCCCCCGAAAAAACTATCCGATTAAACACACACAAAAACAACAACAAAAACTTGTATTTAATTTACATTAAACATATGGTGTGCAAAAAATAGACCTGCATTCCAAACTGAATTTACTATATTTTCAATTCAAATAATTATATCTCTATAGTTAGCCATTTATAATAAAAAATACTTCAAACTAGCCGAGACAGACCAATGACTTACACATTGATGCTTGTCACTACCTATCCTGGCATTCAGCATTACTAGGATAGGGCAAGGAGCGGTGGAATGAGGAAAATCAATTTTCCGCGATTGAAATTTCCCCTGCTTAATCAACTAATTCAGAACACGACACGAGACTACTAGTGTGGAAATTTATTAATCTAGGCAAGAGAGTACATAGGCACAAGTCAATAGGAGATCAAGTGAAAATAGGTAAGTTCAATCTCTGGAAACCGGGCACTCAACCACATGCCGTTTGAAAGTAGGGTCGGGTGGGGCAGTGAGAAAAGGTGGGAGGAGGTCTCGGGTCGGCATCTGGAGGTGAAGTGCCATCTGGAGAGGCGGGTGGGCGGAAGTGACGTCACAGGTGCGAGCCGGGTACAAGCGGGCTACCAGCGGCGATGGGGGGCGCCAGCTGGAGTCGTCTCCGGGGCCCCTATAGTTAAAAGGGGGAACTATGGTGTAGTAGGGAAGGGGGGGGGGCGAGGGGGTGGGGTGGGGGGAGAGAGCAGTCCCGTGTCGATCCGAATTACCCATGTTGCCTCTACAACATGTCCAATGTACCAAACAAAAAAAGACAAATAAAAAGACAAACTAAATGACCAACCTGATATGTTTATTTAAATAAATTGCAGAATCACAAAAGTATCGGACTGTGCAACTTTAATGTAAGTATGGTTAGTTGATGTTTAATCTATGCGCGTGCTACTCTTTTTCTGAAAAAAAAAAAACGACAAAAAAACCAACAAAAAGATGACGTCATTTTCAGTTGGTAATAAATAATATAAGCAGATTATGGTAAATCTATCTGACATCGACCAACCAACACAATGTAAACAGATGGTGAATGGACTAAGATCAGCTTTTTATAAATGCTGAACAAAAAAATTAAATGAAGAGGAAACAAAAGGAGAGTAGCCTTTTGACAATACAGAAAAAAAGCACGCACAGACAACTGATGGCAAGCCCTTTGGCTGAGTGCCAGCAATTACCGGCAACTCCTAATTTTCGCTGTCGGTTAATTTTGGCGGTGTTTAATAATATTTTCGCTGTGGTTATCTTTGTTTCAGACATATATCCAGAAAGCGTAATGAATTCCAGTCATCAGATATCGGGAATATTGTGCACATGTAGAGTGGTAGAGCATAAACCTTTGATCTTTTTCTCTCCCTCTCTGTGTCTCTCTCTTATCTCTTTCTGTCTTTCTCTCTTTCTCTCTGCCCCTCCATACCTCTCTCTCCCTCCCCCTCCCTCTCTCTCCCTACCTCCCTCCCTACCTTACTTACTCCCTCCGTCCCTCTCTCCCTACCTATCTCCCTCCCTCCCTCTTCCACCTCTCTGGTTCTGTCTCTCTGTCTCTGTCGCTCCCTCTCCTCTCCCTCCTCCTGCTCCTCTCCCTCCTCCTGCTCCCCTCTCTTCTCTCTCTCTCTTCTCTCTCTTCTCTCTCTTCTCTCTCTCTTCTCTCTCTCTTCTCTTGTCTCTCTCTCTTCTCTTCTCTTCTCTCTCTCTCCCCCCTCTATCTCTATCTCTATCTCTCTCAAGAAAGTACTGGCTGGAACTGCGTTCTTCGAATAAGAATGGTGGGCATATAAATAAATAATTAAATAGATATTTTTTCTTCGTGATAATCACGTTTTTTTGGATGCGGTTTGTGTGTGTGTGTGTGTATGTCTGTGTGTCGTTCACCTAGGTCACAAATGCTGCGGTCGCCGTACGGTGCTACAGTCTGTGGTGTGGCTTGCAGTTTATGCAAATGCTATGGCGTTATGGTCTGCGGTTTATCTATTCACAAATCGTACGGTCACCGCAAGCCATATGTCTCCATACGGCGCCTTATATTTTTGTGTGTGTCGCCGCGCAACCGCAGATAAGACATTTTAACGACATTTTAAGATATTTTTGTATTCACAATTTCTACACATTATTGCACAGACATTATTCTGTTAACAATAGAAATTGGGGGGATTCCGGCCTGCAGGGTAGCGATTTTCCAAAGTTAAGATAACTTTGACTTAAAATAACCGCAACCCCTTGCGGTGAGCAAAAAAACATATGACCATAACCCGCCGTACGGTCGCCACAAGCATGCCATAATGCATTTATGACTGAGGCATTAGTGTGCAAACTGCAGGATTGTAGACATGCAACATGTACAAACTTCGAAGGAAAATAACTAAATCTGCAGGTGTTTGGATAGAGTGAGTGTAGTGCAGTGTGTGTGTGTTGGGGGGAGGGGGGTGATGTTTGTTGGTGTGCGGGCAGGCAGGCAGACATCTGCATGAGGGAGGCTGGCTGATTGGCTGCCTGCAGGATACAATGTGATTAGGAGTAATTAGACAGCAGGGCCAGCTTGTTAACTAGATGAATTTCAAGACACATTCACTAACAATTCAACCACCACTCATGCCTCGTTTCTCCAGTGAAATAATGTAATACTAATAGTAATAAAATAAAAGCATGGGAAGGGATTGTTTATACAAAATATGGTGGGGTGGAGGGGAGGGATGGTGGGTGGGAGGGGAGTGGTTGGGGTGGGTGGGAGGGGGTGTGGGGGTGGGAGGGAGTGGTGGGTGGAAGGGAATGAGCGGTGGGGTGGGGAGTGATGGGGGTGGAGGGGTGGGAGTGAATGGGTGGGAGGGGATGGTGGGTGGGGAGGGGAGTGGTGGGGTGGGGAGGGGAGTGATGGGGTGGGAGGGGGTGGGGGGGTGTTGGGGGGTGATGGATGGAGGGGAGGGAAGTGGTGAGGGGGAGTGGTGGGTGGGATGGTGGGGTGGGAGGGAGTGGTGGGGTGGGTGTGGGAGGGAGGAGTGATGGGGTGGGGAGGGGAGTGGTGGGAGGGGAGTGGTGGGAGGGGATGGTGGGTGGGAGGGGAGTGGTGGGGTGGGGTGGGAATGGTGAGGTGGGAGGGGAGTGATGAGGTGGGAGGGGAGTGATGGGGTGGGAGGGGAGTGGTGAGGTGGGAGGGGTGGGTTGGGAGGGGAGTGGTGGGGTGGGAGGAGTGTGTGGTGGGGTGGGAGGGGAGTGGTGGGGAGTGGTGGGAGGGGAGTGGTTGGGTGGGAGGAGTGAGTGAAGAGGTAATGTCATGCCAAGGTTAAGGACACCTAACACTAGTGGTGGAGTGGTGTTGGCGGAAAATGGCCTCAGGCGGAAGGAGGCAGGCGACAGACATTGCGGATGGTTGGCTGGTTGTTGGAGATTTACATCCAGGCAACATCTAAGGTCATATCAGGACGGGTACTGACTTGTGACTGCACATTGATGGTGACTTTATAATACTGCCCGAGTGGGAAATCAAGCCGCTGGCACCATGACCCTATATCCCACTCAGTCACACTGAGCTAACCAGTCCTTGCCCTATCCTATTAATGCCAAACGCCAGGCTAGGAAGCGACAAGTATCAATTTTATAAGTCATTGGTTTGACTTTTGACTCGACCAGGAACCAAACTCCCAATCTCCCGCATGGTCACATTGCGGGATGTAGGAGCCGTCGTTACCCATCCGTTACGTCTCCGGTTTGCTTCCTAAATAGTCCGTTGATGGTGTTGGGGGAATTTGGTCAGTATATGTTTTTGTCCAGTCCGTGTGGTATGTTTGTTTTTCATTCTTTTACGTCCTAGCAACATCTACGGTCATATAAGGATGGGTACCAACTTGTAACAGTGTGCACTCATGGCGATTTTATAGTGCTGCCTCACTGGAAGAACAGGCCACCAGCACCATGATCTGATATCCCACTCAGTCACATTATCCTGACACTGAGCCAACCAGTCCTTGCCCTATCCTAATAATGCCGAGCGCCAGGCTAGGAAGCAACAAGTATACATTTTTAAGTCATTGGTTTGACTCGACATGGGTTCGAACTCACGACCCCACGATCTACCAACACGGGAGACAGACGCTCTAACTCATTCGGCCATCCCGTCTGGTCACAGTCTGGTATGTGTCCGGTCCGTCCGTTAGACATTCGGTTATCCGGTCTCGTCCGCTTCTCGTCCGGTTCTCGTCCATTGGCTATTTGTTAATGTACATTCCTTGCCCGCTTAGAGTCCGTTTCGTCCAGTTGAAAGCGCAACATTTCGACACATTTCGGTACATTTTGATACCGAACACCACCAGACTAGACAATTCTTTGTCCGGTGGTGTCTGGTACTCAATCCGGCAAGGTGTGACAGGCACTTTAAGGACCTTCAATGCGACAGCCCAACAACACTGCCTGCTAGCGGTTTCGTTCAAAATTCACCCCTACCCAGAGTAGGGGTGGGGTGAATGACAACCCTGTTAAAATAAATCCAACCAAAAACTGCTGTGGTATGAATCAAATGATTATGAACAAGCTGAGGAGTCGCTGGCTCCAGCGAGCAATGTTTATCTATATTGGCATAGTGTTGAGGAATTCAGAGAGAATGAAAAAGGAAAACCCCTCAAAAACAAGATGGCGGTCACTGAATGCTCTCGATTCAACTTTTAAAGCCTATTAATCCACATGATTTAATCAATTCGTCGCTGCAAAAGTAGCGGGCTGTAGTCGATAAGTATTTGCTAAATATATTTAGCATATTAGATTGCAAATTGATGTTATTTCCCTAAGTCAACCTTCTAACATTTTTTCTATGGGTTTGTTCAGCAGCCCTGTCACAGAGACATTGCTGAGGGAGTAAAATACTCGTGGTTGTCTCAGCACCCAGGTCGACGTGATCTGTGTAGGTTGTTGTTGTTTTACGTCCTAGCAACATCTAAGGTCATATCAGGACAGGTACCGACTTGTGACAGTGTGCACTTATGGTGACTTTATAGTGCTGTCCCACTGGGAAACCACGCCGCTGGCACCATGCCCTGGTATCCCACTCATTCACATTATCCTGACACTGAGCACACCACTCCTTGCCATATCCTAATAATGCCGAGGGCCTGGCTAGGAAGCAACAAGTATCAATTTTTTTTAGTCATTGGTTTGACTCGACCAGGGTTCGAACCCATGACCCCACGATCTGCCAGCACGGGAGACGGATGCTCTAACTCATTCGGTCAACCCGTCTGGTCTAGAGTAGGAGGCCTGACTGTGAGTTTATTGTCTACATTAGTCATTAGTCATTACCCTCCTGAGGAGAGTCATTGGTGTTAACCAACCCGTAATATGTCAGTTTCGATTTCCTCCCAAACATGTCCAACCAGCAAGGATGGCAAATTGCCAATTTCTGGCTGATTTTCCATACCGTTGTTTTGGGTTCCTCTGATTAATCAGTAATCTTATTATCTATTATATATGTTGCTTGAATGTGTAAATTAGTCTTAGTCGTGTTAGTCGACCTTTAAAGGTGAGTTGGGGTAAGATTGCGATTAGTGTGTGCGATACGGATGTATGGGTCTGTGAGTGTAGTATATGTGTGCATTTGGGGGGGTGTTTACTGCAAGCATCTACAGACGACAGGTGAAAAAGCTGCATGCCTTCATGATGCAACATCTGCGTTCAATCATGAGGCTAACCTGGAAGGACAAAGTGACAAATAAGGAAATACTCGAATGGACAGGGCTGCCCTCTATGGAAGATCTTTTGATCAAAAAGAATCTCCGGTGGACTGGACACCTCATGAGGATGTCATCAGACAGGCTACCAAAGCAGATCCTCTATTCTCAACTGTCTTCTGGTTACAGAAAGAGAGGGCGCCCTCGCCTCCGGTTTCTAGGATACCATCAAGAGAAACCTGAAGCTGAGAGACATTAAGACCGACTCATGGACATCACTCTCACAGCAGAGAGGTAAATGGAGAACGGCAGTCAAGTAATGAAAGCAGTCTTTGTCGCATCACGACCGACAGTATGATGATGATGTCTACCAGGGTTTGAGATGTGTGTGTGGGAGGGGGGTTGTGGTGGTGTAAGGAGGTGCCAATCATAATTTCTGGAGTGTATGCCGATGAGGGTTTGAGATGTGTGTGGGGGGGGGGGGAGTGTATAGCGGTGCCCACCAGAGTTTGTCGTGGGGGAGGGGGGGTGCTGGTGCTATTGTTTGTCGTGTGTATGCTGATGAGGGTTTTGAGATGTCTGTGTGTCGGGGTGGGGGGCGGGGGGGGGGGGGTGTATAGCAGTGCCCACCAGATTTTGTGGTGTGGATGGTGGTGGTGATGGTGTGTGTGTTGTGTGTACTGATGAGGGTTTTGAGATGTGTGGAGGTGGAGGGGAGACTGTGGTGTGTATAGGATTGCTGATCGGGATTTTAAGTGTGTGTTTGTGTGTGTGTAAGCCGGGTGCAGAACAGAGTGTGAGGTGTGTGTGTGGTGTGTATAGGGGTACATATCAGAGTGTGAGGTGTGTGTGGTGTGCATTCGGGTACATCTCAGAGTGTGAAGTGTGTTTGTATAGACATACATATCAGAGTATGAGGTGTGTGTGGTGTGCATACGGGTACATCTCAGAGTGTGAAGTGTGTTTGTATCGACATATATATCAGAGTATGAGGTCTGTGTGGTGTGTATAGACATATATATATCAGAGTGTGAGGTGTCTGTGGTGTGCATACGGGTACATCTCAGAATGTGAAGTGTGTTTGTATAGACATACACATCAGAGTATGAGGTGTGTGTGGTGTGTAATAGCATACATATCAGAGTATGAGGTGTGTGTGGTGTATTTAAGTGTACATATTATAATATGAGGTGTGTCTGGTGTGTATAGGCATACATATCAGAGTGTGAGGGGTGTGTGTGTGTTGTGAATACTAGTACATATTATAGTGTGAAGTGTGTGTGTGGTGTGTATAGGGGTGCCTATCATAATGTGAGGAGTGTGTGGCGGGACGAGGGGGGAGGGGATGATGAGATGCTGAGTGCCTTCTGGCCTATAAATCGGCCCATTGTTTTGTATAAATCGGCCCATTATCGTGTATAAAATCGGCTACTGGATGCAGACAGGCGATGCAGACATCGCTGCCCGACACACCACCATGTGTGCCTGTGTCACATCATCTGTCAATGCTCCCAGCCCGGCTGACGCAGTGAGCAGATGGTATAATCTGGATGTCAATTTGCATCTTTTTTTTATTTGCCTATTTTTCCTTTAGCAGTCAGGCTGGTACCCCGCTGATGTCACGACATGAGAAAGAACAGAAATAATAGATACAGAGAGGAGGGAGAGGTGGGGGGAGTGAGAGGAAGAAAGGAAGAGAGAGATAGAGAGAAAGAGAGAGGATGACACTCTCAAAGTAGGTTTTTTTTCTAATTTCATTTAGACTCAAAGAGAGCGCGAAAAAGAAAGAGATGTATTGATTGATTGATTGATTGGTGGTTTCTTTACGCTGTGTTGGCAGAATAAGTCATATTCCCGGCGAAAGAGAGATACAGATTGAGAGAAATAACGAGAGTTAGAAAGAAAGAGAGAGAAAGAAAGAGAGAGAAAGAAAGAAAAGCGGAAATATCAAGAGAGAGAAATAAAGAGAGAGAAAGAAAGAGAGAGAAAGAGAGAGAAAGAAAAGGGGAAATAAAGAGAGAGAAATAAAGAGAGAGAGAAAGACAGTGAGAGAAAGAAAGAGAGAGAAAGAAAGAATAGGGGAAATAAAGAGAGAAATAAAGAGAGAGTAATAAAGAAAGAAAGAAAGAAAGAAAGAGAGCGAGAGAGAGAGGATGACATTGTCAAAGCAGAGATAGTGGCATTTTTCTAATTCCACCTAGACTCTTCTTACTTGAGTTAGAACCAACCCATTCATTACCGTAAAAGGAAACACCCAACAAAAACACATATCTTGCTGTATCTCTGTCTGCGCGATGCTGATGCCTTTAGCTCCATTTATCGGCTTCATTTCTAATAAGTGAAAAAAGATGCTTATTATCTACATAGTTGACGACTTGCCAGAACACTCCCACATATTGCTTGTAATTCTATATCCCAATTCCCACACACCTAGGGCTGGATCAAGGTTGATTGATTGATTGGTGGTTGCTTTACGCCGTGTCGGCAGCATAGGCCATATTCATGGCGAGAAATGTTTGTTTTTTGTTCAAACCATCGCTTTTGCATGCAAAAGCAGACAATCAATTATGTGCCAATAGACACTCATTAAAGTAGAAAGCTCACAATCATATATTTGTGGTCAAGGGAAACAAATTCCCAAAGAAAAAGAAAAGTTTTATTAATAATTGATAGAATCTATTTAGTAAACTATGAGGTGGTACAGTCCAGCTGCCCTCAAAAAGGCCGAAATGTTTTCCTGTTTTACCTTAGTAAAAAGGTCATGCATACTGTCTGCAGTGTAGAACTGTTGGCGCAGGGCCAAAAAATCAATGCAACTTAGTAAAATGTGTTTGAGTGTCAGCGGGGACTGACACCCAATACATTCACAGGGAGGTTCCCCCATGAGCAGAATGGCCAATACGGCAGCGGCTAAGGACCACTTGGTCCCGCCAACCTCCCGCATGAGTCTGTGGTGGCTTTCCCACAGATGGTTCAATTTCTTTAAAGGATCAAGGTAGTACAGGGCCTGTAGTGTATGTTGTAGAGGGGGCCCTACCTACATTAAATAAATACACATAAATATTGAAACACACAAATCGTTTACTTGCCTAGCAAAGTGATTAATTCTTTTCATTTACTGTGCAGCCAGATATTACAAAAATATGTCTGACATTTTAGTAATAGTATTGCTTAAGCACCTGTCACACCTTACCGGATTGAGCAACGGACATGAACCGGACAAGGAATTGTCTAGTCCGGTGGTGTCCGGTGACAAAATGTATCGAAATGTACTGAAATGGAGCATAATTGGGTCAATTGCCACCGGGCGACCGGACAAGTACCGTACATGTACCAGACGAGAACCGGACGAGAACCGGACACGTAACGGATGGGTACCGGACATGTACCAGACAAAACGGACAAACCGGACACCAAATGGACACCAACGGATGGGTACCGGACATGTACGGATGGGTACCGGACATGAATTGGACAAACCAGACACAAACCGGTGTCCGGTAGAAGTTTTGTGCATGTTCAAAACTTGTACCGGACACCGTCGGACACCACCGGACACCGCCGGATGGGTACCGGACATGTACCGGACATTGCCGTATTTCACCGGACATTGTCCGGTTCCCCAGTCCAGTAAGGTGTGACTTAAAATGTAGGTATCAATTGATAGCTTACTATCCTTTAGCATGGGGCCCTTGAAAATATGGGCCCAATAAGATGCGTTACTTTTGCTATTGAGTTAATCCGGCACTGCTCAAACCCATGTGTCTACCCCTTATGCACATATCTTTACACCTTGCTATCAACAAGCACATTAATCTCATGCACCAGTACCCCATTCCCACATACCCCATGTCCCCATGTCCCCATACCCCCTTCCCGCCCTGTACACAATATCACAATACTCAACACCTCTACACGTAATAACTACCTAATACAGTATAACCCCGTTAAACCAAACTTGAAGGGAACCTAGAAATTTGTTTGGATTAACCGATCATTGGTTTAACCGAGCTTTGGCTTTGTCTTTGACTTTGAATAAGCATGTATTGCACATGTAATATACAATGTATGTGGACACTTTGATTATTGTTTTTTATGTATGTACAGTATATCCCCGTTAAACCAAGCTCCGTTAAACCAAACGATCGGTTATTCCAAACTTTTTTCGGCGGCCCGGCAAAATACTACTATTTATCATATAAAAAAGTCAGTGGGGTCTCAGATGACCTTATAACCACATGAAAGTTTGGTTTAACCATTCCGGAGTGGCCTGGGGTCCGACAATTTTGTTTGGATTAACCGATAATTTGGATTAACCGACTTTGGTTTCACCAACTTTTTTATATGATAAATGGTAGTATTTTGCGGGCCGTCGAAAAAAGTTTGGATTAACCGATCGTTTGATTTAAACGAGCTTGGTTTAGCGGGGTTATACTGTATTGTTTGTTCATTGTGGCAACATCTATGTTAATATCTGCCTGATTATAGAATTATGACTGTGCACAGTCATGGTGCCTTTATAGTGCTGCCCCAGTGGAACATTGGGATGTCAGTATCGTGACCCACTATCCCACTGAGTCATGTTATCCTGATACTGAGCTAACCAGTCCTTGCCCTATCCTATTAATGCCGAGTGCCAGGCTAGGTAGTGACAATTTTTGTAAGTCATTGGTTTGATTCGATTGGGATTCAAACTACCGACCTTCTACACATGAAGCCAGTGCTCTTACCAAGGTTTTATTGTGAAGAAACTGGAGCGCTCAAACCCAGGCCTGTGTGAAAACACAACGCAGTAGTAGGGTGGATGGGTGGAAAAGTGTGCATATCGCCAGCTTGCCCAGAAGTGAGAAAAGCAGCACTGAGCCAGGGACGGTGGCAAGAAAGGTGTGAAAGCCTGCTCGCCAATTGGGTGGATGGAAGGTTGACTCGTCGGTCCATTCGAAGTAAGGTGCTGTCACATTATGACGCTTCTTGCCAACATGCGTCAACGTATGTGATTTTTTGGTGGAACGTCGGGATACGTCAGGGAGCGTTAGGCGCGCGTTAGGCATGCGTTAGGCACGTGTTGGTATTCATTGATGGACGGCGACAGTCGGCGAGGATCGCAAATTGAAAGTTTTGTGCTTGCACAAAACTTTCGACATGTGATGACGCACCGGTGCCATCATTATGGGGACGTTAGCGGACCGTCGAGATACGTTAGATGCGCTGGAATAACGTTATGCGAACGATAGGCACACACTGCGCGTGCATGAGGGTCGTTCCAACATGTTGCGCCAAACTGTTGCTTTGTTTCTTTGTTGTTGTTTTACATCCTAGCTACATCTAAGGTCATATCAGGATGGCGTGCCAAAACACGCTACCAATACGTTGCGCTGACGCCGAAAAGTTTGACGTATCTCAACGATTAAAAATGATTTTGCACGTTGCCGGCGCCGGCGAGAAGCGTCGTAATGTGACAGCACCATAAGAGTCCAAGGCACAGCGGAGCGGTGGCAAGGTGCAGGAGGGGAGGGGGGAAGTGTTGTTCCCGCCGAATCAAACACCATGCGAACATTGTGGCCAATGTATTTTTTATATATTTTTATTTTATTTTTTATGTTGGACCGATTTAAGCCTTACAAACTATTCTCTTCTCGCAGAGCAGACGACTTCCGTTTCCCGCCATTTCTCTGCTGCTGGTAGCCGGCGTACAATGTAGATTACCTAACAAGGTTGCCAGAAGCCAGGTGGACTGGCACAGTGCCGGCGCCGCCTGTTCTGATTGGTTCCCACTAGGTGGCGCATGGGCGTGGCAGCCCTGATGGCCGTTTTACCAAATAATCAATGTATGTAAGGATTTGAATTTTGAATGTTTTTTATTGAATTCCTTGACCATGATCTAATTTGATGGAGCAACCGATGTAATTTGTCAGAAGATTTTCAATACAGTAAACAAATTTATAGTTGAAAACTTTTTTCAGGGTCGGTCGGTCATGCAACCACTAAAGCAGCTGTCACACCTCGCCGGATTGAGCAACGGACAGAATTGTCTAGTCCGGTGGTGATAAGTATCAAAATGTATTAAAATGTGTGAAAATGTTGCGCTGTCGGGTCAATGGCCACTGGACGAATGGACATGGAACGGACATGAATGGATAGCCAATGGACGAAACTTACTCAAACCAGACAAGAACCATAGACGTCAATCTGGCGGTATCCGTTCCTAGTTTTGTGCATGTTCAAAACTTGTACGGACACATACTGGACTATCAACAGACTTTGTTCGGTTTCTTTCCGTTTCCTCCAATCCGGTGAGGTGTGACAGCCGCTTAACACATTTAAAAAAAATGTTTTAGGGATTATGAGTCCTGACCAACCCTTTTTGTAAACTGGTAAAGCAATTTTGTAGAAAGCTTCTAATGAAAAAGAGTTCTGCCACAGTGAATTGTATGTCCTAGCAATTTCTAAGCCTACTTATGTGGTCAGTTATGTGACAAATTTCTCTTATCAGACAATACCACCACTGCAAATCATTGGGAATGCTTGGAAGGTGAGCGCAAGCTTGGGAACAGGGGATGCTTGGTAGACTATGGAGGCTTAGCAGGTTAGATAGGTCAGGCAGGTTCGGTGGGCTAGACAAGCCTGGCAGGCTAAGCAAGCTAGGCAACCATGGCCTGATAAATACGTCAGGCAGGTGGGCTTGAACAGGCTAGGCAGGCTAGGCGGTCAACGGCATGCAAACTTGGCAGGCTAAATAGGTCAGTCGGGCTTGGACAGGCTAGGCAGGCTAGGCGGTCCAGGCAGGCTGGACAAGCTGAGCAGGCTGTACAGGTTTAGCAGATCATGCAGGCTTGGTACACTAGGCAGGCTAGGTACAACTGACAGGCTAGGCAGGCCAGACAGAGTGTAGAAGGTAAGCAGGTTTTGCGGGCTTGGCAAATCAGGCAGGCAAGGCAGGCTAAGCAGGTTAGGCAGACTAGACAGGCTAGGTAGGCTAGGCAGGCTAAGCAGGCTTCCCAGATCAAACAGGCTAGGTTGACTTTGCAGGCTCGGACAGGCCCAACAGGATAAGCTGGCGAAACAGGCTGGATAGGCTTGACAGGTCGAGCAGGCTAGGCATGCTTGGTAGGTGGGGCAGGCTGTGCAGGCCGGGGCAGGCTTGGCCGTCTAGGCCTGCTGGACAGCCTCAATTACCCGTGACTTATCTGATAGACGGACAACGAGGTTCCGCTCCACAAGTAGCGCAGGCGCAGTCGCCTCCAGCCGCCCGGAAGTTAACGGAATTTCTGATGACTCATTACACGGCCACCCAGACGGCCGGGTTAATGGGTATCTGTGGGTAGGGGGAGGAGGTGAGGGTGTGTGTGTGGGGGGGAGGGGGGGTCGATGGGTGGTGGGTGGTGGGTCAGGGTGTTGAGCACGCATATTATCTATTAACTCAGAATTATTAAAATCACTGTTAAATTTAATTTCTTTATATTAACAAAAGATATTAGCTTGCTACACTGAAATTCTAGCAGATTAGTAAAGCCATGATTCAGTTAATTATTGCGGGTCTTCGCCCTAGACACATTTGAGGCCATATGATTATCAGGGATTGGTGTCGAGTTGTGTCTGGAGGGATGTATGCTTGTTTTATAGTGCTGCCCCACTACAATGCAATGTTGCCAGCACCTTGACTTGATATCTCACTCACTGACATTATCCTGATACTGAGCTTGTCCTATGGCGGTAACTGATATCTCTGGCTCTTGGCAAGTATGCATTTGAGTATATTCATTTGGAGATCAACATTTCATTGATAAGCGTTAACCCAAGCTAAATATATTGCCATCATATATATATATATATATATATATATGGGAAAAGCCACAATTTATATCGGAAAAACAATGGGAAAAGCCACCATTTATATGGGAAAATCAACAAATTATATGGGAAAACCAACAATTGATACAGGAAAATCTTTTTTTATTTGTTTGTTTGTTAAACGACCCCCCCCCCCTCCCCCCAGCACACAAATATTATATGGGAAAATCAACAATTTATTTCGGAAAATCAGCAATTTATATCTGAAAATCAATAATGTATATGGGGAAATCAAGTTGCAAAATGTTCGATGAAAACATCCTTTTTTAAACCCCAAAACCCTGACCTAGATTTGATTGTACATACATAGGTGATAGCGCCTGTATTACATATGTATTGCTGCATATAATTTAGAAAGGAATCAATATTACGTCAATGTAATAGAACCTATGTCTGTTAAAGCCTATGCTGTACAGCTTCTCAATGTGTACACCAAAAGTAATGTTGCATGTTTTCACTTGGAATATCCTGATGTTGTCATCAGGTTGTGAGGCGTTAATTCTTATTTGTCATTTTATATGTTAACTTGCAAAGTTCTTATATGAGACTGTCTCAAAAGGTGACGAGCAATATGGGACAAAACTTTCTCCATTGTAAGGATTAACATACTATCTGCCTATGCATTTGCTCAGGATAAACTGATTTGTTTTTTACATGGTGTTTCATAATCCCATTAGAATACATGAAGCAAATATCCTTGTGTTTTCAGTGTAACTGTTTCTGTGCTCTTTTGTGTCAATCGTTACAACAGACAAAAAAAAAAGAGTGATCACCTTTTGAGACAGGCTCGTATGTTAACTTACTAAATTGATATTTGTCCTACCCAGCCTGCCACTGGGCATTAATAGGATAGGGAAAGGACTGGTTTGCTCAGGATCAGGATAATGTGAATGTTATATCGGGTCATGGTGCCAGCAGCCCAGTCTTCCAGTGGGGCAGCACTAATAAAGTCGCCATGAGTGTGCACTGTCATAAGTAGATACCCGTCCTGATATGACCTTAAATATTGCCAGGACATCAAACCCCAACAAACAGCGAAACTTCCAGTCTATTTCCGCGGCTCTAGTTTACTGCGCCTTCTGGTGAACTCTTGAGTGAACGGGCCCACCCATAATGCACCTTGTTATGGCTGGGGTAATGGCGTTTATGGTTCATTATGAGGTTACCGGTCGGGCTGCCCTGCCCATTATGAGTGTTAGGTAGGGGGTATGTGGGTATGTGGGACACTGATCAGTGTAATCACAAATGACGTCTCCATACCAGCTTTTCAAAGATCTTCTACACAAAGGAGTAGAAAACGAACATTTCTTTCCCGCCGCATAACATTCAATTTTCACAGTTATATTCCCTATGCATTATCTTATTCTAATGTCAGCCGTCCTTCTAATAAGGTCCTCGTATTGTCTTACCTTCTAATAAGACCTTCCTATTGTCTGACCTTCCAATACAGGCCCATTTATTGCATGACCCACTAATACCTACCTTCCTATTGTCTGACCTTCTTTTAGTTCAGGCTCCTTTCTATTGTCTGATCTCTTTATAATATGGGCCTTCCTTCTATTGTCCGACCTTCTTACACAGACCGTCCTTCTAATATCTGACGTTCTAATACAAGCCTTCCTTTTACTGGCCGATTTTCAAATACAGGCCTTGTAATGTCCGATCTTGTAATAGTAATACATGCCTTCCTTTTAATGTCCGACCTTCTAATACAGGCCTACCTTTTAATGTTTGACCTTCCAATATAGGCCTTCCTTTTAATGTCCGACCTTCTAATACAGGCCTTCCTTCTAATGTCGACCTTCTAATACATGCCTTCCTTTTAATGTCCGACCTTCTGATACGGACCTTCCTTTTAATGTCTGACCTTCTAATTCAGGCTTTCCTTCTAATGTCAACCTTCTAATACAGGCCTTCCTTTTAATGTCTGACCTTCTAATACAGGCCTTCCTTTTAATATCCGACCTTCTAATACAGGCCTTCCTTTTAATGTCTGACCTGCTAATACAGGCCTTCCTTTTAATGTCCGACCTTCTAATCCCAGCCTTCCTTTTAATGTCTGAGCTTCTAATACAGGCCTTCCTTTTAATGTCCGACCTTCTAATACAGGCCTTCCTTTTAATGTCTGACCTGCTAATACAGGCCTTCCTTTTAATGTCCGACCTTCTAATCCTGGCCTTCCTTCTAATGTCTGAGCTTCTAATAAGACCTTCCTTCTAATGTTGACCTTCTAATACAGTCGTTGAGAAAGCCATCGGTTATCCTCCGACTCACGGAACTGAGGAAATCTGGAACACATCCACTCGAGTACAAAGGACTGCATGCAGAGATTCAAGGCCAGTTTGCAGACCACCTCTCCATATACACTGATGGTTCGAAAGACCAAAGCCGGGTAGCTGCTGCGGCAGTCTGCCGACGGGAAAAATTTGGTGTACGTTTGCCCGATCAGAGCTCGATTTTCACTGCAGGGGCCCGAGCACTCCTTCTCGCTTTGGAGTGTATCGAGGTATCCAACCACACTAACTATGTTATATACAGTGATTCCTTCTCTTGCCTCCTGGCTGTTGCTGGACTGAAAACGAATCACCCTATTCTAGCAACGGTCATTTATAAAATGAACCAACTGACAACAGATGGGTATGATATCCACCTGTGCTGGGTGCCTGGCCATGCTGGCATACAAGGAAACGAACGAGCTGATCGGGCTGCGAAGAAGGCCCTGAACTGTGATCTTGAACCGTGTCTGATCCCTCACTCTGATCTGAAACCACTAATAGCCACCCACATAAAATCCAAATGGCAACATGAGTGGGATGAAAACATCAATAAACTTAAAGAAATTGAACCATCTGTGGGAAAGCCACCACAGACTCATGCGGGAGGTCGGCGGGACCAAGTGGTCCTTAGTCGCTGCCGTGTTGGCCACTCGTGGCTTACACATGCTTTTCTGCTCAAGGGGGAACCTCCCCCTGAATGTATTGGGTGTCAGTCCCCACTGACACTCAAACACATTTTACTAAGTTGCGTTGATTTTTTGGCCCTGCGCCAACGGTTCTACACTGCAGACAGTATGCATGACCTTTTTACTAAGGTAAAACAGGAAAACATTTTAGCCTTTTTGAGGGCAGCTGGACTGTACCACCTTATATAGTTTACTAAATGGATTCTATTAATTATTAATGAAACTTTTCTTTTTCTATGGGAATTTGTTTCCCTTGACCACAGATATATGATTGTGAGCTTTCTAATTTAATTAGTGTCTATTGGCACATAATTGATTGTCTGCTTTTACATGTAAAAGCGATGGTTTGAACAAAAAACAAACATTTCTCACCGTGAATATGGCCTATGCTGCCGACACGGCGTAAAGCAACCACCAATCAATCAATCTAATACAGGCCTTCCTTATAGTGTTAATGTCCGACCTTCTAATACAGGCATTCTTTTTAATGTCTGACCTTCTAATACAGGCCTCCCTTTTAATGTTCGACCTTCTAATACAGGCCTTCCTTTTAATGTCCGACCTTCTAATCCAGGTCTTCCTTTTAATGTCTGAGCTTCTAATACAGACATTCCTTCTAATGCCTGACCTGCAGGCCTTCCATCTAATGTTCGACCTTCTAATACAGGCCTTCCTTTTAATGTCCGACCTTCTAATACAGGCCTTCCTTTTAATGTCTGACCTTCTAATACAGACATTCCTTCTAATGTCTGACCTGCAGGCCTTCCATCTAATGTCCGACCTTCTAATTCGGGCTCCTTTTTAATGCCTGACCTTCTAATACAGGTCGGTCAGAATGCTGCGGATAAATTAATCAAAATTTGCTTATGTTTTGTGGGGGTTAGTTTTTTTTTGGGGGGGGGGGGTCTGGGAGGGTTAGAGATTAAAAGCAAAAATCTCACAAAATGTGAGGAGAAATCTATATTGAACTGACACAGAGAATTGTGTATTATAGCCATCAGAAAACTGGCCCTCCCCCCACCTTCAATCACCCCCTCCCGACGTCCCCCCACCTCCCATAACACCCCCTCCCGCACGTTCCCCCGTCATTGACCCCCCCCCCCCCCCCTCAACACCCAACTGTCAATGGCAGAACTGTAGTGCTTAATTAAGCATGCAAACACCTAACTCTGCAGGTGCGGCATCAAAGGCTTTATAGACTACCCAGGGTCGGGGTCCAGGGTTGTAAATGCTGATGAATACTGCCAGCTCTGATGTACTCGCACACATTAACCCGCCGTGGAAGTGGGTCAGCGGAGATGGGAATAGGTCAAAGGTCACCACCTACATTTGCAGCTCTTGCACCTGTGTTCCGAGAAGGGATAAATGGCAGGTTTTCTCCTGTGGACACGGCTAATTCATGTCACAACACTGCCATCACGCTGGCCGAATCGGTTGAGTGCGGGTTTATCGTGTGGAATGTCGGGAGTTTGAAATCCGGCCGAGTCAAACCGATGACTTACAAAATTGATACTTGTCGCTACGTAGCCTGGTGCTTGCCATCACTAGGATAGGGCAAGAAATGGTTAGCTCAGTATCAGGATAATGTGACTGAGTGGGAAATTGGGTCATGGTGCCTGTGGCCTGGTCTCCCAATGAGGCAGCACTATAAAGTCACCATGAGTGTGCACTGTTACAAGTCAGTACCCACCCTGATATGACCTTAGATGTTGCCAGGACGTAAAGCTCCAACAACCAACCAACCGATAATCGACGCCATTTTGGTTAGAGAGTAGTGCGCCTAACCTTTATGTAGTAGCACCATCATCTCTCCCATCCTGATATGACCTTAGATGTTGCCAGGACGTAAAACTCCAAAAACCAACCATCATCTCTCACACACTTAACATCGGAAGGCGCTTAATGTCACGTGGGCCATCTGGAGAGCATCTCCGTGACGTCACCAGTGTCGTGTGCGTCACCTGAAGTGACAAGTCTGACACCCGTTGAGTGGCTGGCGGAAGAATAGTTCTTTCTACACAGTAGTTGACATCTCTGCTTGTAATCTTTCGCTAGTGAGAATATAGATCTTTACAAATTTACCCACCCACCTATCTACACATACTGACACACTCGGACACACACACTGACATATACCGACACACAGACACACTGGCACACATAGAGGACACACACCGACACGCACAGCGATACGCATACCGATACACACCGACACACAGACCGACATAAATACTGACACGCCAACACACACCGGTAAACACACTCACTCACTGTCACACACACCTCCATATACAAACACACACTGACACACGCAGACACACACCGACACACACTGACATATATCGACACACACTAACACACACTGTCACTCACTGACACACACCGACACACACACCGACACACACACTGACACACACACTGACACACACACTGACACACACAGACACACACACACTGACTGACATGTATACAAATGTAGATTAATAAACAAATAACTATTACAGGTTTTGTTCTTTCTAGAAGTAGAACATTTCTTGTTGACTGCAGCTTCATCATGTCGTCGGTTCGCCTGACTGACTGCCAGTGGCACTACACCCCATGCATACACTCTGCTTGTTCTGCCTGACAAACAATCACCTTTCATTTCACCACCGGAACCCAGCCGTCCGTGCCTGCAATATCTACACTGTGCACTATATCCAGCCTCATTCCGAGATGAAAGGCATCCCGGGCAAGTCAAGATAGCCGCCGGTGATCATATGTGTATGTGTATATATATGTGTATATATATATATATATATATATATATATATATTTACATATATATATATATGTATATATATATGCTGTATAAGCCATTATACGAGTATAATAAGCCGGAAGATTCATCTACTCCCCCAGCCACTAAGTCATTGGCTGGTCACCTACTCATTAGGTCATCTACTAGTTCCTCATGACCTGAGCACGTGGCGCCACCTACTCGCCCACGCCTCAGAGCCCCTGCATTCACTCACTGTACCGCTGAATTTTTTGTATATAACCTGGATGAGTGGCGCAAGGGGGGGGGGGCACCCAGTTACAAAACTCTCCAGAGAGGTGGGGGGGGGGGGTACTCCACCAATGCGGCAGTGCAGGGGCAAGGGATAAGATTAATTTCCCCTCAAGCATTTATACTCGTATATTAAGTTATATATATATATATATATAATATATATATATATAATATATTTTATATATATATATATACACACAACACATGCATAGGTCGGTACCGGTCGCGGTGGGCTAATCGGTAGAGCGCAGGCTTCCCGTGTAGAAAGTTGGGAGTTCGAATCACCGGAGAGTTAAACCAATGATTTATAAATGAAGTTGATACTAGTCGCTACCTAGCCAAGTGCTTGGCATTAATAGGATAGGACAAGGACTGGTTAGCAGAGTATCAGGATAATGTAATTGTGTGGGATATTGGGTCATGGTGTTGGCAGCTTGATTTCCCAGTGGGCAAACACTATAAAGTCACCATGAGTGCACACTGTCACAAGTCGGTACCCATCCTGATATGACCTTAGATGTTGTCAGGACGTAAAACTCCAACAACCAACCAACAAAAACAGCTATGTCACGACATGGTGTGTGTGTGAGGGGGAGGTGGGGGGAGACTGGAACGTCAGATGCGCAGTGAAGGTGGACTCTCGTGCAGCGAAGGTCTATCGGCGATCTGATTGGTCGGGCGGGGGCCATGAGTCTGTAAGATAGCTGCGCGGGTCAAAGGTCACGGTGCCTCTGTTTGGCGCGGTGCTCGGAGACAGGGAGGCGGCGGTGCAGGATGCCGAATTGCCCTCTGAGGAAGGCTGATATTCTGCTGGTTGTTGGTTGCCAGCCTGGGTTCCGCCTTCTCCTAATTGTGTTTACTGCTTATTATTTGGTTTGTCGACTGTTGCCGCTAAAACCGGATGAAAAGGTCGTGGGTTCGAATCCCGATCTAGCGAAACCAATGACTAACCTGGTGCTCGGCATTGATAGGAATTAAGATAGGACAGGGTCGGGTTTTCTCAGTATCTGGATAATGCTACTGAGTGGGATATCGGGCCATGGTGCCCACAGTGCGGCCTTCCAGTGGGGCAGCACTGTACAGTAACCATGAGTGCGCACTGTCACAAGTCGCAACCTGTCCTGATATGACCCTAGATGTTGTTACGATGTAAAACCCAAACACATAATTGTCACAAAATATATATTTTGTTGTTGCATTCTTTGATTAAAATTTCCTAATTTTCTTCAAACCATAAAATTTGTCTCAGTCAAATCGAAATATCAGGGAGTTTTCACATAGTTCCATCTGCAGCAGTTTCCATCCATAGCGCTGTTATCAGATTGTTTTTGGATTAAACTTCTCTTTTTTAACTGTTTTGCTGGACTGTTGCTGATGGTTCAACCCCGACCGAGCAATCAATTGTCCGTCTGAGGTCATTGAGGTCACCGTGGTTCATTGCGGTCACCGGAAGTTGATTATGCTAGTTCCATTTGGAACAGCTGGGTGGGGCATGATCATCTAAGGGGTATGTGTATGTGAGTATGTGGGTGCGTGAGTGTGTGTATCATCTGAGAATTGTGTTACCGCTGAATCTTTTTGCCGGCTTTCGGGATGGCATAGGTAATGTCACGTGTTCTTCAGATGTAGGTATCGAATGAGTAAGACTAAGAGTAAGAGCACTGGTTTCTCGTGTGGAAGGTCATGGGTTCTAATCGTGGCCGAGAAGCGAAAACTTACTAAATCTATGCTTTTCGTTCCATAATGCTCTGCATTAATAGGATAGGACAAGGAATGGTTAGCACAGTATCAGGATAATGTGACTGTGTGGGATATCATGGCATGGTGTCAGCATTGTGGTGTCCCAGTGGAGCAGCACTATAAATTTGCCATGAGTGCATACTGTCACAAGTCAGTGCCCAGCCTGAAATGATCTTAAATGTTGCTAGGACGTAAAACAAAAACAAAACAAACAAAGCAAATCAACCAACAAACGTCCTCAATATATGGTAAACAGAGCTCACAAATGTGGAGGCGCCTTTATACTCGCACAATGCGTTATACATTACATATATATGTATATATATACATGTACATATATATATATATATGTATATATATATAGGTTTTACTACATATATATATATATTTAGTAAAACCTATATATATATATATATATATATATGTGATGTATAAGCATTATGCGAGTATAAATGCATGTAAGGGATTATATGTTTATTTCCTACCCTAATATGGATGGGGTGGCTTACTTGTTGTATGCCCCCCCCCCCCTCTGACCACGTGACTGGGGGTTCCACCCCGGCGCGCCTCTATCCTGGACGCTACACTTTCACTATATATATATATATAGTAAAACCTCCCTAACCGACCACCTCCACAGATCGACCACTCCCCTATATCGATCGATTTATATAATTTTAACCATATTCTAACTCCCCAAACCAATGACCTCCCTAAATGGACCACTTAAAATCGGTTCTAAGGTCAGTCGATTTAGAGAGGCTTTACTGTATATATATAACCAGATGGATCCTGGCAAAACAGAACAAAAGATGAAGATTCACAATTGGCGCCAGTGTGGTCGCTGACCACTCGCATGTGGCGCCGGTGTGGCTGCAGATGGAACTAATCGCTGGAGCAGTACACAGTAGGTAGTTATGGGATGGCGACACATGGGAAAGTGATTCGTTTATATTCTCATAATAGATTATATTTATAGTGCAGATACATCCTGTATATATGTTAAATCAATGGATGATAGATTATACATCGGATTTATATATATTTATATATATATACTTAACTTGTAAATTACCAACGATCTAATTGCATAGCTAGGATTTCACTGCATAATCACCATATATGTATATATATATATATATATATATATATATATATATATTTTACCTCGGTATACAGCCTCAGGCTAGCCTCAGGCTAGGGAGAGGTAAGCACATCCGGTCCAGCAATTAGCATAAAAAACTCACGACCGGAGGACGCTCGTGAGTTGCTCCAGTGGATTTATCTACAAAAAGCTAATAACTGTAAGTAATCATGATTATTTTGGTTAAGCTGGTTTATGATGCACTATCGCATCTAGATTGGAAAGTTCAGAACTTTCGTACGTCCAGTTTGGACAAGATTAGCATTTAAAAAATTGAATCGGATAGAACAAAGGATTCCTTTGTCTTGGTTCTGTGGTTCGATTAAACCCGCTTTGTACGGGTAGAGATGTTGACACCGTCACATCTCCTGTGGAGATTCCTTCGGACCCTAATAGAGGGTGTTGTTGGGGATGATCCTGGGTTTCTTTTATAGACTCCCCTTTTGATGAGGCGTTTCTCCGATTTTCGTAGCATTTTCTCTCACTTGCTGGCGCAGTAGCCGCGGGTGAGAGAAGTGTACGCGACAGAGAGATGGGAGGTTCTAGAAGCCTACCCCACGTATGGTTGGTTTCGATACCCAAAACCTACGGAAAACTTAGCTTACCACGCCTGTATTGAGAACGGTGTAAATACGTTACTCTATACCAATAAGATCCTCAACCCAGGTTCCCTGGCGTCACTTTGGTGTTCAGTTGAGTTGATTCCGGTTACTAAGTTTCCTTTTTTGGTTACAGACTACCGATGGCTACGAAGCGAAACAAACCGCCGCCCGCCGCTGCGGAGGGACGCGTGCCTACCGGCTACGATACGTCACCAGATCGGACAGCTCCGCCGTCCCCACTACAGGGGGCACATGTGCTCTCAGATAGAGAGAGTGAGGACGACGAGGTGTTCCCAGGGGATTTGACCTTACAGGTCAATAGGCTAGTGGAGCAAAAGATGAAGGAGCTCCACAGCAAGGACCAACAATTCCCGCCAGCTGACTCAGACTGGCAGGATGTCTCTGATTTCGAAGAGACGGATTCGGCACCTGAGCCCCGGCGCCCTAAGGCCAAAAAGCGGAAACGACCGGCTAGCTCCTCTGGTGATGATTACACCAAAGCCACCAAGGGCAAGAAAGTGAAGAAGCCAAAGAAGAAAAGTAAGAAGATGAAGAAGAAAGATTCTTCTTCCGATTCATCGTCCGACTCGTCAACTACTGAGTCGGACTCAGACACGGAAAGGGCTGGCCTTTATGCCAACCTGGGAGGCAAGATTCGGAAGCGCTGCCCGATCCAAAAGGGAAAGAAAGTCAGAACAACGACTATGATGCGCGAGACTATAAAGGGACATTTTAACACCTTTAAGCCAGCTGAGGTGATCAACAAAATCACTGAGCAGATTTCCGGGATAAAAGGTATCCCGGATAGTGTAGTGAAAGAGATGGACGCTGGGATCCATCTGAATGAGGAGAAGAAGCGCTTCGAGACTGCTCTGTTTACCTTCACAAAGCGGTCTTAGGGGTCCTTGCCTCAGTCGTTCCGGTAGCTAACCGGATGCAAACTGAGAACAAGTTCTCCTCACTGGCCAGAGGCATGGATAAGGGCGTGGCCCTCCTCACAGCTGCCAGTAACTTCTTGAGCTACCGTAGATACGAAAACGTGTTCAAAGCGGTCACCACACAAGATGGGAAGGAAGTAGCCAGATCTAAGAAGGTCATGGACAACGATGGCAAGGAGTATACTCTCTTTTTGCCGCCCAAACCCATCAAGGGCAAACCTTTGGATAAAGGTAAAATGTTTGGTGGCCAACTTCCATACCTCTTCAAGGAGGTCGAGACGAAAGCCAAAAGTGGTCGTAACCTTGAGCCGGCCAAGAAAGCCGACTCGTCAAGATTTCGTCGCCCCCGAGGGGATTTTTGTCCTCGCCGAGGAGGCAGAGCTGGCAGGTCCGGCCCGTCCTACGGCTTTCAGCCCAGAGGCAGAGGTCGGGGAGACAGGCAAGGTTGGAACGACGGCAACCGCCCGTTCAGGAAGGAGTTTGCCCCGAAACAATCCTTCCCACGCCCAGGCAACAAATAGACATTGCTACACAAACCCAACTTCCTAAGTTGGTGGCAGAATCTACACAAACAGATGTAAGCGAATTTTGTGCGGGGAACATATTTAATTGTATTTCTTCTTGGTACGAAATCACTACTGATGTTAACCTTTTAGATATTGTTACCGGTGTTAAGATTCCATTTACTGAAATCCCGTTACAACAACGGGTACCTTTCCCATATAGATTTAATGATTTAGAGAAACAAGCATTATCAGAACAAGTTGCACTTTTTGAATCTAAAGGTATCATTGAAGAGGTGCCTCACACCCCAGGAGAATTTATCTCTAATATATTTTTAAGGCCAAAGCCAAATGGCGATATTCGCATGATTTTAGATTTAACTAAGTTGAACGTACTTGTAGAATATCAACATTTCAAAATGTTTTCCCTGGACACTGCCAGAGACTTGGTTACAGAGAATGCTTGGATGGCTAGTGTTGAATTACAAGATGCATATTATACTGTCCCGATATTTGAAGGACACCGCAAATTCTTACGATTTATTTGGGAAGATAGACTTTTTCAATTTACATGTATGCCAAATGGCTTAGCATGCGCTCCACGCTTGTTTACTAAATTATTGAAACCGGTTTTTTCGGTCATGGCAAATAAGGGTCATACTATGTTCCCTTACATTGATGATTCTTTCATTGTTTCACAATCATTTGATGAGTGTCAACACACTGTTGACGATTTATGTTCCCTTCTGACAACGTTAGGGTTTTATTTGAATCATAACAAGTCAGTTTTTGTCCCCACAACTGAACTTAAATGTTTAGGCTTTATTATTAACACACGGTGTATGACTGTTTCACTCCCCGATAACAAGCTGACTAAGTTTCACGATATGGCGTCTCACTTGGTCGCCTTAAGTAGGCCAAAGATAAGACAGGTCGCGGTGCTAGTTGGCATACTTATTGCTTACGCCCCGGCTATTCTATATGGGAAAGCCCACATAAAATCTTTAGAAATAGATAAGAACTTAGGGTTGGCTCGTACTAAAGGCAATTTTGAAAGAAAAATGTTTATTTCAGAAGATGGAAGGAAGGAAAGACATTAACTGGTGGTTTAATAATATTCAAAATTCCCCCAATCCTATACGGATGAATGAACCCAATACAGTAGTGACTACTGATGCTTCATTAGAAGGTTGGGGGGCACATTGCGATTCCATAGCAACAGGGGGACGTTGGTTGAAAGAAGAAAATGCAGATCACATTAATGTTTTAGAGCTACGAGCTATTTATTTAGGCCTTGCTAGTTTAGTTAAGGTACCACGTAAACACGTCCGTATTTTAACGGATAATACAACGGCAATGGCATATGTACGAAACATGGGTGGGACAAAGTCCAGGCCATGTAATGCGATGGCTAGACAAATTTGGGAATGGGCCCAAATGAATAAAGTTTGGCTAACAGCAGCATATATTCCCGGAACGCAAAATACCTTAGCAGATCATAAAAGTCGACATTTTCATGACCATTTGGAATGGTCCCTTAATGCAGACATTTTCACCACAGTGTGCCAAAAGTGGGGCCAACCTGAAGTTGACTTGTTTGCTTCACGAAACAATTGTAAAATTGACAAATATGTGTCATGGCATCCAGAACCTGATGCCTGGCATATAGATGCTTTTTCTATCACATGGGAGAATAAATTTTATTATATCTTCCCCCATTCAGCCTGATCAGCCGGGTAAGCCGAAAGATAAAGATGGACAAAGCACACGCAATATTAATCGTTCCCAACTGGGACACGCAACCTTGGCTACCGGGCATACAGGCAGCCGCCAAAGATTGCCTCCGATTCCGAAGATCACCAGGCAATTTGACACACCAAGGCCCTCTAAAACAAAGAGGGGACGTGTCCACAACACCGTTGTTGGCATTCCTTTTTAAATAAATATTTAGAACAATTCGGTTTAGATAAAATTACACAACAAAGACTTGTCGCAGATGCTTGGCGTAAAGGTACAGTTAAAATGTATACCACATATTTGAAAAAGTGGGGTGTTTATTGTTTAATTAAGAAAGTCAAACCCATGAATCCTACTATTTCCCAAGTTGGTAATTTTCTCCGAGGGTTAGAGGACGAAGGCTTAGGGTTTGGATCTATTAATGCTGCTCGCTGTGCTTTATCCGTCATCCTTCCACGGATAAATAATGAGACATTTGGGAAACACCATGTTATTCATTGGATTGTAAGATTGATTTATCAACGAAACCCACCCAAACCGAAGTACAGTCGCTTCTGGGATGTTTCGGTAGTGTTTGATTTGCTAAGACAGTGGCCTCATAATAGGCTTTTAGATCTCAAACAATTAGGGTTTAAGGTAGCGTTGCTCTTATTATTAGTAACAGGACATAGGGACAAACTATTGTTGCCCTATCACTAGATGGCCTAGAGATAGATAGAAATGAGGCCACATTTGATTTGTCAAAGCTGTTAAAATCTAACAGATTAGGTGACCCTTTGTCTACTATTAGTGTAAGTAGTTTCAAAGAAGACCCAAAACTTTGTGTTGTATCAGCCATTAGGGCCTATATATCCAAGACCAAGGACTTGAGAACTTCAAGACAGTTGTTAGTGAGCTTTATTAAGCCACACAAGGGCATTTCGCGAGATACTCTAGCGAGATGGACAATTAATATGTTGAAATTGGCAGACGTTGACACGGACAAATATGCCTCACACTCAACAAGAGGTGCTATGGCGTCTAAGGCGCGACTGCTTGGCATCTCTGTCAAGCGGATCCTGGCCCATGCAGGATGGAAAACAGCACGATCGTTTGCTACCCACTACAACAAACGATTGGAAAAGTCGAGCACACTAGCCCGACAGCTGCTACAAGACTAGATCGGCATTAGGTGAGAATACACTTCGATTTCACCAAAATGTTATTTTGCTGATTGATGATAATGTATGTTTAACAATTATTATTGACTTGTGACATAAGAATACAGGATAAATGAGATTACGTAAACCTCTCCCTAGCCTGAGGCTAGCCTGAGGCTGTATACCGAGGTAAAATAGATTAGTTAGACAAATCTTACCTGGGTATGGATGATGGATAACTGTTGTTTTACCGAGGTATAAGCCTCGGATAGACGTGGGCTAGGGCCCTCCCGCCACACCCTTCCACGTCTATTCGTTTGCTTATACCAAGAAAACTTCGCAGTTTAGTACCATTGTCACAATTGATGTACTTTTAGATTATTTGTTTCATTTATCCTGATTAAGTAGGTAAAGATTGCTGGACCGGATGTGCTTACCTCTCCCTAGCCCACGTCTATCCGAGGCTTATACCTCGGTAAAACAACAGTTATCCATCATCTATACCCAGGTAAGATTCATCTAACTGATCTATATATATATATTGCGTAGTGTAGACGTACCCAGTAATTCCGCCAGTCTGCGTCAGTGCATTCTTTATGGGAGAGCTGCGGTTAATTGCAGTGGACCATTAGAGGGTATTGATCAGCTTAAATGAGCACTGCTTGTCCGGACGCTTTGATCCATCGTGCGGATATATGTAGAGATATTTGTTCACATATATAAATAAAATATGCCTCGTTTTGGTGCTATGCCCAACAATATTGCTTTGGCTCTATTGTCCCCATCCTTCCCTCCTTCTCTGCCTCATTCCCTCCCTCTCCTTTCATCTATCCCCCCTCTCCATCCTCCCTCTCCCTTTCTATCTTCCCCCCTCTCTCTCCCCTTTCCCCCTCTCTCCCATCACCCACTGTTACCCTCCCTTTCTTTTTCCCTCGCTCTCCTTCCCCATCCCTCATGTCTGTCTATCTATCTATCTATCTATCTATCTCATCATCATCATGCTGTCGGTCGCGATGCGACAAAGACTGCTTTCATAACTTGACTGCCGCTCTCCATTTAGCTCTCTGCTGTGAGAGTTGTGTCCATGAGTCGGTCTTAATGTCTCTCAGCTTCAGGTTTCTCTTGATGGTATCTTTGAACCGGAGACGGGGCGCCCTCTCTTTCTGTAGCCAAAAGACAGTTGAGAATAGAGGATCTGCTTTGGTAGCCTGTCTGATGACATCCTCATGAGGTGTCCAGTCCACCGGAGATTCTTTTTGACCAGAAGATCTTCCATAGAGGGCAGCCCCATCCGTTCGAGTATTTCCTTATTCGTCACTTTGTGTCCTTCCAGGTAGGCCTCATGATTGAACGCATGTCGTCATCATGAAGGCATGCAGCTTTGTTCACCTGCCGTCTGTACACTGCCAGCCTCGGCTTTCCGTATGTTTTACTTAATTTGCTACATCCGGTATTCTTACCTTTGAACAAATAGTGCACAAGGTGGTTTTCCAGAGTCTCTGGCGTAGTCGGCCGAAAGATGCGCTAGCTTTGGCCATCCTCCTCTGTATCTCAGCATCAATGCGTCCATCACTTGATATAGTGCTTCCGAGATAGGTGAATTCCGGAACAGAGTTCAGCTTGTTTCCGTCAACCATGTTCTCCTCCTCTCGGGTTCTTGTAGAGTTGGGTTGGTACAGCACCTCCGTCTTCTTGATGTTAATTTTCAGGCCAAACTTCTTTGATGCATCGGAGAAAGCGTCCACTATTTTCTGGGTCTCTTCAGCAGAGTGGGCAACCAGTGCACTGTCATCTGCGAAGAGTAGCTCTCTCACCAGTATCTGAGTAGTCTTGGTCTTCGCTCTGAAGTGTGCGACATTGAATAGGTCAGCGCTCTGTCTGGACTGTATATAGATGCCATCCCCCATGTCTCGGAAAGCCTCGTCTAGCATTGCTGATAGGAAGATGGAGAAGAGCGTGGGGCCAGTACACAACCTTGCTTGACCCCATTGGTAACCCCGAACGATTCCGAGACTTCCCCTCCAGCACTAACGTTCGCCATCATTCCTGTATGTAGAGCCTCGATCATAGTTTTGAACTTCTCTGGGCATCCGTACTTCGTCAGTAGCTGGCCTTCCCGGTCCTCCCCGACTGTATCAAATGCCTTAGTGAAATCGACAAATACCATGTACAGTGGTGGTCCTGCTCAATGCACTTTCTTGTAGCTGTCGGAGCAAAATATCATATCCACATGCTTCCGTTACCTCTGATTGCCACTCTGGGACTCCGGAACTACATCAGGTGTTATGTGAATAGATAGTCTGTTGAGGAGGATCCAGGCGAAGATCTTGCCTGCTATGGAAAGAAGAGAGATTCCTCTATAGTTGCCACAGTCTGTTCGATCACCTTTCTTGTAGATGGTTACAATGCTGGCATCCTTACATGCTTGGGGTACAGAACCCTCCTTCCAGGCATTGGTGATTAGTTGGTGCAGTCTGTTGAACAGATTGTTTCCTCTGTGCTTCCATACTTCAGAAGGAATTCCATCACCCCCAGTGCTTTGCCATCTTTCACTGGCGATTGCGTCTAGCCACTCATCCAGGTTGAATCCTCTATCGAGGCATGTTTTGGTAATGCGCTGCTGGATGTTGTTCAGAGCTTCGTGATCTATGTCACCAGGGACGTTGAGTAGCTTCTGGAAGTGTTCGCTCCTTCTTGCCACAACTCTCTTGCTGTCGGAAAAGGTCTCCGTTCCATCTGTTGATTTCAGGTGAACAGCTCCCTTCTTCACGGGTCCCCACACTTCCTTCAGTCCGCTGTAGAAGCCCTTCATGTTGTTTCTGTCTGCAGCTCTCTGCAGCTCCTCTGCCTTCATTTCCCACCAGTCTGACTTCAGTGCACGGGTGCATTTTTGTAGCAATCTGCAGGCATCTTTGTATGCTGCAGTGGTGGATCTAGTGTTCCTGGTCTGCAACACTCTCTGGTGGGCTTGGTCTCTTCTGCTCACATTTCATGAAAGCTGCCTGCAAAAGTGTTGAAGTGCTGCTGGCTTTTGCAAGTTACCAGCGGCACTCTCTCGGGGAGCAAATAAAGGTTTCACACCGGGCATGAGAAGATGTCATGACAGGCGCAAAACAATATGTCCCTGCAGTGCTGGTCGGAATGTTGGGAGTTCCATACATCAACCACCCTAAATGCTGCCACAGTGACATGGTTTTCTGTTTAGGGTTTGCTCCCTTAGCCTTCGGTTCTGTCAAGGACCTGTACCACAAGGCAGTGGTTTACAACTCTGCAAGGCAGGGGCGTCAAACTCCCTGAGGTATTGCTATACCTGCATACCATCTATCTATCTATCTATATATCTATATATCTATCGATCTGTCAATCCATCTATCTGTCTGTATGTCTATCTGTCTATCGATCTGTATATCTATCTATCGATATGTCTATCTATCTATTTATCTATCAGTCTGTCTCTCTGTCTATCTATCGATATGTATATGTATCTATATATCTATGTAGCTGTCTATCGATCTGTATATCTATCTATATCTATCTATCTATATATGTATCTGTCTATCGCTCTATCTATTTATCTGTCTGTCTGTCTATCTGTCTATCTATCTATTGATATGTTTATATATCTATCTGCATGTCTGTCCATCTATCTATGTCTGTGTCTCTATCTATATATATAGTATAGTTATGCAAATCTTACCTGGGTATAGATGATGGATAACTGTTGTTTTCCCGAGGTAGAAGCCTCGGGTAGACGTGGGCTAGGGAGAAGGAAGCACGTGAGGTACCAGCAATTTTAACCTACTTATTCAGGATAAAAATGAACTTTCAATGCAATGGATACTATGATTTTCCCGTAACGGTACACCAACGGGATAGACGTGGCAGGGCGTGGTGGGTGGGCCCTAGCCCACGTCTACCCGAGGCTTCTACCTCGGGAAAACAACAGTTATCCATCATCTATACCCAGGTAAGATTCGTATAACTATACTATTTTACCTCGTATACAGCCTCAGGCTAGCCTCAGGCTAGGGAGAACCTTTACATAATTTCATTGTATCCTTAAGCTCAGCCTTTCTTATATAATATTCAAACGTTTTTGTTCCACCTATTCTTGTTAGTTTGGCGAGCAGGCGCTTTGCAATGCCGTAGGCTTTTCTATCGCTTTGTTGGAATTTTGCAAACACTTAGCCGGCTTCCACCGCATGCGCTAGTATTCCTTTTCACAGAAACACCTAGCAACCGTGCCTTGGAGATCATGGCACCTCTAGTTGAGTGGGATGAGTATTTGCTCGTATCCACTCCAGCCAATTTCAACACCGTAATTGTCCATCTGGCAAGGGTGTCTCGTGAAATTGCTTTATGTGGCCTTATAAAGCTCACTAATAGTTGTTCTGATGCACGTAAATCCTTTGTCTTAGATATATAAGCCCGTATGGCTGACACAACACATAATTTCCGATCACTCGGAAAACAGTCTAAGTGAACCGTAGATAAAGGGTCACCTAACGTGTTCGATTTAAGCAATTGTGCTAAATCAAACGTAGCTTGTTTCTTGTCTATTTCTAATCCAGTTAAAGACAAAGCAACAATGGTCTGTCCTCTGTGTCCGGTTAGTAATAATAACAGGACCACGACCTTAAAAACTAATTGTTTTAAATCTAACCACGAGTTGTGAGGCCAAGCCTGAAACAACTTAAATACTACAGACACATCCCAAATCCGACTATACTTTGGTTTTGGAGGATTCCTTTGATAAATTGAATGAAGTAGATATCCAAGAACATAATGTTTTCCAACTGTTTCGCCATCAATTCTCGGTAATATGATTGATAACGCACATCTTGCCGCATTAATCGACCCAAAGGATAGTCCCTCATCCTCTAGAGAACAAAGAAAACGAGCTACTTGTGAAATTGTTGGATTTGTTGGCTTAACTTTCATTAACAAACAATGTACACCCCATTTCTTTAAATAGGATGTGTACATTTTGACAGTTCCTGGCCTCCAGGCATCAGCTACTATCCTATTCTCAGTAATTTTGTCCAATCCAAATTGGCGCAGCTGGTTCCTTAGAAAAGGAATGCCAATAGGGGCGTCGTTGACACGTCGCCGTGAACCACTAACGGTCTGTGGTGTGTCAGATTCCCGAGTTTTCTTGGGAATCGTATATGTTCTTTTGCCAGTTGTGAAACTGCTGGCAGCCAAGGTTGCGTGTCCCAATCGGGCACCACCAGTATCGCATGTGTCCTTTCCAGACCAATTTTCCTGACAACTCGGCTGATAATGCTGAACGGTGGGAAAATATAAAAATAATTATTTTCCCAGGTAATAGCAAATGCATCTACCTTCCAAGCCTCCGGTTCAGGATGCCAAGAAACATAACAAGGTAATTTGTTATTATTTCGTGATGCAAATAAGTCAACTTCAGGTGTACCCCATTTTTCACAAATGAAATTAAACAAAGGTGTAGAGAGAGACCATTCTAAATGGTCATGGACATTTCTACTTTTATAGTCTGCAAGTGTATTTTGTGAACCTGGAATATGCGCTACCGTCAGCCAGACTTGTTGAGCCTGTGCCCAGTTCCAAATCAGTTTAGACAACTGATTGCAAGGCTTTGATTTGGTTCCACCCATGTTACGAATATATGCCATGGCAGTAGTATTATCAGTTAGTATTCTAACTTGTGATTTATGTATCTTTACTAAATTACATAAGCCCAGATAAATAGCACGCAATTCTAGTGCATTAATATGGTCTGATTTTTCATCATCAAGCCATCTACCTCCTGTTGTGACCCCATCTCGATGAGCTCCCCAACCTTCTAACGAAGCATCAGTAGTAATTACCGTATTAGGTTAGGTTCCGCCATGCGATTGGATTTGGTGAACTGGCTATGTGTTGCATCCACACATCAATATCCTGTAAGCCCTTCTTTGCGAAATAAACATCTTTCGCTCAAAATTCCCTTTAGTTCGTGTTAACGCTAAATTTGTATCTATTTCTAGAGATTTAATATGGGCTTCCCATATAGAATAGCGGGTGGATACGATATCATTATCCCAATAAGGACTACGACCTGTCTAATTTTAGGTTTTGGTAACTTAATAAGCTGGGTCGCTGTATTCATAAACTTAATTAGTTTTTGTTCTGTTATCGACACTGTAAGAGACTGTGTATCCAGAATAAAGCCTAAACATTTGAGTTGTTTTGTTGGTTGAAACACTGACTTTTGTGGATGTACATAAAACCCCAATTTAGTAAGTAATGCACATAAATCGAACACTGCATTCTCACAATCAATTTGTGTTGATGCAATAATAAAGGAATCATCTATGTATGGAAACATTATATGACCCTTCCGCGCCATTACTGAAAAAACAGTTTTAAGCAGTTTAGTGAATAAACGAGGGGCACAAGCTAAACCATTCGGCATGCAAGTAAACTCATAGAGTTGGTTATCCCAAAGAAACCGAAGAAATTTCCGGTCTTTTCCTCTTATGGGAAGCGTATAATATGCATCTTGTAAATCAACACTAGCCATCCACGCATCTGGCGTAATCAGATCGCATGCTGTATCTAGCGAGAACATTTTAAAATGTTGATATTCAACCATTTTATTAAGGATTGTTAAATCCAGGATCATTCGAACCTCACCATTAGGCTTTGGTCTCGAGAAGATGTTTGAAATAAACTCTCCTGAACAGTATGTCACTTTTTGTATTATTCCTTTCTCAAAGAATTTTTGTACCTGTTTAGTTAGTGCCTCTCGTTCAAGCGGTTCAATGTTATAAGGAAAAGGTATCCTGCCTTGTTACGGAAATTGTGTGAAGGGAATATGAACACCCCTAACTATTTGTAAAATTTCTTGGTCACTAGTAATTTTGTGCCACTCAGAAATATGATTATTAAGATTACCAGCCACAAAGTTGCTTACAGTTTGTGTGGTTTTAGAGGCTGGAAGGACTTGTAACGTTTGTGTTTCAACCTCTACTTGGACCCGCCCCTGGGGAAGGGTCTCGGCGAGTTGACACCTCGGCCTAGTGGCCGTGCGGTGTTGTCGGTCCAGCCTGAGCGAGCGCCCCGGCCCCGAAAGCCTTGACCGAAGTTTGAACCCGATCTGGTTCCCCTGGTGAACCGCCGTGGACGAAAGTCTCCTCGTGACCTTTTGAAACGAGGAGTTTCCTGTTTCTTCTTACCATCCATGTTTTTGCCACTCTTGGCTGCAGTTTCTACCTCTTTATAGAGGTATTGTAGTTGACCGCCAAACATGTTGGTGTTATCTAAAGGTTTCCCTTTAATCGGCTCTGGAGCAAGAAAGAGCGTAAACTCTTTCCCATCATTATCAGTAACCTTCTTTGAGCGAGCCACTTCTTTGCCAGCATCTGTGCAAACTGACTTGAAAACATTTTCATATCTTCGATACGACAGGTAATTCCGCCGCCAACAATGCAATACCTTTGTCCATCGTCTTAGCCAAAGACGAGAACTTGTTTTCTTGTTGCATTCTGTTTGCTACAGGAGCAATATCTGTAAAGGTACCAAGCACCGCCTTATGCACTATGTGCAACACACCCTCAAATCTCTTACGGTCCTCCGTCATATTGACATCTCGATCCATCTCCTTAATGATGGAGTTGGGAACACCTTTAATGCCTGTTAACTCATCTGATAATTTAGAAATAATCTCCGCCGGCTTAAACGTGCGGAAATGGCCATTAATGTTCTCACGCATAAGCGTAGTGGTTTTCACCCGCTTAGCCCTTGGCTTCTCGACTTTCTTAGCCACGTTGCCTCCAATGGCAGCATAGACACCTTCATATTGCGTGTCTGAGTCCGATTCCGTAGACGTGGAATCCGTGGACGAGTCAGAAGAAGAAGAAACTTTCCTCTTCTTCTTCTTCTTCTTGGATTTGGTCTTGCGCTTTTTGCGAAGCCCAGTCTTCCCCCTCTCCTTGGTGAACTCATCACCCGAAGAAACAATGTGTTTCTTCTTCTTTCTTCGTTTAGGAGAAGGAGGAGGAGCCCTAAGCTCCATCTCTGAGTCTGTGTCAGAGAAATCCTCCACAGAAGACTCTTCTTGCACACTCCGTTTACGAGACACCGGTGGTTTGAGAGCCATTATGTGACTCTCCATCGCCGCAAACCGCGTCTCCCAATTTTGAGGCGCGGCGCCGCCAGGCACTATGTCCTCCTCGGAGAGAATATGTGCCCCGGGCTGTGTCGCAGGCCCTTGCGACAACACGGGTGAGGAGTCGTACTCCTCGTCCTCGCCACTCCGAACACGCCCCTCGGCTGCTGCTGCACCGCGCTTACACCGCTTCGTGGCCATCGAGAGCTGAAACAAAATTTTTGATCAGTCCCGGTATATATATATATGTCACAACATGGTTGTTTAAAACTCATTTGGACATCTATTGGTGTTAGAGAACGAGTTTATACCGTTATAACACAGGCGTAATAAGCTAAATTTGTGCGTGGGTTGTGGGTCAAGCCCAAACCTTACGCGGGGTCGGGACCAGTATATCGGCCCGCCCATCCCTCTGTTCCGCACACTTCTCCCACCTGTGACTACTACGTCAACAAGTTGGAGAAAATGCTACGAAACTCGGAGAAACGCCTGAAAAAATTTGTGGGGAGTCTATAAAAGAAACCCAGGAAGCATCTCAACATTACCTCTATTAGAGTAAACGAGAGAATTTCCACAGGAGACGAGGCAGAGCCCCACATCTCTACCCATAATCACACGGTGACTCGGGTGTTGACAGAACCGCTAATTGACGGTTGCAATCCTTCGAGAAGGACTGCTATCCTTGGTTTTTTATAACCAAATAACTCGTCCAAAATGGAACAAAAGAAAAGTCTAAACTTTTCATAATAGCCTCAAAGATGATGATGAATTAAGCTAACCACAGTTTGTTATGATACTTATCTGCGTATTAGCTTGTATGTAGACAAATTTGGCCGACAACCCAACACACGTAATCCATCAGAGTTTGTATATGCTAATTGCTGGTACCTCACGTGCTTCCTTCTCCCTAGCCTGAGGCTAGCCTGAGGCTGTATACTGAGGTAAAATATATATATATCTATCTATCTATCCATCTATGCATCTATCCTTCTACATATCGCCATATGTAAATGACAGAAACTCAAAAACCATCGGACTATGCAACTTCAAATCTGAATCGAATGCAAAACAATTCTTTTAAAATAAATCAAAAGCGCTCTTTTTGGTTGTATTCTTATCAAATTCTGTGGCTATTTTTTTTAAAAAAACCTCCCACATAAACCTCCCACCAGATATCTGCTGCCATAAACCCTGCCCCGTCGAGAAATGCGCCATACCAGAATAGCTCGCTGCTCGCTGCGCATGCGCAACAGCTCCACGTGACACACACCCGGCCAGACGTACGTGACGCTGGCGCAGCTCTTTCAGCAGACGACATCTACCGCCGCAAGTCACGTGACCTCCCGGTAATGGCGGGAAGCGGTGATCACGGGTCTCGTCTGCTCCCTTTTGACTCTCTCGTCTGCTCTCGTCTGCTCTCGTCTGCTCTCGTCTGCTCTCGTCTGCTCCCTTCCTTCCGCTCTCGGCGACTCTCGGTCCACTTTTGCCGAGATCTGGGATGTTTTCCCGGAAATTACCCTTGCCTCCCCCTGGTGGTGGTTAAGTGAGTAATGGGAATCTAAATGATTGTCGCGACGAAAAGAGAGCGATTAGATTGTCATATTAAACCCACATGTAGCCGGGTCTTTGCTATTTCGGGGGTTGGTGCTTATATGTGTATGTGTATGTAAATGTATATATATATATATATATAGATATATGTGTATGTAAGTACGCATTACAAGAAGACCGGCGTGGATGATACAATCTTTATTACATGAAAGTATATATAAATATGGATGTAAAACATATATATAAATAGAGAGTATCTGGCTGGGCTGACAATGCCCTACCGATCAAGTAAAAAATTAAAACAGTGACTCGTATGGAATGTGTACAAAGGCGTAGTGACGCAGCCAGCGTATATATCGCTCCAGCAGCGCCGACTAGCGGATTTAGCCGGAACCCCCGCGGCTGTTCCAGGACCCGCCGCGAGGGGCAGCACCATGCGATACCTACATCGGCATATACGTAGTATGTGCTTTGCTATATATATATGTATATATATATATATGTGTGTGTGTGCCAATGTATATTTGTTTTTGGGGTTTTACATCCTGGCAACATCAAAGGTTATAGAAGGATGTGTCCCGACTTGTGACAGTGTGCACTCATTGTGTCTTTATAGTGCTGCCCCACTGGAAGACGAAGCCGTTAGCACCATAGCCCAGTTTCCTACTCAGTCTCATTATCCTAATACTGAGCTAACTAGTCTTTACCCTATCCTAGATGCTGAGCGCGAGGCTATGTATAGCAACAAGCGTCAATTTTGTTAAAAGTTGCACAGTCCGATGGTTTGGAGTTTCTGTAATTTTCTGAGATAAATATATTAGGTTGATCGTCATAACCTACCTTACTTTAGTTTGAAGTAACTTTTATTTTAAATGGTTAACTTTGAAGATATTTGAAGTGCAACCATCCAAAATTAATTTTGGCAAGCATGCCAAAACTCTGACACCATAGGCTTCTGCAGTATCATGTTCTATTAAATTGCCTCAGTATTCCCTTATAAGTGGCTGGTGACACATGTTTAATAAGTGCACCAGTATCTAAGCAGAGAGCGTGTATATAAACAGATGAGAGAGACAACTCCCGCGAAAATCGGTAACACAGGCTACAGTGGCGTTCCTGGCGGTTAGTGTTGAACAAGCTTTGAGTTTGCCATACGTGTAGTGCAAAACATTTGTTTTTATTCAAAATTAATAGAAATGCAGAAGCCTAACCTTATCGATTTAATATAATCCTTTTGGTAAACATGTTTTCTATATGTGTACTAAGCGGCTTGTTTCTATTTGGTGTAGTTTTAGAGATATTTCACTTTTTCTGGAGGAAGATTGCACATGACCATTGACAATGCCTTGAGTTTGCCGTACGCGTAGTGAAAAACGTCAGTTTTATTCCAAATTAATAGAAATCCAGAACCCTAACCATATCAATTTAATATAATCTTATTGGTAAACATGTTTTCTATGTGTATTCCAATCAGTTTGTTTCTAGGTGGTGTAGTTTTAGAGATATTTCACTTTTTCTGGATGAAGATTGCTCACTGCCATTGAAAATGCCTTGAGGTTTGCCCATGTGCTTAAGCTGTTCAACAACCACCACTTGGAGCGCCACAGTCGGCAGCTGTTACATGCTCTAGTATGGGAGTTGTCCCTCTCATCTGTTTATATACACGCTCTCTGATCTAAGTTAGATATGTCGAATCAAATCTAGATGAATGCTTTAGTTTTGAAAATGTGAAACTTTCAACGGACTATGCAGCTTTAAGTCATTCGTTTGACCTGGCCGGGTTCTGAACTCCCAACCTTCTGCATGGAAAGCCTTGGTGCTTGTCGCTTCCTAGCCTGGTGCTCGGCATTATTAGGATAGGACAAGGACTGGTTGGCTCAGTGTCAGGATAATGTGACTGAGTGGGATATCAGGTCATGGTGCTGGCATCCTGGTCTCACAGTGGGGCAGCACTATAAAAGTCGCTATGAGTATGAGTGCACACTGTCACAAGTCGGTATCCATCCTGATATGACCTTAGATGTTGCCAGGACGTAAAGCTCCAACAACCAACCAACCAACCTGGAAAAGTGTTTGAATTTAGCCAACAGCAACGAAAATAATATTGTACATTTAGTTTCTTTTCTCGTCGTATCCATAACACGTAGTTTTCGGGTTGTTATCCTCGTGCAGCACAGTTATGATTAGTTTAGTAATCCCAGCCGCCACATGGGGCGCCACCACTCCTGACATCCCACAACATAACAATACTACCCCACAGCAGGATAAATACAATGAAACAATATAGGTCATAGTCTCCTTATTTATTTATATTCGCGTAATGATGTGGGCAGAACCATAATTCTCACTTTTCCAATTCGCCCCATTATTGAACCTTCCATTTCAAATCCCTTTGGTCTCATATGACCTTGACCTTGGGCGGGTTAATCTAGAATGTTACTGCGGTAACGCGCAGTTAATTTGAGTGTCATTTATGCGGCATGCTGATGAATATTCTGACTCGTCGCCTTCAAAGTCGCATGCACTCTCAAAAGCATGGCGCCCAGGGAACCATTCCGGGTGTTGCTATGGTGATGAGACTGTTGCTATGGGAGCGGGTGACTGCGCGCCTAACGACCGGTCAGGGAGTCACCAACCCCGCTTTGGTCGATTGAGTTCCATCCGCTGTGTGGCACTAGTGTTCTGGTAGCCTAATGCCCGGGGTTGACTGCGCGGATTAGAAACAGAGTCGGCCCGACTCCTGTTGTGGCTGACAATTCTGTCTTGGGCCTGTTGGGTATAATAATAATAATAATAATAATGATACTGATGATGATAATAATAGTAATAATAGTAATAACAGTAATAATACTAACAATAGTAGCAATAGTAGCAATCGTAGCAATAGTAGCAATTGTAGCAATAGTAGCAATAGTAGCAAGAGTAGCAAGAGTAGCACGAGTAGCAGGAGTAGCACGAGTAGCACATGTAGCAAGAGTAGCAAGAGTAGCAATAGTAGCAATAGTAGCACGAGTAACACGAGTAGCACGCATAGCAAGAGTAGCACGAGTAGCACAAGTAGCAAGAATAGCACGAGTAGCAAGAGTAGCAATAGTAGCAATAGTAGCAAGAGTAGCAATAGTAGCAATAGTTGCACGAGTTGCATGAGTATCAAGAGTAGCACGAGTAGCACAGGTAACAATTGTAACAGTTGTAACAGTTGTAAAAATTGAAATAATAATAACATTTATTTCCACATGATCAATGTACAAACAAGTTGGTATTTATATCAGTAATGTTTCACATGAAAAAGGAGAAAGCAGAAGTACAATACTTTTGAGGCGCTTTCCCCAATTAAAAATAACAGGTATGTATTAAATAAAAGATTCATTCCTATCTAGATTAGGGGTGAATGCTAACCCTGCATAAATCCGAGCAAAGACTGCTTCAGTAGGAATTAATTGCAGAGGTAGTGATTCCAGTGCACCATATTTATCTGGCTGTGTGAGAGTTGCGGTTGAGCACACTGCAGTAATCCAGAACATTGATGCAGTGTACATGCCCGGTGGATGCCGATCTGCGCATGTATCCCCCTCCCCACAGCTCCACACACCTCTCCACTCCCTCACCGACCGCGGTGGTCGAATGGGTAGAGCGCAGGCCTCCCGTGCGAGAGATCGGAGGTTCAATTCCCGATCGAGTCAAATCAATGACTAACAAAATTGATACTTGTCGTTTCCTACTAAATCATAGCCAGGCGCTCAGCATTATTAGGATAGGGGAAGGACTAGTTGGCTCAGTGTCAGGATAATGTGACTGAGTGGGATATAAGGTTATGATGCTGGCAGCTTGGTTTCCCAGTGGAACAGCACCATAAAGTCACCATGAGTGTGCACTGTCACAAGTCGGTACACATCCTGATATGACCTTAAGGCCCTGTCACATTACGACGCATCTCGCAAGCGCATGGCCAATGCGTAAATAAAATCACTTTTTTACATCGAGATGCGTTGAACTTTTCGGCACGGGGGCCAAAGTTGGAGATACACATACCGTATACATAGCATATGGCCAATGTATGGCTAACATGCCTCCCAGCGAAAAACGCTAAAGTTATGCTCACGGTATGTTCGCAGAACGCCGGTGAACATTATATATGTTATTCGATCGCCAGAACTACACCTCATACGTTACATACGTCAAGACATGATGGAGAAACACCAAACGTACGTTAGATGTATGTTATCCATACGTTGTCAATACGTGGACTGTACCTTTCCACTGCCTTTAACATAGGTCAACGTGATGCAACGTAGTGAACAACATACATCTGACATACGCCTAACATATACATAGCTTAAGCCTGACATAACACCGTATGTTGTCATACGTCAAACGTTTTGTGCATGCGCAAAACTTTCGATGAGCATCGACGTACATCGATGTACATCGACATACATCGACGTACATCGACGTATGCATAATGAACGTGTAACGCATTATGACGTATCCTGACATAGCGGCCAAAAATCACATACATCGGTGTACGTTTGCGCAATGCGGCGTAATGTGACAGCCCCTTTAGATGTTGCCAGGATTTAGAACTCCAACAACCGACCAATCTCCACGCCCTCCACTCAAGCCATACACAAGGGGTAGCCCACCCAGAGTGGTGATGTGTGTGCGGTGCACTGGTGGGGCAACAGTTAGCCCTGTTGCCTATACAGAGCGGCGTGTGGTTAAGTGGGTGGTGGTTGTGGCAGGGGGAGGGGGGGGGGGGGGTTACCATAGCTGCTAAAGATCTGGTGAATGAGGAATATGTCCATACCACTGCAGGTTGCGTCTCTTTACGGTTGTCAGTCGTTACATGACAATTGTATGAGATTGTAGTATTTTGCGGTGACATCTCATTTCCATGGTTTGTAATCCCTTTTTAGCGTTCTCATTATGTGAGGGTTCAGAGCTGTAATGAAGAATACAAACCATGGAATACCGTACATGCACATAATATACATACCCACATACGACGTGTACAGTATAACCCCATTAAACCAAACTTGAAGGGACCCTAGAAATTTGTTTGGATTAACCGATCATTGGTTTAACCGAGTTTTGGCTTTGACTTTGACTTTGAGTAAGCGTGTATTGCACATGTAATATACAATGTATGTGGACACTTTGATTATTGTTTTCTATATATGTACAGTATAACATCGTTAAACCAAGCTCGGTTAAACCAAGCTCGGTTAAACCAAATGATCGGTTAATCCAAACTTTTTTCTGTGGCTTGACAAAATACCATATAAAAAAGTCAGTGGGGTCTCAGATGACCTTATAACCACATGAAAGTTTAGTTGAACCATATCGGAGTGGCCTGGGATCCAACAATTTTGTTTGAATTAACTGATAATTTGGATTAACCGACTTTGGTTTAACCAACTTTTTTATATGATAAATTGTAGTATTTTGCCGGGCCACCGAAAAAAGTTTGGATTAACCGATCGTTTGGTTTAACCGAGCTTGGTTTAACGGGGTTATACTGTATGAATATATAGTATATATATATATATATATTATTATATTTATATATATATATATATATATATATATAGTACTAGTAGTACACCTACATTCATACATACGTGCATGAATATATACAGTTATATATACATATACATGTACACAAACATACATGCATACACACACACCAATACATACACACACCGAACGTGGTGGCCGAATCGGTAGAGCATAGACTTACCGTGCGGAAGTCGAGAGTTCGAATCCCAGCCGAGTCAAAGCGATGACTTATCAAATTGATACCATGTTGCTACCAGACCTGGCACTTGGCATTAATAGGATATTACAAGAACTGGTTCGCACAGTATATGGATAATGTGACTGTGGGGGATATTGGTGGCCTGGTCTCCCAGTGGGGCAGCACTATAAAGTCACCATGAGTGCAAACTGTCACAAGTCATTACCAATTCTGATATGACCTTAGATGTTGCTAGGACACAACAAACAAACACACTTACAGTGATATTTGTTTTATTTTGGAATAAATTCCACAGCGATTCAGACTGGAAACAAGCATAGAGCAAGAAACCTCATTAAGCTTAGTCATCAGAAGCCATGTGTATATATATGGGTTCAAAGTAAATACACAGCATGGCCTTTGCGGTGGACGATAGGGCGGGGGGGGGGGGGGGGACCAACAAATGCCCCACTTCCTGTATGTAAGTCCCTCCTCAGAGACCTGGGGGCGCTGTCCCAGAACAGGCGTATTGCGCCCACCCCACCTCCCCCCTCCCACCCTCACCCCCCACCCTCACCCCCTCCACCCGCGCCTTATCGGCCGTCGGGACAGTTAGTGCCGGCACAGGAGAGCGCGCACACTCGCCGCCCGCAAACCGGAAGTCCAACCGGAAGTTGCGTGGAATGTGAACTGCTCTCTTCTCCCACGTTTGGCTACTGTTGAATCATGAGGTGGCCCTTTTCTGGTAATTGCAATTGCTGCATTCTTCAACCTAAAAAAAAACAAAAACAAAAAAACAAAACTGAAAAATTGTCATCCTCTGGTTTTATTGTACAGCACCTTAAAATTGCTCCTGCTAGTGAGGGCAGTATATCATCAGGTGTGTGTATATAAACACACCAATATATATATATATATATATATATATATTTATGTATATATATATTTATGTATATATATATATTTTACCTCGGTATATAGCCTCAGGCTAGCCGCAGGCTAGGGAGAGGTAAGCACATCCAGTCTCCGGAGTACAGCTAATTAGCATAAGAAAGATCGCATGCATGCGGTGTACCGCGAGTTTCTTCAGCGGGATTTATCTACAAATTTCTCCACAAATAACTGGAATTTGCGGATTATTTTCCACACGTTTCTTTATTAAGGACATTACTGTCCTTTGTGTGAGTTTTAGCTAGGTGGCGACTGTATTTAGGAAATTATTAGCATTTAACCGTTCCGAAAGTCCGGTTTGCTAGCTTTCGAGTCGCCGTTTTCGTTGGTTTCGTTTCGTTCGCTTAAAACCCCCATTATCGCTCGATTACTTCTTATAGTTTATTCGTCCTTCGGTAAGGAACGACTTAAATTAGAGTTTAACCGTTCCACACGCTTCTTTATTAAGGACAATAACGTCCTTTGTGTGATTTTTAGATAGGTGGCGACTGTATTTTCGCAATTATTAGCGTTTAACCATTCCGAATTCCGGTACGTTTTTCGAGTCGACATGGCCCGTGTGTTGTTTTGGGGAGTTTTCAGCCGCATTGATGCACTGATGGCTGCACTTCTGCAACACTGAATGTTTCTGGGTGCCTTACCGACCCGGAGTTCGCTACTTACGATATTATATTATTTATTTATATTTATATTTCTGTTAAACCCAAGAACACTGGAGGAAACGAATAATTGAAAAGTTTATTAAGTTACTCAGGAGGAACACTGACAGTTGACATCACTGTAAGTATTAATACAATCTGTAAGAAGATAGTTTGTTATGCATTATGGCATCTTTTTGGAAGTTTAGAACTTCGTAAGTCTGTCTGAGATAGGTATGTTTACAGATGGATAAAATGATGGTGACCGGCCAAAGAGCCTTGGTATACAAAACAAAACCGATACTGATTGGTTGTTGCACCCGTGGAATGCGGGTAGAGATGAAAGCGAAAGCTGCAGGGTGAAACTGCATCTCCAGTGGATTTTCTCTTGGACTCTCATAAAGAGTCACGTTGGGGATTATCCTGGGTTTCTTTTATAGACTCCCCACACCACATTTTTTAGGAGTACCTCCGAGTTTTGTAGCATTTTCTCCAACTTGCTGGTGCAGAAGCCGCAGGAGGGAGAAGTGTACAGAACAGAGAGAGTGGGCGGTCCCAAGGCCGACCCCCCGTATGGTTGGTTTCACTACCAGACATCTACGGCATAAACTTAGCTTACCACGCCTGTACTGAGAACGGTGTAAATACGTTACTCAGTACCAAATACATCCTCAACCCAGGTTCCACCTGGCGTCACAATTTGTGTTCACGTTGAGTTGATACCGGTTTATAGTAACACTGTCGTTACAGACTACCGATGGCCACGAAGTGGGAAAAAAGGTCCTGCCTGCTGTGTCAGCTGCTGCGGATCACCCGGAGGAGGACTGTCACTCCTTTCAGGTGTGACAGCTTTGCCATCGCCTCAGCCCGAGGCCATAATCCCTTCCGACCCAGAAGCGGAGACCGACCATTAGGTTTGGTTGCGTCGGGACGGGAAAGCCATTGAAGTGCGCGATGTTGGCTGAAGCCTCATCGCGGTAGCCCGCCTGTCACCAAGCAGATAGAGCCGATGGTTTAAAAACCATGTTATGTGGTATCCCATTAAAACGGAGAGACATGTTGGCTCATGCCGCATCCCGTTTAGGCCACCCATTCGACAACGGAGAGTGAGGTTGGCTAAAGCCACATCCAGTTTAGGCAAATGTTACCACAAAGGGCGATGTTGGCTGTAGACTGTTACTACACGGAGAGGGATGCTGGCTGAAGCCACATTATATCTTGCACCCATTCGCGAATGAAGGGCGGTGATGGCTGAAGCCACATACCGTTAAGCCGCCCGTTGCCGAGCGTAGCGACATGTTGGGTGTAGCCACATTACGTTGTGATGCTCGTTGGCAAATGGAGAGCGTGGTGGTTTAAAGCCACATTACGTATAACCCGCACGTATGCGAGCGGAGACCGAGGTTGGCTAAAGCCACATCAGGTATATAATTTTGTCCTCGGTTACTTCATATAAATACTGGTCTCTACACATCGTTTTGGGTTTGGCTTCCATACCGTTAGCCTATGATTTTACATTCGGCTACACGCCTGTTTTGGGAACGGGGTGAATACGTTCTCCGACACCAGTATTGCCGCCCGTGACCGAACGGAGAGCGAGGTTGCCAGAGGCCACATCACGTTAAGCCGCCTTTGCCTAACGGCGAGCGGTGATTGATGGGGCCGTATTACTTTTAAAGCTAGTGGCAAAATGGAGAGTGATGTTGGCTGAAGCCTCATCACAAAAACTCGCCCGGGATACCGCCCAGGCCAAACCAAACAGAGAGATAGGCTGAAGCCTCATTACAGTAACCCGCCCGTGACCGAGCGGAGAGCGATTACAGTTATAACCACATCACGCTTGGTACCCCGTTAGAAACGGAGAGCGATGGTGGCTGAAGCCACATCCCATTTTTTGGGTACACTCAAATTTTCAGTTGATGATTACAGGTTTTCGGACCCGCGAGGTACTTTGGCTTTTTATTAGCCATGAGTATGTTCTGTTACAAACGGTACCCGTCTGGATATGTTTATACATTCTTCCAGGACCAAAACCACCAACAAACAAACAGTTGGTTGAACACTCTGATCTTCATTGATCGGCACGGAACTGAGAAATCCTTTGGCATTTATTAGCCATGGGTATATACTGTTATAAACGGTACCCGTCTGGATATGATTATAGGTTTTTTCCAAGACGAAAAACAACAACAAACAAACAGTTGGTTGAAAACTCTAATTTTCATTGATCGTTACAGATCTTTGAATATAGGGTTTGTTGGGTACGACAGGCACTAAGCCCGAAGATCCCATTTATGATGATAACTACTCATCACCAGAGGTGATGGCTTAAGCCTCCCTGGCACACTTGAGTTTACGGGAGGAAAGCAGGCCAGATGCTGGCTATCCAGAGATAGAGAAGCGGCTCAGAAAGCTGGAGCAAATGCTCTCAGCAAAGTCTCAAAAGGGAACAAGTAGAGGTTGCACAGCAAACTCACATGGCCACAGAAACAGGTTTTTCCAAAAAGTAAAAATAAATGTGATGTTTCCTTACATAGATGAGTCATTTATTATGGCCCAGTCACAGTTCAGCTGCTCACAGGCAGTTACTAACCAATTTATCAAACAGACTAAAAATTGGTAAGGTTTGTTTGGAATGAACAACTATATTAATTTACATGTTTACCAACTGGTGTAGCTTGTAATTCATGATTTTTTACTAAGCTCCGAACACACAATTTGTTCGCTCATAGAGCGGGAAGGACATCTTCGTTTCCCGTTTATTGATGATTAATTGGTTTGAATGCACAGTTAAAGTAAATAATTAATTGACAACATTTACAAAACTAAATTTGCTGGAAATATTTAAGAATTTAGCATAAGATAGGACTAAAGGGTTTGTGAAGGCCGAGGCCTTCATAAAGAAGTTTAGATCATATTAATGGTCTAGACTTGAGAATAGTGTATTTAGGGTATGTGGTTTAGTCTGCATTCACAGATGCTATGTCAGAATGTTGACAGATAGTACTACAGCAATGGCTATAATTAAAGAACAAAGTTAATTTGGAATTGGGAAAGCCACATACAAATTTGTTGGCATCCCGAAATAATAACATATTATAGAATTGGTCTTAGGGCATCCAGAGCCTACCTTTTGGAGAGTTGATTTTTTCTCTTTAATTTGAGGAAAAGACAATTTATAACATACAGCCTAAATTGGCACAGTAGCAAGGAGGGCTTTGATAGTCCCCGGTTGTGACACGCAGCCATGCTTGGAAGTTTTACCCTTAGGAGACACAAACTGTATATATTTTTCCTACACGAAGGGGGACATTTTTTTTTTTAAGCATTGATGTTTCGTGGAGAGGTGTTCACAACACCCCTTCTGACATTCCATTTCGGAACACGTGTTTATGACAGTTTTATTTACATAAAGTTACTCAGCTGAGATTAACTTTGCATGCCTGGAGGAAAGGAACAGTTCAGTTATATTCAAATTATTTGAAAAACTGGGGTTACCATGGTTTACTTATGAAAGAAAAACTTATGAGGCCTACAATGGCACATCTTGTTAGATTTTCTAAGGACGCTTGATAAAGCTTTAGGTTGGAACCGATTAACGCTGCAAGATGTGGTTTTCGGTGATACGTCCGCGAGGAGATGGACAGATAGTTGGTAGGCACCAACTTATTCACTGGCTGTGAAATCAGTTTACAAAATGAATTCCCCAAAACCAAAAATTTAATATGTTTTGGGTTGTGTTAATGATATTCGGATTATTTAAGAAATGGTCTGGTAATAGTCTTTTAGATAAAACAGCTAGTTTTAAACTAGCAGTATCATACTGTTAGTTACTGGACACATGGGTCAATTTTGATAGCATTGTCCCTGAATGATTTAAGAATAGATCGCAAGAAAGCAATGTTTGATTGATAAAACAGATTTTTAAAATCAAACCGCACAGGGGAACAATTATCCACAGTGCGTTTAAATAGTTCCTGCCTGACCGACAACTTTGTCGGGTGTCTGCCATAAGGGTATATATCTATTCCAGACAACTGTTAGTGTAGCTTACTAAAACTACACAAGGCAGGAATCAATACGGAACGATATGCGTCCCATTCAACGAGAGGCGCCATGGTCTCGAAAGCGTGATTGCTAGGGATTTACGTAAAACGAATCCTAGCACATGCAGGCTGGAAGATCGTTTGCAAAACATTACAACAAACGACTAGAAAAGTCAAGCGGAATCGCACAGCGATTGCTCAAAGACAAAAATACATAGGTGAGAACGTTCCATACCACAAAACATAAACAAATAAAATGAAATATCAGGATAAAATGATATTACGTAAAGTCTCCCTAGCCTGCGGCTAGCCTGAGGCTATATACCGAGGTAAAATAGATTAGTTAGACGAATCTTACCTTGGTATAGATGAAGGATAACTATTGTTTTCCCGAGGTATAAGCCTCGGCTAGACGTGGGTGAGGGCCCACCCTCCACACCCTACCACGTCTAGACTGTTGCTTGTACCAAGGAAACATTAGTATTTAGAATTTTTTATTAGAGATCATTTTATCCTGAATTAGTAGGTAAAGATTGCTGGACCCGGATGTGCTTACCTCTCCCTCACCCACGTCTAGCCGAGGCTTATACCTCGGGAAAACAACAGTTATCCATCATCTATACCAAGGTAAGATTCGTCTAACTAATCTATATATATACATTTTACCTCGGTACTACGCCTCTGGCTACTAGTATCCCAGGGAGAAGGAAGCACATCCGGGTCCAGCAATTACCCATGTAAGAGTTGTATAACTATACTATATATATGTATATATATACATATATGTCCCAATATAAGCACGCTACCCAATAGTAGCACACCCCTCATTTCAAGATTGAAAGCACGCACACATTATTATTAGCTGATTAGCTTTATTGTTGTGTGAGTGAAACTGGTTTTTATTCATTCTTTTTTAAATAAAATGAATAATACCTAGTTTCAGGAAAAACGAGAATAATTAAGAGGTAAGGAGCTTTTATGGGCCATGGCTAAAAACCGTCACAAAAATTAAAGTTTAATTGTGTGTGTGTCTGTGTGCGTATGTGTGCCACTAAACACCTTGAATAGTAAGTCTAATAAGAAACTTGCATAAATCGGTATATTACAGTCTGGGCACAGTTCTTACAGAGAATATCTTCCAAAGTGTTTGTTTGATTAATTTAATTTGACAACTTGTTTTTGTTGTTATATTCGTTGATTAAGAAAGGGGACTTTCAATCGCCCGGCTAGATAGCGAGGAGTATCAATTTTTAAGTCACTGGTTTGACTCAGCCAGGGTTCAAACCCAGGGTTTGAATCCAATTACGTACTAAAAGGGGAAGTGGGCACTCAACTTATGCGGTCTGAAACACATTACTTTTTGTGTGTGTGATTTTAATGTGGATTTGTGCAGAGATACCTCACCATCTACACACACGCGTTATCACGCACCAAACACACACCATCACACACACACACCATCACATATCCACATACACACACCATCACACACACAAATGTCATCACACATACGCATACACACACCATCACACACACACCATCACACATACACATACACACACCATCACACACACCATCACACATACACACACCATCACACACACCATCACACATACACATACACACACCATCACACACACACCATCACACACATATACACACACCATCACACACACCATCACACATACACATACACACACCATCACACATACACACACCATCACACATGAACACACCATCACACATACACACACACCATGGGTTCGAAACCTGGTCGAGTCAAACCAATGACTTAAAAATTGATACTTGTTGCTTCCTAACCTGGCGCTCAGCATTATTAGGATAGGGCAAGGACTGGTTGGCTCAGTGTCAGGATAATGTGACTGAGTGGGATATCAGGTCATGGTGCTGGTGGCCTGGTCTTCCAGTGGGGCAGCACTATAAAGTTGCCATGAGTGCGCACTGTCACAAGTCGGTACCTGTCCTGATATGACCATAAATGTTGCTAGGACGTAAAACAAAAACAAACAACAAAAATCAAAACACACACACCATCACACATACCACAAACGCCATCAATCAACAAGCACACTCACCCTCGGGTCACTTTTATATTTCGGCCGATCACGGCATATGTGCGCTTCTCAATGGGCTCGCTAGATGGCACCACCGCTCCCGTTTGTCATGCGCAGTCTGGCAACCGGAAGTCAGTATTCATTTCACAGCCTGCGGCTGTTGAGTGCTTTGTGTGAGAACGCGGAGGTCACGTAATGGGAGTCAAGGTGACAGCGCGAGAGCGAGACAATGGCGGCCATTACTGAATGCTGAGTCACAGCGTTAAGCTGCAGGTTCTGAATAATGTAAAAAGTTTGCCTTAAAACGAAAACGAAATTAAAATTCCCATGGAGAGTGATACATCTTCCCTTTCCCCTATTTATTTCTATTTTAAAATAATATAATATAATTTGAAAAAGCAACATGACTAAAGTGCCTGTCACACTGTGGCGGATTGAGCAACGGACAGACCCGGACAAAGAATATTCTAGTCCGGTGTTATTCGGACTTGAAATGTATCGATTATACAATGGACGGGTAACAGACGGTAACGGTTGATAATGTATCTAATGATCAACAGACAATTCAGAATACAAACAGATATTGGATATGTAACAGACGGGAACCGACGGGTAAAGGACGGGAACGGACGGGGAACAGACGGATAATAACCGCATAGGTCAGTCCATGACAATCCGTTACAAGTTTTGTGCATGTTCAAAACTTGTAACGGATCAGGCCGCATCTCAATGATATCGACGGATATGCAATGGACACAAGCCGGACTTTGCTGGATACAGTACAACCCCGTTAAACCATGCTCGGTTAAACCAAACGATCGGTTAATCCAAACTTTTTTTGGCGGCCCGGCAAAATACTACCATTTATCATATAAAAAAGTTGGTTAAACCAAAGTCGGTTAATTCAAAGTATCAGTTAATCCAAACAAAATTGTCGGACCCCAGGCCACTTCCGGTACATATAACCAAACTTTGATGTGGTTATAAGGTCATCTGAGACCCCACCAACTTTTTTATATGATAAATGGTAGTAATTTGCCGGGATGTCTTCAAAAAGTTTGGATTAACCGATCGTTTGGTTTAACCAAGCTTGGTTTAAGGGGGTTACACTGTATATATACATAAAAACACAATAATTAAAGTGTCCACATATATTGTATATTACATTCATAATGCACCCACGTTTGTTCGGTTCCTTTCTGTTTCCAAAATCTGGTGAGGTATGACAGAGCCTTTCAAGTTGAACAATCATATGGTGTGTTTTTTTCCAGTTTATGCAAATTTGTTTTTTTCGATAGGTATTTTCGGTTGATCGTTACAATCTAATTTACTTTAGTGTGAGGCACCTTTTTTTTATTTTACAGGGTTAAGTTTTCAGATATTCAAAGTGAAAATTTGCCAATTTATTTTTGGTGTGCACACCGAAATGCTGGACATACCCTTTGTATACCTGTTTGTTAGTGCAGCTGCATAACGCGTTCAGTGCCAAGTGCAATACATGTTTAATTAATGAAATCTAGGTCAGTGTTTTGGTTGTTAAAAATGCATGCTTTCATCGGAGTATGCAGTTTGTTGTGTTGTTTTTTTAGTTTACAAAGGTGGTAATTGTTGGTTTTTTGGGGGAGTTTTTTTTTGCTGTTCTTGCTCTTTATTGTGTGTGTTTTTTTAATGGAGTATGCAGCTTTAAAACAAAATCACATGTTTTTGGGGTGTTTTTTTGTTGTTTTTATTAATAGTTTACCAGGGTGGTAATTGTTTTTTTTTGGGGGGGGAGTTCTTTTTTGCTTTATTGCTTTTTATTGTGGGGTTTGTTGTTTTTGTTGTTTTTGAAATAAGAAAAAAAAGGTATTTGATATAATTCTAAATGCAACGTGACTTAATGGATGGCTATCAATACTGCTAGCTGAGTAGGGTGCTGATGGGGGCGGGGTGGGGTGGGGGGGGGCGTTTGGGAGACTGCCGGGAGGGTGGGAGTGGGGTGTGTGTGTGTGGTGTGTGTGTGTGTGGAGTGTGTGGTGGAGTGTGTGGTGTGTGTGTGTGGTGGGGTGTGTGTGTGGTGGGTGTGTGTGTGGTGGGGTGTGTGTGTGGTGGGTTGTGTGTGTGTGGTGGGGTGTGTGTGTGGTGGGGTGTGTGTGTGTGGTGGGGTGTTTGTGTGGTGTGTGCGGTGGTGTGTGTGTTGTCATTGATTTGCAAGTTTCGCTTGGTGTGTTTGGATATTAGATGCCTATGATTCAATGAGGAGTAATGAGGTGTGGTCGGTGGACATTGCGCTGGCACGGCTAGTGTTGTCTGAACGCAGATCATTTGTCTGCCATTATTGGATCAACACAGCCGGGAAGGTGATGCGGTGTGTGTGTGGCGTGTGTGTGTGTGGTGTGTGTGTGGTGTGTGTGTGTATGTGTGTGTGGTGGGTGGGTGGGGGAGGGGGGTGTATGAGTGTGGTGGGGTGTGGGTGTGGTGGGGTGTGTCTGTGGTGGGGTGTGTGTGGTGGTGTTGTGTGTGTGTGTGGTGGGCTGGGATGTGTATGGTGGTGTGTGTGGTGGGGTGTGTTTGTGTGGTGGTGTGTCTGTGTGTGGTGGTGGGGTGTGTGGTGGGTGGGGGAGGGAGGGTGTGTGTGGTGGGCGGGTGGGTGTGGTGGGTGGATGGGTGAGGGAGGGAGGGGTGTGTCTGGGGGGTGGCGTGTCCCCACCAGGTGTGCGATGCGGCGTCCCGCGTTCTGTGTCCTCTGCGCATGTCAGTAAATAAAGCCTGGCGGTAACTGAACAAAGTAAAGCTCGGTGGATACTTGGCAATTAAAGCATGACGGACACTAGCCAAATTAAAGCCTGGTGGATTCTTATCAAGTATAGCCTCATGGCTACTAATGCTACTCCTAGCCGGTTGACAACTAGTGGATACTAGCCAAAGCAAATCCTGGTGGATTCTTCGCAAGTATATCATGGCTGATACTAGCCAAATTAAATCCTGGCGGACTTTTGCCAAGTATAGCCTGATGGTTACCACTACTACTACTACTAGCGAATTGAAGCCTGGTGGATACTGGCCAAATCAAAGCCTGGCGGATTCTTGGCTATCGTGGCTGATACTAGCCAAGTTAAAGCCAGGATTCTTGCCAAGCATAGTCTGATGAGTACTAGCCAGTTAAAGCCTGGTGGACACTATCCAAATCAAAGTCTGGCGGATTATTGCCAATTATAGCATGGCTGACAGTAGCCAAATTAAATCATGGCGGATTCCTGCCACGTATAGCCTGATGGCAACTAGTAAGCTTAAAGCCTGGTGGAAATCTTGCCAAGTAAAGCCTAGCGGATACAAGTAATTTTAAAGTCTGGTGGACACCAGCAAATCAAATGTGACAGATTTCATTATTGCATGATCTTGGTGTATGGAAATGTGCACCTGATTAGAGTTGTGCTATTTGAGGGACGCAGTAGTCGCTATGGGTTTGTTAATATTATCCACAAACCTAATCTTCAAAGGTGTGACAAAAACAAAAACAAACTAACATAGTATATCTAGATTAAAACACTAATTGCATGGGTACAACGTATTACAAATGTTAACTATTTATACAAAAATATAATCGAAAACCAACAAAGTAGGAAAAGGAAATCAATCCGTGTGGATTATGGCCACTACTGCACAGCGACGGAAACAATTGCATATACTTAAAGCTGCATAGTCCGATGATATATCAAATTTTCAAAACCAAACCAATTATCTAGATTTGATTTTACATATCTAACTTAGATACTGATGCACTTATTAAGCATTTGTTTCTGCGTAGAAGGCAACACTGAGTCAATTTAACAGAACCTGTTACTGCAGAAGTCTATGGTGTCAGAATTTTGGCAAGCTTGCCAAAAGAAATCTTCCATCTTTGCACTCAAAATATCTAAAAAGTTTACCATTTAAAATAAAAGTAACTTTGAACTTATGTAAAGTAGATACTAGTGATCGATCTAATATATTTATCTCAGAAAAAATACAGAAATTCAAAACCATCGGACTATGCAACTTTAAACGTTGTGAGCCGAAGAAACAAACGATCACCAAAAAAATAAAGACAAATAAAGAAGAGTGTGATGGACCAATTTATGCTCTGCCTGGGCCATAAAGGAATAAGTAATGCCTAGTACACACCTACCGTTTGTGCGCACCCACCTACTGTATACGATCTAGAACTGCCCGTTTCGCACACAAAAATCGCTAGGTGTGCGCTCCCCGCGCACACTTAGCGATTGCGATTCGCGCATTAAAACCTCAGTTTTAGGGCTAAAACCAGCCGATTACGATTGCGATTTGTGATTCGAAAAATGAATCGGACCGTTTTCAGTTTTAAGCGGGTCGGGTCGAGTCGCGAGTTTTAGTGCGCGAATCCTATACGGTAGGTGTCTACCAGGCATTACTCTGTGCAGTTGCTTCAAACTCTGGGGTCCTCGCAGTTGATTCTGCCAAGGCCAGAATAGAAGGGACTTGCCGCTGTCCAGCCGGGTCGTGTATGACCTCTGGCTGTGGGTCGCCATTAGTACCATGGGTGGACTGCTCTCCCATAGTGGCTGCCCTTGCTAATGCTACCGTGCTGCCACCTGCCGGTCAAAGCACAGCGTCAGCGTAATCGAGACTGCCACCCGGTGGTAGTGGGGCTCATTGCTGACTTCTACAACAGTCTGGACTGACGTCACGGGGCGGCCCCTGTCCGTGTCACGTGACCAGCGACAGACAGCCGCGGGATGGGGTTTCGCAATCAACGAGATAGAAGATAAAATGTGAAGAGGGAAAAAGGGACAAACTTCTACATGTTGACTCATATCAGGTTATTAATATAAATGTAAGTCCTGAAGCTGAGAGACATTAAGACCGACTCATGGACATCACTCTCACAGCAGAGAGCTAAATGGAGAGCGGCAGTCAAGTAATGAAAGCAGTCTTTGTCGCATCGCGACCGACAGCATGATGATGATGAAGTCACGCGTATACAACATGCGATGGTTACTTTTCATTTCTGGAGTGTATAGGTACAGTTAGTGTAATAAAACTAATATGTATATTTATATATTTCCGAAACAGGTATTGCAGTATGCTTGTAGGCATCTGTTTGTTGTTATTTTACGTCCTAGCAACAACTAAGGTCATATCAGGACGGGTACCGACTTGTGACAGTGCGCACTCATGGCTACTTTATAGTGCTGCCCCACTGTAAGACCAGGCCGCCAGCACCATGACCTGATATCCCACTCAGTCACATTATCCTGACACTGAGCCAACCATCCTTGTCATATCCTAATAATGCCAAGCGCCAGGCTAGGAAGCGACAAGTATCAATTTTTAAGCCATTGGTCTGACTCGAACAGGGTTCGACCCCACGACCCCACAATCTACCAACACGGGAGACGGACGCTCTAACTCATTCGTCCACCCCGTCTGGTCTTGTAGGCATGTGAACAAAATCATTATAATATGGATATATATATAAACAATAAATATGGCATTATGTAGTCTATAGATAGTCATCATTATATTATGCTTGTATTAATAAAGATCATTATAATATTATGCAGGATGTAAAATATAGTGATTTTATTCATACATTATAAATGACCTACCAAAACGAGAGGCGAGTACTCAACTCATTCGGCCGGCCTGTCAGGTTTTATTATTATTATTATTATCCTCTTCTTTGATGCAGGCTTGTGGTGGCCTATACAAAGCTCGTAACTCTCAGCTCTAATGGTATGCAGTCTCGAAATCGTACAGGAATGTTTCTCTGGCCCAGGCCCTGTCCAGCGCATTCTTGAATTGATTCATGGTAGCTGCTTCCACTGCTTCTTCCGGTAGCTCATTCCACATGTTTATCACTCGCTGTGAAAAGAAGGCCCCTCTGAGTGAGCTGTTGTACCTTGGCTTGAAAAGCTTCTTGAAGTGCCCTCTGGTATTGCTTCCCTGTATGCGTCTGAATAGCAAGGTTTATTGTTATACTCACAGAGTCCATTCATATCCACAGTGCTGGCCGAGACAGGGCTCCGGTGGTTTGTGTCATTGGGTTTATTGGCACTTAAAGCCGCATAGTCCGATGAAAACACCAAATTTTCAAAACCAAAGCAATTATCTAGATTTGATTCTTCATATCTAACCTAGTAACTAGTGCACATATTAAATGTTTATCACCATATGGAAGGGAACACTGAGGCAATTCAATAGGATCTGTTACTGCAGAAGCCTATAGTGTCAGAGTTTTAGCATGCTTGCCAAAATTAATTTGGCATGTTTGCACTTCAAATATCTCAAAATTTAGCCATTCAAATAAAAGTTACTTCAAACTAAGGGAAGGTAGATTTTCGATGTTGCTCACAACATGGGTAATTGAACAAGCTGGAGTCGGATTCTTATTCAAACGCCCAGTGGCGCCGCCTATACTCAAACTTTAACATTAAATATGTACATCGACGCCTAGCGGGTCTTTTGGAACTACGCCAAGTAACCACGCAGAAATGGCGGACGTGCATATGTAAATTAAATATGACGTCAATAGACAAAATCTGTTACAAAGTTACGGGAATTTGGCGCGTTTTTGACTTTTCGGCCCGGCTAGCTGCTATATAAAGTGAGCAAAACCCAAACTCGGCCACTACAACTTGGCGGCGGACAGAGACGGACATTCTACTCTGCCATCCCACCCACCCCACAATAAAAGACTAGAACTATAGGGCTTAAGCATCTCAGGGCCTTCTCTCATTATACTCACACATGTACGATTACCATTCTAGTGCATTAAATAGTCCAAATATATACCATTCATCCAAGTCTGCATAGTTCAATTATACCAATCAACCTAATATATTTATTTCAGAAAATGACAGAAATTTGAAACCATTGGGCCAGGCAACATTAAAGAACCAACAACATGACCAAGACAACATTTGTTAGCTTGTGAAACAAATAGAAATAACCCTATAAAATACATCAAATTGAACCCACAACTCCCAATTTTCTACAAGACTAGTGACTCCCGATAAAACCGAGCCAGACTTGACCGAGTCTCAGATAGATTGTTCCATACATTATGAGCCCAGATAAGTGGGTTTTTTTGTTTGTTTTTTTGTTTTTGACCAGACGGGATGGCCGTATGAGTTACAGCATCCGTCACCCGTGTTGGTAGACCATGCGATCGTGGGTTCGAACCCTGGTCAAGTCAAACCAATGACTTAAAAATTGATACTTGTCGCTTCCTAGCCAGGCGCTCGGCATTATTAGGATAGGGCAAGGACTGGTTGGCTCAGTGTCAGGATAATGTGACTGAGTGGGATATCAGGTCATGGTGCTGGCAGCCTGGTCCCCCAGTGGGGCAGCACTATAAAGTCACCATGAGTGCGCAGTGTCACAAGTCGGTACCCGTCCTTGTATGACCTTAGATGTTGCTAAGACGCAAACCACCAACAACAAACAATCAATAAGTGTTTTTTCAAGTGCAGAGACAACCTCGGTGAATTGGAACACTTTTTTAAAAGGTTTCAATGGGATTGAAATGAGTCAAAGTTGAGTGATGGTGATTTTATGCCATGTTGGTAACAAAGAGCATATTCATGTCCCGGGTTATCAATGCGCATGTCCCTGTGAGGCAGGTAGGAACCGTAACCAGGCAACGGCGGACGTGCTTCATGAATATATGCAAGCACGGATCTTGCTGGGGGGAAAAAGTCGGCGAACCTTAAAGAAGGAGTAACATGACCACGACAACTTTACTTTTTTATTATTAATATTATTATTATTATTAGGATGGAGTATGACTGATCATCGTTTGTATGTCATGAAACAAGATATTCTGTGGAAGTTATTGGCATATGCGAAAGATTTTCCTACATATTCTGTGGATGTTATTGCCATATGCGAACAATTTTCCTACATATTCTGTGGAAGTTATTGCCATATGCGAACAATTTTCCTACATATTCTGTTGAAGTTATTGCCATATGCGAACAATTTTCCTACATATTCTGTGGAAGTTATTGCCATTTGTGAACAATTCTCCTATATTCTGTGGAAGTTATTGCCATATGCGAACAATTTTCCTACATATTCAGTGGAAGTTATTGCCATATGCAAACAATTTTCCTACATATTCTGTGGAAGTTATTGCCATATTCGAACAGTTTTCGATGTACAAACTGTTTCTTGTCTCATTTAACTGTCCCTCCAGTGACAGGACACAACCAGTTGATAGGTACACTAGATTAGCTACTGCTACTAGTACTAGTAGTACTAGTAGTGTTAGCAGCGTAGTATTGTTAAAAAGCTTCATCTAATGAACTAAGAACAGTAGTAGCATAGAGTATTCTAAACACTGAACAGAAAAGTGCAGAACAGTGCCTATCTCACTACCTTCATACTGCTAGTAGTAGTAGTTGTCTTAATAGTAGTAGTACCATAGCGTATTCTAAACACTGAACGGAAAAGTGCAGAACAGTGCCTATCTCACTACCTTCATACTGCTAGTAGTAGTAGTTCTCGTAATAGTAGTAGTAGCATAGAGTATTCTAAACACCGAACAGAAAAGTGCAGAACAGTGCCTATCCCAGTACCTTCATACTGCTACTACGGCAAGTAGGTGTGGCAGAAGTAGTAGTAGCAAAAAAGTACTCCAAACACCGCCTTCCTCCCACAAATTAAAGACAGTGTCTTCACCCCACTACCTTCATACTGCTACTACTGCTAGTAGTAGTTGTAGTAGTAGTAGTAGTTGCATAGAGTATTCTAAACACTGAACAGAAAAGTGCAGAACAGTGCCTATCTCACTACCTTCATACTGGTAATACTGATAGTAGTAGTTGTAATAGTAGTAGTAGTAGCATAGAGTATTCTAAACACTGAACAGAAAAGTGCAGAACAGTGCCTATCTCTCTACCTTCATACTGCAGTATGAAGGTAGAGAGATACTGCAGAACAGTGCAGTAGTAGTAGTAGTGGGTTGTTGACAAGCAGTGTCAACACCCCACTACCTTGCTACTGCTGTCACTGCTTGTAGTAGCAGAAGTAGTAGTAGTAGCAGCAGCATAGTAATATTGTAAACACTGACTTTCTCACATCAACTAAGAATAGCGCCTGCCCCACCACCCTTTTACTGCCACTGCTACTAGTAGCAGCAATAGTAATAGTAGTAGTAGCATGGTAGTATTCTAAACACCACCTTCCTCACATAAACTAAAAACAGTGCCTACCCGACCACCTTTCGACTGCTACTGGCTGCTAGTAGTAGCCAACACCAATCCCTTAGCCACCACATCAGTCAAGACCGACAGGCAGGTCTAAGTCACGTGGTCTCAAAACCGGAACTAATCACGTGAGCCACACCGACCCCACGTGACCTCGTCTGTCTGATCACCACCATGCTAGGGCAGACACCACCCTATTGAAGCCTGTACTTTAATGATGCTAGACCCACAGTCCTTTTATGTCGATAAGCAAAGTCCCCTCCCCCCCACTCCCCCCCCCTCCCCCCATTGGCGTTGGTTCCTTTTTTCTCTCTCTGTTTATTCCTCCTTTTAGGTGTGGGTGGTGGGTGGTGTGGGTAACGTTGGGACGCACTGCTAATTGGGATACATCACTAATCAAAAGAGATGACATTCTTTTGACCATCTCTTTGATGTATCGACCAGACGGGATGGCCGAAAGAGTTGAGCGTCATCTCCCGTTTTGGTAGATTGTGGGGTTCGAACCCATGGGTTCGAACCCTGGTCGAGTCAAACCAATGACTTAGAAATTGATGCTTGTTGCTTCCTGGCCAGGCGCTCGGCATTATTAGGATAGGACAAGAACTGTTTGGCTCAGTGTCAGGATAATGTGACTGAGTGGGATATCAAGTCATGGTGCTGGTGGCCTGGTCTCTCAGTGGGGCAGCACTATAAAGTCACCATGAATGCGCAATGTCACAAGTCGGTGCCCGTCCTGATATGACCTTAGATGTTTCTAGGATGTAAAACAACAACAAACAAAACAAACAAGCAAAAACCTTCCCCTTCAGAATGTTAAAACCTTACTAGCATTGACATGGCTATATCAATGGTGTATTACATTTAGCTTCAGCTGGCTTTAACTCTAAATATCTCCAAGGTTAGTCAATTATCATACAAGTTATTATACACTAAAAGTACAGTAGGTTATACTTAACAACCTGAGATATCTTTTGTAAGTTATTTATTTTAGACCAATAATTTATACAACTTTAATAATAATAATAGTAATCAAAATATTTATATAGCACCCGATCCAGCAAGCCGTTCTCAGGTGTTTTACATAACAAACAAATATACAGAAAAATAAATTTCACTTAGTTAAAAGCAGATTTAAACAAATGTGTCATACGACCTTTTTTAAAAGCACCAACAGATTTACAATCAGTGATATATCCTGGCAGAGCATTCCAGAGTCTCGGGGCAGAAATACTAAAAGCACGATCCCCAAAGCCTTTGAGTCTGCTCCGAGGAACTGCTAACTGGCTGGAGACTGTGGAGCGCAGTGTTCGAACATTTGTTCGCTCCTGGAGCATATCTCTCATATATTCTAGAGCCTGGTCATGCAAGGCACGACATACAAGAAGCAGCACCTTGAAATCAATTCTCTTCTCCACAGCATACACACTCACAAACTCCCACCACTGGACATCCATCACATCTGGGGAATGGACGGGTCGGGGTTTGGGGAGGGGGGCATGGTACCATTGTCGGTAGGTGTCAGGCGGGCATCAATCAGTCTCCAGCCCACTCAATCAGACAACCTCCAACATGGAGCAACGTTGTATTGGTGGATGGATGGTGACTGAGGGTGGTGTGTGTGTGTGGGTGGGTGGGTATGGATTGGTGCAGGGGGCGGGCGTGTTGGGATGCTTGGCACTTCTTGATGCCATCCATTATGACAATAGTGTAGAATAGATTCGCGATACAGGCTTCCATGATGGATAGAGCGTGTTGAGGACCCACGGTTCTTCTCAGTATTGTTGTTGTTGGTTAGTTCCACATTTACACGCCAGTTCCAATTTTACTGGAAGGGTGTTTTTTTTATGTTTAAATCTTTTTTTAAATGAAATAGTTTTTTTCCACAGAGGAAACATTTCCATTCGTACAAATGGGTCTTCCATTGCCCCCTGGGTCTTCAATATCTAGTATATATTTACATGGGGAATATACAGTACAAGTTTAGGTTATAATGAAGCAGAACAAATAATGATACAAGATATATGTGTGAAGATACTATGTACAATCTACAGTGCAATTTAGTGCAATTATAATGAAACAGATCAAGTCATGCTACAAGTTATTGGTGGGAAAATCTGCCAACGGAATTTTTGTCTACGTGATGTATCTGTTTACGTGGTACTATATACAGTGCAAGTTTAGTGTCGTTATAATGAAGCAGGTCAAGTAATGATACAAGATATATGGGGGAACATTTGTGGACAGAATTCACATCAGTATGCAGTATATATGTACATTTTTTCTCTTGAAGATGTATACTGCCTATCATGGATAAGTCTGAATAGTCTTGTTTTCACCATTAGACAGTTTGTCAATAGAAAGCCCGAGCCTACACTTTTAGGGACCCAGGGGATTTTTAACCTCCTACACCACATAGACATGGTATGAGAGCAACCACCCTTTGATGACGTAAGTTATACACAGTGGTGGAAATCTAAATTGGCAGAGGTGGGGCCACAGGGAATCAAACCACTGACCTTCAGATTAGGAGTCCAACCTAGAAAAAAGTCAGACACTCTAACCACTCCGCCACAGAGAACAGCACATGGCAATATAAATATATAATAGAGGTTAATGCAGTTATACTGAAGCAGATCAAATCACGATACAAGATATAGGTGCGAACATCAATATGCAGTATGTATTTACATTGTTGTTTGTTTGTTTGTTGTTGTTTTACATCCTAGCAACATCTAAGGTCATATCAGGACGGGTACCGACTTGTGACAGTGCGCACTGATGGTGACTTTATAGTGCTGCCCCACTGGCCACCAGCACCATGAGCTAATATTCCACTCAGTCACATTATCCTGACACTGAGCCAACCAGTCCTTGTCCTATCCTAATGATGCCAAGCGCCAGGCTAGGAAGCGACAAGTATACATTTTTAAGTCATCGGTTTGACTCGACCCGGGTTCGAACCCACGATCTACCAACACGGGAGACGGACGCTCTAACTAATTCGGCCATCCCGTTTAGATGTCAATATACAATATAATTCAGTGCAATGGGGTAGATTTTACCAGACGGAATGTCTGAATGAGTTAGAGCGTCCGTCTCCCTTGCTGGTAGATCTTGGGGTCATGGGTTCGAACCCTGGTCGAGTCAAACCAATGACTTAAAAATTGATACTTGTCGCTTCCTAGCCAGGCGCTCGGCATTATTGGGACAGGGCAAGGACTGGAGTGCTCAGTGTCAGGATAATGTGACTGAGTGGGATACCAGGTCATGGTGCTGGCGGCCTGGTTTCCCAGTGGGACAGCACTATAAAGTCACCATGAGTGCGCACTGTCACAAGTTGGTACCCGTCCTGATATGACCTTAGATGTTGCTAGGACGTAAAACAACAACAAACAAACAATCAAGTCTTCGGGGCAGACGTAAGTTGGAACATTTGAGAACAGACTTACCAAATTTAAAACAAACTGTGATAGGCGAATTGAGGAAATAGTTCAAAGGGATAATATCGTTATATACAATAATGAATAAGAATGAAGAAAGAAAGGGTGGAGGAGCATGGGCTGACTATGACAGTGACATTGATATAGTTAGTGATCATTAAGATAATACTTTTTCTGGGTGTCAAAACGAGCGAGATTTAATGTCTCTAAGGGGAACGACTAAATGAAAATGAGTAATGAGTAAACCAGTATCAGTCGATGAGTAGGATCAAATCTGATCAATATTTTGGTTTGGAAAATATTATGATTTCATCAGATTATGCAACTGAAGTTGAAAGATTAAACTGAAGCTACCATTCCATCGGCATCATTTCTCGTATACAATATATGATCTGCGTAAACAATCAACATGACTATAGGCCCACTCCATAGGTTTGAATTCATACATGGTGCATGTTCTATATCTAGGTATAAAATAGTCCGTATTGTTGATTGCAATTATTGCAACTGAGCCTCAATCTTCGGATTCTGCCTATTTATTCCCATACAGAACTCGGTCTTTCTGAGCATGTCTATCGAATTGCTTCACGGCGTAAAACCTTTCAGAGCCTCATCTATTATAGCGGAGAGGATGGGGATTTCTCTAATCTGGGTGTTTTGGTTTCTGGGCATGCAATTGTAAGCCCTGCAGACAGGTTTGCATTATGTATGAGCGTGGCAGTATAGTGTGACACCTATGTGTGTCTGTGTACAGTTAACACCCCCATAACACCAAACTAGTTCTCAAAACGTCCGAACCCGTTCTAAAACGGGCTGTGGTCGGGGTAGAAGATGGCTGCAAGAACATTTTAAGCATGCTCAAAGTTCAGGAGCACCATTCCGTCTGGCCCATCCATTCCGTTTGTAAAAAGACCGTAAAAAGTTGTTATTATGTCCATTCCGTTCGCACACAGTTTGAGCCTGCTCGGCAACATTTTCAAGAACGTGGTGAGAACTAGTTTGGTGTGATGGGGGTGTAAGATACAGCGGATAGAGAGCTGCGTGCGCTGTTTCACACCATTGGTGGCATGCCACAATACAGTTTTGTTTATTTGTGTGGGTTTCGCGTCCTGTCAACATCTACCCTCATTTCAGGATGATACGCACTAACGACAACTTTTTAGTACCATCCCATTGGAAGACCTGGTCGATGGGACCATGACTCGATTCCCCACTCAGTCACATTGGTCGTAATGCGAAGCATTTCGTTTGATGCGAGGGGAGGGAGAGCGACTCACCCGGCCCTGAGCGACTCACCCCCCCCTCCTGCCACTGCTCACCTCCCCCCGCCCCTGAGCGACTCACCCCCGCCACTGCTCACCTCCCCCCGGCCCTGAGCGACTCACCCCCTCCTGCCTCTGCTCACTTCCCCCCTTATAAGGCCGCCCGCCGGCCTCCCTCAGGCACTCAGCCTCCAGCCGCCTTCCAGCTCTCTGCCCTTTTCTTCTGCCTTTTCTTCTGCCCCTGATACTGAGCTAACCAGTCCATGCCCTAAACCTTTGTGTAAGTAATGTACATAGCTGTAGATTCGTCAAAAAAGGATTGTGTAAGTTGTGTATAATTTGTAAGTTTGTGAAACAAACTGTGTTAAGAATTGTGTCTTGGGAGTTGTAGGATTATGAAAAGTTAAAAAAAAATTATTATAGGTAGTACATGGAGTTGTAGATTTGCGGAAGGGGAGTTTCTAAATCGTGCTGCTGCTGAAGCTGTTGCTGGGTTGTTTGCAGTCTCTAGTTATTCACTGGAGACTGCTGGTTACGGCGACTTAGAAGTCTGGCTACATTAGATATGGGCTGCCAACAGTGTGATCCCATGGTTGAAAGACTAGCTTTCATAGGGTGTACTTCAACCAACAACTTACGCCTGGACATCGACCAACAACTTACGCCTGGATGAGAGAGAGGAGGTTCAGATAGAGGGAAAGTGAAAAGGGAGGCCCCACGCAAGCAAACCAGCTCTCTTGATCAGTGGGAGAGGAAACCCGGGAGAGAAAAAGAAATGGGTAGTGGAAGGAAAGAGAAGACGGACAGTTGCAGATAAAGAACCGTGACGGCCTTGCTCTGATATGGCCCTGTCACACTATGGCGTATTGCATCAGCATATGCCCAACGTATGAAATAAATTTAAGATATTTCAGCATACACTGAGGCTATACAGTGTAGTGTGACAGAGCCTTTAAATAAGTTATTCCATCGCCAGAAGTATGTCTTATACATCTAAATACATTAAGACACGTTGGAGAAACGTCAGACATAGGTTAGACATACATTAGAAGTAAGTTATTCATACATTGTCAATACAGGTTGTACGTTCTCGCTGGACTTACGGCTAACATACTTCAATGTATGCCTAATGTGCATCTGACGGATATCGACGTATATTGAACATACATGTAGCATATGCCTAACATATAAAACACACGCTGTCATACATCAACAATTTTGAACAGTTAAAAAATTGTTTGGCGCCTTGGTGTGCGATGCCGTATGACAGCGTTTACCAGGGTGCTCTTAACTAAGACTACTTATGCGAAACGTACCCATAACGTATCTCAGCATGCACCAACATGTTGGCGCAAAATCACATACGTAGGCATATGCTGAGGCTATACGGCATAGTGTGACAGGGCCTTTAGATCAGTCGGCGAGTAGGAGTCACGGTGTAGCAGTGGTAGGAGGTGAAAAGCTGGTCAGACCTCCCCCTGCAATAATTTTGTTTAGATAAAAAAAGGAGGAGGCCGGGCAGTGGAGAGAAGATAGAAGAGGTGTGGGCGGAGCAGAGTCCAGAAGTGTAGATTTGTGAGGTATGATGTCATCATCATCATGCTGTCGGTCGCGATGCGACAAAGACTGCTTTCATTACTTGACTGCCGCTCTCCATTTAGCTCTCTGCTGTGAGAGTTGCGTCCATGAGTCGGTCTTAATGTCTCTCAGCTTCAGGTTTCTCTTGATGGTATCTTTGAACCGGAGACGGGGGCGCCCTCTCTTTCTGTAGCCAAAAGACAGTTGAGAATAGAGGATCTGCTTTGGTAGCCTGTCTGATGACATCCTCATGAGGTGTCCAGTCCACCGGAGATTCTTTTTGATCAGAAGATCTTCCATAGAGGGCAGCCCCATCCGTTCGAGTATTTCCTTATTCGTCACTTTGTCCTTCCAGGTTAGCCTCATGATTGAACGCAGATGTCGCATCATGAAGGCATGCAGCTTTTTCACCTGCTGTCTGTACACTGTCCAGGCCTCGGCTCCGTATAGTAGGGTGGATAGCACGATTGCGCGGTAGATCTTACCTTTGACCCGAATGGACACATGGTGGTTGTTCCAGAGTCTCTGGCGTAGTCGGCCGAAAGATGCGCTAGCCTTGGCCATCCTCCTCTGTATCTCAGCATCAATGCGTCCATCACTTGATATAGTGCTTCCGAGATAGGTGAATTCCGGAACAGAGTTCAGCTTGTTTCCGTCAACCATGATCTCCTCCTCTCGGGTTCTTGTAGAGTTGGGTTGGTACAGCACCTCCGTCTTCTTGATGTTAATTTTCAGGCCAAACTTCTTTGATGCATCGGAGAAAGCGTCCACTATTTTCTGGGTCTCTTCAGCAGAGTGGGCAACCAGTGCACTGTCATCTGCGAATAGTAGCTCTCTCACCAGTATCTGAGTAGTCTTGGTCTTCGCTCTGAAGTGTGCGACATTGAATAGGTCAGCGCTCTGTCTGGACTGTATATAGATGCCATCCCCCATGTCTCGGAAAGCCTCGTCTAGCATTGCTGATAGGAAGATGGAGAAGAGCGTGGGGGCCAGTACACAACCTTGCTTGACCCCATTGGTAACCCCGAACGATTCCGAGACTTCCCCTCCAGCACTAACGTTCGCCATCATTCCTGTATGTAGAGCCTCGATCATAGTTGTGAACTTCTCTGGGCATCCGTACTTCCTCAGTAGCTGCCATAGCCCGGTCCTCCCGACTGTATCAAATGCCTTAGTGAAATCGACAAATACCATGTACAGTGGTCGGTCCTGCTCAATGCACTTTTCTTGTAGCTGTCGGAGACAAAATATCATATCCACAGTGCTCCGGTTACCTCTGAAGCCACACTGTGACTCTGGAACTACACCAGGTGTTATGTGAATAGATAGTCTGTTGAGTAGGATCCTGGCGAAGATCTTCCCTGCTATGGAAAGAAGAGAGATTCCTCTATAGTTCCCACAGTCTGTTCGATCACCTTTCTTGTAGATGGTTACAATGCTGGCATCCTTCCATGCTTGGGGTACAGAACCCTCCTCCCAGGCATTGGTGATTAGTTGGTGCAGTCTTTTGAGCAGATTGTCTCCTCCATGCTTCCATACCTCGGCAGGAATTCCATCACCCCCAGGTGCTTTGCCATCTTTCAGGCTGGCAATTGCTCTAGCCATCTCATCCATGGTTGGAATCTCATCGAGGCATGTTTTGGTAATGCGCTGCTGGATGTTGTTCAGAGCTTCGTGATCTATGTCACCAGGGACGTTGAGTAGCTTCTGGAAGTGTTCGCTCCATCTTGCCACAACTCTCTTGCTGTCGGAAAAGGTCTCCGTTCCATCTGTTGATTTCAGGTGAACAGCTCCCTTCTTCACGGGTCCCCACACTTCCTTCAGTCCGCTGTAGAAGCCCTTCATGTTGTTTCTGTCTGCAGCTCTCTGCAGCTCCTCTGCCTTCATTTCCCACCAGTCTGACTTCAATGCACGGGTGCATTTTTGTAGCAATCTGCAGGCATCTTTGTATGCTGCAGTGGTGGATCTAGTGTTCCTGGTCTGCAACACTCTCTGGTGGGCTTGGTCTCTTCTGCTCATAAGATTCTGTAGCTCCTGATTGTTGGGGTCGAACCAGTCCTGATGTTTTCTGTCTGGCTTGCCGAGATAAGTTTTAGCTGTGTTGTATACAACCTGCTGCAACGCTGCCCATTCCTCATCTGGTGTTGGGCTTTCCTTCTCCTCCCATTGTGCGAGAGCGCTGTCCATCTCCCGCTTGAAGCTCTCCCTGTGACTGATGGTACTTAATTTTGCTGTGTTGAGCTTTGTCGGTTTATTTGTCCCTTGCCTGTTGTGTTTTTCTCGTATTCTGAATGCCACTTTTGACCTTAGCATCTGGTGATCGGTCCAGCAGTTAGCTCCACGCATGGCTCGAGTACTGTGGATGTCCATCTTATCCCGGCACCTTGTGATGATGAAGTCGATCATATGCCAGTGCCTGGAACGAGGATGCATCCAAGTGGTCTTGCGTTCATCCTTCTGCTTGAACATGGTGTTTGTTACTATCAGTTCGAACTCAGAGCACAAAGCCAGTAGGAGCTCACCATTGGAGTTGCATTTCCCGATTCCATGTTTGCCCATGACCAAGGGCCACTTGTCATTGTCTCTTCCTATCCTTGCATTGAAGTCTCCTATCAGCAGTAGCTTATCCGTGTGAGGGATGTCACTGAGCGTACTTGCCAGCTGGTTGTAGAAGGCCTCCTTGTTATCATCTGGGTTTGTCATTGTTGGAGCGTACACACTGATAATTGTAGCAAAGTTGTCCTTGCTCAAAGGTAGTCTCATCGTCATGATTCTGTCACTTACTGGCCGTGGCATTTCTGTCAGCTTTGTGACGATGTCCTTTTTGATAGCAAAGCCCACTCCTGCCTCCCTTCTCTCTCCTTCGGGTTTGCCACTCCAGAAGAAAGAGTATTCCAGGTCATTGAGACTACCAGACTCTGAGAACCTTGTTTCGCATAGGGCGGCAATGTCGATGTTGTATTTTGCCAGTTCCATTGCTACTAGTGCCGTACGTCTTTCTGGTCGGTCAGCTGCTTCTCGGTCGAGAAGAGTCCTGACGTTCCATTGGGCAATTGTCAGTAGTTGTGTTGTGTTGCGTTGTGTTCCTCCTAGCTGATTTTCCGCTGTCGACGGAAGATGAGCTCGAGCAGCGCGGTCCTTGATAACCCGGGCGACGACCGAGCCGGTATGGTGTTTTGTGCGGTTGTACATTTCATGAAAGCTGCCTGCAAAAGTGTTGAAGTGCTGCTGGCTTTTGCAAGTTACCAGCGGCACTCTCTCGGGGAGCAAATAGAGGTTTCACACCGGCAAGAACATGTCAAGACAGGCGCAAATCTATTTGTCCCTGCAGTGGCTGGTCGGGAGATGTTGGGAGTTCCATACATCAACCGCCCTTAATGCTGCCACAGTGACATGGTTTTCTGTTTAGGGTTTGCTCCCTTAGCCTTCGGTTCTGTCAAGGACCTGTACCACAAGGCAGTGGTTTAGAACTCTGCAAGGCAGGGGCGTCAAACTCCCTGAGGTATTGCTATACCTGCTATACCTGCTATACCTGCATACCATGATGTGAGTAGTATATAAAGTTGTAGGTTTGCGAAAGGGATATTGGTGAAGTAGTACATAGAGTTGTAGGTTTGTAAAAATGAGGATGATGGGAAGAAGTTAGGATGTTTTTTTCTTTTATTGTGGTTTTATGTCCAAGTAACATCTAAGGTCATATTAGGAGAGATACTGATCCGTATCAGTGTGCACACGACCAACTAGTTTTTATTGTGCCTCCCCACTGGGATATAAATGCTACCGGCACCATGAACCGGTATCCTACTCAGTTGCGCTATGCTTATACTTAGTCAACCTAAAGGGGCTGTCACACTACGACGTATGGCATTAGCGTATGCTGACGTATGCGATTTTCGACCAACACATCGGCATACGGCATCATAGGTTACGTATATATTGGGCATACATCGAGTACACTCGGCATATGGCATCATAGATCAGCGTAGGTCGAGCTGCTAAAAGACTTTTGTGCATGTTCAAAATTTTCAACGTATGTCGCCGTATGTCTCATACCTTTCTCATACGCTTGGCGTATACTAGGCGTATGTCAGCATTCATTATGGATATGTATGGGGTAGGTCGGGATAGGTTGGAACATGTTAGCCGTATGTTGAACCGGCACCCTCCGCGTATCTTTGGCATATATAACATACTCACAACGTTCTGTAAAAGGGCTGTCAGACTATGATGTATAGCCCTAGCGTATGCCAACGTATGTGATTTTCTACCAACACGTCGCCATATGGCGTCATACGTTACGTATAAGTTGGGCATACGTCGAGTACGTTAGGGATACAGCATTATATGTCGTCTTACGTCGGCGTTCATCGAGGCTCCGAAACAATTTTTGTGCATGTTACAAATGTTCAATGTGTGTCGACGTGTGGCTCATACGTGGCTCATATGCTACGTGTACGTTAGCGGTATGTCGGCATATGTTAGGAACACATTAGGGATACATCGGTGTACGTTACTCATACGCTGGACCTGTCACCTCCAACCATCAAAATATGTCCCAATATGCCGAGTATACTTCATCATATGCTTTACATACGTCGATATACGGTAGAGGTACAGTAGACATACGCCAGCCATATGCTGCGCGTACGCTTCATACGTTGCTCGGACACCCTGCGGTGCACAAAGTTTGATGTATGCCGACCTATTTTGATTTTCAACTAATTTCGACACGTTATGCACACGCCGCCGCCATACGTCGTAGTGTGACAGGGCCCTTAAGTAGGGTGGATATAGTTTTAAAAGAAAAATTCGTGTAATTTGTCAGACAATTTTCACTGAAACATAATAAGATTACAATCGGCAACTTTTTGCAAGGTGGGTTGCGCAACCAGAAACACATTTTTTAAGACCTTTATCATTGTAGCGCTAAGCACTAGTAGTCCCAAGTATCAGTTGGACATGGATTCCATAACCGCTACAATTTATTTTTTAATAAAGGGGTAGGTCTATTACAGTATTAGGAGCCAGCCAGAGTGCTACTTAATCAAACTACTGTGTCTTGTGTCTTAATAACTAATAATATATAATATATGTCATATGTATTAAATATATTATATAATATTGAGATTACAATTTATTATATATATATTAAATATACTGTTTTGTTATATGAATAATATCTATGTATAAATAATGTTAACTGATATCCAGTGAGGTACATACATAATAACACTTATTCGATATTCCGCATAGACCTCTCATCTCCATAACGCACTACTCCTAGTCCTAGACAATTTCTGAGCCTATAATTCACATGCGATCCACTGCAGTCCATTAGGCATTGTTTTGCCAACTATTCGGCAGGTGTAGGCTTTTTAGTAAGACATACCCCATGTCTAATGGTGCAGAGAAGAGCGGTGAGTGGGGGCGGGGAATGGTGGCAGAAGGGTGGGGTGGGGGTGGGGTGGGGGTGGGGGCTCCATCAAGTTGTTGTCCAGCATTTGGAAAGTAGCAACTCACAATACACTTATGTCAGTATCCAAAGTGTACAAGGCTGATTATTTCTTCGGCTAAATAACATTCTTCACAATTTCTGAATTGCACTTGATTCGGCACGAAAGCATGTACACTACTGATGGCCACCCTTTTCAGAGTCCGGTCATTCATGCACCATCTAACTGGCCACTGGCTTGTCCACCTTTCCGCTCACCGCCTCTATCCAGTGAAGGCTCCTTCACTCCCTTCCTTTAAGATTTATACTGCCTATCATGGATAAGTCTGAATAGACTTGTTTTCACCATTAGACAGTTTGTCGATAGAAAGCCCGAGCCTACACTTTTACTGACCCAAGGGATTTTTAACCTCCCACACCACATAGACATGGTATGAGAGCAACCAGTCTTTGATGATGCTGTAAGTTATACACAGCGGTGGAAATCCAAATTGTCAGAGGTGGGGACCGGGAATTTAACTGCCAACCTTCAGATTAGGAGTCCGACTTAGAAAAAAGTCAGACAGTCTAACCACTCCACCACAGAGAACACTACAGATCTTTTGATAGCAAGTGTTTTCTGCTGCGTTAAATTAGATGAGTGCTATTTTAAGAAAACATTGAGCAAGTTGGTACCGCTGCAGGCTTGCAGGTACCAAAATAAACGGCAACTTGGTACGGCTGCAGGCTTGTAGGTACCCAAATAAACAGCAACTTGGTACGGCTGCAGGCTTGTAGGGACCAAAATAAACGGCAACTTGGTATGACTGCAGGCTTGCAGGTACCCAAATAAACAGCAACTTGGTATGGCTGCAGGCTTGTAGGTACCAAAATAAATGGCAACTTGGTACGGCTGCAGGCTTGTAGGTACCCAAATAAACAGCAACTTGGTACGGCTGCAAGCTTGTAGGTACCAAAATAAACGGCAACTTGGTACCGCTTCAGGCCTCAATCAATCAATAGTTCGGTCCTCTAGTCGAGGGTTGGATGCAAGGGTTCTCCACTTGTCCTGATGGTGTGCTGTTCTGATGAATAATTCAAGCCTGTCCACTGTGAAATATTTATAAACCATGATGTTCTTGGTCTCCCTCTGCTGCCATTCACCTTCCCTTCCAACAATGTACGGTATATTTGGGTACCTGCAGGCTTTAGGCCTGCAGGTACCCAAATAAACAGCAACTTAGTACGGCTGCAGGCTTATAGGTACCCAAATAAACAGCAACTCGGTACCACTTCAGGCTTGCAGGTACCCAAATAAATGGCAACTTGGTACGGCTGCAGGCCTATAGGTACCGAAATAAACGGCAACTTGGTACCGCTTCAGGCCTGCAGGTACCCGAATAAACAGCAACTTAGTATGGCGGCAGGCTTATAGGTACCCAAATAAACAGCAACTTGGTACCGCTTCAGGCTTGCAGGTACCCAAATAAACGGCAACTTGGTACGGCTGCAGGCCTATAGGTACCGAAATAAACACAACTTGGTACCGCTTAAGGCTTGTAGGTACCCAAATAAACGGCAACTTAGTATGGCTGCAGGCTTATATGTACCCAAATAAACAGCAACTTGGTACCGCTTCAGGCTTGCAGGTACCCAAATAAACGGCAACTTGGTACAGCTGCAGGCACCGAAATAAACAGCAACTTGGTACCGCTTCAGGCTTGTAGGTACCCAAATAAACAGCAACTTAGTACGGCTGCAGGCTTATAGGTACCCAAATAAGCAGCACTTGGTACCGCTTCAGGCTTGCAGGTACCCAAATAAACGGCAACTTGGTACAGCTGCAGGCCTGTAGGTACCGAAATAAACAGCAACTTGGTACCGCTTCAGGCTTGTAGGTACCCAAATAAACAGCAACTTCGTACGGCTGCAGGCTTATAGGTACCCAAATAAGCAGCACTTGGTACCGCTTCAGGCCTGTAGACCACGCACAAGTCATTACTGGCCATAACCGGGGCTTATCACCATCCGTCTCAATTACAGCGTCCACATGTATGTGTGCAATGTGTGCCCATATCAGGCTTAAGTATGCGTCATCACTCTGGCGCCACCTGGTACCTATATCTGCATATTGGCACAAGTCGTGTATGCCAGGGAAGACAGGATGATGAACGCTTAGCTAGTCAATATGGACAATACAGTCAGAATACCCTCTATCCCATATATATATATATATATTTATATATATATATATACATACATACATAAGCTTCCGAGTGAGTGGCGTGTCCCGCCCCTCGCAGGCGGGGAGCGAGGTGCATGCTGGTACCCACCCACCCCAGCTGAAGGGGGGGGGGGAGGACCACTACAGAGCTTATTACACGTGATAAAGGGTTTATCACTATCCATATATATGTGTGTATATATATATATATATATATATCTATGTATATATATAATTCATCTACTGCGACTGACACAGGTCTAATGTAGCCATGGGAGAGGTGGCTGGATGGTGGCGCCACCGGTACAGATTGGCAAGTTAATATGACCGGAATAGATGCTCCCTTTTATACACTTATATTTATACCCACATAATACATTATTCATTACATACATATGCATGTATGTACATGTGTACACATGCACATATAATAGTAGATATATATATTACATGTATGAATACAAATATTCAATTCAATAATAAGGAAGTGGGGGTGGGGGTAGGCGTGGGGTTTCTTGGAGTTGGAGGAGAAGGAGAAGCAAGGAGGACTCCAATGGGTACATGGATTTGCCGGTGGCGGCACCACCATCGCCAGTAGGCTCGGGAAAAAACATAGCTGATATCGCATTGGTTGAAAAGAAGTGTATAATATATCATAATAATAATAATAATAATAATACCTCCAGCCGAAGATTTATACACGTATATGAATATACTCACTATATATATATCATATATATATATATATATATATATGAGACAAAGAGAAAGTGAGAATTAACTCATTCACATTTAAATTAAATTATGTATGGACATTTATTGACATTTCACTATGTATAATTGAAAGTATTTTTGTTCTCATACATATATATATAATATACATATATGTATATACAATTAAACGAAATGAGATGTGAATCCTTATCTTGCTCTCTCGCTCTCTCTCCATTTGCTAGCAAGCAGGCAGTGGTGCAGATTAGATTAGGGGCTGTGGGATTAGGGCCTGTGCAACCGATAAACTGGGACTGAGCGGGGGGACTAGCAGGTGTGTGTGTACGTGTGTGTGTGTGGGGGGGGGGTATATTTAGACACAGGGCAGATTGGGGATAACACGGGAGAAATGTCGAAGGGCTATGGAAGGTTTGAAGGTGAGCAGAGTGACAGTTGGCTCATGGTATAGGAGGTGGGGGGGGGGGGGAGTAGAGAGTGACCCGCTCCGCAGCAAATAATAAGGAAGAAGATGGTAATGGGGGGAAACATTTAGGGGCTGCTGTTATTTATATCCACATAATGAATTATATAGTACATATATATATATATATATACAAATTATATATATATATAATGTATATGGTGGTGGTTTCTGTGGGTTTGGGTTTTTTTAATGTTTTTTTTGTCATCTCTGAAGCGGCTGTCACACATCACCGGATTGGAGGAAATGGAAAGAAACCAAACAAAGTCTGTTGATAGTCTGGTTTGTGTCCGTACAAGTTTTGAACATGCACAAAACTTGGAATGGATGCCACCGGATTGACCTCTACTTTTCTTGTCCAGTTTGAGTATGTTTAGTCCACTTACCGTCCGCTGCTATCCATTCATGTCCGTTTCATGTCCGTTTCATGTCCGTTTCATGTCCGTTTCATGTCCGTTCGTCCAGCGACCTTTGACCTGATATCGCAACATTTTGACACATTTTAATACATCTTGATATTTATGATGCCCCGACTAGACAATTCTGTCCGTTGCTCAATCTAGTGATGTGTGACAGGGGCTTGAGGAGTGTTCACGTCCTAACAACATCCAAAGTCATATACGGACGTGTACCGACTTGCGACAGTGCACACTCATGGCGACTTTATACTGTTAGTGCTACCTTGCTGGGAAACCAGGCCACCGGCAGGGACCGTGACTGATATCCCACTCAGCCGCATTATCCTGATACTGAGAAAACCAGTTCTACCCCTATCATACTATCCTAGTAGTGCTGAGCGTCAGAATAGATAACGACAAGTATACATTTTGTAAGTGTTTGGGTTTGACTCGGCCGGGGTTCGAACCCAGGGGCAACGAGCTGGTGCTGTAACAAGATTTGGTCATCCTGCCCGGGATGTGCGTGTTATGCTACTGCAGTGAAAGTTACATTCGATTCTATTTATAGCCAAGCAGAGTAATGGGGCCCTTACGGCATGTTGCCGCATACCGCTCTGGCCTTGATTTATCAGCCACCGATAGCAGACTCATCTCCTGGCTGGGACCAGACGGCATGGCCGAATGAGTTAGAGCGTCCGTCTCCCGTGTTGGTAGATCGTGGGATCGTGGGTGCGAACCCTGGTCAAATCAAAGCAATGACTTAAAAATTGATACTTGTTGCTTTCTACCCAGGCGCTCAGCATTATTAGGATAGGGCAAGGACTGGTTGGCTCAGTGTCAGGATTATGTGACTGAGTGGGATATCAGGGCATGGTGCTGGTGGCCTGGTCTCGGAGTGCGGCAGCACTATAAAGTCACCATGAGTGCGCACTGTCACAAGTCGGTACCCGTCCTGATATGACCTTAGATGTTGCTAGGACCTAAAACAATAACAAACAAACAAATCAAAATTATTGTATGCTTCAATATCTCCAACGGTTGTCAATTAAAATTAAGAGTTACTTCAAGTTCAAGCTAAGCTAAAGTAGATTATAATGATGAATATACCAGTAATATAGGTCATGGGTTCGAACCCTGGTCGAGTCAAACCAACGACTTAAAAATGTATAATTGTCGCTTCCGAACCAGGCACTCGGCATTATTAGGTTAGGGCAAGGACTGGTTGACTCAGTGTCAGGATTATATGACTGAGTGGGATATCAGGTCATGGTGCTGAGGGCCTTGTCTCCCAGTGGGGCAGCACTATAAAGTCGCCATGAGTGCGCACTGTCACAAGTCGGTACCCGTCATGATATTACCTTAGATGTTGCTAGGATGTAAAACAACAACAAACAAACAAACCGGTAATATATATATATATATATATATGTATATATATGTATATATATGTATATATATATATATATATATATATATATATATTAATACAGTACAAGCCCAGCTCCATCAGATTATGCAGATTTAAGTAGAGAACCACACACAATGCCTGCTGACGCTGTGTGAGGAAACCACGGCTGACTGAATGCTGATCACTCACTGTGTCCGTTCCGCTCCATTGCAGACGTCCGCAGAGGGGGAAGAGATGTCGTTCAAGGACAAGAAGAAGTTTTTCGAGCAAGAGATAGCAGACCAAGGCTCCGACAAGCCCAAGTACAAAGCAGGTAAGACCAAGATTGTGTGTGTGTGTGTGTGTGTATATATATTCATGTCTTCCGAGCGGGTCTGGCAGCGGTAGTGACCAGACGCAGCTGGTATCCGGGGTGGCCAGGAGCCACTCACAGGTGGCACCCTAGTGGCGGAGGCAGGAACTAACCCCTATGGAGTAGTACAGTAGGTAATAACTAAGTCCTATGACTGTAGTACAGTAGGTAATAACTAATATAGAGAGAACTGATAAGTGATCGTGTCCTTGTTTATATTCCCATAATAGAGTATAGAGCACATCTATAAACATTAACTCAATAAACGTGAATAGACTGCTAATTATGGAGTAATTTCCTATATATATTCGAAGGTGTGGGACAGACCGCACAGAGCAGTGGGGTTCCAATACCCAAGGGGGGCGGGGGGGGGCGGAGGCAGAGGTAGTAACACTGGTGTGCCATTCAGTAGTAACACTGGTGTGCCATTTCTACGACTTTCCCCATGATTCTTACAATCTAGCAGAGATCTATATACAATTGCTATTAACACAGGTGAACCATTTCTACAACTTTCGTGATCTCATTACCTAGCATATATACTATTGCTAGTAGCATAGGTAAAGCATTTCTACAACTGTTAGAATTCTAACAACATGGCATATACTAGTGACAGATGTGTACTATTTCTATTACTTGGTTGGTTATCACAAACAAGCATACATTAATTAGACTCTACTATGAGCACAGATGTACCATTTCTACAACTTTTGCGATTCTCACAACCTGCCATGTACTATTAGCACATGTACGCCTATACTATTTCTGTCACTGACGCGATTCTCACAACGTAGCGTATGCTATGAGTGCAATTGCACCATTTCTATGACATGGGCGATTATCACAATGCAGCGTATACAGGTCGTGCAATTGCACCATTTCTATGACATATGCGATTCTCACAATGCAGGATATACAAGTGTCACAATTGCACCATTTCTATGACATATGCGATTCTCATAATGCAGCATCTACAAGTCACACAATTGCACCATTTCTATGACATATGCAATTCTTACAATGCAGCATATACAGGATGCGCAATTGCACCATTTCTACGACATATGCGATTCTCACAATGCAGCGTCTACAAGTCACACAATTGTACCATTTCTATGACATATCCGATTCTCACAATGCATGTATACAAGTAGTGCAATTGCACCATTTCTACAACATATGTGATTCTCAGAATGCAGCGTATACAGGTCGTGCAATTGCACCATTTCTACGACATATGCGATTATCACAATGCAGCGTATACAAGTCGCACAATTGCACTATTTCTACAACATATGCGATTCTCACAATGCAGCATATACAGGTCGTGCAATTGCAGCATTTCTATAACATATGCGATTATCACAATGCAGCGTATACAAGTCGCACAATTGCACTATTTCTACAACATATGCGATTCTCACAATGCAGCATATACAGGTCGTGCAATTGCAGCATTTCTATAACATATGCGATTATCACAATGCAGCGTATACAAGTCGCACAATTGCACTATTTCTACAACATATGCGATTCTCACAATGCAGCATATACAGGTCGTGCAATTGCAGCATTTCTACAACATATGCGATTATCACAATGCAGCGTATACAAGTCGCACAATTGCACTATTTCTACGACTTTGGTGATTGCCATGGCTATCTAGTTGGTGCTTATTCGCTGGACTCAGCAATGCAGCCCCAACCTTGTGTAACTTACACCGACCTTTACTGTTTCCAACAATGAACCCTTTTTTTTAGTTTCAAAAGATGAGCATGCGTGCGACTTTCACAAAACATTAAGAAGCACAGACGACCTTTAGGACAAACTTTAGACGATAATGCCAAACCTCACTTGAGGTACTATTATATGGGACATGATTGGCACGTATCTACTGAGCACTCAGGAAGTTCTGTCCTAGTTTCTTTCATTTAAATGCAATCCCTATAAAAACATGATTGTGAATCCTAATTTAGATGAACTTGTGAATCTCATAATTTATTCATATTGAGTCATGTCAATGAATCACGTTAGACGTTGCGTTGTCCAAGGAACCCTTATTATTATTATTTGTTTTAATGTTTTTATTTTTTATTTTTTATTTTAGCTGACCTGATATGTTTATTAATGGACCAGTAGTAGTATATGAGGAGTTCTTCTCCACCTGTGTGTTCCGTGGACATTGTATTACAAGCCTAGAGAGGCATACAAGTGGGTGCTTCTTTCGTTTAATGAAGCATGAACTCTCGATGATTTGGTAGCTTCGGTCAAACACACATGGAACCATGTACTCCTGGGCCCGTATTCATGAGCTCGGGGTATGGTTAGCCGGAGGTTAGGCTTAGCCGTTGGGTAGCTATCCCGTGGTTTAACCGCGGCGGTTAAGTAGGTCAAGCAGTATTCACCAATGTTCTAGCCGGTGTGGATAGCTACCCTTTCGCTTTGTTTACATTCGTCGATTCGAAAATATTAATATCGCCGCCTTTGCGCCAGCAGCGTGGAATTCCGCTTCGGATTTAGGGTTAAATTGATAAAATTTCACTTATTGCGTATGTAATTCTGTTAAATATGACAGCATTTAATAGATTTGGGCATAAGAAATTCCCGCCGATTCGGCGGCGATGGCGGCGGCCATTTTTACTTGACGTCGACAGTATGGATATCGACGTCGCTACTGCGGCGGCGATTTGTGTACTTTACATTCGTCGATTCGACAATATTAATATCTCGCCTTTGCGGCAGCAGCGTTAATTTCGCTTCGCATTTAGGGTTAATTTGACCAAATTTCACTTATTGTGTATGTAAATCTATCAAATATGATCGCATTGAATAGATTCAGAGCCACACACGCTCACTACCCCTCGGGGTAGTGGCTTACCCCTGATTTGAAATTGGGGTAGGGTACCCCCCGGTTAGAGCCCCAGGGTAGCGCTACCCCAAGCTCATGAATACGGATTTTCCACCGTTAGCCGGGGGGGATACCACTACCCTACGGTTAGAGCCCTACCCCGAGCTCATGAATACGGCCCCTGGTGTCTTAGAGGTTTATAACGACCAGACGGGATTTCCGAATCAGTTGAGCGTCCGTCTCCTGTTTTGGTAGATCGGGAGATCCGAATCCGTGGGTTCGAACCCTGGTCGAGTCAAACCAATGAAGTAAAAATTTATACTTGTCACTCCCTAGCCAGGCTCTCAGCATTATTAGGACATGGCAAGGACTGGTTGTCACAGTGTCAGGATAATGTGACTGAATGGGATATCAGGTCATCGTGCTGACGGCCTGGTCTCCCAGTGGGGCAGCACTATAAAATCGGCATGAGTGTGCACTGTCACAAGTCGATACCCATCCTGATATGACCTTAGATGTTGCTAGGACGTAAAACAACAAAGAAATGGTTTATAACAGTTGTTATAAAATAACTAAGCCACTCAGAGTTACCTATTCCAATTATATATTCTAATTTCTACGACAATGCACTCTGGATCCTGTATTGTTGACTAAATAATGTGGAGATTTAATACAACCTTTTACTGCTAAAGCGTATAGTAATAGTGTCATTAATTTGACATGTTTGCACTTCAAGTATCTCAAAACTTAGTCATTTAAAATCAAAGTTCCTTCAAACTAAAGTAAGGTAGATTATAGCAATCAATTTAGTATATTTAGCGCAGAAAAATGACAGAAACTCAAAACTATCGGACTGTGCAGCTTTAATCGAAAACTAATTACCTCCACACATCCGGGGACGAGACGCTGGCACCAAATCCAATTCTACACATGCAATAAGACAGACACTAGCTTTTCTCTCGTTAAGTCAGAAGAGTTTCTGCCAAGGCATGTGTGGCTTACCAGCACTGTGATATGGATATGATTAGGGCAGGGTTATAATTAATTTACTATAAATGATTTTCCTCCTGCAACCAACCCTCTGGTGGCAGTGGCAAGAACTTGTGTTCTGGGTAGGATTTCAGAACTATATCTTTGAAGTAGATTGATGAAATCGCGGTATCAGAGGCCAACTTAAAGCTGCATAGTCCGATGAAATATCAAATTTTCAAAATAAAACCAATTATCTAGATTTGATTTGCCATATCTAACTTAGATACTGATGCACTTATTAAGCATTTGTTTCTGCGTAGAAGGGAATATTTAACGGAACCTGTTACTGCAGAAGTCTATGGTGTCAGAGTTTTGGCACGCTTGCCAAAACTAATTTTCCATGTTTGCACTCAAAATGTTTTTTAAGTTTATCATTTAAAATAAAAGTAACTTTGAAATAATGTAAAGTAGATATGAGTGATCGATCTAATATATTTATCTCAGAAAAAATACAGAAATTCAAAACCATCGGACTATGCAACTTTAATTAGACAGTGCTGGTGTTCTGCTGACTCTTGTAAAAAAAAAAAAGAAGAAGAAGAATTTTAAAGAATCTTTTTTATTAAGGAGCCTACTGATCAGAAGATAAAAGCAACCTTTAGGGAAGCAGCTGTGTGAGAGCCTATTCACACTATTCATGCTGCAGCCATGTTGAAACCAGACTGTGGGCACTTACGCGTCTGCAAGGCGCCGCTGTATGAAAAGTCATGTGAATACTTTTTTGTCGACCAAAAGCTCTCGAAATCACTCAAATTTGAGGGTATTCATTTTCTAAACTACTTCAATTCAATTCTGTCCATGTAATGCTATCAGTCTGCTTTAATGGCTTTCGCTGCGCATAAAGTATGCCACTTTGTCCCCAGTGAGGTTTGAAATCATGTTGGGTCTGATGAAATTCTCTGTGTTCTCTGTGGCAGAGTGGTTAGAGTGTCTGACTTTTTTCTAGGTCGGACTCCTAATCTGAAGGTCGGTGGTTCGATTCCCTGTGCCCCCACCTCTGCCACTTTGGATTTCCACCGCTGTGTATAACTTACAGCGTCATCAAAGGCCGTTGCTCTCATACCATGTCTATGTGGTGTGGGAGGTTAAAAATCCCTTGGGTCGGTAAAAGTGTAGGCTCGGGCTTTCTATCGACAAACTGTCTAATGGTGAAAACAAGTATATTCAGACTTATCCATGATATGCAGTATAAATCTTCAATCAATCAAATTGGACAAATTAAAGTCAGTAGTGTATGTGTTTATAGACCTGGGTGTTGATGATATGTGGTTTAGCTTTCTCCCTCCAAATTACCTCCAATTCACGCTTTCACGAGTCTGCTTGATTAAACTCATTCAAATTCACTCTAAAGCTTTTTTCTTTCTTTCTTCTTTTAATTTTCTCTTTTTGAGGTGGCAGTTAAATATTGATGCACATCTTTCACGAGTTTGTTTCAGAAAATATGCAGAATTCATTGTTAAGCCCTTTGTTTTTTGTTGTTCTGTCTTTCTTTCTTTTGTTCTTTCTTTTGTTCTTTTGTTATTTTCTCCTTCTTTTGGCAAAGGAAAAAGTCTACAGTTGATACATATCTTTGGATATTTATTTGCTTTCTTTGCCTTCTTTGCTTGCTTTCTTTCCTTTCTTTCCTTTCTTTGCCATCTTCGCCTTCTTTGCTTCTTTCGTTTCCTTCACTTATTTTTGCTTTCTTTGCTTTCCTCAGTTCCTTTGCTTTCTTTGCCTTCTTTGCCTTCTTTGCCTTCTTTGCCTTCTTTGCCTTCTTTGCCTTCTATGCCTTCTTTGCCTTCTTTGCCTTCTTTGCCTTCCTTGCCTTCTTTGCCTTCTTTGCCTTCTTTGCCTTCTTTGCCTTCTTTGCCTTCTATGCCTTCTTTGCCTTCTTTGCCTTCCTTGCCTTCTTTGCCTTATTCGCCTTCTTCGCCTTCTTCGCCTTCTTTGCCTTCTTTGCCTTCTATGCCTTCCTTGCCTTCTTTGCCTTCTTTGCCTTCTTTACCTTCTTTGCCTTCTTTGCCTTCCTTGCCTTCCTTGCCTTCTTTGCCTGCCTTGCCTTCTTTGCCTTCTTTGCCTTCTTCGCCTTCTTTGCCTTCTTCGCCTTCTTTACCTTCTTTGCCTTCTTTGCCTTCTTTGCCTTCTTCGCCTTCTTTGTCTTCTTTGCCTTCTTCGCCTTCTTTACCTTCTTCTTCGCTTCACTCCTATTTTTTTACATATTCATTGCCAATATTTGGGGGGTCTCTTTTCAATTTGAAGAGACAGAAAATATCAGGGCGAAAGGTTCAATGGGGTGGTTTGTTTGTTTTGTTTGTTTGTTGTTGTTTTACGTCCTAGCAACATCTAAGATCATATCAGGACGTGGAGAAGGAAGGTGTCAGATGGGAGGTGAGAGCATAGAGAGGGGGGAGAGGTTACCTTCCAATCAGATGCATGGTGGATTGGCTGAAGAGACTGGATGAATACAAATTTAGGGTTTTTAGAAAGAAAATAAAAATTCTCATTCTTATCTGTAAGTTGATTTTTGGTTTTGTTTCATTCCATCTCGATTCATTGAGAAAACAGACATGCCTTACGCCTCATGTCACTTCTTGCACCTGCTGTAATCCTGTCTTCCTGAATTAGATGGCTGACATTTTGAGAAGTGATGGCAAGTTGGGGATGGCCTTTCACTGGAGGATCAAAGCCTAGCAAAGGCTGAGGAGCTGGTGGCATTTACGGTGCATAACTAGTTGATGCATTGCAAGCCGACGCATTGCAAGTTGATGCATTGCAAGTTGACGCATTGCAAGTTGGCGCATTGCAACTTGATGCATTGCAAGTTGGCACATTGCAAGTTGACGCATTGCAAGTTGATGCATTGCAAGTTGGCGCATTCCAACTTGACACATTGCAAGTTGGCACATTGCAAGTTGACACATTGCAAGTTGACGCATTGCAAGTTGGCGCATTGCAAGTTGGCCATTGCCAGTTGACACATTGCAAGCTGATGCATTGCAAGTTGACGCATTGCAAGTTGACGCATTGCAAGTTGCAATTCTTTATCCACTTTTGTTTTCTTCTGTTTTTTACCCTTATGTTTATGACTTGCGCTATTAACTGCTTATTGCACGATATGAGGCTTTCTGTTTGAGGATCTTTCGGGAATAAGTAATACAGGAGACACAGGCTGAGGTCAAGAGGTATCTTACATTTCAATGTGAGGTCTAGCTGCAAAAGGATCTGCGTGAATATTCTGTATAAAGCCCGTACGTGTACTTGTCGTTCATAGCCTCGTTTGGGTACGCAAGTATACACTATATGATATGTGTAAGACATTGAAATAGACCTCTTCTACAGAGCAGGCACTGTCAACCTTCACCCACATTACTTCTTGCAACTGCCTTCAGAGGGTGGGTTGCTGGTGGAAATCTTCTATAAGACCTTTACCCTAATAGTATGCTGCACACTGAACTCTAACCCACAACATTAGTTCTTGCTACTGCCATCAGAGGGCAGGTTGGTGGTTGAAATCCTCTATGAAACCATTTCTACAGAGTGTGGTGCACAGTGTGCTGCTACCCACAACATTAGTTCTTCCCACTGCCGTCAGAGGGCAGGTTGGTAGTAGAAATCATCTATGAGTATGAGGCACTTTCCAATGTGTATGCTGCACAGCACTTGTTCGTACAACTGCCGTCAGAGGGCAGGTGAGTGGTGGAAATCCTCTTTTTCCCCACATCGGTTGCTACCCACTGAGCTGCTACCCACAATAGTTCTTTCACCGCTCTTAGAGGGTAGGTCGGTGGTGGAAATTGTCTATAGTTGTTGGTTCATCCAATAGGCTTTATTTCTTACATGGTATGTAATGTACGTTACAAGTGCATCTACATGGAGGACGATGGGATGAAAGATCTCCACGATTCCGCGGATTTCGGCGATTTTTTATGTATCGCTGATTAACTATCATACCATTCCAAGGATATATATATCACAGAAACAAGCTGAAGGATATGTATATCACAGAAACAAGCTGAACTCTGTCCGGGAATTCACCTACCTCGGAAGGACTATATCAAATGATGGTCGCATTGATGCTGAGATACAGAGGAGGATGGCTAGGGCTAGCGCATCTTTCGGTCGACTATGCCAGATACTCTGGCAAAACCACCATGTGTCCACATGGGTGAAAGGCAAGATCTGCTGCACAATTGTGCTATCCACCCTACTAAATGGAGCTGAGGCCTGGACAGTGTACAGACGAGAGGTGAAAAAGCTGTGGGCCGTCATGATGCGACATCTGCGTTTGATCTGGAAGGACAAAGTGACAAACAAGGAAATACTCGATCAGACAGGGCTGTCCTCTATGGAAGATCTTTTGATCAGAAAGAACCTCCAGTGGACTGGACACGTGATGAGGATGTCAACAGACAGGCTACCAAAGCAGATCCTCATCTCAATTGTCTTCTGGTCAGAGAGAGGGTGCCCCCGTCTCCGGGTTCAAGGATAGTATCAAAAGAAACCTGAAGCTGAGAGACATTAGGACTGTCTCATGGACATCACTCTCAGAGCAGAGAGCTAAATGGAGAGGGGCGGTTAAGAAATGAATGCAGCCTTTGTCGCATTGCGACCGACAGCATAAATATGATATATCACAGCAATTAGTCAGTCAGTCAGAAATCCGTTCTCCTATATGTTATAACCTTTGATGTTGCTAGGATATAAAACACAAACAGACAGAAGACCAAGGAGTAATTGCAGAAAGAGAAAGGGAATTGGTAGCATGGGCGATAATACAGTCACAACAAGGACAGTGGAACGCGCTCTAAGGATTAGTCTGTGCTGACCACTGGTCAGTGGAATGGATCTATGATAATTCCTACAGTGCACTGTATGAAACCTGACTTCCGGGAAATTTCTGTGATTCCCTGACAGGGCTAAATCTATTGGAGAATATTCGCATTTACACAGAAATTCATGATATTAGGTAGTGTGAGACAATATTTGTTTAACTCTCTTCCTTGACAGCCATCAACTACTAGTGGGTTGATGGCACACACAGTTGAACACAGTTGAATACACAGTTGAATATTTATTAGGATAAGGATTAGTTATAGATTACTCGCGAGATTTCCACTTTTTGTTGGCGAGATTCCTCTTTCATCCCTGGAAGATGAAGGTGGGAGACGGATGAGCATAACTTTATTTCTGACTCAACTTGAAATTTGTCGCATAGATTGCTTGGTCATCAACAGGGGAACGAGCTGATACAGATAGAAATCTGGGTTTTGTTGGGTGTGGGGGAGGGGGGAAGTTCTTGCCATAAATATCTTGATTGTGATGTATTTTAGGCATGTGTGATGGTCTGAAATGATTTATTTCTAAATATTAAATAATTTAATCACAAATAAATTAGTCAGCAGCTTTTTGCACGATCGTGTCGTACAACCGGAAACACAACTTTTTTGGGGGGAGGGGCTTATAACGCCTTCTCTAAGGCAATAATTCTCAGAAAATTCCCCCAGTCTGATAAATCTGATATTGACCTGTCCTTAGTTTAATATCACATCGTTGTAATTTACCATCGTTAACAACAGCAACAACAGATTCAATATACTGAAATGCATTGACCAATTCTAATGTTGGCTTCGACTGATCAAATTTACTATCAGTTTGAAAGCTTTAAAAGTAATTTAATAAGTGCTTTATCTCTGCGGTAATGTAGGAGTTCGAAGCTGTCAGTCTTTGGGAATGTGTATCGACATTGACTTTGATCTCTTCATCCCCGAGTGCATCATCCACCCAACAGCCAATAGCCGCTTGCTATTTGACATGTTGATGGCGGTGCTTGAGGCACTTGGTGGTTTTCTATATGACACTGATTGAGAGGCTCATCTATCGATGTACTGTTATATATCAGTGTATGGCTGGCTATTCCCGTCTGGTTAATGTAGGTCTGCAGGTCTCAGTCAGGGATCAATAGTCTAGTGTGGGTGTGTGTCTGGGAGTTTTGCTAAATAAACAATTCTCACGGGATGCATTTTGATATTGACATTTATAAACATTATCATTTGGCCCGAGTACACTAACAGTGTGTGTGTGTGTGTGTGGGGGGGGGGGTGTGGGAGGGGTCATCCCAAGTTTTCAATATTTTCACAGAGTGCTTGCTACTTTTCCAGACCCCCTCCTCCACCCATCGTCCCTCTCCCGCTTCCCGCCGGTTCCTTCACAAAGTGGTGTACATTAACATTTTATCGCAGAACCTAATGGCGGTTCACATTATATCTACATTTTCTGTAAATGAAAAAAGCCGTACATGACTGACACCCCCTCCCATCCCATCCCTGCGTTGCGTGCTTTGTTCGACTGTGGAAATGTTAAAAACTTTTGATGACCCATAATCTTTCCTGGTTTATTTTTGGTCACATAATCACTGGATATTCCCATTTTAGTTGTTGCCTTCTCGCAGTACTTACTCTTCAGAGGTTAGTGTGCTGTTCTCATAGGCAGGCGGTGGCGCCGCCGCATCTGAATCAGTGCAGTGTGGCAGGTAATCTACAGCATGCCAGCAGCCCCTTAAGGCCCTGTCACACTTTACCGGATCGAGGAAACAGATTAAAATGTAACAAAGTCCAGTGATATCCGGCAAAGTCCGGTTTGTGTCCGTTGCATATCCGTTGATATCCGTTGATATCCATTGATATCTGGCCCAATCCGTTACAAGTTTTGAGCATACACAAAACTTGTAACGGATTGCGCCGGACTGACAGATGCGGTTATTATCCGTTACCGTCCGTTCCCTGGCTGTTCCCATCCGTTACCATCCATTCCCGTCTGTTACATATCCATTACACGTCCATTGCCGTTCATTATAGTTCTTTTTGTATACTGAATTGTCCGTTGATCATTAGATACGTTATCCTCCGTTACTATGTGTTACCCTCCATTACATAAATGATACATTTCAAATCCAAATCACACAGTGCATTGCCTGTATGTATGTATGTAATTGTAAGCATTAAATAACCATTTAAAAGACTTACAATTCCAGGGGGACGAGTGTAGTAGGCTGCACTGACCTCTCAGGCAAGTAACCACATAGACAGGTAGGCATGGGTAATGTGTTGTTACCAGGGAGCCTAGGTGGTGTAATGGTTAGCACACTGGCCCGGAATGCAAAGAGATGTGGGTTCGAGTCCCGCTCTAGGCCCAATATTTCCCATTTTCATCACCCCCATGACAAGAGTAATTGTTGGACCTGTTCTGGGTGGATGCAGACGGCCACACACATAAATGATTGACAACTATACACATGCTCTGATTGACAACTGATAGCTCTTGTTCCTGTGTTCTATTCATTGGTTTGATTTCGGCTGAGATTCTACCTCCTGACCTTCCGCATGAGAAGTCTGCGCTCTAAAGCCTCAGTCACACGACGGCTTGCGACCACTTGCGACCAGTTTATACCAAAGAACCCACCCACCTCATTGCGACCAAAGCAATGGTCACCGACCTCTGGGTTATCATTTTGGTCGCGAGGAGCCTTTTGGTGCAATAGCTACGACCTCCTTGCGACCAAAATCGTAGCAAAGAAGTTGGCGACCACTTTGTCGCCACTTTGCCACCACTACCACTTTTACCTGTCCTGATCTGACCTTAGATGCTGCCAGGATATAAAACCCCCCAACAAGCAAGTAAACATATTCTACCGGTTGCTATTGGCTGTTGGTTGAGTGAGGCACTCCAGGATGAGGCAAACACAGCCAATGTCAATACATATTCCCGAACACTGACAGCCTCAAACTCCCACATTACCGCAGCTATACAGCGTTTATTAAATGACTTTTAAAGTTTTCAAGACGATAGCAAATTTTATCAGTCGAAACTAAGCTACGCTAAGGGTTATCATTTTGGTCGCGAGGAGGTTTTTGGTGCAATAGCTACAACCTCCTTGCGACCAAAATCGTAGCAAAGAAGTCGGCGACTACTTTGTAGCCACTTTGCCACCATTTGCGACCATTTTGCGACCACTTGCGACCTCATTGCGACCACCTCTTTGTTTGTGGTCGGAAAGTTGACGCAAGCGGTGACAGTGTGACTGGGTTTTAACCGATTCGACCACCGCGTCCGATCACGAGGGGGATGGGGGGTTGGGGGGGGGGGGGGGGGGGGGGGGGGAGAGGTGGCCTCGATGTTGGTGGGAGGCTTGATGGGGCGGTGGGGGGGGGGGGGTGAAGAGGAGGGGAGGAAGGGATGGGGGTCGGATTAACGAGGGTTCTCTGTACATGATGCCCGAGACCCTCTTTACACTGTTTGTAAACACAGGGTCGGTAACCATTTCCGGTCGTTTTACAACCCGCACGCCGTCACGTCTGGGATGGGTACCGAGCCGAACCAATCAATAATCGATAATCGATACTCACAAGCAGCGCGGCCATATCGATATGTCTGCACATCGATGGCCCGTTTGTAGGTGAGGGTTTTGGGGTCGCACGGTAATACCGTCCCGACAACCCTTAAGGGCGGATTCCTTACACGCGGTATGCGGCATGCGGCACACGACTGGCTATATTTAAAAAATAAAAATAAACGAGTATACTCAATAATGCACTGTATATGACCTAATATTGCATTTATATCTATGTACCTCTTAGTACATCACATGGGGGTTCCTACCTTTATAATTACCAAATTATAGATAAGTATTCATATTTTTGTGGCTCTGGTAGCATTTTTACCAACCCGAACCCCCACCACCACCACTACCATATGTTTCCCCTCAGCACCCTTGTGTGTGACCGTTCCGTAATGCTCAGTCGCCTCTCCTCGTCTAAAACTAATGGACAAGTGCGACTGATGTTTCTATTCGCACACCGCATGCCACATACCACATGCCGCACCGATCGCTACAGGGACCGATCGAGTTGATGCATGATGCATACCGCATGCCGCCTACTGCGTGTAAGGAATGTAGCCCATAGGCTTCAAGGTGTTTTGATTTTTTGTCGCATTCGCATTCTCATACCGCGTGTAAGGAATGCACCCTTTAATTTAACACCCACGCACAGCTTTTACTACCGGAGCAACCGGAAGTGGGGGCCGGGTCGGTGAGAGCGCAGACAGACTTCCTGTGCGGAAGGTCAGGCAGTCCGTCAAATGCGGCCGAGTCAAACTGACGACTTACAAAATTTATACTTGTCACAACACAGCTTGGCACTCAGCATGAATAGGATAGGGCAAGGACTGGTTGGTTTACTCACTATCAGGATAATGTTACTGAGTGGGATGTCGGGCTATGGTGCTGGCGAGGGATCTGGTCTTCCTGAACTAATTAGTTTTTGGTTGGAGCAGATAACACTGTAAACTTGACTGTGATTGGGTCAGCTGGCAAGGCGTGGTGGCTGAATCGGTAAGAGCGCAGGGTTCCCATGCGGAAGGAGGGGAGTTCGAAAGTAGCTGAGTCAAACCGATGAAAAATTGTATGCTTGTCGCTTCCTAGCCTGATGCTCGTCATTAGTAGGATAGGGCAAGGACTGGGTGGCTCAGTGTCAGGATAATGTGACTGAGTGGGAAATCGCGTCATAGTGCCAGTAGCCTGGTCTCTCAGTAGGGCAGCACTAGAAAGTCGCCATTAGTGAGCACTGTCGTGAGTCGGTACTCGTTCTGATATGACCTTAGATGTTACCAGGATGTAAAACCCCCAACAAACAACTATATATATATTGTAGTATATATATTATATATATATATAATTCGGAAGAAGGACATAACAAGGAGGTGGATTGGAGATATATATATAATTTCTCGTCAGAGGTTAATTGCCCTATATCTAAATAAATAAACAAAAATCCCTTTGACTGACACAGGCAGTCAGGATTGGTTCGAGAGGTGGCCGCACGGCGGCGACACCAGTCATAGCAGGGGTGATGCTGAGCGAGATACAGGCAATACACAGATAGGATGGCGAGCGAGAACCGACAACTTCCGGTATTGATACTCGTGTAATTATTATACATCACGTACATACACTTGTCACACATCACATATCATATCTGTGGTATTTGACAATCGAATGTCGAATATGTGCATGGCAAATTAAGCAATGTGACAACCTGATGGTGGATATGCATATTGCATATCCAGGGCTTTCGATAATACGGAAACCATATATTATTTGACCCTCTGTGCGAAGAGCGACAAGTGTGTGTGTGCGTGGGGGGGGGGGGGCACCCTATTTTTGTAATCTATATTTTAACCTGGGAAACATATAGACATGAACCGGAAAATATGTCAAATTAAGCCCACAGCTCTCAATTGTATATTGAATCACATCTGAGTCAAACCAATGACTTATATAATTGATACTTATCACTACGTAGCCTGGCACTCGGCATTAATAGGATAGGACAAGGACTGCTTGGCACAGTATCAGGATACTATGACTGTGTGGGATATTGGGTCATGGTGCTGGCAGCCTGGCCTCCCAGTGGAGTAACACTATAAAAGTTGTCATAAGTGCACACTGTCACAAGTTGGTACCCATCCTGATATGATCTTAGATATTGCTAGGATGTAAAACAACAATAAACAAACAAACTCAATTGTCTACAAGTGTCTCCCAAATGACTCACCCATAAGTCCCCTCCCCCCTCCCACCCCATCCCCCAGATAGTATCTCCCATTGAGATCACTCCACAATTGTATTATCATCATCATCATCATCATGCTGTCGGTCGCGATGTGACAAAGACTGCTTTCATTACTTGACTGCCGCTCTCCATTTAGCTCTCTGCTGTGAGAGTTGTGTCCATGAGTCAGTCTTAATGTCTCTTCAGGTTTCTCTTGATGGTATCCTTGAACCGGAGACAATGGCGCCCTCTCTTTCTGTAACCAGAAGACAGTTGAGAATAGAGGATCTGCTTTGGTAGCCTGTCTGATGACATCCTCATGAGGTGTCCAGTCCACCGGAGATTCTTTTTGATCAGAAGATCTTCCATAGAGGGCAGCCCCGTCCGTTCGAGTATTTCCTTATTTGTCACTTTGTCCTTCCAGGTTAGCCTCATGATTGACCACAGGTGTCGCATCATGAAGGCATGCAGCTTTTTCACCTGTCGTCTGTACACTGTCCAGGCCTCGGCGCCGTATAGTAGGGTGGATAGCACGATTGCACGGTAGATCTTGCCTTTGACCCGAATGGACACATCCACAATTGTATATCATCTATATATTTGGCATGTTTTTGGAATGTTAGCTTATATTAATAAATACAAACAAATCTACAAATGGATGAAGAGATTTATTTACGGCTGATGCAATTTGGTTTATTTGTTTGTTTAACGACTCCCCAGCACACAAAAAAGTAAATATCAGCTATTGTGGGTCATATGGGTGATGCACAAAAAAAGAAGGTGGTACACAGTAAGGGAAAGTGTTAAGCGAATAAAGGCGAGACGCGACAAATGTGTGTGAGTGCCGCCTATTTGTCGGAGAAGTGTCAATCACACTGAGTGTTCAGAGCCTCGATATGAGGCCACTTGTAGTTAGACCCTGGCCAATTGTGAAACCCCAGGGAAACAGCCAGATGCGCATGCGCACACTGTTGTCTGTGCATTATTGATAAGCTGTCTGTTTGTGTCTATGTCTGTATCTCTGTCTGTCTGTGTGTCTGTCCTGTCTGTACGCCTGGCCCGGGTACCATTAAGGCACTGGCATTCTGACAGGCGTGCCTGCGTCCCTCCTGCCCTCTATCTGCTTTCCTCCCCTCCCTCCTTCCTCCCCATCCTTCCTTTCCTTCCTCCCTTCTTCCGTCTTACCGCATCCATGCAGACATACCCCTCCCTCTCCCATCTCTCCTTCCTTCTCAACACCCCCCGCACCTCCATTCCTCCCCCCTTCCCTCCTTCCTTCCGTTCCCCTTTCCTTCCCTTCTTCATTCCATTCTCCCCTCCCTTCCTCCTCCTTCCTTCCCGTATCCGGTTGACTGTCCCTCTCCCTCCCACTCTCCCTCTCTCCCTCCTCCGTCCCATCTACTCAAGTTCCTTTCTTCTCTCCCTCCTTTCTTTCTTCTCGGTCTCCTCTTCTGTTGCCTTCTCCTTCTTTCTGCTTCTTTCCCTTCCTTCTTTCCCTCCTTCCCTCTGTCCTTCCCCATTCATCCCTCTTTCACCATCCTTCATTCCATCCCGTTATCTCCCTCTCTCCCTCCTTCCCTCTCTCCATCCACTCTTCCATCCTTTCCCTACCATTCTCCCGCCATCACTTTTCTATCTACCTCCTTACCTCTCTCCACCCATCCCTCCCTATCTCCACCCACCCTCCCTCATCCCCCCTTTTTCTCCCTCCCTCCCTCTCCCCATAATGTCCTACCTCTCTCCCTATCTCCACCCACCCCTCCCTCAACCTCTCCATCCTTACTCTGTCTTCCTCCCTCCCTTCTGTTCCTACCCCTATCCCTCCTTCTGTTCCTTCCGCTATTCCTCCTTCTGTTCCTACCCCTATTCCTCCTTCTGTTCCTACCCCTATCCCTCATTCTGTTCCTACCTATTCCTCCTTCTGTTCCCATCCCTATTCCTCCTTCTGTTCCTACCCTATCTATCCTACCCCTCTCTTCTGTTCTCCCCTATTCCTCTACCTCCTTCTGTTCCTACCCCTATTCTCCTGTTCCTACCTATCCTCCTTCTGTTCCTACCCTCCTCCTTCTGTTCCTACCCCTATCCCCCTTCTGTTCCTACCCCTATTCATTGTTCCTACCCTACCCTATCTCCTTCTGTTCCTACCCCTATCCCTCCTTCTGTTCCTACCCTATTCCTCCTTCTGTTCCTACCCTATCCCCTTTGTTCCACCTTTCCTCCTTCTGTTCTACCCCTATCCCTCCTTCTGTTCCTACCTATTCCTCTTCTGTTCCTACCTATCCTCCTTCTGTTCCTACCCCTTCCTCCTTCTGTTCCTACCCCTATTCCTCCTTTGTTCGACCCTATCCCTCCTGTTCCACTATCCTTACCCTTATTCCTCCTTTGTTCCTACCCCTATCCTTCCTTCTGTTCCTACCCCTATCCCTCCTTCTGTTCCTACCCCTATCCCTCTTTCTGTTACTACCCCTATTCCTCCTTCTGTTCCTACCCCTATTCATCCTTCTGTTCCTACCCCTATCCCTCATTCTGTTCCGACCCCTATCCCTCCTTCTGTTCCTACCCCTATTCCTTCGTTCCTACCCTATCCCCTCTGTTCCTACCTATCCCTCCTTCTGTTCCTACCCCTATTCCTCCTTCTGTTCCTACCCCTATTCTTCCTTCTGTTCCTACCCCTATTCCTCCTTCTGTTCCTACCCCTATTCCTCCTTCTGTTCCTACCCCTATTCCTCCTTCTGTTCCTACCCCTATTCCTCCTTCTGTTCCTACACCTATTCCTCCTGTTCCTACCTATTCCTCCTTCTGTTCCTACCCCTCCTTCTGTTCCTATCCATATTCCTCCTTCTGTTCCTACCCCTATCCCTCCTTCTGTTCGTACCCCTATTCCTCCTTCTGTTCCTACCCTACTCCTACCCCTATTCCTCCTTCTGTTCCTACCCCTATCCCTCCTTCTGTTCCTACCCCTATCCCTCCTTCTGTTCCTACCCCTATTCCTCCTTCTGTTCCTACCCCTATCCCTCCTTCTGTTCCTACCCCTATTCCTCCTTCTGTTCCTACCCCTATCCCTCCTTCTGTTCCTACCCCTATTCCTCCTTCTGTTCCTGCCCCTATCCCTCCTTCTGTTCCTACCCCTATCCATCCTTCTGTTCCTACCTCTATTCCTCCTTCCCTATGACCACCTTTCCTAATTACTCACTATTCCTAGTAATACAACTACCATTGTCTGTCATTATTAACTAACTGACTAATTAATAGTCACTGAATGAAGTCATGATTTCCCATACCTCTCCTTCCGGCTCCTCTCAGCAATTCACGAAGAGCTCCCTGGGGCTCTCTAACGCCTGGATAGGCGCGTGTGTGGGACAGGGGGGTGAGGGGCGCGGAGCTGGTAAAGATATTGCTCAAGCAGCAGAAAGGTTTGGCGTTACAGCCATACTAGAACAATACCAATGAGTCATACTAACACTGCTTAGAGAATAGTTAGTTATAAGTTAGTTCCTAAAGCCCTGGTCACATAGCCGTTAGTGGACGTAGTTGAACGTAGGTGAACGTAGTGGATGCTAACGTGGGTCAAACATGGTGTAACTTTGTTAAACTACGTTGAAGTATGGCACCTTTTGCCACCAAATGATACGGATAAATATGTTATGGTATGGATGCCGGTACGTTCAACTACGTTCAACTACTTTCAACTACTATCATCGGCTATGTGACCATGGCATGCACGATGTAGAAAGGCCATTGTTTTGTGCAGGTCAAAGTATGCTAGAGTATGCTAGAGTACGCTAGAGTATGCTAGAGTACGCTAGAGTACATTAAGAGGTACGTTCTACTACGTTCGAAATTCAACCTCTGACATACCGCTCTTTTGAACATGTCCAAAAATGTTATCGGAGATCACGGCTCACCCAAGTTAACATCAAAGACAAGTATGGATGCTGGTATGTTCAGCTACGTTCAACTACTTTCAACTATGTTAGCCTCCACTACGTTCACCTAGGTCCACTAACGGCTATGTGACCAGGACTTTAGCTGCTTAGCTGGCTATAACTATAAGACTTTATTCACCATCCAACACCATGTTACTAGCTACATTCACATTTCCACTAGTCTAATTACCCCTGGCGCCACGCAACGGATGAATGTCACAGCAATAAGCTACATGCTTGCAACAAACCGCCTCATGTGCAGAAACCCGCATTGCTAGACATGCCTGAGTTCTTCGAATACCTTTCATCAGCCGCTCCAACATGCATCGCTGTTCAAGAGAGAGCTATTCCATTAGTGTTGTTGTCTCTTGTGTTATTATCCTTCACCGTATTAATTAACTTATTTTCCATCAGTGCGGAAAGGAAATTATAACACGATGAATTATCTTCTGAAGTCTGATATAATTCCAGGAACTTTATTGCATAATTCAATATCTCTAGCTAATTAGGATAGTTGGTGAAGATGAGTGGGAGATTCTTGAGGGGGGAATCATTGTTCCGATATATCCTTGCAATCATTCGGAAAGAGATGGGTTAATAACAACGAAACATTGGTTTAGTAACGATTTACCAAAGCATCAACTTTTTAAAACCAAAACAATTATCTAGATTTGATTGTACATTTCTTATGTAGATATCAGTGCACTCATTGCAACATTTGTTACCACAAGGAAGGTAATGCTGAGGCAATTTAATAGAATAGGTACACTACAGAAGCCTATGGTGTCAGAGTTTTGGCATGCATGCCAAAATTAATTTGTCATCTTTGCACTTCAAATATCTCAAAAGTTAGCTATTTAAAATAAAGATTACTTCAAACCAAAGTAAGATAGATTATGACGATCAACAGAATATATTTATCTCAGAAAATGGCAGAATCTCAAAACCATCTCTTTGCATTCTGGACCAGTGTGCTAACCATTACACCACCTAGGCTCTCTGATATCACCATACTACCCACGCCTACCTGTCTATGCGGCTTCTTGCCTGAGAGGTCAGTGCAGACCACTACACTCGTCCCCCTCGAATTGTAAGTCTTTTAATGCTTACAATTACATACATACAGACAATGCACTTACATATACATACACAGGGTAGGTTCAACAACTATACAGCGCATAGCTTGTATAGGGTCCTGGTCACAGCAACCAGTGTTGTGGGGGTGATCAACATGGGAAATATTGCACCTAGAGCAGGACTCGACCCCACATCTCTTTGCATTCCCGGCTAGTGTGCTAACCATTACACCACCTAGGCTTCCTGATATCACCATACTACCCACGCCTACCTGACTATGGGGGCTCCTTGCCTGAGAGGTCAGTGCAGACCACTACAATATGATGAATATTCATGTACGGAACATATGGGGAAATCAAGTGGTCAGATCTTTATTAATATTGTCAGACTCCTCATGGGGAGCGGAGAAGGGACATCAGTAGTAGGGTGATATCTAAGTGGTACATTCAGATAGTCACCCCACATTCGGGCCTCTTTTTGAGAGCTGCCCCCGAGGTTAATAGATATCGCTCTTGATCGACGCTAGATGGCAGCACGTGAGCAGGCAGGACAATGACGTACGATGTCATTACGTCAGTATGAATTAGTGGGACGCTGTGTTCATAAACTATCCGCAGAACTGCGACCTACCTCATCATCATTCAATGCGGGAAGTAGCTGAGAGTAGCCTGTCTTATAGAATAGACCTTTTCTGCAGAGCATGCACACTAAGTAAACCTGTTTTATTTAACGACGCCTCTAGAGTAGATTGATTTTTATCATCAGATATATGGTCATTCTGACGTATTTCATTGGATGAAACCTGCTGCCGCCACATAGGCTACTCTTTCCGATAAGCAGCAAGGGGTCTTTTATATGCACTTTCCCACAGAAATGACACTACATACCACAGCCTTTGATGAACCAGTTGTGGACCACTGGTTGGAACAGAAAATAGTCCAAACTGCAAATGGGTCCCAAGATCGATAGGATGACCAACACCTTCACAGGTGGACACTGTACCGCCTGAGCTATGTCCCACTCCAGCATGCACAGTGAGCTTCTACCCATAACATTAGTTTGGACCACTGCCATCAGAGGCTGGTTGGTGGTGAAAATCTTCTATTTTTTGCCATGGAGTGCTGCACAGTAGGCACATAATTGATTGTCTGCTTTTACATGTAAAAGCGATGGTTTGAACAAAAAAACAAACATTTCTCGCCGTGAATATGGCCTATGCTGCCGACATGGCATAAAGCAACCACCAATCAATCAATCAATCAATCAACTGCACAGTAGGATGCTACGACCAGTTGCCATCATAGGGTGAGGTAGTGATGGAACTATTCTATACAGTGTGCTGGATAGTTAGCTGCTATCCACAACAATAGTTCTTCGTATGAGCTGCTACCCACTGCGACCATTGAGTGAGCTGCCACCCATGACATTACCACCTTTAGTGGCCAGGTCGGTTGTGGAAATGCCCTATAACTTATTAGACCTTTTCAACAAAGCAGGATGTACACCAGGCTCCTGCCAATCACATTAGCTTTGCCACTGGCATCCGAGGACGGTTTGGTGGTGTAAATAGTATATTTAAGCACGCGAATGTATCTACCATTCACAGACACGCAGAAGGTATAAGTACCTTGATTAGTACATTGAACGATTGAGTGAATGAATGAGTGAATGAATGAGTGTATAATCAAACAAAGCATTAAAGTTGCGTAGTCTGATGGTTTTGAGTTTCTGTAATTTTTCTGAGATAAATATATTAGATCGATCACTAGTATCTACTTTACATTAGTTTAAAGTTACTTTTATTTTAAATGGTAAACTTTTGAGATATTTGAAGTGCAAACATGGAAAATTAGTTTTGGCAAGCTTGCCAAAACTCTGACATCCACAGACCTCTACAGTAACATGTTCTATTAAATTGACTCAGTATTCACTTCTATGCAGAATCAAATGTTCAATAAGTGCATCAGTATCTAAGTTAGATATGTAAAAATCTAATCTAGATAATTGTTTTGGTTTTGAAAATTTCATATTTCATCGGACTATGCAGCTTTAAACAAAGCGATAAACTAAACTATATGTGAAGGACTTTGGTGTAGGGAGACGGTTAGTCAGTGGGGGTGAGGGAGGTGGAGGGAGGGGGAGAGAAAGGTGGGGGATGGAGGGAGTGGGGAGAGAAGGTGGGGGAAGGTGAGGGTGTTTGCGAGTGTCCTCCGGGGTCATTCACTATGTAAGGCATAGTGTATGCGTCTCCAGTGTTTGTAGCCGTTTCCACCTGGGAAATCAGTTGGCAAACCATGCTCGCCGTCAATGCCACCACTATATATATATATATATATATATATATATATATATAAATATATATATAACATATATATATATAATATATATATATATATATTTTACCTCGGTACTACCCTCTGGCTACTCGTAGTCCAGGGAGAAGGAAGCGCATCCGGGTCCAGTAATTAGCATGTATGTAGAAACCTAACCTCTTAAAAGTCTCACACAGTTCGTCTATCGCTGTTTGACAATGTTGTTGTGTTTGTGCAACAATAAACGAGTCATCAATATAAGGAAACATATTCAAATAATGGCCTAGAAATAGACATTTATCAATGAAGGAACTCGGTTTCAAGTTAGCGGTGCTATTACTGCTAGTGATGGGACACAGAGGCCAAACGATTGTGGTGCTCTCTCTGGATGGACTAGAGATAGATAAGGATGAGGCAACATTCGATTTAGAAACATTACTAAAGTCGAACCACACAGGGGACCCATTCTCCACGGTGCATGTAAATAGTTTTCCAGTAGATAAACGGATTTGTGTAGTTTTAGCCATTAGGGCTTATATATCCAAGTCATGTGGAATAAGGAATTCCAGACAGCTTCTAGTCAGCTTTATTAAACCACACAAAGCTATCTCGAATGACACACTCATACCATGGACCATCAAGGTGCTTAAAGAGGCGGGGGTCAATACTGGACGCTATGCATCCCACTCAATGTGTGGAGCCATGGTTTCCAAGGTAAGACAATTAGGGATCTCAATGAAGAGAATCCTTGCACACACGGGGTGGAAGATGGCTAGATCATTTGCAAAACATTACAACAAACGACTAGAAAAGCAGGGTGGCACCAGCTAAAAAACGGAGGGAAACAAAGTATTACTATGTTTGCATTACAAACATTATGGAATCATAACAATGTTAAGAATAAAAAGGATAAAAAATGAGATTACGTAAATTCTCCCTGGACTATGAGTAGCCAGAGGGTAGTACCGAGGTAAAATAGTATAGTTATACGAGTCTTACCTGGTGTTTTCCTGAGGTACTAGCCTCGGATAGTGGTGGGTCAGGGCCGGCCCACCCTACCTGCCCATGCTACCCTACCATGACTATCACGTTTGCTTGTGCCAAAACGAAAACACGAAAGTATCCATATATTATTGAGATAATTTTGTATCCTATAAAGTATGTAAAAGATTGCTGGACCCGGATGTGCTTCCGTCTCCCTGACCCACGACATGCAAACCAAAGCAAAATTGCTTAACAAATTAGAAGACTAGTACACCTCAAAACACTCACATTTGGGTACAGTCGCGATAGGAAATACCAAAAGCAACCAACCAGAGATACACGAATAAACAATGCACCACTAATAAAACAAACAAGGAGCCACATAAAGGCCCATGAAAGAAGCACATTAGAAATGGTTGCTAAGGCTTGGAATGCCCAATCAGTAAAAGAAAGGCAGATCCCTGATCTAAAGACATACAAAAAATATCTCTGTAAACAAGGGAGGACGCTGATGACACCCTAGGACCAGAACCCCAGATGGGGATGTAATAGGTCACTGCCCACAAATGGGGCTGCCCCAAGGAAGAAACCTGGACCACCCATTGGTAGATAACAAACAACCACAAACCATCAAAAACAGAGACTCCCGATCTGAAAACATACAAAATATATATGTAAAAAAAGGGAGACCCTGAAAACACTCTGGGGCAAAACCCCAGAAGAGCATGTTATAGGTCATGGCCCACAAACTGGGCTGCCCAAAGGGGGTAATCTGGACCACTCTCAGTAGATAACAAACAGCTACAAACTATGTACAAGCCTATACATGTAGAGTAGGCCATTTCATAAGTAGTAGTAAAACAAAAACAAAAAAAACAAAAAAACTAATATACTATTTGCACCCACTACAAGGGTGATCAGAAAATAAAACCAATAACATCTACACTTAGAACTAAAACCATTAGCTATCTAATGGTCCTTCCCTATTTCGGATCGACCTTGGATAGCCAAACCCAACACAAAACAAGCTCAAACATCTACTAGGCAAGAACACACTTAACTATGCCTAACAGCTACCTAGCAGTCTTTCCCCATTTCGGATCGACCTTGGATAGCCAACCCCAACACAAAACAAGCTCAAACATTTACAGATACTAAATAATTACCATGTACCTGCTACTCTGTGAGAAACAAAAAACATATTCTCACCTCCTCCTGTGTGATAAGATTAAACCACTACTACAACTGGCCAGCATTGAAAATAAGCCTGAGCACTCGAGCTTACATTCTATGGACAGTATAAACACAGCATCAAAAACAAAAAATAAAACAAAGAAATTGTGTACAGCTCCTCAATGAATCATTGCCTATACTTTACTGATGTCATAGTTGCATTTACCAGAGAAGGTTTTAGTCAATCTCTTTCGGCGTAATCGATTAATCAACTCGGGTCACCCGAGTCACTTTTTGGTGCATGCGCACACCGCCCGTGTATTTCTCGACTCCACTTGCGGTGTTCGATTTGAAATTCTAGCAACTCGAGTGACCCGAGTCGCCCGGGTCGTGTTAATCGAACACGGCCTTTGGGTAAAGCTGCATAGTTTGATGTTAGGTGCAAATTGTCTAAACCAAAACACTGACCTAGATTTGATCCTACGTATCCAACTTAGATACAGGTGCACTTATTAAACATTGCCGCATAGAAGGAATGCTAAAAGCTCTGTTACACATCACCGGATTGGGGAAACGGAAAGAAACCAAACAAAGTCTGTTGATATCCGGCAAAGTCTGGTTTGTGTCCATTGCATATCCGTTGCATATCCATTGATATCCAGCCTGATCCATTACAAGTTTTAAACATGCACAAAACTTGGAACGGATGCCACCGGATTGACATCTACAGTTCTTGTCCAGTTTGAGTCAGTTTAGTCCGCTTACTGTCTGTTGGCTATCTGTTCATGTCCATTTCATGGCCATTTCATGTCCGTTCGTCCAGCGGCCTTTGACCCGATATCGCAACATTTTGACACATTTTAATACATTTTGATACTTATCATGCCCTAACACCACAGGACTAGACAATTCTGTCCGTTGCTCAATCCGGCATAGTGTGACAGGCACTTAAGTGAATGTAATATAAGTTGATAAACCTGTCAGTGTTTAAAGCTATGATGTCCAGCATTTCAACATGCACGCCAAAATAATTTTTTCACATTTTCACTTCAAATATGAAAGTTACTTCAAGTGCTAAAGTAAAGTTTGTTTGTTGGGGTTTTACGTCATGGCACCATCTAAGGTCATATCAGGACGGGTAAAGTAAATTTATTACAGTAAAACCTCCCTAACCGACCACCTCCACAGATCGACAACTCCCCTATACCCATCGCTTTATTTGGGTCCCAATAATAACCCTTATAACTATATTCTAACTCCATAAACCGACCACCTCCATAAATGGACCACTTAAAGTAGGTTTTACTGTATAATGATCAAACAAATATATTTAATTTGTTAAATAATGGCGGAAAGTGAAAAGTATCGGACTAGGCAGTTTTAACATTGAATTAATCGGAGCAGATAGGAAACTACAGCTTACCGTGTAGGGGTTAATAATAACCCCGGCTAAATAGTTGTCAGCGCCTCGTTGGGCAATGTTTTATGGGGCAGGGGGAACAGTTCATGCCACACTATTGATTTCCAGCCTAGAAGGAGGGAGGGCCTTGCAGATGTGATGTCATGAATTAGGTCAGACTGGTCAGGTTTTGGTGGGAGACATATTTAGGCACACATACTAGTATGGTACACATTTCGTCTATGCAGACTTCATTGTTATGGTTCATTAACTACTGTGCGTGTATTGAATATCGTGGGCATGAACCCTGATCGAGTCAAGCCAATGACTTATCAAATTTATACTTGTCGCTACCGAGCCTGACACTCGGCAATAATAGGATGGGGCTAGGACTGGGTTGCTCAATATTAGGATGATATTGCGTGGTCGGATATTTTAGTCAAAAGCTCCAGTAGCTCAGACTTGCAGTGGGGCAGCACTATAACGTTACAATGAGTGCACACTGTCACAAGTTGGTGCCCTTCCTGGTATGACCTCAGATGTTAGTAGGATATAAAACCCCAATTGATAAATAAGCAAACAATGTTATCGTATTGTATATTCCGTGGGAAACTTCTGACTTGATTAAAACCAAATTCTCTGTAAAAACCCAAGTGTACCACGATCATTCATAATGTGATTGATTGATTGATTGGTGGTTGCTTTACGCCATGTCGGCAGCATAGGCCATATTCACGGCGAGAAATGTTTGTTTTTTGTTCAAACCATTGCTTTTACATGTAAAAGCAGACAATCAATTATGTGCTCATTAAATTAGAAAGCTCATTAAATTAGAAAGCTCACAATGACCTTGACCTCCGCTTGACCTGTGAAGCACCAGATCGATTCAGGGAGATCTACTTCAAGATCAAATGGAAGGCTCTGGAGCTTTGTTAAAGTTGTATAGTCCGATTCGGTTTAGGTTTCTGCAATATTTTGTAGAGAAATATATTAGGTTGATATTGTCAGGGGGTAATCTACTTTAATTTAGTTTGAAGTAATTTTTTATCTTAAAGGGTTAATTTTGTGTAAATATTTTAATTGAAAACATGCAATATTAATATTGGTGTGCATGTTGAAATGCGGGACATGATAGGTTTCAGCATTGACAAGTTCGTTTAGACTTGATTTGATTTGATATTTCCTTCTCTACAGCATTAATAAACAACTGAATCTCTAGCAGTTACTTGTTCCTGTGATATATTCTACAAGGCACTTCACATTCTTGACTAAATCCGCCATCTTGTTTTTCATTCGAATCGGCATTTAAGGAATACAAAAATATAATTAAATATATGTAGTGGTCTGCATTGACCTCTCAGGCAAGTATCCACATAGACAGGTAGGCGTGGGTAGTGTGGTTATATCAGGGAGCCTAGGTGGTGTAATGGTTAGCACACTGGCCCGGGATGCAAAAAGATGTGGGTTCGAGTCCCACTCTAGGCGCAATATTCCCAGTTTTCATCACCCCCACGACATTGGTTGGCGTGACCATGATCCTGTACAAGCTACGTGCTGTATGGTTGTTGAACCTACCCTGTGTATGTATGTGTTATAATTGTAAGCATTACAAGACTTACAGTTCCAGGGGGACGAGTGTAGTGGTCTGCACTGACCTCTCAGGCAAGTAACCACATAGACAGGTAGGCATGGGTAGTGTATTGATATCAGGGAGCCTAGGTGGTGTAATGGTTAGCACACTGGCCCGGAATGCAAAGAGATGTGGGTTCGAGTCCCGCTCTAGGCACAATATTTCCCATTTTCATCACCCCCATGACAATATCAATCTCATATATTTATCTCAGAAAATTCCAGAAACTCAAAACCATCGGACTATGCAACTTTAATAAATGCGCCAATATCTGTTTATTTGTTTGGTTGTATATCCTGGCAACATTTAAGGTCAAATCAGGACGAGTACTGACTTGTGAACCAGTGCACACTCATGGCGATTTTATAGTGCTGCCCCACTGGGAGACCAGGCTGCCGGCACCATGACATGATATCCCACTTAGTCACATTATCCTGATACTGAGCTACCCAATCCTTGCTCTATCTTAGCATTGGTAATGTAGTAGTCTGTACATGAGCCCTACTACCACACGGTAGCGGCAGAGACTACGCCGCACACCTACACAGTTACACTGAACTGCGCTAGGTGGTGGCAGGCTAGCCACCGGGCAGACCCCGACTGGGCTGCCCTCTACTCCGTGTGGCTAGCTCACCCCCCCCCCCCACCACCACCACCTATAGAGTCGATGTGGGATCTGGCGAGTCAGGTGGGTCAGATGACTGTGGACGCCGCGGAGAGCAGATTGGTTCAATAAACCAAGTTGAAGCGTACTGATATTGGATCTTGGCTTCTTCTGTGTGCGCATGGCAGGGTGAGAGTTGGAGGGCCGTGGGCCACTACAGTAATGTCGGGTGCCAAGCTAGGTAGGAACAAGTATAAATTTTGTAAGTCATTCGTTTGATATAGAGGACTGATATGACCTTAGATGTTGCTAGGACGTAAAACAACAACAAACAAACATGATATAAAGGATCAAATCCAGGCACGAAGTGTTTTGGTTTAGAAAATGAGACGCTTTCATCGGACTATGCAGCTTTAATCTATAAAGGGAGAAAACATCATCAACCCATAATATTTTCCTTCAACATTCACTGTGGATCTCCATACTGTTTCTGGCAGGACTCGCGGCAGCCATATTGGATCATTCCCGATTGGCATTTACAAGGGCTTGTAATCGCTTCCAGTTTGGCAAGGTTGGAGTTTTTATTTTTCAAATTTGTTGCCAAGAACTGGATTTAATTTCAGGCGTCCTGATATTACAGGCCGTCCTGAATTAAACCATTGTGATGCTGTATTAAACCACAGTGATGTTGTATTAAACCACAGTGATGCTGTATTAAACCACAGTGATGCTGAATTAAACCACAGTGATGCGGTATTAAACCTCAGTGATGCTGTATTAAACCACAGTGATGCTGTATTAAACCACAGTGATGCTGTATTAAACCACAGTGATGCTGAATTCAACCACAGTGATGCTGTATTAAACCACAGTGATGCTGTATTAAACCACAGTGATGCTGTATTAAACCACAGTGATGCTGTATTAAACCACAGTGATGCTGAATTCAACAACAGTGATGCTGTATTAAACCACAGTGATGCTGTATTAAACCACATGGATGCTGTATTAAACCACAGTGATGCTGTATTAAACCACAGTGATGCTGTATTAAACCACAGTGATGCTGTATTAAACCACAGTGATGCTGTATTAAACCACAGTGATGCTGAATTCAACCACAGTGATGCTGTATTAAACCACAGTGATGCTGTATTAAACCAAAGTGATGCTCTATTAAACCATGGTGATGCTGTATTAAACCACAGTGATGCTGTATTAAACCACGGTGATGCTGTATTAAACCACGGTGATGCTGTATTAAACCACGGTGATGCTGTATTAAACCACGGTGATGCTGTATTAAACCACAGTGATGCTGTATTAAACCACCATGATGCTGTATTAAGCCACAGTGATGCTGAATTCAACCATGGTGATGCTGTATTAAATCACAGTGATGCTGTATTAAACCACAGTGATGCTGTATTAAACCACAGTGATGCTGTATTAAACCACAGTGATGCTGTATTAAACCACAGTGATGCTGAATTCAACCATGGTGATGTTGTATTAAACCACAGTGATGCTGTATTAAACCACAGTGATGCTGTATTAAACCACAGTGATGCTGAATTAAGCCACAGTGGTGCTGTATTAAACCACAGTGATGCTGTATTAAACCACGGTGATGCTGTATTAAACCACGGTGATGCTGAATTCAACCACGGTGATGCTGTATTAAACCATGGTGATGCTGTATTAAACCACGGTGATGCTGTATTAAACCACGGTGATGCTGTATTAAACCACAGTGATGCTGTATTAAACCACAGTGATGCTGTATTAAACCTCAGTGATGCTGAATTCAACCATGGTGATGCTGTATTAAATCACAGTGATGCTGTATTAAACCACAGTGATGCTGTATTAAACCACAGTGATGCTGTATTAAACCACAGTGATGCTGTATTAAACCACAGTGATGCTTAATTCAACCATGGTGATGTTGTATTAAACCACAGTGATGCTGTATTCAACCACGGTGATGCTGTATTAAACCACAGTGATGCTGTATTCAACCACAGTGATGCTGTATTAAACCACAGTGATGCTGTATTAAACCACGGTGATGCTGTATTAAACCTCAGTGATGCTGCATTCAACCATGGTGATGCTGTATTAAACCACAGTGATGCTGTATTAAACCACAGTGATGCTGTATCAAACCTCAGTGATGCTGAATTCAACCACAGTGATGCTGTATTAAATCACAGTGATGCTGTATTAAACCACAGTGATGCTGAATTAAGCCACAGTGATGCTGTATTAAACCACAGTGATGCTGTATTAAACCACAGTGATGCTGTATTAAACCACGGTGATGCTGTATTAAACCACGGTGATGCTGAATTCAACCACGGTGATGCTGTATTAAACCATGGTTATGCTGTATTAAACCACGGTGATGCTGTATTAAACCACAGTGATGCTGTATTAAACCACAGTGATGCTGTATTAAACCACAGTGATGCTGTATTCAACCACGGTGATGCTGTATTAAACCACAGTGATGCTGTATTCAACCACAGTGATGCTGTATTCAACCACGGTGATGCTGTATTCAACCACAGTGATGGTGTATTCAACCACAGTGATGCTGTATTAAACCACAGTGATGCTGTATTAAACCACAGTGATGCTGTATTAAACCACAGTGATGCTGTATTAAACCACAGTGATGCTGTATTCAACCACAGTGATGCTGTATTAAACCACAGTGATGCTGTATTCAACCACGGTGATGCTGTATTAAACCACAGTGATGCTGTATTAAACCACAGTGATGCTGTATTCAACCACAGTGATGCTGTATTAAACCACAGTGATGCTGTATTCAACCACGGTGATGCTGTATTAAACCACAGTGATGCTGTATTAAACCACAGTGATGCTGTATTCAACCACAGTGATGCTGTATTAAACCACAGTGATGCTGTATTCAACCACGGTGATGCTGTATTAAACCACAGTGATGCTGTATTAAACCACAGTGATGCTGTATTCAACCACAGTGATGCTGTATTAAACCACAGTGATGCTGTATTAAACCATGGTGATGCTGTATTCAACCACAGTGATGCTGCATTAAGCCACAGTGATGCTGTATTCAACCACGGTGATGCTGTATTAAACCACAGTGATGCTGTATTAAACCACAGTGATGCTGTATTCAACCACGGTGATGCTGTATTAAACCACAGTGATGCTGTATTCAACCACATTGATGCTGTATTCAACCACAGTGATGCTGTATTCAACCACAGTGATGCTGTATTAAACCATGGTGATGCTGTATTAAACCACAGTGATGCTGCATTAAACCACAGTGATGCTGTATTCAACCACGGTGATGCTGTATTAAACCATGGTGATGCTGTATTAAACCACAGTGATGCTGTATTAAACCTCAGTGATGCTGTATTAAACCACAGTGATGCTGTCTTAAATCACAGTAACGCTGAGCAGGCGAACTAAACTTGTAACACGTGACTTCAGAGATAGTAAAGTTAGTGTTCGGCTAGTTCATACAGTGGTGGTGGGAGTGTGGAGGGTGGGGGGTGTAGGGGTGTGTGTGAAGGCCTGGGTGAAAGCCATTGTAGCACTGCACACTGGTATTATTTTTAACGTTGTCTTTCTAGTGTTAGGGTTCCAACTTACAAGTTACACTGACCGGACGTGATGGCCAAATCGGTAATAAGAGCGCAGGTTTCCCGTGTGGAAGGCCAAGAGTTAGAATTGAGCCGAGTCAAACCAATGACTTACCAAATTTATACTTGTTGCTGCCTAGCCTGGCACTCACCATTACTGTGGTAGGGACTGGTTAGCTCAGAGTCAGAGAATTTAACTTGAAATTAACAAGGATTATTTTTAATCCATGCATAGTTTCACGTCAGAAAATAGGGAAAAAAAGAAGAAAAGAAGAAAAAATAAACCAGGTTATTTTCTAAATAATTATGTGTGAATTTATAAATCAGTTTGCCCTGTTTTCTTGTTTTCTTTTTGCTAGTTTGTTTTTAGCACAATCTGGAGGTGGGTTAGAGTATTCAAGCTGAATTTTAACAAAAGAAGGAAGGAAACAAAGCTTGGTAATTTAGTCACCATGGAATATAGATATTGTTATGTGGAGAATAAGGAGGCTATGTAGATTATGTGCTATATAAGCAATTATATGAGTATAATTATCCGGAAACCGATTATCTATGAACTGTGACCTCAGTTCATATCAACCTGACTACACCAACTAATAACACCCTCCACTCATCGACTGGTCAGGCCTTCTGCCTCGTCTGGTGGCGCCACCTGGCTTCTTCTTCCTCCTCACCTGGCTCGGCCTCACGCCTGTACTACTCGCTCCATAAATGTTGTGATGGCCATCTGAACTGATGCATGACCACCTATTGTAAGTAGATAGGCCACTTTTATGGCACACGTGTTATTTGTTACAGGGCTGCTTTATGTTCAGCCGAATGACACCAGCACCATATAATGTCACAAGATTATAGCTCAACAGCATTTGCAAAATACCTCTGTATTTTTTCTTTCTTGAAGATTTATCCTGCCTATCAGGGATAAGTCTGAAATGGCTTGTTTTCACCATTAGACAGTTTGTCGATAGAAAGCCCGAGCCTACACTTTTACCGACCCAAGGGATTTTTAACCTCCCACACCACATAGACATGGTATGCGAGCAACTGGCCTTTGATGACACTGTAAGTTCTACACAGCGGCGGAAATCCAAATTGGCAGAGGTGGGGGCATGGGGAATCAAACCACCGACATTCAGATTAGGAGTCTGACCTAGAAAAAAGTCAGACACTCTAACCACTCCGCCACAGAGAACACCACAAACACCTGTGCATGTGCCATAAAAAAAAAAGCACTGAAAGACATGAGGCATCATAGTAGTCCTCATGGGTGGCGATAGTGCTTTCAAATGGGCCTTAGCTTTTGCCTTTGACGCATCTGAAATCGCTTCACTCACCATGAAGGATCATTGCACATGTCTATGCAGATGCAAAATTGTGTCTGTCGAAAATAGCTGGCTACATCATTGGACATACAATTAACTTCCCATCCCATTCTGCATCTTATAATGCGCATCCCATAATGCGCCCGATAATGCATCCCATAATACACATCTCATCATGCACATCCCATAATTCGCATTCTATAATACACATCCCATAATGCACATCCCGTAATTCACATCACATAATACACATCACATAATGCACATCCCATAATGCATCTCATAGCATAATACATGTCATAAAATGACTGGACGTAGTGGTGGAATCGGTAGAGCGTTGGCTTCCCGTGCAGAAGGTCGGGAGTTTGAATCCTAGCCGAGTCAAATCAATTACTTATCAAATTGATACTTGTCGCTACTTAGCCTGAAACTCGCCATTAATAGGATAGGACAAGGACTGGTTAGCACAGTATCAGGATAATGTGACCGAGTGGGATATCTGGTCATCGTGCGAGCGGCCGGGTCTCCCACTGGGACAGCACTATAAAGTCACTATGAGTCCACATTGTCACAATCGGTCCCCGTCCTGATATGACCATAGATGTTGCCAGGATGTAAAACTCCAACAACCAGCCAACCAACAAGTCGGTACCCATCCTGATATGACCTTAGATGTTGCTAGGACATAAAGCAACAAACGAACATCCCATTATACATCCCATAATGTACATCACACGATGCATCCCAAAATAGACATCACATAATACATCCCATAATAAACATTCCATAAAACCTCCCATTGTAGTCGCCCAATAGTATTTGTGAGCTGGTCTATAGGGCCGAGCTTCTCCCGAGCTGCTCACACACCGCGGTGAATGAAGGGTTAAACACCAGCCACACAACTCTCTGGGTCTGAGGATCGATTCTCTAAGCCTTTGATGTTTACACTCAGTCTTCCACTTAGGCAGAGGCTCGCCCGGTAAGCCCTCACTTTTAGGTGGAGGTGGGGGAGGGGGGAGGGGAGGGGGGAGGAGAGGAAGGGGAGGTTGTGGTGTGGGGGGGGGGAGGGGAGTGGATGGGGGAGAGTGGAGGGGTGGGCGAAGGGAGCGTGGAGGGGAGGGAGGAGGAGGAGGAGAGAGTGGAGGGGAAGGAGGGGGAGGGAAGAGGGTGGAGGGAAGGGGAAGGAGAGGGTGAGGGTGGAGGGGGGGGTGGTAAGGTGGTAATGGGGGTGAAGGGGGGGGGGGGGGGGGGGTGGATGGGGAGAGTGGAGGGTGGGGGAGGGTGAGGTTGGAGGGGGAAGTGGAGGGGAGGGGGAGAGGGGAGGGGGAGGGGGGAGGAGAGGGGGGAGGGGTGGTTGAGGGGTGGAGGGTGAGGGGGTGGTGATGGCGAGAATTGAGGGGTGGGGGAGGGGGAGGGTTGAGGGGGAGAGTGGAGGGGAGGGAGAAGAGAGGGAGGGCAGGGGGGGTGGTGATGCGGGGTGGAGGGGGGTGGTGATGGGAGAGTGGAGGGGAGAGGGGAGGGGGGGGAGGAGAGAGGGGAGGGGGAGGAGAGGTTGGATGGGAGGGGTGTGGAATGGGGGTGGAGGGGGGGATGGGGAGGGGGAGTGGAGTGGTGGGGGAGGGGAGGGTGGAGGGGGGAGTGGAGGGGGGAGCAGAAGGAGGAGGGGGAAGGGAGGGTGGGGGGGTGATGGGAGAGTGCAGGTGGGGGGGGGGGATAGGGTGGAGGAGAGGGGGTGGTGTGTGGGGGGAAGGGTGGAGTGGAGGGGGGAGGGTGGAGGGGAGGGGGAGGAGAGGGTGGAGGGTGGGGGAGAATGTGGTGACGTGGAGGGGGAGGGGGTGGTGATGGGGAGGGTGGAGGGGAGGGGTGGAAGAGGGTGGGGGTGGTGATGGGTAGGGTGGAGGGGTGGGGGAGGGGTGGGGGATGGATGGAGAGGGAGGGAGGGGGGTGCGGGAGGGTTAGGAGGGGTTTGCCGTCTCATCGTGCCAAGAATCCTGTATGGCAATCTGCCCCATGTTAAGTCGTACAGCGCCCCCTGGTTTCACGCACCATTGACTTCTGAATTACCTTTGAATTAAAGATTTCCGGGTCCACTGATTAATTCACTGACGTTGTAATGTCTTGAGCTTTTTTTTTCTTCTTTTTATTTCAAACAAAAAGTCATAGTGGTGGTATTAGCCTAGTTCTCAAGTACTGTTTTTGGGGTGTTTCAAAAAAATCGTTTGCACATATGTAGTAATCTGCACTGACCCCTCGGGCAAGGAGCCACAAGGAAAGTTAGTCGTGAATTTGGTGATTGCATCAGGGAGCCTAGGTAGTGTAATGGTTAGCATGCTAGGCCCCAGCGTGACAAGAAATGTGTGGTCGAATCCTGCTCTAGGCACAATATTTCTCATTTCCATCACCCTCACGACACATTTACATATCCTGACAACATTTAAGGTCATGTCAGGATGGGTCCCGACTTGTTTCAGTGCATGCTCATGGCGACTTTACAGTGCTGCCCCATTGTGAGGCCAGGCCGCCAGCACCATTATCCTATTTCCCACTCACATTATCCTGATACTGAGCTACCCAGTCCTTTCCCTATCCTAGTAATAACTAATATCGAGCGCCAGGCTAGGTAGCGACAAGTATCAATTTTATAGGTCATCGCTTTGACTATGGTGAGATTAGAACTACCGACCTTCCTTACTGGAAGCCTGAGCTGTACCGATTCGGCCACCGTGACAGAGGAATGATGCCTTAAGCGGCTGTCACACATCACCCGATTGGAGGAAACGGAAAGAAACCGAACAAAGTCCATTGATAGTCCGGTTTGTGTCCGTACAAGTTTTGAAGATGCACAAAACTTGGAACGGATGCCACCGGATTGACGTCTACCGTTCTTGTCCGGTTTGAGTTTGTTTCATCCGATGGCTATCCGTTCATGTCCGTTTCATGTCCGTTTCATGTTTGTTCATCCAGCGGCCTTTGACCTGATATCGCAACATTTTGACACATTTTAATACATTTTGATACTTATGACGCCCGAACACCACCGGACTAGACAATTCTGTCCGTTGCTCAATCCGGTGATGTGTGAGAGGGGCTTGAGGCATTTACTGATAACTAACAAACAGGATGTAGAGCAGTGTGTATGTGTTGTGGAGGGTGAGTGGGTATGTGGGGGGTTGTCTGTCCAATGCTGCACCGTGCACACACACACGCACACACACACTCATTGATAACTGCGACTGACACAAGAAGCCCTTCCTTGCTTCCACTCGGAGAGTCGGCTTTAAGCCGCGATGGGAAACTTGTCACCAGATGCGGCCGAGTTAATTAAGGGTGAGCATACACTCCCTGATATCGGGTAGAGAACACAGTCCGTTGTTTGCCTGCTGAAAGTGGCGTTTAAGATCTGCTAACACGATTTTAATAAGTATTCCTTGCATGAATATTTTCTATACATTAATAACAGATTCACATTAAAGGAATATCAATTATATTGAGTGTAAATCTTTGTTTTTTTAAGCATAGCCATGTGATCTCCTACAACTTTTTAATAAATATTAGTTGCATGAATATTTGCTGTACATTAATAACAGATTCACATTCAAACATATTCACCTTCAATGAATATCAACTATATTGGGTGTAGAAGTAGAACTGCTAAAAAGCATAGCCATGTGATCTGCTTCCAATATTTTAATCCTTGCATGAAATATTTGTTATACGTTAATAACATATTCACATTCAAGGAATATCAACTATATTGGATGCAGAATTGTTAAAACATGTTTTTATTAAGTATTCCTTGCATGAATATTTGCTATACATTAATAACAGATTCACATTCAAACATGTTCATATTCATGGAATATCAACTATATTGAGTGTACAACTGCTAAAGAAACATAGCCAAGTGATCTGCTTTCAAGTATTCCTTGCATGAATATTTGCAATGCATTAATAACAGATTCACATGCAACGAATATCAGCTATATTGGATGTGGAACTTCTAACAAAAAAACACAGCTGATGTTATTGGGAAAATCAATCCTTTCCCGCTGGGTTGAAGCTGAAATGTACATATTTTGTGACGTCATGTAGGGAAGGGATACGTGAAATTGCATATTTGATCAAGTTTAGATGAATGGATTGAATTCATAGTGTTTAATTCACTGTTATTGAAAGGTTGATTGATTGATTGGTGGTTGCTTTACGCCATGTAGGCAGCATAGGCCATATTCACGGTGAGAAATGTTTGGTTTTTGTCAAACTATCGCTTTTACATGTAAAAGCAGACAATCAATTATGTGCCAATATACACTCATTAAATTAGAAAGCTCACAATAATATATTTGTGATCAAGGGAAACAAATTCCCATAGAAAAAGAAAAGTTTTATTAATAATTGATAGAATTTATTTAGTAAGCTATATGAGGTGGTACAGTCCAGCTGCCCTCAAAAAGGCTAACATGTTTTCTTGTTTTACTTTAGTAAGAAGGTCATGCATACTGTCTGCAGTGTAGAATTGTTGGTGCAGGGCCAAAAAATCAACGCAACTTAGTAAAATGTGTTTGAATGTCAGCGGGGACTGACACCCGATACATTCAGGGGGAGGTCATTATTATTGAAAGGAGGCTTGTCATACTTTCCTTGGGGGGCTTTATGATACCTTTCTATTATGGTGGATTTCTTGTTTAAAACTCTCTTATAATTAGCAACCTGGGAGTTTAAACATGTTGTAACAGTGCTATTCCATAGAGGAACCCTACCAAATTGTCTGAATAACATTACACCACCTAGGTTCTGTGATGTCGTCACCCTATCCACGCCTATCTGTCTATGTGGCTCCTTGCCTGAGAGGTCAGTGCAGACTACTATATATATATATATATATATATATATATATATATATATATGCATACATACATATGCATACATATGTTTGTTGGAGCTTTACCTCCTGACCACATCTAAGGACATATCAGGATGGGTACCGACTTGTGGCAGTGCGCACTCATGCCGACTTTATAGTGCTGCCCCACTGGAAGACCAGGCTGTCGGCACCATGCCCCGATTTCCCACTCAGTCACATTATCCTGATGCTGAGTTTACCAGTATTTTGCCTATTTAATACCAAGTGCCAGGCTAGGTAGCAACAAGTATCAATTTTATAAATCATTAATTTGACTCGACCGGGAATCGAACTCCCGACCTTACGCACAGGAAGCATACGCTCTACCCCTTTTGACACCGCGTATATATATATGTATATATATGCATATATATGTATTTATATGTGTATTTATGTCTATATAGTAAAACGTCTTGAAATCCACCGACCTTGGGACCTAATTTAATTGGTGCATTTAGCGAGGTGGTCGGTTTAGGGAGTTATAATATGGTTAAAATGGTATTGTTGGGACCCAAATAAAGCGATCAATATATCGTAGTGATCGATCTGTGGAGGTGGTCGGTTAGGGAGGTTTGACTGTATATGTATATATATATGTTCATATATTTGATAGTTTTGCTATATTATATATATTATATATGTTATATATGTTATATATGTTATATATGTTATGTATGTTATGTATATTATATATTATATATATTTTATATATTATATATATTATATATATTATATATACTATATGTCATATATACTATTTATACTATATATACTATATATACTATTTATACTATCTATACTATATATATATAATATATATATATTATATATATATATTATATATATATATATATATTATAGTGCGTGTGTGTGCTATATAAGCTGTAGGCCTCTATACACTGACTGTCCTATATCAAAGTTCCATTCTCAAAGTGGCCGTGTCCGTGTTGCTACCAGGAGGCGGGCGGTGCGGGCCGGTCGTGGCTTTGATCCCCCAATTGACAACTCACCAAATATATTACCTGCCGAACCACATCCGTCTGTAGCCGGGTCTAAGCCGCGCAGCCTCTCTGCGCTGCGGACTGTAGCTCAGGCTCCTTACGGGTCCTTGTAAATCTGCACAGCCCCGGAATTTGATCATTCAGGGTTCCAGGCCTGGAACAGCTTGGAATTTGTCTAATGGTCCTAGAAAATCCTGGATAACAGAAAATTATGGATTTTTGTATAGCCTATATTCGCCGACATGCCGAATCTTTAATTGGTGATGTTTTATAGACACTTGGAATATGCTAATTGTTGAACCCGGATTTTGCTTCCTTCGCCCTAGCCTGAGGCTAGCCAGAGGCTTAGTCCCGAGGTAAAATAGACATATACAAACGGGTCATATCACGCTTATATTTATAGCTATATAATATATTATATATCAGTGTTAATAATGTAATGTCGCCATATATATAGTGTAATACCACCAGTATAGTGCGAGCGTAGGAGACAGAACATAGAATAATCGGTACAATATGTATGTAATCAAATAATTCCCTTCTATGCCTTTATACTTGCATAATACATTATGCATTACATATTTGAACGTAGTTGAACGTAGGATAGATTACTGTGGGTCAAACATGGTGTAAGTATGTTAAACTATGGTGATAAATGTTAAGGTATGGCAGGTTTTGGTATGGATAAATATGTTACGGCACGGATGCCGGTACGTTCAACTACGTTAAACATATGTTAGCCTCCACTATGTTCAACTACGTCCAAGTACCCTAAAGTACACTTATGTATGCTAGAGTATGCTGGAGTACATTAAGAGTATGGAGATTTCAGCACAGTGTGTTAGCCTCTAACGTAGGACTCTTTTGAACATGTCCAAAGATTAAATCGGAACTCACGGCCCACCCACATTATTACCAAGTTAGCATGATGGAGAAGTATGGGTGCCGGTACGTTCAACTACATTCAACTACATTCAACTACATTAGCCTCCACTACGTACAACTACATGCACTAACGTGTATGTGACCAGGCCTTAAGGGCCTATTGCGATTATTGCAGTCATTCTGCCCTTTTCGTCCTTCTCAGCTGTTACATTCGCGTAGATCACGGGATATTTGGGTCATTCTCTGAAACTGGGCACTAAAGAGTGAAAACCTTCCATATAATAGCAAAAATGTAAGTGATTTTTGGCCGCTACGTTGGGATACTTCGTAATGCGTTACGCGTTCGTTATGCGTACGTCGATGTTCGTCGACGTACGTCGATGCTCGTTAAGGGGTCGGGAAAGTTTTGTGCATGCCCAAAACTTTTGACATACGACAATGTATGGGTGTTATGTCGGCCGTGCGTTATGTATACATTAGGCGTATGTCGATGTATGTTAGAAGTACGTTAGATGTAGGTTGTTCACTACGTTGACCAATGTTAAAGGCAGTGGAAATGTACAGTCCGCATACTGACAATGTATGGATAGCGTACGTCTAACGTATGTCTAACGTACATCTAACATACGTCTAAAGGGGCTGTCACATTACGACGCATCACGCCAACGTAGTGCGAGATATCTGATTTTTGGGCGCTACATCGGGATACGTCATTCTGCGTTATGCGTGCGTTAGGCGCTTGTTGGTATATGTCAATGTATGTCAACGTTCGTCGAGATATGGCATGGTTCGTCAGGGGGTCGGCAAAGTTTTGTGCTTGCACAAAACTTTCGACGTACAACAACGTTCGACAATGTGTGGATTTAAGTCTGCCATATGTTATGTATGCATTAGGCATATGTCAATGTACGTTAGACTTATGTTAGACAAACGTTCTTCACTATGTTGCACTACGTTGACCTATGTTAAAGGCAGTGGGAATGTACAGTCCACGTACTGACAACATATGGATAACATAGGCCTAACGTACATCTAATGTACGTTTAGCGTTTCTCCAGCGTGTCTTGACGTATGTAACGTATGAGGTGTAGTTCTGGCGATCGACTAATGTATATAACATTCACCGGCGTTCTGTGAACATACATTTTTCACCAGGAGGTACGTTAGCCATACGTTGGTCATACGTTGGCCATACACTATGTGTACGGTATGTATATGTCCAACTTTACCCCCCACGCCGAAAAGTTTAACGCTTCTCGACGTAAAAAAAAGTGATTTTACGCATTGGCCGCGCATTTGCGAGATGCGTTGTAATGTGACAGGGCCTTTATGTACGTTTTGCGTTTCTCTACCGTGTCCTGACGTATGTAACATACGAGGCGTAGTTCTGCCGATCGAATAACATATATAACATCCACCGCCGTTCTGCAAACGGACAGTGAGTGTAATTCAAGCATCTTTCGCCGGGAGGCACATTAGCCATATGTTGGCCATACATTGGCCATACGCTATGTATGCGGTATGTATACATCTAACTTTGCCCCCCACGCCGAAAAGTTCCACACATCTCGACACATCTTGCGAGATGCGTCATACTGTGACAGCCCCTTAACCCAGGCGGTAGGGACTGATATATCCAGGACCATTAGGCCTGATACTGTGATAGCCCACGACTGGTCTTAGTGGTTCTATGTGTTATTCAGGCGTAGTGGATATCCAATGTAAGGAACAAATGTTAATGTTGGGAGACCACACGTTGTAACAATCCACTGTCATATTTGTCAATGTTTGACCTTTTCTTTTTCTTTACAGAGCGAAAGTTTTCATACCTCTCCGAACATGAAGTGGCGAAACTCCGCACGGAAGACGGTAAGGAGAAATTTAACAAAATAGATATAGATCAATATATATATATACATACATACATGGCTATATATTTGGTTGTACACGTGCATGCGCTATATAATTCATTATGGGAATATAAATAATAAAGGTTTATCATATATTTCCTATATCTCCCACTACCCGCTACGATGAATGAACAACATCCCATTTCTACTAATCGATGAGCATGAGCATGAGCATGAGGTGCTCATTAATTGTCACAGAGAGCAATCAAGCAACCCCCACCCCCACCCCTATGACCTGCCAATCACACATACTTCACGCCGGATGCCCCTCACCCATTGGCTCGCGCTCCCCTCCAATCAGCGGTCACCCAGTCACACTTCAGGGCCTGACCACCCACCTTTCCTGTTCTCTGGTAGCCATTTTCTTAGTCAGTCTTCACTGGGCCACCCTCCTCACCAAACCATCACATAGTTATCTCTACTTATGCCAACCGGACGCGGTGGCCCAATCGGTAGAGCGAAGGCTTCCCGTGCGGAAGGTCGGGAGTTCGATTCCTGGTCGAGTCAAACCAATGACTTACAAAGTTGATACTTGTCGCTTCCTAGCCTGGCGCTCGGCATTAATAGGATCCGGGAAGGACTGGTTAGCTCGGTGTCAGGATAATGTGACTGATCACTGAGTGGGATATCGGATCATGGTGCCAGTGGCCTGATTTCCCAGTGGGACAGCACTATAAAGTGACCATGAGTGTGCACTGTCACAAGTCAGTACCCATCCTGATATAACCTTAGATGTTGTCAGGACGTAAAACTCCAACAAGCAACCCAAACCTTCTTATGCGTGTCACATTCTTATCATGTCGTCCTGACACTCCCACACAATGACAAGGAGAGCCTATTCACCAAACTCTCATGTATTTGCTATGCATGTCGGCTAGTCGCCATTTTGATGCCGTTATGACCAAGCGGCCTGCGTACAACCAAGCTGAGTCAGCACTAAAGCGATGTTCTTTCCACCACTACATGCACGTTCTCTGTGCCATGCCAGCAATAGGATATAAGTCAATAAGGATGTTCGTCTTCTGGACCAGCTCCACTTTGACCCATATCTGGCAACAATGGCTTATTATTGTTATCGTTATTGTTATTATTATTATTATATTATATATATATGCGTGTTTTGGTTTTATCAGGGTTCTCACGGGCCTTGAAAAGTCCTTGAAAACCAAGTCAGTCCTTGAAAAGTCATTGAATTTTGAAATATCAGCTTTTGTCCTTGATTAGTCCTTGAATTTGTTAAAATATTCCTTGGATATTTGCAAATATCCTTCAAGTCTTGTTTGAGGTAAGAATAACCAGTTGACGGGCTCCTCCAAAAGGGTGAAACTGAGAAGAAAATGGCTCACAGGTCTCTTGTCCAAGAAAATTCACTTCGATCTGCCGCAAAAAGAAAAGCAGATGAAGTAGCAGAACTAGAGAAAGAACTTAATTTGAAACTGAGCAAACTGAAGGATCTGTAATAAACACTTAGTGGAGACATAAACTATTTTCAGCTGGTGATAAGCAACATTTTTAAATAGAATGTAAATTGTGTATGGTAAAACGTCCTTGAAAATCCTTGAAAAGTCCTTGAAAAGTCCTTGAATATTTTTCCAAAATATTTGTATGAACTGTGTGTATCCTCGCATATGGTTAGTATATTTCTTCATCATCATCATCATCATCATCATCATCATGCTGTCGGTCATGATGCGACAAAGACTGCTTTCATTACTTGACTGCCCATCTCCTACATTTCATGAAAGCTGCTTGCAAAAGTGTTGAAGTGCTGCTGGCTTTTGCAAGTTACCAGCGGCACTCTCTCGGGAAGCTAATAGAGGTTTCACACCGGCAAGAGCATGTCCAGACAGGCGCAAAACTAAATGTTGTAAGATGGCTTAAGGCCTTACCCCTCCCGCCCCATCGCAAATTACCTATGTTATGCTAACATGAACAATGGGCTGTTACGGACTAGACAGCTAAAAGCTGTCCATATGTATGTAATGTACAGTTGTCATTTCTACAGACATTGCATGACTTCGCCATTCTTATCTGATTCTTATATGGTTTTTGTATTTCGGGATTTCAATATTACTGTATATTAGTTGTGTTTTGTTTTTGTTCATGTGAATATAGTGGTTGTCTGGCCGTCAACAAGGATATTTACTTCTACAAGCAAATATGTCAACAAGTGGCGAGAGTATAGTGTCATAAGGGTATAGTGTGAAAAGGGCAACTCGGTGAAAGCTACTGATGCACTGAATCACAAGAAAATAGTGAGAGAGGGGGAGAGAGAGAGGGAGGGAGGTGCGAGGGGAGAGGGACTTAGGGGAGGGAGACATCGAGAGGGGGAGGTTGGTTGGTTGTTGGAGTTTTACGTCCTAGCAACATCGAAGATCATATCAGGACATGTACCAACTTGTAACAGTGCGCAATCATGATGGGTTTATAGTGCTGCCCCACTGGGAGATCAGGCTGCCAGCACCATGACCTGATATCCCACTCAGTCACATTATTTGTATGTTGTTGTTTTACGTCCTAGCAACATCTAAGGTTATATCAGGACAGTCACATTATCCTGACACTGAGCCAACCAGTCCTTGCCCTATCCTAATATAATAATGCCGAGTGCCTGGCTAGAAAGCGACAAGTATCAATTTTTAAGTCATTGGTTTGACTCGGCCAAGGTTGGACCAAAACGGGAGAGAGGGGGAGGAAGAAAGAGGGAGGTAGAAGGGGAAGGGAGAGGGGAGAGATGGAGTTAGAGAGGTAGGAGATATAATTAGAGAGGGAGGAGGAGAGAGAGAGGGACAGGGAGAGAAATGGAGATGGGGAGGAGGCGGATGTAGAAAGGAGGGAGAGAGAGGGAGAGAGGAAGAAAGAGAAGAGGGTGGGAGAGAGGGAAGGAACACCAGGAAGGGGAGAGAGGAAGATGGGAGGGAAGAGAGAGAATGAAAGGTAGGGAAAGGGGAAGGGGGCAGAGAACCAGGGAAGGAGGAGGGAGGAAGACGGGGAAGAGAGGAGGGGATTGTGGGAGGGAGGGATAGAGACCGAGAATGGGGGACGGAGGGGGGGGGGGGAGAGGGGCGGAAGGAGGGGGGAGAGATATAGAGAGAGACATAGAGATAAAAATGTTTGTAAAATTATTAAATATAGAATACTGCTCCGTTTACCCACCACCTTCTGTTACGTGGTTAGTGCCATGTGGGATATATGGGCTGCTCACCTTATACAAATATACGCCTGTATGTGATGGCAGCACTATAAAGTATAACGACATATGCCTTCAGTACAATACATGTGGGCCATAATAATAATAATAATAAAACATTTATATAGCACCCGATCCAGCAAGCCGTTCTCAGGCGCTTTACATAACAAACAAATATACACCTAGCTGGCTAAATTCCACCTAGTTAAAAGCAGATTTAAACAAATGTGTCTTAAGACCTTTTTTAAAAGCACCAACAGATTTACAATCTGTGATATATCCTGGCAGAGCATTCCACAGTCTCGGGGCAGCAATACTAAAAGCGCGTTCCCAAAGCCTTTGAGTCTGCTCCGAGGAACTGCTAATGATAGTTGATACACACCACACAGTGAATTGTAAACCGAAAAGTTGAGCTTGCTTCTCAATCAATACCCCTTTAAAACAGCAACTCTGTGACATGCAGTAAATATTGAATATCCCTACTCAGCCGTAATTAGTTCCCGGCGACAATGGCAGGCAAGTATAAAGCTTCTCTTAGCTTTAATACGCGTCTTCATTTAAGTTGCCCGAAAGCGCTAAGATGGGTGCTTTTATTTATGGCTGGCTTTAGCAGTTGAGAAGGGTGGCGGAGAGAGGAGGGGGGGGGGGGGAGTGGTGGCCAGCGGCCTGTGAACTGATAGGCGGCATTTAACGCACACTGATGACTTCACTCTGTAGCTCAAGAAATTTGCCATTTGTTAGATTCAAGTTCAAATGTGTAGCCCCAGCCAAAATGGTCCAAATATCTGTTTAACATATTCTCAGCTGTATATGTGTAATATTAAAATTGCACAATCTGATAACTTTGAGTTTCTACAAAAATGTAATGCGGATTATGCAGCTTTATCAAAACTAGTTATGACTTGTTCGGTTTGTTTTCTTTTTGTATATTTAGAAGGTGAGAAGTTTAATTAGTGGTACTTTGTCGATACAAGACACTGGGCAAGGCAGGAAGTGCTAATCTCTCTACCGGAAGTCGACTAAAATATTGCCTTCTGCTCAGCAGCCAGCCACCACTCCACTTCCCCATCCTCTCTCCTCCTCCTCCTCCTCCCCTCCGCTCCCCTCCCCTCCCCTCCCCTCCCCTCCCCTCCCCTTCCCTCCCCTCCCCTTCCCCCTCCTTCTTCCTTCCCCTCCTCCCTCCCCTTCCCTCCCCTCCCCTCCCCTTACCCCCTCCTTCTTGCTTCCCCTCCCATTCCCTCCACTCCCCTCCCCTCGCCTCCCCTTCCCCCCTCCTTCTTCCTTCCCCTCACCCTGCCCTCCTCTTCCCTTCCCCTTCCTCCCTGTCCACTACTCGCCATCCCCTTTTCACTCCCTGCCCCTCCCCTTCTCACCTCCCCCGTCCATCCTCCTCCCTGCTCCTCCCATGTTCATCCCCCCTCCGCTCCCTTTCTTTCCTGCCTCTCCATCCTCCTGCCCCTCTTCACTCACCTGCCCCCTCCCCTTCTCTCCTCCCCTCAGTCCTGTCCTCCCTTCCTCCTATCCGCCGCCCCTCCCTCCCCTTGCCACCACTCCCTTCCCCTCTTCACTCCCAAACCCATCTCTTTTTCTGCTCCTCAGCCATTTCGTTCCTTTCTCTTCCCTCTACCCTACTTCTCTCCATCCCCCTCCCCCTCCCCATCGTCCCTCTCTCTGACCTTTCTCCCTTCCCCTCCACCTCAACTCGTCTCTTTCCGCTTCCAGTCCCCTCCCCCCCGCCTTTCTCCCCAATTCCCCCCCCCCTCCCCCTCCCCTTAGCCCTCCCCTACCCACAGACGGCAATCCATGTCTGAAAGGTGCTAACTTCATCGACGTGTTTATCGTCCTCCCACCATGTATGGACCGTTGGATGTAAGGGGTGGGAGGGTGGGTGGGAGGGTGGCATGGTGTGTCCGATACCCGGTAGGTGGCGTGCTGGTGGCGCCTATGTGAGGTCTCCCTCTCCCGTGTGTTGGCAAATGTTTTATCCACAAACATTCATCGAGGGTGGGGGGAGGGGGTTGTTTCAACAATAGCTTACACATTTTATTTTCCTAATCATATTAATCGGATTAGCCTCAGTTTATATAGCATAAAACATTTGACAAGGAAGTTCGCCGGGTTTTATTTGTTAATTGACCTATGACTCACTTTTTTAATTGACCTATTACCCACTTCAAACAATAATTCATTTGGTTTATTCACATGTTATTGAGAGAGACGAGGGAGCTATTTATAGCTGTGTGAATGGGAAGGTACACGGTGGGCAGTTGTGTACACACAGCGTGAACAATTGGTGCTTTACATCCTAGCAACATCTGAGGTCATACCATGACCGATGCCGAACTGTGACAGTGCACACTCATGGCAAATGTTGTGTGTAATAACTGATAATACATTTGAATTGTGGCTGAAGGAGACGCATCGACAATCTCTCCCACCCTCCCTCCAGACCCTCAGCTTGCGAGCCTATGTCCACCAATCAGCGAGCTCCGCCGAGGCGCCACAACTCTCCATTCGGTGGCCACTGACACCAGCACTTCTTTGGCAGCCGAGCACTAAACAGACTTTTCCACCCACACACCTGACTTATGCTTCTTATCCCCCCCCTCTTTTGTTTTGTTTAGCTGTAGCTATTACCTTGCCTTAACTATTACCTTACCTTAGCTATTACCTTACCTTAGCTATTTCCTTGCCTTAGCTATTACCTTACCGTAGCTATTACCTTGCATTAGCTATTACCTTACCTTAGCTATTACCTTGCCTTAGCTATTACCGTGCCTTAGCTATTACCTTACCTTAGCTATTACCTTGCCTTAGCTATTACCTTACCTTAGCTATTACATCGCCAGATATTTACACTATAAATCAATGTGCAGAGAGGCACTTACATAATTATTTTCCTCTTTCTTCTATGCTTCAAATACCAGACGGGGTGGCCGAATGAGTACAGCGTCCGTCTCCTGTTTTGGGAGATTGGGCAATCCGAACCCATGAGTTTGTGGGTTCGAATCCTGGTCGAGTCAAACCAATCACTTAAAAATTGATACTTGTCAGTTCCTAGCCTGGCGCTCTGCATTATTATGATAGGACAAGGACTGGTTGGCTCAGTGTCAGGATAATGTGACTGAGTGGGATATCAGGTCATGGTGTTGGCGGCCTGGTTTCCCAGTGGGGCAGCACTATAAAGTCGCCATGAGTGCGCACTGTCACAAGTTGGTACCTATCCTGATATGGCCTTGGATGTTGCTAGGACGTAAAACAATAACAAACAAACAATCTATACTTCAATTGGGAGATCCTGGATTAGAACGATAGATCAGCTTTTAGATATATATTGTTTACGAGTGAATTGTACTTATTAATCACTTATTGCTGCATAGAAGGAATTCTAAATCAGTGTAATAGAACTTCTCATCTAGGATGTCCAGCATTTCAACAATTTAAATTTTCCATTGCTTCTCACCGCCAGTATCTGAAGAAAGAAAAAAAACTTTAAAATTACAAATAAATACTTCAGAATAAAACAAAATTGACTATATTTATCAAGTGAAGACAAGTGCCTGAAAAAATATGTCAGAAACTGATAACCATCGAGATGTGCAACGTTAATGCCTGTCACTAGGCAACGTGACAGCAAGTTTTTTTTTGTTTTTTTTGTTTTTTTATTGAGGCTGTATTTATACTGTCCATAGCATGTAAGCCTGGGTACCCAGGCTTGTTTTCAATGCTGGCCAGCTGTAGTTTTGGTGTTGTCTTACCAAGCAGTAGCTGCTGATAAGTTATTTGATTGTCTGCATTTCAGTAGCAGATAGGTAGTCTGTTGGTATGTTTAGTAGCCTATGTTAGTTTATTTTGGGGCCCTCTTGGCATTGTATTTTTGTTCTATTCTTATGCCAATGTAAAGTGTCTGGTTTGACTTTAAGTCATCAAGGGATCGAACCCACGACCCATTACAACAAACACAACTCAACCACCTTTTACGTACAAGCCTACGGACATGTAAATAAAATAGGCTAGTATAGAATTAAGTAGAAAAAGTGGAAAACTCTTCCCAAGAAAACCCCAAAACACTAACATAGAACCATAAGAAAACAACTAACATAGTAATAAGAATAGAACAAAAATACAATGCCAAGAGGGCCCCAAAAAAAACTAACATAGGCTACTAAGCATACCAACAAACTATCTATCTCCTACTGAAATGCAGGCAATCAAATAACTTATCAGCAGCTACTGTTTGGTAAGACAACACCAGCACTACAGCTGGCCAGCATTGAAAACAACCCTGGGTACCCGGGCTTACATGCTATGGACAGTATAAATACAGCCTCAATAAAAATTAAATTAAAAAAATTACGGTGGTGTTGGTGTTGGTGGATAAATTAGGTTGGATGTTGATGAAGCATCCTCCTGACCAACTCCATCACCTCCCCCCACACACTCCACACCCCACACACACCCCACACACACCCCAAACATCCCGCCCACACCACACACACACACCCGCAAACTACGACTATTTGCTTTTAATTCGGTGGTAGGCAAACAGCAATGTCGTGTCTGTGCCCATGTTTGCGCTTGTTCTCAGGGACCCGTTTCTTTAACTAGGGAATCTGTCAGTGGGGGTTCGATTTGGTCAAGCGTTCTTTTTTCGTGTAAAATATATCTGTGTAAAATATATCTCTCTCTCTCCCGCTTTCTCTCTCTCCTCCCCTGTCTCTTTCTGTCTGTCTCTCCCTAGCTATGTCTCTCTCCCTCTCTGTTAGTACTTTCCCACTTACCCTCTCCCTCCTTCTCTCTTGCTCTTTCCCTCTCTCCCCCTCTCCCCCCTTCTCTCTTACTCTTTCCCTCTCTCCCCCTCTCCCTCCTTCTCTCTTACTCTTTCCCTCTCTCTTTCCCTCCTCTTACCCTTTCCCTCTCTCCCCCTCTCCCCCCTTCTCTCTTACTCTTTCCCTCTCTCCCTCCTTCTCTCTTACACTTTCCCTCTCTCCCCCTCTCCCTCCCTCTCTCTTACTCTTTCCCTCTCCCCCTCCTTCTCTCTTATTCTTTCCCTCTCTCCCTCCTTCTCTCTTACTCTTTCCCTCTCTCCCTCTCTCGCTCCATCTCTGTTGTTCTTTCCCTATCTCCCTCTCTACCGCTTTCCCTCTCTCACTCCCTCTCTGTTACTCGTTCCCTCTCGCTCCCTCTCTGTTACTCTTTCCCTCTCTTCCTCTCTCCCTCTCTCGCTCCATCTCTGTTACTCTTTCCCTCTCTCCCTCTCTACCGCTCTCCCTCTCTCTCCCTCCCTCCTTCCATGTCATTAACTTTCTCCCTCTCTCCTTCTCTTTTCTCTTTCTCTCTTTCCCTCTATGTCTCCCTCCCTCTCAATGTATCTCCCTCCCTCTATATCGCTCTTTCTCTCTCTCTCTATCTCCCTCGCTCACTCTCCCTCACTCTCTCCCCTCTCTCCTTCTCCCTCACTTTGTCACTCTGTCTCTTCTTGGCTCCCTCTCTCTATATGTTTCCCGCTATGTCTCCCTGAGTCTGTATGTCCTTTGTTCACCCTCTGTCGTTCATTCCCTCTCTGTCTCCCTCTCCCTCACTCTCTCCCCTCTCTCCCTCTCCCCAACTCTCTCCCATCTCTCCTTCTCCCTCACGCTCTGTCTGTCTCTCTTTCTGTATCCCCCTCTATGTTTTCTATCGTTGTCTCTTCCTCCCTCTCTGTCGCACTTTCCATCTCTCGCTCTCTGTCTCTCGCTCTCTGTCTCTCGCGCTCTGTCTCTCGTTCTATGCCTCCTTTTCTAAATTATCTCTCCCATCTCCCCCTCTGTCACCCTCTCAAATAGGTCTAAACAGGAACCGTTCTGATTCTAAAAAAAGAAAAAAGAAAAAGAAGAATTAATGGAAAATATTGATTCATGATTAATGGTGGAGTTTTCTTTGTAGGAAGCTGGCAGTGTTGTCTATGAAAAAATATTAATTTTATTGGTTAAATCAGTTGTCTTCAGTTTGGACAGCTTGGTTTTTGAATTGCTTGTTAACAACAAAAAACGGCCCATTAGTGGCAACAAGGTTTGGCTTCGCAGATCGAGGGGGAGGGTGGGCGGGGAGACGGGTTTTGTGTGGGGAGAGTACGGGTGTTTTGTACATGTCAACTGGATTCACACATCGAGGTGTGGGAAGGTGGAGTGTATGGATAGTGTGTGTATGGAGAGTGTGTGTATGGAGAGTGTGGATGTGTGTGGAGAGTGTGGGTGTTTAGTACATGTCAACTGGATTCACACATAGAGGTGTGGGAAGGTGGGGTGTATGGAGAGTGTATGTATGGAGAGTGTGGGTGTGGGTGGTGAGTGTGGGTGTGTATGCAGAGTGTGTGTAGGGAGAGTGTGGGTGTGTGTGATGAGTGTGGGTGTTTAGTACATGTCAACTGGATTCACACACAGAGGTGTGGGAAGGTGGGGTGTATGGAGAGTGTGTGTACGGAGAGTGTGTGTATGGAGAGTGTGGGTGTGGGTGGTGAGGGTCGGTGTGTATGGAGAGTGTGTGTGTAGGGAGAGTGTGGGTGTGTGTGATGAGTGTGGGTGTTTAGTACATGTCAACTGGATTCACACACAGAGGTGTGGGAAGGTGGGGTGTATGGAGAGTGTGTGTATGGAGAGTGTAGGTGTGTGATGAGTGTGGGTGTTTTGTACATGTCAACTGGATTCACACATCGAGGTGTGGGAAGGTGGAGTGTATGGATATTGTGTGTATGGAGAGTGTGTGTATGGAGAGTGTGTGTGTATGGAGAGTGTGTGTGTGTGGATAGTGTGTGTGTGGTGTGAGTGTGGGTGTTTAGTACATGTCAACTGGATTCACACATAGAGGTGTGGGAAGGTGAAGTGTATGGAGAGTGTGTGTGTGGTGAGTGTGTGTATGGAGAGTGTGGGTGTTTAGTATATATGTCAACTGGATTCACACATAGAGGTGTGGGAAGGTGGGGTGTATGGAGAGTGTGTGTATGGAGAGTGTGTGTATGGAGAGTGTGGGTGGTGAGTGTGGGTGTGTATGGTGAGTGTGTGTGTGTATGGAGAGTGTGGGTGTGTGTGGAGAGTGTGGGTGTTTAGTACATGTCAACTGGACCCACACATCGAGGTGTGGGAAGGTGGAGTGTATGGATATTGTGTGTATGGAGAGTGTGTGTATGGAGAGTGTGTGTGTATGGAGAGTGTGTGTGTGTGGATAGTGTGTGTGTGGTGTGAGTGTGGGTGTTTAGTACATGTCAACTGGATTCACACATAGAGGTGTGGGAAGGTGAAGTGTATGGAGAGTGTGTGTGTGGTGAGTGTGTGTATGGAGAGTGTGGGTGTTTAGTATATATGTCAACTGGATTCACACATAGAGGTGTGGGAAGGTGGGGTGTATGGAGAGTGTGTGTATGGCGAGTGTGTGTATGGAGAGTGTGGGTGTGGGTGGTGAGTGTGGGTGTGTATGGAGAGTGTAGGTGTGTGATGAGTGTGGGTGTTTAGTATATATATCAACTGGATTCACACATTGAGGTGTGGGAAGGTGAAGTGTATGGAGAGCGTGTGTGTATGGAGAGTGTGTGTGTGGTGAGTGTGGGTGTTTAGTATATATATCAACTGGATTCACACATAGAGGTATGGGAAGGTGGGGTGTATGGAGAGTGTGTGTGTATGGAGAGTGTGGGTGGGTGTGGAGAGTGTGTGTGTGGTGAGTGTGGGTGTTGAGTATATATTGTCAACTGGATTCACACATCGAGGTGTGGGAAGGTGGAGTGTATGGATAGTGTGTGTATGGAGAGTGTGTGTATGGAGAGTGTGTGTATGGAGAGTGTGTGTGTATGGAGAGTGTGGATGTGTGTGGAGAGTGTGGGTGTTTAGTACATGTCAACTGGATTCACACATAGAGGTGTGGGAAGGTGGGGTGTATGGAGAGTGTATGTATGGAGAGTGTGGGCGTGGGTGGTGAGTGTGGGTGTGTATGGAGAGTGTGTGTGTATGGAGAGTGTGGGTGTGTGTGGAGAGTGTGGGTGTTTAGTACATGTCAACTGGATTCACACACAGAGGTGTGGGAAGGTGGGGTGTATGGAGAGTGTGTGTACGGAGAGTGTGTGTATGGAGAGTGTGGGTGTGGGTGGTGAGGGTCGGTGTGTATGGAGAGTGTGTGTGTAGGGAGAGTGTGGGTGTGTGTGATGAGTGTGGGTGTTTAGTACATGTCAACTGGATTCACACACAGAGGTGTGGGAAGGTGGGGTGTATGGAGAGTGTGGGTGTGTGTGGAGAGTGTGTGTGTGGTGAGTGTGGGTGTTTTGTACATGTCAACTGGATTCACACATCGAGGTGTGGGAAGGTGGAGTGTATGGATATTGTGTGTATGGAGAGTGTGTGTATGGAGAGTGTGTGTGTATGGAGAGTGTGTGTGTGTGGATAGTGTGTGTGTGGTGTGAGTGTGGGTGTTTAGTACATGTCAACTGGATTCACACATAGAGGTGTGGGAAGGTGAAGTGTATGGAGAGTGTGTGTGTGGTGAGTGTGTGTATGGAGAGTGTGGGTGTTTAGTATATATGTCAACTGGATTCACACATAGAGGTGTGGGAAGGTGGGGTGTATGGAGAGTGTGGTGTATGGAGAGTGTGTGTATGAGAGTGTGGGTGGTGAGTGTGGGTGTGTATGGTGAGTGTGTGTGTGTATGGAGAGTGTGGGTGTGTGTGGAGAGTGTGGGTGTTTCGTACATGTCAACTGGACCCACACATCGAGGTGTGGAAAGTGGAGTGTATGGATATTGTGTGTATGGAGAGTGTGTGTATGGAGAGTGTGTGTGTATGGAGAGTGTGTGTGTGTGGATAGTGTGTGTGTGGTGTGAGTGTGGGTGTTTAGTACATGTCAACTGGATTCACACATAGAGGTGTGGGAAGGTGAAGTGTATGGAGAGTGTGTGTGTGGTGAGTGTGTGTATGGAGAGTGTGGGTGTTTAGTATATATGTCAACTGGATTCACACATAGAGGTGTGGGAAGGTGGGGTGTATGGAGAGTGTGTGTATGGCGAGTGTGTGTATGGAGAGTGTGGGTGTGGGTGGTGAGTGTGGGTGTGTATGGAGAGTGTAGGTGTGTGATGAGTGTGGGTGTTTAGTATATATATCAACTGGATTCACACATTGAGGTGTGGGAAGGTGAAGTGTATGGAGAGCGTGTGTGTATGGAGAGTGTGTGTGTGGTGAGTGTGGGTGTTTAGTATATATATCAACTGGATTCACACATAGAGGTATGGGAAGGTGGGGTGTATGGAGAGTGTGTGTGTATGGAGAGTGTGGGTGGGTGTGGAGAGTGTGTGTGTGGTGAGTGTGGGTGTTGAGTATATATTGTCAACTGGATTCACACATAGAGGTGTGGCAAGGGGGGGTGGTGGGAGAGTGTGGGTGTGTGTGGAGAGTGTGGGTGTTTGGTACATGTCAATGTACTAAACACGTATGGAATGTGTGTGTGTATGGAGAGTGTGTGTGTATTGCGAGTGTGGGTGTATGTGGGTGTGGATGGAGAGTGTGTATGGAGAGTGTCGGTGTGATTGGAGAGTGTCGGTGTTTAGTACATGTCAACTGGATTCGTATATAGGGGCGTGGGAAGGTGGGGTGTATGTAGAAAAGGTGAATGTGTGTATGGAGAGTGTGGGTGTGTATGGAGAGTGTGTGTATGGAGAGTGTGGGTGTGTGGAGAATGTGGGTGTTTAGTATATGTCAACTGGATTCGTACATAGGGGTGTGAGAAGGTGGAGCGTATGTAGAGAGAGTGTGTCTGGTTGGGAGAGTTTGGTAAGCATCACCGATGCTTGATAATATCAAACATATCATTAGCAAAATAATGTAATCTGTGTCCAGGTTTCGCACAGATCCTGAAAACCCTTGAAATTCGAAATAACATCCAAGAGTACCCAAATACCTTTAATATCGCCTGTTTTCACATAAAACCCTTAAAAACCTTTTATGATAATTTCCAGTGAGTATCGCCTTTTACGGCGCTAGTGTCAAACTTGTTTTGTGAATGCCATGTCAAGTGTTGTTGTGATGAGTCTTTATCAAGGCGGCTATTTAACTTGGTGAATGGTAACCATACAAGGTAAAAAGAAAATTCAATAATATTATTTTGTCGCTTTTTATTTAGTTCCTTAATTATAGGGTAAGCTAAAATATATATTGCCAAGAAAACATTGAAAAGCTTGCATCTTGTGGTATATTCCGAACACTCGAAAAACCCTTGAATACCCCCCCTTAAAACCCCTCGAAAAACGTGTGTATGTCCACTAAACCCTTGAAAACCTTTGAATTTCATTTTCAAATGTATGTGTCTATGTGTCTATGTAATCAATATGTAATGTAGGCCACCTCATTTGTTTAAAGGTTGGTAAACAATTATTTGATCGGAAATATATAGTATTATATGTATTATATATTTATTGGCTTGCAGGCTCGACCACTTCATATATATATATAATTATATATTTATATGTATATTATTATATATATATATATATTCCTTCCCTCATCCTTCCCTTTTCTCTCTTCCCTCCTCCACTTGGGCCCCTCCCACTCTCTCCTTCCTCCGTTTCTTCCCTCCTCCCTCCTACACGATGCCCCCTCACCCTCCACCCTCCCCTCCCCCCCTCCCCCCCCCTTCCCTACTATTCCACTCCCTTCGCTTCCTCTTTCCCCTTCCGCCACCTTTCCTCCCCCCTTTCCCTCCTCCCCTCCCGCCCTCTTCCCTCCTCCACTATGCCCCCTCCCCTCCTCACCTAACCCCCTCCCTCGCCTCGTGCCTTCCTTCCTCCCCCTCCCTTCCCACCCCCTCTCCCCCCTCCCTTCTCCCCTCCCCCTTAGTAAGGCCTTACGCCTTCGCCCACCATGGATATGGCACCCTCCCCTGCCCCAGTGTCCTGCGGCTGCCAGTTCCACATATTGACAATAAGCAGAATATTGGGCAATAAATCCAACTTGAGGGGCCTTCTCAGTGCTCAACCACTGGCTCAGCTGAGTGGGCACTTTTGATATTAGGTGTGTATGTGTGTGTTGGTATGTGTGTTGGTATTTATGTGAGTTGGTATGTATGTGTGTTGGTGTGTATAATAGCATCGTCTTCAAAGGACAACTCTGCATTCAGACCAATGCCGTCCTGATATGACCTTAGATGTTGCCAGGACGTAAAACCCCAACAACCAATCAGCAATCCAGACCACTGTTGTACTGACATAGCAGGTGTCATGTCTACGGAAAGACAGTCAAGTGAGACTGAAGCAGTTCTTATATCGAACAATTGTTGGTGCATGGCAGGGGTTCATCGATCAAAATGATCGCAGAAGACATGACCCGATATCTCACTCCGTCACATTATCTTAATACTTCTTCTTCTTTTCATTCGCCCAGTTCTCATAATAAAATTGACAGTCCGCTGTAGCACATCTGCAGCCCCGTACAGCTTCTCCTGCAAGTCAGTGGGAGCTGGCCACATCGCCTCCCTCAGTGAGTGATGGTTCAAGCAGCTCTGTAAGATATGCTCAGCAGTCTGATCTTCCTCTCCACAGGGGCAGAGGGCAGATGGTACTACACGGAAGTATCTGTGCAGGTGATTGTTAAGCCTGTTATGCCCAGTCCTAAGGCGGAAGATGATCACTTGATGTTGTCTTTACAGTTGATGGTAGCTGTCTCGTGATTCTGGTGATCTATGCAGAGACTTAATGATGGTCTTCATCTCCTTAAAGTCAACACTGTTTTCGTGCTGTTCTGCCTCTGCACCCATCTTTTCCCTATCCTATTAATGCCAAGCGCCAGGCTAGGTAGCGTAATGTATAAATTTTTGTAAGTCATTGGTATAACTCGGCCGCAATTCGAACGCCCGACCTTCCACATGGGAAGCTAGCGCTCCTACCGATTCAGCCACCGCATCATGGGGTGTAAGGGTATTCTAGACACACTAAGGTATCCATCATCATCATGCTGTTGGTCGCAATGCGACAAAGACTGCTTTCATTACTTGACTGCCGCCCTCCATTTAGCTCTCTGCTGTGAGAGTTGCGTCCATGAGTCAGTCCTAATGTCTCTCAGCTTCAGGTTTCTCTTGATGGTCATTTCATGAAAGCTGCCTGCAAAAGTGTTGAAGTGCTGCTGGCTTTTGCAAGTTACCAGCGGCAAATAGAGGTTTCACACCGGCAAGAACATGTCAAGACAGGCGCAAAACTATTTGTCCCTGCAGTGGCTGGTCAGAAGATGTTGGGAGTTCCATACATCAACCACCCTTAATGCTGCCACAGTGACATGGTTTTCTGTTTAGGGTTTGCTCCCTTAGCCTTCGGTTCTGTCAAGAACCTGTACCACAAGGAAGTGGTTTACAACTCTGCAGGTATCCATACAGCTATTATAGAGCCATCGTCTAGGAAAGGGTGGGATTTCAGCAGCAAGTACAATAATTCTGGCAACTGGTTTGTGGCCATAAAATTGGAACATCAAAAGCTGCTTGGTTTGTGGCCGACACGCATGCGATCATCCAAGGATGAATTCATACGCCCGCCAACCCGCCTTCCTTCGGAATTGAATCTGAAGGAAAGAGTGTCAATATGTTTTCATGGGGATATTAGTAACATATGATGACTGCTTTGAGTGTCCAGTCTAGGGCGGAGAGACACACATCCCAAAGTCTAACTAAGCGCACTGTGGAAGAGTAGCTCGAGGCCCGGTGATATAGTCACGTGTTATTTGTTTGCCGCTGCTTTTATCAATAATGCGCTCTGGTGGGAATTATGACTTATTCAGGGCATGGTTGACTAGTTTGAAGTCACGTGTTCGCAAAGCGTCTTTTATTCGGGTGCAGTGCCCCCCCTTGTATTCACCTGTCACGTTTTTGGGGGTTTTTTTGGTAAATATTTTATTCATCTGAATACTTATTTTGTCAGCGCCGGGGCACTGGTCTTCCAGCCATTGGAGTGATCGCATTTGGTCTGTACATAGTGGAAGTGGAATGTGTTGCATTGCGTACAGTGCAACCCATTCTGAACATAAAAATAAAGTGGGGGAGCAGCCTATGCTGCATAGTGTACAGCATAGGTAGTCAACATAGTGCAAGGTATATGCATCAAGATAGAATGTGCAGTAATGTACACTAGTGGTTAAATCATATGCTGTGTTTGTATATCAGTTAGATTTGGTTTTAATAACGGTTGGTCTTTAAATAGTGCCATGTTGTGCATGTATAGTGGTTTATATTGTGTGCATTGCTGGTTGAAGATGTAGTTATTCATGGGTGGCAATGGGTCTCGAGTAGTGGTGGTGGGTTTTGAGTCATTGAGTTATAATAGTTGTTTGTCAAATGTGGATGGGGGGGGGGGGGCTCCTCCCTCCTCCATCTTAATGTACAGTTTACTCTCGGGCCTACTGTATATTCCTGCAATTATGCAATTCCACCCACAATGCATAATATTCGCATGCCATGTCGGTATTGTTTTGTTTGTTTTTTGGCAACATCCTGGCAACATCTAAGGTCATGTCAGGACGGGTATCAACGTGTGACAGTGCACACTCATGGCGACTTTATATAGTGCTGCCCCATTGGGAGACCATGCCGCTGGACTGGTTGGCTCATTGTTAGGCTAATGTGACTGATTGGGATATCAGGTTGGGGTGCTAACAGCATGGTATTCCAATCAGAAGCACTATATAAGCACTGTCACAAATCAGGGACCATCCTGAAATGACAACATGATATATGTGCTGTCATCATCATCATCATGCTGTCGGTCGCGATGCGACAAGGACTGCTTTCATTACTTGACTGCCGCTCTCCATTTAGCTCTCTGCTGTGAGAGTTGCGTCCATGAGTCGGTCTTAATGTCTCTCAGCTTCAGGTTTTGCATTTCATGAAAGCTGCCTGCAAAAGTGTTGAAGTGCTGCTGGCTTTTGCAAGTTACCAGTGGCACTCTCTCGGGGAGCAAATAGAGGTTTCACACCGGCAAGAACATGTCAAGACAGGCGCAAAACTATTTGTCCCTGTAGTGGCTGGTCGGAGATGTTGGGAGTTCCATACATCAACCGCCCTTAATGCTGCCACAGTGACATGGTTTTCTGTTTAGGGTTTGCTCCCTTAGCCTTCGATTCTGTCAAGAACCTGTACCACAAGGCAGTGGTTTACAACTCTGCAGGGCAGGGGCGTCAAACTCCCTGAGGTATTGCTATACCTGCAATACCTGCATACCAATTATGTGCTGTAGAAGCAATTATACGAGTATAATTATCCGTAAACCGATTACCCATGAAATGTGTCCTCAGTTGACACCAATTGACACTACACAACTAATTACACTCAGCTACTCGAGCGACTGGTCAGGCCTTCTGCCTCATCTGGTGCTGTCACCTGTCCTATTCTCCTAGTCTCCATGTAAATCTTGTACACTATAGTATAAGATCTTCTGCATCCGCCGCAGTTTCTCGACCTATCAGCGGCTTCGTTAGTGTCGTGCTTGTGCGCACGTGACCCTGTTGTGCGCTCTGATTGGCCGGAGTGGAATCTATGTTCCCTGCGCTGGTCAGATAAGTGACAGGCATTCCTTAACTTATTGACCGATCTGTCTCCTGGGTAGAGATGATTGAGGCGACGAGATCCGTGCTGGGACAAGAGCAGTGTGGGTCAGTATTGTCATGCGGGTGGTTGCAAATAAGTGGCATGCCCTACCTAGAATGGGACTCAAACCCATATTTCTGACATTCCGGTGTCCTGATGCAATTTACCGAATGCAGTTGCCCTATCAGTAGACTATAGGCTTCCTGTGTGGAAGATTGGGAGTTACGATTCTTGGTCGAGTCAGACAAATGACTTACCAAATTTGTACTTGTCGCTACCTAGTCTAGTGCTTGGCATTATTAGGATAGGGCAAGGACTGGTTAGCTCAGTATCAGGATAATGTGACTGAGTGGGAAATCGGGTCATGGTGCCAGCAATGGGGCAGCACAATAAAGTCACCATGTGTGTGCACTGTCATAAGGTGGTCATCATCATCGGCATCATCATGCTGTCGATCGCGATGCGACAAAGACTGCTTTCATTACTTGACTGCCGCTCTCCATTTAGCTCTCTGCTGTGATAGCTGCGTCCATGAGTCAGTCTTAATGTCTCTCAGCTTCAGGTTTCTCTTGATGGTATATTTCATGAAAGCTGCCTGCAAAAGTGTTGAAGTGCTGCTGGCTTTTGCAAGTTACCAGCGGCACTGTCTCAGGGAGCAAATAGAGGTTTCACACCGGCAAGAACATGTCAAGACCGGTGCAAAACTATTTGTCCCTGCAATGGCTGGTCGGGAGATTTGGGAGTTCCATACATCAACCGCCCTTAATGCTGCCACAGTGACACGGTTTTCTGTTTAGGGTTTGCTCCCTTGGCCTTCGGTTCTGTCACGAACCTGTACCACAAGGCAGTGGTTTACAACTCTGCAAGGCAGGGGCATCAAACTCCCTGAGGTATTGCTATACCTGCAATACCTGCATACCAACATAAGGTTGTACCTGTCCTGATATGACCGTAGATGTTGCCAGGATGTAAAACGCCAACAAACAAACTATACTTTGGGGTGTCCGTAAGTGTTGTGTCGGGGAATGGAGTGTTGAGTGGTTTCTAGCGCTCAACCAACTAAGTACTCTAAAGTGTTGGCGCCTGAGTACTCTGGCAGTAAACACAGGGCCCACTGAACAGCTGGTGTTCGCCCTGATTACAAATCCATGCCTCCCGGACACCTACCGAGTGTGTAGGTTGGTGACGTTTGTTCTATACAGACATTTGCATTTGGTTGGTTCTTGGAGTTTTACATCTTGGCAACATCTAAGGTCATATCAGGACAGGTACCGACTTGTGACAGTGCACACTCATGGCAACTTGTGTGTGCAGCCCCACTGGGAGACCAGGCCGCAAGCACCATGACCTAATATCCCACTCAGTCACATTATCCTGATACTGAGACAATAAGTCATTGCCCTATCCTAATAATGCCGAGTGCCTGGCTAGGAAGCGACAAGTATCAATTTATAAGTCATTGGTTTTACTTGGGTGGGTGGGATGGGGGGTGGAGATCGGGTGGGAGAGTGGGTGGGTGGGTGGGGGAGTGGGTGGGTGTGTGGGAGAGTGGGTGGGTGTGTGGGTGGGAGAGTTATCGGCCAGCGAACTCTTAGTGAGCCCAACCCTATTGGTGCCCGTGTGGGACATGACTCACCTGAGGTGACTAACTCCATGACCGCTAAATGGGTCATGGTCACCATGATGAGTCACGTGTGCAGGTGGAGGAGGTATGCCTGTCTGTCCTGCCGTCTGGTGGCGGCGGTAGGAACCAGACGTCAGCCAGACACACAGCTTATGTGGGCACCACTTAGAGAAAACCATGCACAATTCTACACACTTTATTATTACCCATCTTTTGAATAATAACAGAAAAGGAGTAATACAAAAAATAGGCAACTACCCTGTTTGTTGTAAGGTTCCTTCAGTATGTGTGTCTGGGAATTGTGTTATATATTTAGATAGGTTAGGTATGATTTAGTCAAGTTATAATTCACGGGATAGCTTAATTCAACGAGGGTAAATGCAATGCTCTTGGGTTCAGGTGGGTGCAGTTTTATTTCACGCTGAATATCACTCGCAGCTGTAGGCCGAGTGCACTGACACAGCATGTGATGCATGCATGTGATGCATGCATGTGATGCACACATGTGATGCACACATGTGATGTGCATATGTGATTCATGTGTGTGATGCACACATGTGATGCACACACGTGATGTACACATGTGATTCACATGCCTGATGCACACACATGATGCATGCATGTGATGCATGCACGTGATGTACACATGTGATTCACATGCGTGATGCAGACACATGATGCACCATGTGATGCACTCATGTGATGTACACATGTGATTCACATGTGTGATGCACACATGTGATGCACACATGTGATGCATGCATGTGATGCACACATGTGAAACATACTTGAGCGCTGATTGATGTGATTTTCATGTAATTTCAATGTGTGGTCCCAAATGTGTATACAGTAAAACCTCTCTAACCGACCACCTCCACAGATCGACCACTCCCCTATATCGATCGTTTTATTTGGGTCCCAACAATACCATTGTGACCATATTTCAACTCCCTAAACCTACCACCTCCATAAATGGTGATGATTTAATACCATGTTGGCAGCAAAGGCCGTATTCACAGCAGCTAGAGTCTAAACAAGTGATCAGGGATGAAAGTGGTCTCCAGTAGACAAAAGCGCACTTGCTGATATTCTCCCAGATGTTTAGCATTGTCAGGCGATTTAGAGAGGTTTTACTGTATATGGTTAAAATACATTAAATTCTACCAATGTGCCTTACGTGTGCCTGGAATAGAATTGATCCATATTGAGTTCACCGATGGTAAAGACTGGACGCCGACTATATAAAGGACCCACGGCAACAGTATGACACCACCCCTGCCGCACCCCCACCTTTTCCTTCAAACCCAACAAGTCTCTGCAACATCTCTCAATGTCTACATGGGATGTTACCAGAATTAACTGTCTAATAATCGTTAGATTCCATCCATGTCTTCATGAACATTCAGTATGTACAAATGGCTAGGTGCTTACAAATAGTTTGTTTGTTGCCTCATGGTTATGCACCATGGTTCGACACAATTTGAATTAAAATAACCAAAGCCAGTAGAGCTAGTGATTGACAGGTCATTCACCATATCTTCTGCCTGCTCAGTGTTTATAATCAGCCAGAAAAAGCGTGGTGCACCATGGTCTGTGTTGTGATTGGTGGCCACAGGAGAGGGCTGTGAACATCAACACTGGAGTACCACGTGACCTCCTGAAATAGGACACTTGCCCCAAATAAGGGTGTGGGAAGGCCAGGGTCTTAATTGGTAACCGGGCTCTTCTTCTCTCGCTACTGAGACCTTTAAGTAACGTTGAGCCTCATCAGTACTTTTGAGCGGTCACCACTTGGGAATGCAAGGTGCCGTAAACATTTAAAAAATAAATATCTCGCCATGAATAAGATCTTTGTCGTCGACATGGCATTAAACCCTGTGCCCTGTGAAGCTACAATAAACCATGTGCCTGACATACATGTGCCCTGTGAAGTGACAATACACCATGTGGCTGACATACATGTGCCTTGTGAAGCTACACTACACCATGTGCCTGACATACATGTGCCCTGTGAAGCTACAATAAACCATGTGGCTGACATACATGTGCCTTGTGAAGCTACAATAAACCATGTGCCTGACATACATGTGCCCTGTGAAGCTACAATAAACCATGTGCCTGACATACATGTGCCTTGTGAAGCTACAATAAACCATGTGCCTAACATACATGTGCCCTGTGAAGCTACAATAAACCATGTGGCTGACATACATGTGCCTTGTGAAGCTACAATAAACCATGTGGCTGACATACATGTGCCTTGTGAAGCTACAATAAACCATGTGGCTGACATACATGTGCCTTGTGAAGCTACAATAAACCATGTGGCTGACATACATGTGCCTTGTGAAGCTACAATACACCATGTGGCTGACATACATGTGCCTTGTGAAGCTACAATAAACCATGTGGCTGACATACATGTGCCTTGTGAAGCTACAATAAACCATGTGCCTGACATACATGTGCCTTGTGAAGCTACAATAAACCATGTGGCTGACATACATGTGCCTTGTGAAGCTACAATAAACCATGTGGCTGACATACATGTGCCTTGTGAAGCGACAATAAACCATGTGGCTGACATACATGTGCCTTGTGAAGCTACAATAAACCATGTGGCTGACATACATGTGCCTTGTGAAGCGACAATAAACCATGTGCCTGACATACATGTGCCTTGTGAAGCTACAATAAACCATGTGGCTGACATACATGTGCCTTGTGAAGCTACAATAAACCATGTGGCTGACATACATGTGCCTTGTGAAGCTACAATAAACCATGTGGCTGACATACATGTGCCTTGTGAAGCTACAATAAACCATGTGGCTGACATACATGTGCCTTGTGAAGCTACAATACACCATGTGCCTGACATACATGTGCCTTGTGAAGCTACAATAAACCATGTGCCTGACATACATGTGCCTTGTGAAGCTACAATAAACCATGTGGCTGACATACATGTGCCTTGTGAAGCTACAATACACCATGTGGCTGACATACATGTGCATTGTGAAGCTACAATAAACCATGTGGCTGACATACATGTGCCTTGTGAAGCTACAATAAACCATGTGGCTGACATACATGTGCCTTGTGAAGCTACAATACACCATGTGGCTGACATACATGTGCCTTGTGAAGCTACAATAAACCATGTGGCTGACATACATGTGCCTTGTGAAGCGACAATAAACCATGTGCCTGACATACATGTGCTATATGAAGCTACAATCAATCATGTGACTGACATACATGTGCCTTGTGAAGCGAGAATAAACCATGTGGCTGACATACATGTACCTTGTGAAGTGACAATAAACCATATGGCTGACATACATGTGCCTTGTGAAGTGACAATAAACCATGTGGCTAACATCCATGTGCCCTGTGAAGTTACAATAAACCATGTGGCTGACATCCATGTGCCTTGTGAAGCAACAATAAACCATGTGGCTGACATACATGTGCCTTGTGAAGTGACAATAAACCATGTGACTGACATACATGTGCTATATGAAGCTACAATAAACCATGTGGCTGACATACATGTGCTATATGAAGCTACAATGAACCATGTGGATGACATACATGTGCCTTGTGAAGTGACAATAAACCATGTGGCTGACATCCATGTGCCTTGTGAAGCTACAATAAACCATGTGCCTGACATACATGTGCCTTGTGAAGCTACAATAAACCATGTGGCTGACATACATGTGCCTTGTGAAGCAACAATAAACCATGTGGCTGACATCCATGTGCTATATGAAGCTACAATAAACCATGTGGCTGACATACATGTGCCTTGTGAAGTGACAATAAACCATGTGGCTGACATCCATGTGCTATATGAAGCTACAATAAACCATGTGGCTGACATCCATGTGCCTTGTGAAGCTACAATGAACCATGTGGCTGACATACATGTGCCTTGTGAAGCTACAATAAACCATGTGGCTGACATACATGTGCCTTGTGAAGCTAGAATAAACCATGTGGCTGACATACATGTGCTTTGTGAAGCTACAATAAACCATGTGCCTGACATACATGTGCTATATGAAGCTACAATAAACCATGTGGCTGACATCCATGTGCCTTGTGAAGCTACAATAAACCATGTGGCTGACATACATGTGCCTTGTGAAGCTACAATATACCATGTGGCTGATATCCATGTGCCTTGTGAAGCTACAATAAACCATGTGGCTGATATCCATGTGCCTTGTGAAGGTACAATAAACCATGTGGCTGACATACATGTGCCTTGTGAAGCTACAATAAACCATGTGGCTGACATACATGTGCCTTGTGAAGCTACAATAAACCATGTGGCTGACATACATGTGCCTTGTGAAGCTACAATACACCATGTGGCTGACATACATGTGCCTTGTGAAGCTACAATAAACCATGTGGCTGACATACATGTGCCTTGTGAAGCTACAATAAACCATGTGCCTGACATACATGTGCCTTGTGAAGCTACAATAAACCATGTGGCTGACATACATGTGCCTTGTGAAGCAACAATAAACCATGTGCCTGACATACATGTGCCTTGTGAAGCGACAATAAATCATGTGCCTGACATACATGTGCCTTGTGAAGCTACAATAAACCATGTGCCTGACATACATGTGCCTTGTGAAGCTACAATAAACCATGTGGCTGACATAAATGTGCCTTGTGAAGTGTCAATAAACCATATGGCTGACATACATGTGCCTTGTGAAGCAACAATAAACCATGTGGCTGACATACATGTGCCTTGTGAAGTGACAATAAACCATGTGGCTGACATCCATGTGCTATATGAAGCTACAATAAACCATGTGCCTGACATACATGTGCCTTGTGAAGCTACAATAAACCATGTGGCTGACATACATGTACCTTGTGAAGTGACAATAAACCATATGGCTGACATACATGTGCCTTGTGAAGTGACAATAAACCATGTGGCTGACATCCATGTGCCCTGTGAAGTTACAATAAACCATGTGGCTGACATCCATGTGCCTTGTGAAGCAACAATAAACCATGTGGCTGACATACATGTGCCTTGTGAAGTGACAATAAACCATGTGACTGACATACATGTGCTATATGAAGCTACAATAAACCATGTGGCTGACATACATGTGCCATGTGAAGCTACAATAAACCATGTGGCTGACATACATGTGCCTTGTGAAGTGACAATAAACCATGTGGCTGACATACATGTGCCATGTGAAGCTACAATAAACCATGTGGCTGACATACATGTGCCTTGTGAAGCTACAATGAACCACGTGGCTGATATCCATGTGCCATGTGAAGCTACAATAAACCATGTGGCTGACATACATGTGCCTTGTGAAGCAACAATAAACCATGTGCCTGACATACATGTGCTATATGAAGCTACAATAAACCATGTGGCTGACATACATGTGCCTTGTGAAGCTACAATAAACCATGTGCCTGACATACATGTGCCTTGTGAAGCGACAATAAATCATGTGGCTGACATACATGTGCCTTGTGAAGCAACAATAAACCATGTGGCTGACATACATGTGTGCCTTGTGAAGTGACAATAAACCATGTGGCTGACATACATGTGCTTTGTGAAGTGACAATAAACCATGTGGCTGACATACATGTGCCTTGTGAAGCTACAATAAACCATGTGCCTGACATACATGTGCTATATGAAGCTACAATAAACCATGTGGCTGACATACATGTGCCTTGTGAAGCTACAATAAACCATGTGCCTGACATACATGTGCCTTGTGAAGCGACAATAAATCATGTGGCTGACATACATGTGCCTTGTGAAGCAACAATAAACCATGTGGCTGACATACATGTGTGCCTTGTGAAGTGACAATAAACCATGTGGCTGACATACATGTGTGCCTTGTGAAGTGACAATAAACCATGTGGCTGACATACATGTGCCTTGTGAAGCTACAATACACCATGTGGCTGACATACATGTGCCTTGTGAAGCTACAATAAACCATGTGCCTGACATACATGTGCCTTGTGAAGTGACAATAAATCATGTGGCTGACATACATGTGTGCCTTGTGAAGCGACAATAAACCATGTGGCTGACATACATGTGTGCCTTGTGAAGTGACAATAAACCATGTGGCTGACATACATGTGTGCCTTGTGAAGTGACAATAAACCATGTGGCTGACATACATGTGCCTTGTGAAGCTACAATACACCATGTGGCTGACATACATGTGCCTTGTGAAGCTACAATAAATCATGTGCCTGACATACATGTGCCTTGTGAAGCGACAATAAATCATGTGGCTGACATACATGTGTGCCTTGTGAAGCGACAATAAACCATGTGGCTGACATATCTGCGCTATCGAAAACCATCGGATTATGCAACTTTAACGTGAACGCTAACATGAACATTAACATAACAGTTAACACACATGCGACTCGTCAATTTAACTTACATTGCTTCATTATATTATTATAATTTCCCGTGTTTTCTTGTCTTTTCAGAAAAGAAACTTTCGCTGACGTCAGAGGAGGAGTTATTGTGTCAAATGACCGAAACGCTGAGTACGGATGGAGACTTTAACACCAAGATGACGAGGTGAGCCTTATGTAATTAGCAATCTAATGTCGAACGCTTCTTTATGCGCTCAGCTATTTATTGCCTTTGTCGCCGTGAATATGGCCTGTGCTGCCGACACGGCGTAAAGCAACCACCAATCAATCAATGAAGCCTTTAAATTAACTTTGGAATCGGCTTAACCTTCTTCTTTTATTTCAAAATTTATTTCAAAACTTGACAATCAAAACCTTTAATCCTACGATGCAAGACAAGTACTAGGCCATTGTTTACATCGTTTACCGGACACAGAGGAACGCAAGCACAAGTTGGGGAAGACGCGATTTATTCCAATAGCAGTGTAGTAATCTGCACTGACTTCTCAGACAAGGAGCCACATAGACAGGTGGGCGTGGGTAGGGTGATTGCATCAGGGAGCCTAGGTACTGGAATGGTTAGCACATTAGCCTGGAATGCAAGACGTGTGGGTTCGAATCCTGCTCTAGGTGCAATATTTCCCATTTTAATCACCCCCATGACACTGGTTGCCATGACCTTGACCTTGTACAAGCAATGTACTCTATGGTTGTTGAACCTACCCTGTGTATGTATGTATATATTTATATATATATATACAGTACAACCCCGTTAAACCAAGCTCGGTTAAACCAAACGATCGGTTAATCCAAACTTTTTTCGGCGGTCCGGCAAAATGCTACCATTTATCATATAAAGAAGTTGGTAAACCAAAGTCGGTTAATCCAAACTATCGGTTAATCCAAACAAAATTGTCGGCCCCAGGCCACTTCCGGTACAATTAAACCAAACTTTCATGTGGTTTTAAGGTCATGTGAGACTTTTTTATATGATAAATGGTAGTATTTTGACAGGTCGCCGAAAAAAGTGTGGATTAACCGATCGTTTGATTTAACCGAGGTTGGTTTAATGGGGTTAAACTGTATTTACATAAAAAACAATAATCATAGTGTCCACATACATTGTACATTAATAATGCACCCCCGTTTTTGCCAAAGACAAGTCAAAGTCAAAGCTCGGTTAAACCAATGATCGGTTAATCCAAACAAATTTCTAGGGTCCCTTCAAGTTTGGTTTAACGGGGTTATACTGTATATATATATAAAAAGTGCATTGCCTGTGTGTAATTGTAAGCATTAAAACTGACTTACGGATATAAACCCTTTAAAAGACTTACAATTCAAGGGGACGAGTGTAGTATTCTGCACTGACCTCTCAGGCAAGTAGCTACATAGACATGTGGGCGTGGTGGATAGGGTGATGACATCAGGGAGCCTAAGTGGTGTAATGGTTAACACACTAGCCTGGAATGTAACAGATGTGGGTTCGAATCCCGCTCTAGGTGCATTATTTCCCATTTTCATCAACCCCCTCCCTCCATGACAGCAGCATAAACCTCAGCTCGTAGGCTTGTCAGTGTAAGATGTTAACCTTTGTTTGCTGATGGTATGACTAGCTTACAACCCAGGGAAGTATCACCCGGTTAGTGATACAAACTGTATATTTTTCCTTTAAAATTACTTTAAATAACTTCTCACTTATTATCCATATACATACAAGTCCATAACAGACTCTGTCATTTGTACACCCCAATCATACCTAACTTTTGCTTAACTTTAATGTACATGTACACACTACACGACATATATTTACTATCTCATATGTGAATTTTCAAATTATGCCATATGTAATTCTTGGAATTAATAATATAGTGATTTCGGTTGACCTGAGCTAGCTGTTGATGACAATATCAGGCTACGGATAAAGTATTGTCACATGGCCGGGAAACCAGTGCCACAGCGCTGGCAAAAGATTTTAATGTATAAACTATTTTTACACACAAAGAAAGCCCACAAAAATAACAACAAAAATACCAATAAACCTAATCACTCAGGGATGAAAGATCTCCGCGATTTCGCGGATTTCCGGCATTTTTCCTTTAGCTATAGGTGTTCAAACGCCGCAGCAATATGTGGCGCAGCACTATCAGCGTATAGTACTAATAAATGCTTCAAACGCTGCAGCAATATGTGGCGCAGCACTATCAGCGTATACTACTAATAAATGCTTCAACCGCCGCAGCACTATCAGCGTATACTACTAATACGTGCTTCAAATGGCACAGCACTATCAGCATATACTACTAATACGTGCTTGAAACGTATATATATGTATGAAACCCGACTTCTGGGAATTTTCCGCGATTCCCTGACAATGCTAAACATATGGGAGAATATCAGCAAGTGTGCTTTTTTCCCCGGAGACCACTTTCATCCCATATCACTTGTTTAGATTCCAGCTGCTGTGAACATGGCCTTTGCTGCCAACATGGCGTTAAATCATCACCAATCAATCAACCTGCTTCATAAATTGGGTGGATGGTGGGTGGGTGAAAATTGAAGTGTTGTCTGGTTAGCGGCTTGTCAGTCTCTAACGTAAACACACTTTATTGCAATAGGGGGGACTGCCGGCTATGTGCTGGTTGGGGCGTGAGTTGGAACTGACAGTCATGAGTGATGGGGTGTGATTGCTGGGCGGTGTCTGCCACTGGGTAGTGGTTAGGGTATGACCGGCTTGTGGTAGGGTGAGCTGTGTAATATGATTGGTTCGTGAGGGGGTGTTTTTTGTGGGTGTAAATTATATATATGCCAGTCGCAATAAGTCACTGACCAAGTACACATTTTCTTTCTTTCTTTTTTAATTAAATTACTTTTTATTAAATATAAATAAATAAAGATTTAAATTAATTTAAAATCCTGACAAGAAAAATTAGCTTAGTTTGTGTAATTAAAAAAAAGGGAAGGTAAAGTTATATAATAGCGGGGTTATTCGTCAGTTTCATCTCGATCTTGGTTGCTAGCCTCCAACTGGGCCAAAATAAAGAGCGGTAATGGTCAGTCTGCTCCGGGACGCTCAACCCTACTCGTATTGTTGTCTGTTAGGGTGGGTGGGCTGGTGAGTGAATCAGCCGTCGGTCCCACACCTCACGCGTTCTGGTGCCGACATAGAAGTGAGTGCCTGGAGGAGTTCAGCGGCAGTCATAGAGGAAATTCTGCCAGGTGGCGCCACACGTTTACTGGGCAGCAAACACCGCGTCCTTGGAGACGGGCATAAGGAGTGTGGAGCCTGTTCCAGTAGCCTGAATTGGAATGTATCAATTTATTATACGTGTATTATTAATTAATTGGGTATGCAGGTATTGCAGGTGTTGCAATACCTCAGGGAGTTTGACGCCCCTGCCCTGCAGAGTTGTAAACCACTGCCCTGTGGTACAGGTTCTTGACAGAACCGAAGGCTAAGGGAGCAAACCCTAAACAGAAAACCATGTCACTGTGGCAGCATTAAGGGCGGTTGATGTATGGAACTCCCAACATCTCCCGACCAGCCACTGCAGGGACAAATAGTTTTGCACCTGTCTGGACATGTTCTTGCTGGTGTGAAACCTCTATTTGCTCCCAGAGAGAGTGCGGCTTGTAACTTGCAAAAGCCAGCAGCGCTTCAACACTTTTGCAGGCAGCTTTCATGAAATGACATTAAGACTGACTCATGGACATCACTCTCACAGCAGAGAGCTAAATGGAGAGTGGCAGTCAAGTAATGAAAGCAGTCTTTGTCGCATCGTGACCGACAGCATGATGATGATGATTATTAATTATGTAATTGTCTTGTAAAATTGTAATTGTTATCTACTCTGTTTGTAATTGTTCTGATATATGTCAACTAACAACTATAACATCTAACTACTATTGAAGTCTGCGGTGGGTTGAGGCGAGGGGAGTGAGCGACCTGGGGGGCGAAGTGGTCGACTACTAGGCAGGCACCCTTCTGTTTGCCACTTCTCCCTCCAGGTGCTGCTGCCATCGCCCTGCATCTGTTCGATTCCTCACCGAATCCACATTGCAACATGGCCAATGTATAAGATATGGCCATAGAACTACCTTAACTTGCACAACAGTTAGATAATGCATGTTTAATTAAAGTTGCATAGTCCGATGGTTTTGAATTTCTGTATTCTTTCTGAGATAAATATATTAGATCGATCACTAGTATCTACTTTACATTAGGTCAAGGCTACTTATATTTTAAATGGTAGACTTTTGAGATATTTTGAGTGCAAACATGGAAAATTTGTTTTGGCACGCTTGCGAAAACTCTGAGACCATAGACTTCTACAGTAACAGGTTCTGTTAAATTGACTCAGTATTGCCTTCTACGCAGAAACAAATGCTTAATAAGTGCATCAGTATCTAAGTTAGATATGTCAAATGAAATCTAGATAATTGGTTTGGTTTTGAAAATTTGATATTTCATCGGACTATGCAGCTTTAACTTACGGATTAACTTACAGATCCTCTTCTGGCTGATCTAGGCCCTATTGGGCCTCTAATGCCAGCTCGTTATGGCCAAAAAATACCTATTAATGGTGATTGTGTTTGTAAGCAAATTAACACTGACTCGTCTTACAATGTGTGTCACGTTCTCCATTACACAATGCAGTCTCGGTGGCAGGTGAGTGGTCTGACTCTTGTCACCGTGTTTGCCTTTTTATATGCATGCTTTCTGAGATCATTTGTTTGACATTGCAGGATAGTTTTCATCTTCGTACACCCAGTTAAAAGTCTGAGTTAATTTGCATGCCCCAGTTTGAGATCTGAATGGATTTAGCATAAATTAAAGTTGCATAGGCTGATGGTTTTGGACAGTAAAGTCGAGGAGGTGGTGAGGACGCCTTGGTTCGCGAACACCCAGCATGACTCTACGGCTGTTCTTCAATGAGTGGGGGACCAGACAGGATGGCCGAATGAGTTAGAGCGTCTGTCTCCAGTGTCGGTAGACCATGGGATCGTGGGTTCGAGCCATGGTCGAGTCAAACCAATGACTTAAAAATTTATACTTGTCACTTCCTAGCCAGGCGCTCAGCATTATTAAGATAGGGCAAGGACTGGTTGGCTCAGTGTCAGGATAATGTGACTGAGTGGCCTATCAAGTCATGGTGCTGGTGGCGTGGTCTCCCAGTGGGGAAGCACTATAAAGTCACCATGAGTGCGCACTGTCACAAGTCGGTACATGTCCTGATATGACCTTAGATGTTGCTAGGATGTAAAACAACAACAAACAAACATCAATGACTGGGGTGTTGTTATGCAATTTGTTGTTCAGATTCTCGTCCCATTCATGTTGCCTATGGCTGGATGCGGTGGCCGAATCGGTAGAGTGCAGGCTTCCTGTGCAGAAGGTCATAAATTTGAAACCGGGCCGAGTCAAACCAATGACTTCAAAAGTGTATACTTGTTGCTACCTAGCCTGGCACTTAGCATTACTAGGATATGGCAAGGAATGGCTAGCTCGGTATCGGGATAATGTGAGTGAGTTGGATATTGAGTCATGGTGCTGGTGACCTGGTCTCCCAGTCCAGCAGCACTATAAAGTCACCATGAGTGTGCACTGTCACAAGTTGGCGCCCATCCTGATATGACCTTAGGCAGCTGTCCTATGCATTAGTTCTTGTCTCTGTCATCAGAGGGCGGGTTGGTGATAAAAATCGTCTATAACACATTTTCTGCACAGACTGAGGCTGTTTTCCTATGCATTAATTGTCCCTTATGGTTGGTAGTAGAAATCATCTATAAAACATTTTCTGCTATGCATTAGTTCTTACCACTGCCATCAGATGGCGGGTTGGTGGTAGAAATAGTCTGTAAGACCTTTTCTGCACAGACTGAGTCTGGTATCCTATGCATTAGTTGTCACTGCTGGTTGGTGGTAAAAATCGCCTATTGTGTTTTGCTTTTTTTTAAGTTGAACAAAATACCAAAGTGATTGCGTCCAATTTATTTAATTATACTCAGTTGTAGGCGTTTTTTTAAATGTGAGTAGTGCATGAAAATGGTGATTGTGCAATGTTAATAGCATGTAATACCCCTGTCACACTACGACATAATGAGTCAACGTGAGCCTAACGTGGTGATATTTCGTCATTACGTTGATGTACGTTGGATTACGTTATGATGACGTCATAATGACGTTAGAGTGACGTCGAGCTACGTCACGTTACGTCGTGTTACGTCGAGATACGTCGAGGTTTTGGACATGTTCAAAAGTTTCGACGTAGGTCGAACGTAAGGGTTTTACGTTCGCCGTACGTTCTGTTCACGTTCAGCGAACGTCAATGACGTTAAACGGACGTTATTCCAACGCTCCTCACTACGTTCAACTACGTTCCACTACGTTGACCCCCATTAAACCAAGTGCAAATGCCCACGGGGCGTAATGGGAACGTCAGGACAACGTCAGGAGAACGTCAGGAGAACGTCAGGAGAACGTGCATTCAACGTACGTTCAACGTCTCATGACGTAGCTAATGTCACGTAACGTTCTTCTGACGATGGAATAACGTTCATAACGTTCCGTCAGCGTCATTACGTTCACCTCTCTCGTCGAATGACGGTATCACTACGCTTTACCGACGTTACTCTCTCGTCCACTACGCTGCATCCACGATCAACTTCTGCCCAAATTTGCATACTACGCCGAGAAGTTCAACGTTCTTCACGTTCTCCCTACGTTGACGTCGTTACGTCGTAGTGTGACAGCCCCATAAGTAGTATACTGAAATGCTGACAACGTCAGTTGTTGTTTTCAAAGGTTTCTATTTGGTTTTACAAGCTGCTACTATTAGTTGTGTACTTACTTTATGAATGTCCCTTTTTATTTGGGAGAAATAGACGTCCTAGAATACAAGCTAGTCTGAGTGAGTAGCTATCACTTCTGATTCACCATTACAGTAGGATCTGTCTTCACAGGACAACTCAGCATTCAGACCAAAGTTGGCCTGACATAGCAGGTGTCCTTTCATCAGTGGGACAGACAAATGAGACAAAAATGAAAAGCACTACTACTGGACATAGCTTCGACAAAAGTATGCATATGTTCATTTGTTTTCGAAGATTCAAAGAAAAGTTTCATACATATGGAAACATGCACATGAAGTGGTATATGTAATGCATCAAATATCAGAATGGCTGTAGTGACTAGTGGTCAATTAAGGTGATTTTGAAAGTCCACAATTTGGTGTGTATTGGGTAAGAGGTCAGGTGCAAAAACCCTAAAATCCATTTTAGTTGCTCTCTTTCAAATAAAATTTGTTGTCATTCTTTACTGGTAAAGTCTGTCAATTTCATATTGGGTAATGCATTATATAGGGGATGTATTGGCTTCTCTTAAAAAGACAGATGTGATTATCAGAATGATGGTAGCTTCAGCTCAAACATGGTAATCATCGTTTCATTTCGGCTCGAATGGCGTTTGTCGGTTTTTGCGCCTGAACTCTTCATGTGTATGCATGTTCTTAGACATAGTTAAAAATTCAAATCATTCCATTTACTGAACGATGTAGTTTTGTACATGAATCTGGAGAGGACTACATATGGTTTCAAGCTTCCGTATAAGAGTCCTTAAGGGAGGACTGAAGCTGTGACCCGGTGTCACAGTTTCAGCGCCCGGTCAGTTTCAGTGCCCGGTCAGTTTCATGCGCATGCGTCAAAATCTAACATCATCGTCACTAACCTTATAAATTTAATATAATGTTTTTGGTAAAGATGTTTTCTACATGTGTACATGTATTTCACTTTTCCTGTATTTTCTGTATGAAGATTGCTAGCGACCATTGACAATGCCTTGAGTTTGACGGTACGCGCAGTGCAAAACCTTAGTTTTATTCAAAATTAATACTAATCAAGAACCCTAACCTTATAAATTTAATACAGTCTTTTTGGTAAAGATGTTTTCTATATGTGTACCAAGCGATTTGTTAATAGGTGGTGTAGTTTTAGAGATATTTCATTTTTGCTGTATTTTCTGTATGAAGATTGCTCACGACCATTGACAATGCCTTGAGTTTGAGTCTATACGGGCCGTGGAAACTGACCGGGCGTTGAAACTGCGACACCGGCATGTTTATACACCGGAAGTTGGCGGTGGTGCTCCTCCGGGTCCTAGCCTTCACTAGTCCGATGGTTTTGAGTTTCTGTCATTTTCTGAGATAAATATATTAGGTTGATCTTTATAATCTACCTTACTTTAGTTTGAAGTAACTTTGATCTTAAATGGCTAACTTTTGATATATTTGAAGTACATGTATTTTGGCAAAAACACCCAATCACTGACCCCATAGGCTTCTGCAGTGATAGATTCTATTAAATTGCCTCAGTATTCCCTTTTATGCGGCGACAAGTGTTTAATAAGTGCACCAGTATCTAAGTTAGATATGTAGAATCAAATTTAAGTCAGTGTTTTGGTTTTGAAAATTTGATATTTTCATCGGACTATGCAGCTTTAATCTCAATTGTACCGCAGAGACAAATTCTCCCTGGTGTCAAAACTTGGCACGGTTCTTGGCAGACATTTGCTTCTGATGTAGATTGTAGTGAAATTGTCCGAGCAAATATTTCACATTAGATAAAGTAAAGAACTACTTCCTGTGTGTGTGTTCACCACTTCCCTCACTCTCTGACACCCAAGGTACAGAGAGCTGATGCTGGTCATCCACCCTGACCTAATTAGTAACCCCCGACCCGCAGCAGGGCCCACTGCTATACCACCAGTGCACCACGCACACGCTTACCACTCCACCGTGTACGCCCCCCCCCCCCCCCCCTGTGTCTGGCATGTACACTGCGTCAGTTTCCTGGATTGATGCAGTGTGATTCCACCTAACAAAGCCAGAAGTCTGAGTAGCGACCTGCTGGGTCCCAGCGTCGGTATCTTGGAAGACTCATATTGGGAGACAATGAATGATAAATGATGCAAAATGTTAATCTTATTTTTGTTAATCATCTGTTTCAGTCCACGCGCTAAGAAAGGTCCTGGGGATGTTCAGCAGCAGGTAATCGAACCAGCATCTAATGGAGGTAAGAGTAAGGCCCTTTCAAGAACGATAAATACTACGATAGGTCATTCTCTATGACTTTCACAGTGTCAGTCATGAATAAGATCATAGCCACCAGGCCAGTACTTAGTGTTCTGTAATAAGTATCCAGTGGGTGTGTTTGTTTGTTTATCACTTTTATTGTTTACTACAATAACTTGTTCACTCGTTAAAGTTGATTTTTTATTAGTCTAAGATCTTAGTTATATAGGACGAAGGCCCAAGTAGTCCCCCCCCCCACCACCACCCCCACCCCAATAAACAATATTGTATAACTTTTATTGTTTACTACAATACCTTTTTCACTCATTAAACTTGGTTTTTTATTAGGCTAAGATCTTAGTTATATAGGACGAAGGCCCAAGTAGCCCCCCCCCCCCCCTCCCCAATAAACAATATTGTATAACTTTTATTGTTTACTACAATAACTTGTTCACTCGTTAAACTTGGTTTTTTATTAGTCTAAGATCTTAGTTATAATATAACTTATATAGCTATAAAACTTATATATAACTTATATAGGACGAAGGCCCAAGTAGCGCCCCACCACCTCCACCCAAATAAACAATATTGTATACCTTTTATTGTTTACTACAATAACTTGTTTACTCATTAAGCATTTTCTTAATTATTCTAAACCTTTAGTTATATGGACTGAAGGTTCAAGCAGCTCTCCACAGGAGAAGGCTTTAAAGTTTGCACAGAGGGTGTCTTTTAGGCTTGTACTTAATATTTATTTGTTTCGTTTTTCTTTTTTCAGAAGGACGAATTGCAAACACCCAGGTAATTATGCATTTAATATCCATATTGTTTGTTGGTGTACGAATCTGAAGTGTAGATAACTGCAAGGGGCTTATTTTGGGGGGGGGGGGTTCTTGAAATATTAGAAATGGTGGTGTTTACTGTGTGTTGTTTTGTTGTTGTTTTTTATTTGTTTATTTGTTTAATGAAGGAGGCTTCCTCTGTTGACCTGTTTGTATTTTGAGACAGTTTGTCAGACATGCAGCACTGATATCTGATTATCATAAACATTGCTGCCATATTAGTAATAATAATAGTACCGGTAAGAAAAAAGAATATATGTAGGGGTTATTACGTAATAGATTTCATCTGAACAAATCCAAAACCAGACTCATGAGATAACTGAAAATAACTCCACAAGAATAGTCTCACCACTGATATTAGAAAGAACACACAAGTTAAATAGAAAATTGCCATAATCTTTCTATTTTCTGGTACCAATGTAAAATAAAAAGTCGCTGAGTTCAATGTGATCAAATTTGCAAAATTATGTTTTTAGAACAATGAATTTAAATTAAAGACGAAATTACTTAGGTTTTATTTGATTAAAGTCCATCAAAATTATCCATATCCTTAGTAGGCCTACTATCCTTTTAAGTATTTACTAATTCACTTATGTATTTTATTGTGTCAGTATGTTTCAAAATTTCTGGAAGTCTGTTTTGATCATGCGTTATTAATGTTTATTAGGAAGTATTTGCTTGGTTAAGTGCAACATTTGTATAATATTTTGCCTTTGTTTTTGTTGTGTTTTTTTTTGCAATAGAAGTCGGAGTTAACATATGTACCACATGTTTGATGTGTCACTAAGTATCTATATATTTCTATCCAATTTATTTTTCTCACAACAAAATATTACCACCGCCCCCACTCAGGATGAAACTGCATGTGGGTATTGTCTACCACTCCTTCCTTCCACCCCTCCACCGCCCACCTCTCTGTCCGTCGCGCAACCACCAAACTATGTTCAGCTCGTGGTAAAGAGGCAGCCGGGCAAGATGCATGTCCACCAATCATCTCGCGTCATTGCTCAGCGTGTAAGGCGAAGAACCGAAGAGTTTTATGACCACGTCACTGGTCAGACTGTTCTCAGAACACTTGAATTTACAGAGAAGGAGATAGAGTATGAGGTATATATATACCTTATTCCTACATGGCCTAGTCCAATCGAAAGTGAGGCTTGTGCAGGCTTCACTTATTTGCTTAATAAGCAATTACATTATGCAATGTGCATAAGTAAAGCGATGAATGTGTAATTGTGATGGTGAGGGGATGGATAATTTGCAACTTCTGAAACCATCCAAAACGCCAAAGTAATATCGAATATAAATTCATTATCTTCGATAGCAGATATTTTGCCAAATTGATCACATTGATTCCGTAAGCTATAGTTGGGCAACCCAAGGGACAAGTTTGTTTGTTGTTGTTTCATGTCCTAGCAACATCTAAGGTCATATCAGGACGGGTACCGATTTGTGACAGTGCGCACTCATGACGGCTTTATAGTGCTGCCCCACTGGGAGACCAGGCTGCCAGCACCATGACCTGATATCCCACTCAGTCACATTATCCTGACACTGAGCCAACCAGTCCTTGCCCTATCCTAATAATGCCGAGCGCCCAGCTAGGAAGCGATAAGTATAAATTTTTAAGTCATCGGTTTGACTCGACCAGGGTTCGAACCCATGGTCTACCAACACTGGAGACGGGCACTCTAACTCATTCGGCCATCCCGTCTGGTCCCCAAATGACAAACTATGGCAAGACTTTTTAATCTACAAAGTATCATAATATAATACTGACAGTTTAACGCTTTGTAAACTGATCATGTTATCAGAATCGCCTCAGTAATTCTTGGCCATTTTCTTTTTATTACTGCACAATTCTGGTTGTTGGTGCCATCATATGAATAAGGTCTATTAATACTGAGTTTGGATGGTTGTTAGGTGGGATAGAGAGAGGGTCAGGGTCTAGTTTAGTTTGTTTCATTTGTAAATTATGCACCTCAGATACTTATTGCCATTTCGTCACCAATCTATTTTTCTCAATGATTAATAGTGAATTTGAAGCCTTTTGACTTTGATTCATGAACTAATGAGGGATGAGAGATCGATGTGATTCCATAGATTTCCGTTACTTTTGATAATCGCCGATTAACTATCACGAAATGCCAACGCTATATATATATATATGACAGCAATTGGTCAGTCAGAATCCTATTGTCATATGACCTTAGAACTCACTAGGACATAAAACCCAAACAAACAGAAAAGGAAGGATTCATTGGAAATAGAGAAAAGGCAAATTGGCAACACGCGCGATAATAGTCACAACAAGGATAGTGGAATGCTCTCCAAGGATAGTCTGTACTGACTGATCAGTGGAATGGAGCTAGGATAGTGCTTGGAGAGTACTGTATGAAACCTGACTTCCGGGAATTTTCCATGATCCGGTAACAGTGCTGAGACTACGGGAAAATATCTGTGTTTTTTGTGGAAATTGAATATTGGATAATGTGGGACAATAATTACTAGGATAAGGATTATTTATAGATTCCTCGTTAGATGTCTGCCTTTTTTTTTGGCGAGATGCCACTTTCATCCCTGAGTTAATTAATGCCACCTATCTCTTCCCTGCGTGACGTCACAGAATGAGCACTTAGAGCTCTAACCCAGTAGGTAGGGACTGATCTGTCCAAGACGATTAGTCTGAGGGTTCAATGACTATTCTTAGCACTTCTAAGTGCAACTCATTTGATATTTCTAGAATATGAATATTCTCTTATGGCATTGTCCAGTGGCAGAACAGAAAATCCCGTTTTAGGGTATTGTAATGGGCCATGCATGGTCTTTCCCCACACTGCCACGCACTCACGGAAGAACGCCAAGATTGAGTATCAGTACGCTTCAACTTGGTTTATTACGAAACCTCTCTGCTCTCCGCGGTGTGAACAGTCAACTGACCCGCCCCCTAATTTGCCAGGTCCCACGTCGCCTCTATAGGTGGGTGGGGGGGTGAGCTAGCCACACGCAGTAGAGGGGAGCCCCGTCGGGGGTCTGCCCGGTGGCTAGTCTGCTGCCACCTAGCGCAGTTCAGTGTAACTGCGTAGGTGGGCGGCATAGTCTCCGCCACCACTGCGTGGTAGTGGGGCTCATGTACAGAATACTACAGTATATACAATGTTTTATTGTTGTGTCTGGTCAATTGGATCTTTCTGAACATATTTCAGCCGGGTGTCAAACTATCACCTGTGAACAACGTTTTTGACAATCTAAATTCAAAATGGCCACCACAAAATATTGTTTTTGCAATATTTTGTCTGACGTTCTATTTTTTCATTAAATACTAACATAAAGGACATGGTAAAACTGGCACACACCTTTTTAGGCAGTTAAAATGGATTCCTTGTGTATGAAAATCTACAGTTTGCCACAAAAATCAGCAATGAGCGAAAATGTGGCAACAACAATATTTTGTGGTGGCCATTTTGAATTTAGGCTGTTAAAGAAATTACTCAAGGGTGACAGCTTGTCACCCGGCTGAACTATGTTCAGGGTGAAATCTACCAATAATAACAATATAACATTGTATATACTTTGAAACATAGTTCTTTAGAAAACCTCCATTATGCCACTGGACTATAGCGAATATTCATGTCAGGAATATAATCATCTTCAATCCAGGTGATTAGATCTTTAATGCACACCTAGTAGATTCTATATAGAATAACCACAGCTGGATATTCGTGCTATATAGCCTGGATAAGAATTGCTTAGATATTCTGCAGTCTTTTTAGTTGTAGGTAGTGGTAGGGTTCAGTAATAGAACCTTCCAGCCTCAAAATCTTGAACTTCATTTGCCCCAATTCAAGGCCTTGAAAAGCCTTGAATTTGACCTATTTTGGGTAATTAGTTTTGAAAAGCCTTGAATTACATTAAACTGCCCCAACTGATCTGAATTAGTCCGAAATCGCTATTCGCCATATTTTTTTTTTTCCTGCAATCCAACTGAAAATAGTCTTGAAATCCTATCAAAAACAGCCTTGAAAATCCTTGAAATAGTCTTGCATTCCATATCTTCACATGTATTCGGACCCTTTATAGCTCAACATGCTACCTGCAATGTGTGAAAAGTAGGTCATATTTGTGTCCGGTTCTACCCTCATGAGGAGCGACACTATCGTGTAGAAGAAACAAATGTATTGAATGAGGATTCCCTGACCTCATTCATAATTAGGTCACACCTGATTCCTGTATTCAAATAGCATAATCCGATGGTATTTAATTGTTGTCACATTTGAGTTAGATATATTTGGGTCATAATTATAACCTGCTCTACTTTAATTTGTGAAATTACTTGAATGATATACCGGACGTGGTCGTCCAGTCGGTAAAGCGCAGGCTTTCCGTGCGGAAGGTCGGGAGTGAGACACTTTTTCTCCAACTTTTTACATAGGGTTGTAATTTACCTCTGAACAGAGTCAGAGGTGAATCTTTTATCTACGGTATCTAGAGAGATCAAATTTAAATAAGAGTTTTAGTTTTAGAAAATATTATGCTTTCATCTAGATAAATGATTCACCCCGTACTTGCAGTACACGGGTGAATACCAACCCTATATAAAAGCTGTCAAAAAAGCGAGAACATGAAAAGAGAACCTAATTTCACAATCTAAGAAGCAACAATTATTCTTTTTATATGTCTTCATATTTCCCTGCTAACTTTGAGTTGAAAAATATAATAAAACATATAATTTAATAGAATTTAAAAGTGAAATTGATGGCGTTCTATGGCCGCCATCTTGTCTTTTTGCATTCTCTCCAATTTCACCAATTCTGTGCTGATATAAATATCCATTTGATACTGGAGACAGGCATTCTACTTCCTGTTCCATACTAAGGCTATTTTCGCCCATATTTATACTACGATGTCGTTCACCCGTGTACTGCAAGTACGGGATGAATCCTTTATCTAGCTTTCATGGGATTATGCAGCTTTAAGTACTTCATCGTTAACATATTTTCTATTACTTTGAACATGAGTGTTACAGACGCAACATAGAAAATTTATTTGATCCGGAGGCAGATAATAATTCAATCCTACCATTGTTGTAATCCATTTCCTGTCAGGCCCGCAAAAAACAATGGCCCCCCCCCCTATAAAGTGTAAAGCCCAAGTCACATCTACCCGGATCAGGGGCCGGACGAGCCCCAGACCGTGATCTGGCATGGTCCGTGACGATCCGGGGTGACCCATGGCTCATCCGTGGCTGGGCCTTGGTGATCCGGTGTGATCCGTGGCTGGTCCGGCCTCGTCCAGGGTCTGCCCCGGATGTTTTAAAATGTTTAAAACATCCAGGGCGGTCTGGGTATTTTGCGATCTGGGCTCGATCTGGCATCGTCCAGGATGATCCGGGGGTCATCCGGGGGTCATCGGGGTAGTCCGGTGGTGCTCCAGGGGTAGTCTGTGTACCGTGCAGGGCCACGGTTTAACCTGAACCAGCCCCGGACTAGCCCAGACATAGCCACGGACAACTCCCGGACTGCCCGGATAAGACGCAGACAAGCCGGGTGAGCACGGATTAGCCATGGATCGCCACGGAGCAAGTCCACTTCAAGTCCGGGACTACTCCGTGGACACACCAGGTAGTCCGGGGGGTGGTCCGGCTCAGTCCAGGGCAATCCGGCCTCTGGTCCGGGGCTAGTCTGTGGCTCATTCGGGTAGGTGTGACTGCGAGGCAAAAAATGACCGAAATAGTGATTTTATCCGGGGCTGTCCAGGACAGTCCGGGCGACTGGTCCAGGACAGTCCGGGCGACTGGTCCGGGGGTGGTCCGGCTCAAAATCCGGGGCTCGTCCGGGTAGGTGCGACTGGGGCTTTAGCTTTCTGGACTAGTTTTCTGATGTTCGGCGCCAGGTGGCAGCACAAACCGGCTACGTGTTTGTTTATTAAGTTCCTAATTTTGTCACCAGGTGGAGACGACAAACCAGCAGATTGTTGAGCTCCAGATACAAGACGGACCCAAAGTGGTTAATGGCGGATTATGAGGGCCAGCACTCGCTTCAGCTCAACTATGGTCAGTTATATCGATTTGTTTCCTCTTTTAATTCACATGATGACTGTCTCCCCCCCCCCCCCCCACCACACTTTCCTTCTATAATAACTCATGTCCACCTCTACCTGGGCGCGGTGGCCGAATCGGCAGAGCGCTGGCTGCGTGGGCCTCGTGTGCGAGAGATTGGGAGTTCGGTTCCCGGTCTAGTCAAACCAATGACTTATAAAATTGATACTTGTCGCTTCCTAGCCTGGTGCTCAGCATTCGTAGGATAGGGCAATGACTGGTTAGCTCAGTGTCAGGATAATGTGACTGAGTGGTGTATTGGGTCATGGTGCCAGTGGCCTGATTTCCGAGTGGGGAAGCACTATAAAGTTGCCATGAATATGCACTGTCACAAGTCAGTGCCTGTCCTGATGTGATCTTATATGTTACCAGGACGTAAAACTCCAACAAGCAACCAACCAACCGTTCCCATAGTTACCCCAACAGCCCTGAGACAGGGCTGTGAACAACCCATTAGAAAAAGTGTCTAACGGCTGGGTAAAGGTAGATACAAGATTCACCCCGTACTGCTGCAGTAGGGGTGCAAACCAACCCTATGTAAAAGCTGTCAAAAATGCGGGTCAATGAAATGAGAGCCTAATTTCACAATCTAAGAAGCAACATTTATTCTTTACATATGTCTTATTGATAGCCCGCTATCTTTGAGTTGAAAAATATAATATAATAGCTAGTTTAATCAGATTTAAAAGTGAAATCGATGGCGTTCTGCAGCCACCATCTTGTCTTTTTGCATTCTCTCCAATTTCACCAACTCTGTGCCAATATATGCAGCCATTTGATACTGGAGCCACGGTTTCTAGTTCAGATTCCATACTGAAGCTATTTTCGCCTGTATTTACACTACCTTGTCCTTCACCCGTGTACTACAAGTACCGGGTGAATCTTTTATCTAGGGTAAAGGATGTTTTGTTTGTTGTTGTTTTACGTCCTAGCAACATCTAAGGTCATATCAGTATGGGTACTGACTTGTGACAGTGCGCACTCATGGTGACTTTATAGTGCTGTCCCACTGGGAAACCAGGCTGCCATCACCATGACCCAATATACCACTCAGTCACATTATCCTGCCACTGAGCTAACCAGTCATTGCCCTACCCTATTAATGCCGAGTGCCAGGCTACAAAGCGACACATATCAATTTTATAAGTCATTGGTTTGACTATAATCATTGCATTAAAATATCAACTTTATACAAATGTAGTACTCCCTGCTGAAGTTAAGTAAAGTGACATAGTCCGATGGTTTTGCGTTTCTATCATTTTCTTAGATAAATACATATTAGGTTGATCGTTATAAGTAACTTTGATTTTAAATGTCTAAGTCTTTAGATATTTGAAGTATAATCATGCATTAAATTCATAATTAATTTTGGCATGCTTCCCAAAACTGTCCTGGTAAGCTTCAGCAGTAGCAGGTTCAATTAAAATGACTTAGCATCAATCAATCAATCAATAGTTCCGTCCTCTAGTCGAGGGTTGGATGCAATGGTTCTCCACTTGTCCCGATGGTGTGCTGTTCTGATAGACTGTGAATAATTCAAGCCTGTCCACTGTGAAATATTTGTAAACCATGATGTTCTTGGTATCCCTCTCCCTCTGCTGCCATTCACCTTCCCTTCCAACAATGTACGGTAGATTGAACTCTGACGAATGATGTGGCCAAAATAAATAAGTTTCTTTGTATGTATAGTGGCAAACAAGCTTTTCTTATTTTTAATTTTTCTGAGAACTTCTTTGTTGGTGATCTTCTTTGTCCATGATATTTTCATCATCCTTCGATAAGTCCACATCTCAAATGCTGCTAAACGTTTGTACATTTTCTTAGAGATTGTCCATGTCTCAGCCCCATACATTAGAGTAGACCACACATAACACTGAAGAATACGCTTCCTTGTTTGTATTAATATCTTACTTGATGTTAACACTCTATACATTTTGGAGAATGTTGTTCGGGCTATTGTTATCCTTCTTTTAATTTCTTCCTCACATCTCCCATCATTTGTAATCTTGTGTCCGAGATATATGAATTTGGATACTTGTTCTATGTTTGTGCCATCTATGGTTATATTGACATTTGGTTTATCTGTCTTTTTACTTATAACCATTGTTTTGGTCTTCCTGGCATTCATCTTCATGTTGAATAGTATTCCAGCTTTATTGATTCTATTCACTATATCTTGTAGGTTTTTCTCACTGTCTGCTAGTATTACACTGTCATCAGCATATCTAAGATTGTTGACGTTCATGCCACCTATTGTCACTCCCTTGCAATCTTCAATGTGTCTGAAAATCATCTCTGTGTACAGGTTAAATAGACATGGTGACAATACACACCCCTGTCGAACTCCTCGTTTAATCATAACTTCATCCGATAGGCCCTGCTCCATTTTTATAAATGCATGTTGTGTCCAGTATAAGTTCACAATTAGTTTAATGTCTTTGCCATTGACACCAATATCTTGTAAACATTTGATTAACAGTTCATGATTGACTCGGTCGAAGGCCTTCTCATAGTCAATAAAGCAGGCATAAACATCCTGGTTCACTTCACAATAACGTTCACAAATCATTCTCATATTGAAAATCCCTTCATGTGTACCTCTTCCAGATATAAACCCACTTTGTACGTTACTGATTTGTTCTTCAATTTTCTGTCTGTTTCTCAGTAAAATTATTTTCAGGATCATCTTCAACATATGACTCATCAGGCTTAGTGTTCTGTACTCAGAACACAATGTTGGTTTTAGCTTCTTTGGGAGTCATACAAATATGGATTCATTCATATTCAATGGTATAAATCCAGTCTCATAGATGTCATTTACTAGCTTATGAATGATTTGAATCCCCACTTCATCTAGTCCTTTTATCATTTCTGATGTTATCTGGTCACTTCCAGGAGCCTTACCTGACTTTAGATCATTGATAGCCTTCTCAACCTCTGATACTAATACTAATAGCATGCCCTTCTATATTGCAACAATTACTTATTAAGTTTGCCAGTATCTAAGTGGGTTAAAATCTAAATAAACGTTTTGCTTTTGAAAATGTAATGCTTTTATCGGACCATGTAGCTTGAATCTGCGATCTAAGGAGGCTGTAACAAACCACAATGGGATGGGATCCTCTCCCACTGCGTATATGTACATAATAGGCTAAGTTATCATATACAGGTTAGGAAAAAACTTGAAAAAAAAAAAAAAACGAATATAGAAACTACTAACACACAAAACCGCAAAGGTTGGCCCGAGAAAGATCAGGTAAAGACTCCGGAGTACGGGACCAGACCAATCCAGTATCACAGCTGTCCAGCGTTGAAAACAAGCACCCTCACGAGAGCTTATACGTTATGGGCAGAATAAAAAACTTGTCACAAAAAAAAAAAAAACTTCAACATGCTTGCATACTCCATACAACAGGTCTATTGCGACTATTTCAATATTCTACAATATTTAGGGGATAATTGTAGTCTTTAAGATAATCGATTTGTTGTGACATGGCACATGTGCCGTTGCGCAGTCTGTAGGTTTTTTTTTCTGACTGGGCAGGTCGCTTATCATTGCAGTGGATACCAACATAAAGATTTATACCACCATAAATAGTGCCACAACTATAAAGATTGATACCACCATCAAGATTGAATTCAACATAAAGATTGACACCACAAGATTGATTCCGCCATACAAATTGATATCACCATAAAGGTTGATATGACCATAAAAATTAATGCCACTATTAAGATTGATACCACCATAGGGATTGATACCACTATGAAGATTGATACCACTAAGAAGATTGATATTACCGTGAAGATTGATATTACCATGGAGATTGATATTACCATGAAAATTGATATTACCATGAAGATTGATATTACCATGAAGATTGATATTACCATGAAGATTGATATTACCATGAAGATTGATATTACCATGAAGATTGATATTACCATGGAGATTGATATTACCATGAAGATTGATATTACCATGAAGATTGATATTACCATGAAGATTGATATTACCTTGAAGATTGATATTACCATGAAGGTTGATATTACCATACAGAATGTGTTTAATATCAACACATGTGTTGTCCTTTTCTTTCTGCATTTAATCAAATTGGTTTTCTTTTTTTCTTTCTTTTCAGGATGCAAGTCAGCGGCTGCTGCCAAGCTAGTCCGGCTGGGACCTGCGCAACAAACCATTCCAGTCACGTGACTACAACAAACAAAATGGCTTCCTCAATAGTTCAACTCGTCACGCAACAGAGGGCGCCTCAGTATTTGCACTCACAGCCACCAGACGGCAGAGCAGGTGGCTGAGGTTTTAAACTTTTACCCAACCACCCCCAACTCCCACACATTCTTTGAAAACATTGTTTTGGGTGGAGTGTTTTTTCTTTTTCTGTTAAAGGTATATTCTAATCTATTTCATAAACACAATAATTGTTTACTAACTGTCAATAAGTAGGAGGGTATGAGCACGGGAGCGCCTTCAACTATGTCCTTAAAAAAGAACAAAAGGAAGAACTTGCACTCCATCCGTCAGTGTAAAACAAAAGATGGTTAGATTCTGGTTGATGTAATAGTGTTATTTCACTGCCACAGATTTAGGACTGTATTAGATGGAGGGAGTGTGGCAGGAATGTGGCAGGGAGGGGGGGCATCAAGTGTAAATAATGAGTCAATCAATGAAAATGAGTCACCATGTATATTCGGTGCTTATCCACTTGGGTTTGTGACAGCAACATTGCATCGCTTTGTCACCAAGAAAAGCACCATCACTGTCTGGTCTTACGTTATCATTTGGTTTTCCTAGTTTCTGAATAAAATTATCATTGTTTAAATAATTTTTTCGATGAATTTCCTCTCAATCTTTTTTTTTCTTACAAAAGAAAAGTGTGTGTGTGTTGACTTTGCATTCAATGATTTTCATGGAAAACATTCCTCCCTGGAAAACATGTATATATATATATATATATATATATATATATATATATATATATATATATATATATACATATAAATGTTTATATATTATATATGTGTGTATATGCCTATATATACGTGTATATATATATATATAAATATATATATATATATATATCATTTATTTCCTGTGCTGCATTAGGAGCGTGAAAGCAAAACAAAATGTCTGCTCTGCTTTGAAGCGAGTCCAAATTGAACTGCTCGATATCTATCCAAGTATGGCGAAATCTACGTAAAGCATCCACCATCATTGTCATATTGTCAGCCAATCAAAACAGTGGGATTGTAAAGGCTGCGGTTCTAGTCACAAACCGGTACTAACTTCAGATGATAGTCTTCCTCCACTACATTCTACGATGTGTTCTTTTTCTGTCCTTAATTGTGTGTTTGTTTTTAGTCAGGTGCGTGGTCAGTTGTTAACGCAGTGCCTGTTCGTGTATCCGCTGTGCAATTGTTCAGCTGATCTCATCTAGTCGACCTTCCATTTTGTTACAAACAAAACAGATTAGTAAAGGACAGAGCGCGACAAATCCTCAGAGACCAGGGCCACGTTCAGGGTGCGTCTCGGAGATGTCTCGGCAATGTTTTTTGGCTTATTTCCGTTCAGATAGGAGACAAAAAGTGCCTCGAAAATAGCTGCCGTATTCAAGGGTTTCAGCCAATCACAGAACAGCTTTTCCATTGCAAATGGACACCGCCTATGGGGGCAGCCATTTTCGAGACAACAAACTGCCTTTGCCATTCAGACTAGCGTGACGTCAGGGCCATCTCTGAGGCGCCTCCGAGACAGACCCTGAACGCGGCCCAGGACATGCGGAAATTCAGTCAGCTGTAGTTCTAATGTCAACTCATTTTCAGTGACAATCCCTAATTGGTACTTTTATAATAGTATGCCGAATGCAAGGGCGTAGCCTGAAATGAGTTTTCTTTAATTGTAACAATAAAGTTATTCGCGTGTGCTTACAGGACATTTTTTAATTGAAAACACAAACCAATTTTGTCCCTTTTTTTCATTTTGAAAAGAACATTTGGAAGCTAAGTCAGTAAATGTGTTGTGGTGATATATACACAAGCAAGTCTATTCCTGCCCACCACGCGCATGCGCATTCCTCGGTCAGTGTGCAATAACGGCCAGATCCCCACTTGGAAATCGTCACGTGACGAACAACCGGAAGTGTTGAAAGCAGCGGAGGGAATTCTAAATATAGATTAGCTAAAAGCTACATAGTCCGATGAAAGCATCAGATTTTTTTTAACCCAAAACACTTATGCTAGATTTGATCCTACATATTCAACTTAGATACTGGTACACTGGTTAAACCGTTATTATGGAATAGAATGAATGCTAAGTCAATTTAATAGAACCTGTTACCGTTGAAACCGACGATGTCCGGGAATTCAATGTAGACGCCCAACAAAATTAATTTGACATGTTTTATTTTTTCTTGAAGATTTATACTGCCTATCATGGATAAGGCTGAATAGACTTCTTTTCACCATTAGACAGTTTGTCGATAGAAAGCCCGAGCCTACACTTTTACCGATCCAAGGGATTTTTAACCTCCCACACCACATAGACATCGTATAAGAGCAACTGGCCTTTGATGACGCTGTAAGTTAAAGTTTTCGCCTCAAATGCATCTCCGATATTAGTTTACTCAAATAAAAGGTATTTCAACTTAAATTAAAGTTGATTATAGTGATCAGCCTAATATATTTATTTTAAAATAATATGGCAGAAACTCAAAGCTATCGGACTATGCAGCTTTAACTAGCTAAATCTGCCACTGCGATAGGTTGTATGTTGGTAGGGAAGGGGTGTGAGGGGGGGGGGGGGGTATTGATTCTAGATGTGCTAAACCAGCGAGCATTAAGTAGGTCTAGAAGAATGCTGTCACAAATACACAACAATTTGACATATCTGATAAACACAGTGTAAAAAGAATTAGGCCTACTTATTCCAACCCACCTCCCCACGTAGAACTTCTAGCTGACAGTATTGGCTTTCCAGCAAAGTTTATGTTACCATGGCAACCCCGAACAGCTGTTAAATTCCTCATGCCATGTCAATGTGAAATCGATTGTATTAAATCTGATATCTCTATGAAGCTGCGGCTATCAAACGCTAATTTAGGAAATCATGTCAGTTGCAATGAGATGCTTGTGTAACGTGGGTAAATTCTATAATACTCAAAAATTGGTGTCTGACTAATTATGATCAATGAAAGGCCCAGAACCCATTTTTTGCTTGGAATTAAATGATGTGTTGTTTTTATTACTTCGTGTTTACATTTTCATACTAAAGGGAACTCTATGGCTATATCCACATGCTTTGTGATTGTGAAGTGGTTATATCAAGTAAAAAATAAACAAGCTACAGATGGGGTGGCCAAATGAGTTGAGCGCCCGCTTCTTGTGTGACAGGTTGTGGGATTTAAATGCCAACCCGCTCAAACCGATGACTTAAAGATTTACATTTGTCGCCACCTAGCCAGGTACTTGGCATTACTAGGAAAGAGCAGAATGGGGAAGACCATTTGTCCACAATTGAAATTTTACTCCGCTTAATCAATGAATGACACCAAAAAGAGAGAAAAATCTAACAAAAAACAGGATCGCCATGTATATAAAGTGTTTTAAGATTACCCACAAACACAACCCTTTGTATCTGCCTCTAGATCTAGCAATGCCAGTGATATTTAATAGATGCATTAATCCCTATTAGTATTGAACAGCTCACATGCAAATTGCTCCAACTACAATGAGGTAATTGGGGTCCCAATTCAATTCCAACTGAAGTCCTAATTTAGAGAGTCTCACTACACACTATTGAAATGTCCCATTCCCTCCCCATGATCCACATGGATAGTTATCATAGTCACTCTCTACATTGGAATATCCTGGCGTCGCGTAGTGTAACCACTAATCCCCTATCCCCAACCTCCCCCTCTCCCCAACTCCTTGCCTCCACTCCGCTCCCTGTGTAGGTGGCGCCTTTCACGATATATTATGCTTACTTAACCGTTATTTTAATGGCAGTGCCTGGGTTAAAGGTCAAAGGCCAAAAGGTGGGCTCAGCAATTCATTCATGCTAAAATCGTAACTGCCATATCTTATGTAGAATTCAACCTCTATGTCATAATATGTGTCATCACATTTTCTATCCATTTCTTTAATACATTTTTTTATAGTAATTTATCTGTGTGATGTAGATACTGTGACCTGATGGATCGAACTGTGTATATATATGTATATATATATAAATATATATAGGCTACACATATTGGTATATGTACATCTGTATGTGTGTGTATATATGTATATATATATATATATATATATAAATATATATATAGGGGCCTAGCCTATGCGGATGGAATAATAAACCACTATTGGAATAAACTGCGATGGAATAAATCTCTATAAAACTTTTTCTTTTTTTTCCCTTTTTGAAAAATATATATTTTAGGTTACCATGGCAACGCCGAGCAGCTGTTAAATTCCTCATGCCATGGCAATATGAAATCGATTGTACTAAATCTGATATATCTATGAAGCTGCCGCTATCAAACGCTAATTTAGGAAATCATGTAGGATACAATGAGGTGTTTGTGTATTGTGGATAAACCTGAGATTACAAATATTGAAACACACAAAAAAAAGAGAAAGTTTTATAGCGGCTTATTCCATCGCATTTTTTTCCCAATAGTGGTATATTATTCCATCTGCATAGGCTAGGCCCCTATATATATACCCACCCATGTGTATATATATACGCCTGTGTGTATGTGTATACACATGTATGTATATATATATGTATATATATATATTATATGTATATATATATATATATATCCATATATAGTCACATGGTTTTGTCAAGCCTAAAACGAGTCGGGGTGACAGTGAGTGAACTCGGTGTGGTCAACGGTTAAGTATAAAATCATCGAATGTTCATTCAGTCAAGAGCTCAAGAAATCTACTGATTTTTAATCGTATGTGTACTATCTGTAGAGACGGTTAGTGTTTGTTTCTTTGTGTTCGGTCCATTCTCAGCAGTAACTCGGTGTGAGTTGCTGTCATGGCCTGATGACGTCAGATGACGATGCGATATATTGTTCTTGCGATGTATGTGCCTGTGTGGAGTGTTTAGCAACCCTAATGCCGGTGTGGTGGTTTCAGCGGGTTCCCATGAGCTTTTGAGACAAGGTAGAAAACCCGAGGTCGATACTGATTCCAGAGGTTCCTAGACCTCAAACCCCAATATTAGCGTGGTGACGTGTTAATTAAAATTACAATTATTTAATCTTTGAAATCATGGTAATTTTAATCGGTGGGAATTCAACATAAAATGTATTTTAAGAAATAAATAAGCAGCCATATTAATACAAAAATCGTGGTATCGAGTTGGCACGGCTGATACCACTTTTCTTGGAGTATGTACGTCGTCGGGCATTGCAATATGCATTACTATAAAGAAAGGGGTACCACTACTGTCTAGGTAAATGGGCTAGGTAATTCTGCAATGATGTGGTTTGCAGAATGAAGTTCACTGATGAGCACATTGTCAGCAACACACGGGAGAGACTTGATTAACATACCGTTAACATGCGATGCCTCTATTTATTTCTCACCCACCCACCACGGATTAATACCTTCACGAAATACCATTTTATGCAATCGGTCATATAATGTCAATGGTGTTCCAGAATAGCATCGCTTTCGATTTTATCTTAAAGGATTGTGTATGTATCCAATTTTTAAATTGATTTTTATTTAATGGATTTTCTTGCTTTATTATTTTCTACTTTTGTTTTACTTTGTTATTTTTTTAGATTTATTTTAAGTGGGTTAAATAATATTTTCTTGGCTGTTTTCAGCAATGACTGGTGAACTGGTTATTGTGTGTAGAACTCGACACAGTTTTCAAACAAGCATTACTCTAAGTTAGAGGCAATCTAACTACTTGGTGTAAGCCGATACTTCTGCAATTAAAAGCTGTCTTTTAAATGGAAAGATCCATCTATAAATTTATTTTAATGCCTTTGTCCTGAATATGTGTGTCATGCAATTAACATAATATATACGTTCTGGGGTGTAGCTAGTCAAATGAAAAGCAATAAGAATATTGAACAGAATATATAACAACTAATTATACATCAGAGGTGTGAAGCCCATATGAAGGGCAGCACCAGTTTATGTTCCTCTCTAAACGAATATCCTCAATGTTGTGTAATTTGCAAATAAGAAAAATCACCAGCTGGAAGGAAGAAAATGGAAAGAAAGAAAAGGAACCATAGTATTCATCGTTTTTGTTGTTTAAAAGACATTTGAAAAACTTCTAATTCAATTTAATCACTTTTAATCCCGAATATTACATATACATAAAAACAAAGACTAAAGCCAGATGGCTTAAAGCTGTGAGTATATAAGTATAATTATTTATATTCACATATGTTCTTGTTGAGAAAATAAACCCATCTTTAATTATTAGGAATAAGGATGAAGGGATATTGAGAGGTTTTACATGAATATGAATGTACTTGATAGCTGTTATTATGAGCGAGATAAGAAAGTGATTGGCAGTTTGAGGTAGGAACTGAACAGACATTCTGCCACAAACTCCCGGTGTGTCGGATATATTGCACGCCTCTGAAATGTCACAAGGGCATCTGTATTGCTTGTTGCTGTATAAAGAATAAAGTATCCTATGAATGTAGAGCTTTGCCTTGTGTCGTCATTTGATGCTGTATTGTTTCTTTGTTTTCTCACTCAAAGTGACACGATGGCCTGAATGAGTTGAGCGTCCGCCTGCCGTTCTGGTTTGTCATGCGATTCAAACCCCCGGGTTCGAATCCTGACCGAGTCAAACCAGTGACTTAAACATTGATACTTGTTGCTACCTATAGCCTGGCGTTTGGCATTACTAGGATAAGGCAATGAGCAGTGGAATGAGGAAGACCAATTGTCCGCGAATGAAATTGTCCCATGTTTAATCAACTAATGTACAAAAAAGGCTATCATTAGCAATTTAATGAGGCATTATGGGTAAGACGATTTTCACCAACAACCAACCAATTTGGAGACATTGAGAAAAACTAATGTGTGTAGAAGGTCACCGCGGCATGGTCTTGTAGCGGATTTTTTGTTACCACCGATCTGCTTGCCCTCTGAATATTGTGCTAGCCGGTAACTGTGCAGCATTCTGTGTGGTAAAGGTCTTCTCGAGGATTTCTACTGTCAACTGACCTCTGTTGGTAATAACATAAATTAGTACTAGTGTGGGTAGAAGCTCCTTGCACTTTCTCTGTAGAAAAAGGGTCTTGTACATAGAGGTTTCCCTTTACCTGTAATATCATCATCATGCTGTCGGTCGCGAAGTGACAAAGACTGCTTTCATTACTTGACAGCCACTCTCCATTTAGCTCTCTGCTGTGAGAGTGATGTCCATGAGTCGGTCTTAATGTCTCTCAGCTTCAGGTTTCTCTTGATGGTATCCTTGAACCAGAGATGAGGGCGCCCCCTCTTTCTGTAACCAGAAGACAGTTGAGAGTAGCTCGAGGATCTGCTTTGGTAGCCTGTCTGATGACATCCTCATGAGGTGTCCAGTCCACCGGAGATTCTTTTTGATCAGAAGATCTTCCATCGAGGGCAGCCCTGTCCATTCGAGTATTTCCTTATTTGTCACTTTGTCCTTCCATGTTAGCCTCATGATCGAACGCAGATGCCGCATCATGAAGGCGTGCAGCTTTTTCACCTGTCGTATGTACACTGTCCAGATAGTAGGTTTCCCTTTACCTCTAATATAATGAGGGCAATAAAGAGGTGCAAGGCTGACCTTTGAGGAGTCACAGTTTTATACTAAATTGGGGGTGGATGGAGGATTGCAAGTAATTGGCCTTACCGAGGGCACACAATAAAGTCGAACTACAGTTGCAAATAACTGTAGGCCTACCACTCATGACCGGAAAACCCATGCTATAACACTGCCAAATGTCCTATTCATAAGAATAAAACCCTACATACCCACACAAAAACTAATTTAAACCAATAATGAAGTTAGAAGCCCAGGGGTCCAGGTCCAGGATTTACCATGGACGCGTTGCCTTTCTCCACAGATGGTGTCTCAAGGACGGTTCAATGGAACTTGGTCCTCTGGCCTTTATTTTAAAGAGGTCGCCACTATGGTGGTTCCAAGGTGGGTGTGCGCATACGTCACCTAACGTCCAGGGTGGGTACTGGAGACCGATTACCATTACCAGGCAGGGTTTCTGGAACAAGCGGTGTAGTGGGGCGGGAACAAGGAGTGGGCGGGAGCGGATAGTTCACTATCATACCTCTAGGTGGCGGCACCAAAGCAATCAGCCCCGTTAAAACGAGGTTCAGCCGCGGCCTACTTTCTCCGCCAGAGCGACCTTCACCTTCATCGGAAAGATGGCCTTCCTACAGGTTTGTTATTTTAGCAGTCTCATGACTTATGCCTGGTATTGCTCTACTAAGATGGCAACTGAACAGGATACGGCTTGAAATAAATTATATATTGTGTTCAGAAAACATATTTACTTCATATGCCGTCTCAGATAGCTCAGAATCATTAGGGGGGTATAGCTGTGTTATTCTTATTGCTTTGGCAAAGCCTTTGCCGAACGAATTATTAACACAACTGACTCAACTGATAAGTCTGATTGATAACCAACACATAATCATGACTAATTGACTTGGCTTTAGGCTTTACTGTTTACTGTCACATTTCCTATGCAACAATGTCTCTTGTTTAGTAGATCAACATACACGACAAACCCGTGTAACATATAGATCTGAATGGCTAGACGGGAGAATGGTTGACAGCTGTGTCCGTAACTTAAGGGTTTTGGTGGATCGGGAATTTAATATTTATTTATTGTGGGCGGGGCTGCCCGGCCGCAGCAAATTTTAGGTACATCACATGAAAATTTTAAAATTGTTGCACAGTACTGAAAATCGGTAGACAGACAGAGCTCACTGAATAGATTAAAGGGTTTTTTAATTCGAGTAAATATGATTAGTCGTTCCAAAGTTATCTACGGTTTAGTTTTCCTAGAAATCAATATTTTGTCCTATTGGTTATAGCTAATAAGTTGTGACCATTTGTTTACATCTGGGAACATTTCTAGTGCATTAGGGATACCTCTCATGGTTTTACAAGCTGTTGAAGTCAACCACTGTTGAAAAAGTCATCGAACAGATTTTGATGAAATAAAAACTGAACCCTGTGCAATTTACTGCCCTTCAAAATAGCACCAGATTCATACAAATTTGAACAGAGCTAAACCCCCCGAATCTGTGTTTTTGTGCGCGATGAAAATGGTGCGAAATCAGCGCGAGCAGCTACTGCACACACAAATTTAAAATCACTAGTTTTGTCAATTCTGTATGGATTTTGATGAAATAAAAACTGAAACATGTGCAATTTACTGCCGTTCAAAATAGCACCAGCTTCACAAAAATTTGAACAGAGCTAAACCCCAAAATATGCGTTTTCGTGGTCGATGAAAACGTCGCGAATTTAGCGCGAGTAGCTGTCACCACCGCCGATTTACACGCGAATTTAAAAGCTCTGTAGTGTCTTTCCGAATTGACAGAAATACACAATATAAGTATCAAATGAAAGATAAATAACTAATATTTAGGATTGTCAGATGATTAGAATGATTTTGGAATGTTACTTATCTGTTCGATGACTTTTTCAACAGTGGTTGATTTCAACAGCTTGTAAAACCATGAGAGGTATCCCCTAATGCACTAGAAATTTTCCCAGATGTAAACAAGGTTGTGATTGATCAATTCTGATGACATCATGTATGGCAAGCCATTTGCATAGTATTTGTGAATGGTTTTACAGAGCACCTCTGAATATAGGCATATAGAAACCAGGTCACAGAGTTCATATGCTGTATTGGAGACAGCTATACCACAGCGCCCCAAGCGGGATTTGGCCTTGGCTTGAAGGAACGAATTCTTCACTGATGGTGATGGAAATATGTCTGTCTACAATAGATTGGTTCTCTTATTCACAACTTGAGGAATGTGCCATATGAGGAAAGATTAGTCTCACTGAAGCTCTCATCACTATTGTATCGCAGAAGACATTGTGACATGATACAAGTGTTCAAAATTGTAAAGGGAATTGACCGCATAGACCCCCACATATTCTTTCCCCAGCAACCTGAAACCACCATTCACACAAGAGGTCATGAACACAAGCTCTACAAAAACAGATGCAACCTGGAACTTCTGAAGCACTTCTTCAGCCAAAGAATAATAACTGACTGGAATTCACTACCTGATAATGTCATCTCAAGCCCTACCCTGAACTGTTTTAAAGCTAGAATAGACCGATTTGGGAAAAATGAGCAGTATAAAACTCTGTGACTAACTCTTCAAGTATTGCAGAATAGAGACCGAAATACCAACAGGCAATTATGCATTCAACATTTCATACATCTGGTATCAAGGTATATCCCATTGCCAGCTATTTCCATATTTATCGATCTAATCATAACTCAATGGAATGGTTAGCATTCAATAAATACCTAACTTCTGCACTAGTCACCAGTGCCAGTGCATTGGCATTGCCTTGGCTGCTCAACTGTTCAAGATTTTATTACTTGTATTAGTCTAATTTAGACTAATAATTAGTTATTCCTGCAATCCTACAATCAAGGGTACTTCATCTATTGAAGGTGAATCTTAATTTTTTCTAGATTATATCCCTATACATCGGAGAATAGTAGTGGCACTGATTATCTACGGTGGACTGACACTGTGTAAACACTTAGACTTGTAGAATTGGATATGAATAGTCGCGTTAATTTTAAGTATGTGTGGCTCGAATAGTTTGTGAAGAAAAAAGAAATGAAAGGGAGTATTACTATTAGTGTCGTGTGTATTACTATTAGTGTCATGAAATTCTAAAGACGTGTATTTTCCCCTATCTGTATTCAATACTCGATGTCTATATTTATGTCTATATCATTTATGCTGTAGGAGAAATTGAAGTGTTTTGAATGTGCAAGAGATCGTGTGTTCGAACCCCGATCGAGTCAAACCAATGACTTAGAAAATGTATACTTGTAGCTACCTGGTTTGGCACTTCACATTACTAGGATAGAGCAAAGACTGGTCTTGAAAAGCCTTGAATTTCATTAAACGGTCCCAACTAATCTAAATTGGTCCGAAATCGGCGGTCAATTGTTGATTTTCTTTTATGAAATCCAAATGAAAATAGTCTTGAATTCCTTTCAAAAACAGCCTTAAAGTAGCCTTGGATTCCATATCTTCACATGTGTACTACTAACCCTGGTTCTGTTATAACCCGATTATTGCTTGCCAAAAGCATATAGTTCCACTTTTTGTTGTTGTCAGAGATCACTTTCCATGAGTGCGCACTCACAAGCGGGTGCGGGTGCTGAGGCTAATATCACCTTGGGTGTTGATATGCCGTAAAACCCAAATAAATCAAGACTGATCTGTTTATCGGTGCGTCTCAGAGAAAGTTACAGTCTCATATAGTGCATGCTGACTTCTTAATTGACTGTTCACATTTCAGTGGAGGCGGTTCAACTTCTTTGACAAGGAGGTACTGAAGAGTCCATCAGAGAATGAGACGTTTGAGAAGTTAAAGGTGAGTCCGATGGAAACCACAAACACCCAAGTCTGCTATCTGCATACAAAAAATAAAGCTTGTTTTATTTAATGATGCTTCTAGAGCACATTGATTTTTCATATCATCGGCTATTGGACATCAAACATATGGTCATTCTGACACATTACTTTGGAGGAAACCTGCTGCTGCCACATAGGCTACTCTTTCTGATAAGCAGCAAGGGGTAGTTTATATGCACTTTCCCACAGACAGGACAGCACATCCCACAGCCTTTGATGAACCATTTGTGGACCACTGGTTGGAACGGAAAATAACCCACCTATCTGCATAAGCACAGACTCAGCCAATCAGATTTGTACCTGATTTCTCATTTAACGTTACATAATCCATTTGTTTAGAATTTTTCTAACAAAACCTGTGCACCCTCTGTATTGTTCTGTATTTCTGACAGAATTTGTTTGGTTGATTTAGAAGTTTATTGGTTGTTGTATCCTGGCAACATCTAAGGTCATATCAGGATGGGTACCGACTTGTGATAGTGTGCACTCATGGCGACTTTATAATGCTGCCGTCCTGGGAGACCAAGCCACCAGCACCATGACCTGATATCCCACTCATTGACATTATCCTGACACTGAGCCAACCAGTTGATTTAGAAAAGATTATGGACAATAATAAAGTTGTTGTTGGGTATCCTAGGATATCGATGTGGCATGCTGTGCGAGCGGGCGGGGCCAGCTGGTGTTCGGCGACCAGAAGGGCACGCTCTACTTCCTGAGCCGCCAGATGGATCTGACTGCGTTTCGTGCCTACAACATCCGCGTGTCGCATATGTTCCAGCTCAAGCAGCACAACATCCTCATCTCAATCGGCGTGAGTTCTGTTATCAGTAAAGTCACCACCACTAATTACAACCTATTGGCTTTGGGGAGGGGGGGGGGGGAGTTCTTCCAATTTGTTTCCTTGCTTTGGACGCGGTGGCCGAATCGGTAGAGCGCGGGCTTCCCTTCTGGAATGTCGGGAGTTCGAATCACGACCGAGTCAAACCAATGTCGTGTCATTGACTATATTTCGTATGGGACTAGTGTCATTTGAACCGTTAGTTCGATATTTGATATGGCACTAGTTCCATTCTAACTCTTGGTGCTATGTTTTCTATGGCATAAGTGTTATGTTTCATATGGAACTAGTGCTATTCAAACTCATGGTACTGTGTTTCATATGTCACTATTGTCATTTGAAACCTTGGTACTGTTTCATATGGAAGTAGTACCATTCAAACTCTTGGTACTTTGTTTCATATGGCACTAGTGTCATTTGAACCCTTGGTACTATACTTTATATGGACTTATTTCCATTCAAACTCTTGGTACTATCTTTAATATGGCACTTGTGTCATTTGAACCCTTGGTACGATATTTCATATGGAATCAAACCCTTGGTACTATGTTTCATATGGAACTAGTGCCATTCGAACCCATGGTACTATGTTTTTATGGTACTAGTGTCATTCGAAGGAGCAGAAAGCACCTCATTATCAAAGTAACCATATGCATTAGAGCCCCACTATTTGTCGTTTTTTATGTCTCTCTTTTCTGTTTTTTATTGGTATATTGGAAAATGTTTTGCATTATAAAATGCAATAATAATCGATAGAATTCAAACAAATAACTATTCAGTTCAATTATTGGACATTTTAACACTGCTAGCATTTCATTTTGTCAAAGTAATTGTGTTTTTTTTAGTTTGTGTTATTCCAACCACGTCAGTTTGGATTCTGCTTTCGAATCAATTGTTTAGATGGTCTATTAGTATTATTATTATCCTGATAGATGAAACTCTTAGTGCTTATTTTTTCGATGGGTTTATCAATAACAAAATAAGTTTATTTGTCAGAAATTTATTTTCCCAGTTATTTGCTCAGATATTTATTTACTCAGATATTTATTTACTCAGATATTTATTTACTCAGATATTTGTTTACTCAGAAGTTTCTTTACTCAGAACTGTCTCCCTTTTCACGCAGGAGGATGAGGAAGGCATTAACCCTCTCATCAAAGTGTGGATTCTTGATAAGGTATGGAATACTTACAGGACACGCCGCTTCTTCTGGCCGTACAAGATGGCCTAGTGGTTAGGGCGGCCGCTCTCCATGTGGAAAGTCGCGGAATCGATCCCCGGCCGAGTCAAAGCAACATGTTACAAAATTGTGTGATTATATTCCTAGCCCGGCACTTGACATTACTAGTATAGGCCAATGCTTGATTGGTTTATTGTCAGGATGATTTATGTATTTAATTTATTATCTCATGACTAATGTAAGCAATTTAAAATTTATTTGCAATTGAAAGCCTGCTTAATGTAACAAACTGCTTTATTTTTCGCTTGGAAGATCAGGCCTCCGGCATTGATGAATGATATTATTTGACGAATACCATTACATTTTTTTTCCTTTAAACACCCCAAAAAAAGCACCTCTACTGCCACCAAGACAGGTCACAAGTGATCTAATTCAAGTAATAGGAAACATCTAGTCGACCGATACATATTAGAGCATAAACCAACACAATAATCTAGATTTGATTCTACATATCTAACTTAGATACTAGTGCACTTATTAAGTATTTGTTGCTGCATAGAAGGCAATACTGAGTTAAATTAATAGAACCTGTTACTGCTAAAGCCTATGGTTTCACAAAGTTCTGGTGCACTTACCTAAATTACTTCTAAGTGTCTGCACTTCAAATATCTCAAAAGATAGCCATTTCAAATTAAACTCTACTTTAAACTGAAGTAAGGTACGTTTTTAGCAATTAACCTAATATGTTTATCTCACAAAAATGACAGCAAATCTAAATCATTGGATGATGCAACTTTAACATGTTGTAGAATCTAATGTTCGGATCTGTGGCTGTGTAGGTAGGCTGTGAGGAAAACAATACATACAAAGAGAAAGGAAGAGAGTCCAGCCCTCTGGTTTATTGCTTATATAGTTACATTGTAGAGTATCATACCACCTCCTAACCCCCCAATGGGAATTGAGAATTCCTGGCCCTACCAATAGGGATCCAGCATTCCTGGTCTCCATGGATACCAGTGGTCTGCCCACCACCAGTAGCTGTATGGCCCCCCATGATCACCACCAACCTTTTGAGTGTGGTGACCCCTACCCCAGCTGAAGGGGTAGGCCCTGAGTGCAATCACACCCAGACCTGCCAGCACCACTGTCTATTTACAGCCCACTCAGGCACCACCAACCCATATATATATATGCACCTGGTCACGTACACCAAATCAGTAATAGAACAGTTGCATTCCCCCTTGCTGAATATTTTACAATGTGAAGTGTGCACAAGCACTCCTGTGCTTTTAGATTATCTGAAATGTCTGCATCTAATGTTTCTAGATGGATCGATTAGGAAACCCAACTTGTTCGCGAATAGTCCGTGCCTTACCTGTCAACACCCCAACTCGGGTAAGCCACTGTCTCTTTCAGTTATTTTGGTTTTTTTTTACCGGTTTTTCTTTTACATTTGTTGATTAAGCAGAGGAAATTTTAAATGCAGACAATTGAGTGTTCCTCATTACACAGCTTCTTGTCATCATCATCATCATGCTGTTGGTCGCGATGCGACAAAGACTGCTTTCATTACTTGACTGCCGCTCTCCATTTAGCTCTCTGCTGTGAGAGTTGCGTCCATGAGTCGGTCTTAATGTCTCTCAGCTTCAGGTTTCTCTTGATGGTATCCCTGAACCAGAGACGGGGCCGCCCTCTCTTTCTGTAGCCAGAAGACAGTTGAGAATAGAGGATCTGCTTTGGTAGCCTGTCTGATGACATCCTCATGAGGTGTCCAGTCCACCGGAGATTCTTTTAGATCAGAAGATCTTCCATAGAGGGTAGCCCCATCCGTTCGAGTATTTCCTTATTCGTCACTTTGTCCTTCCAGGTTAGCCTCATGATTGAACGCAGATGTCGCATCATGAAGGCATGCAGCTTTTTCACCTGCCGTCTGTACACTGTCCAGGCCTCGGCTCCGTATAGTAGGGTGGATAGCACGATTGCGCGGTAGATCTTACCTTTGACCCGAATGGACACATGGTGGTTGTTCCAGAGTCTCTGGCGTAGTCGGCCGAAAGATGCACTAGCCTTGGCCATCCTCCTCTGTATCTCAGCATCAATGCGTCCATCACTTGATATAGTGCTTCCGAGATAGGTGAATTCCGGAACAGAGTTCAGCTTGTTTCCGTCAACCATGATCTCCTCCTCTCGGGTTCTTGTAGAGTTGGGTTGGTACAGCACCTCCGTCTTCTTGATGTTAATTTTCAGGCCAAACTTCTTTGATGCATCGGAGAAAGCGTCCACTATTTTCTGGATCTCTTCAGCAGAGTGGGCAACCATTGCACTGTCATCTGCGAATAGTAGCTCTCTCACCAGTATCTGAGTAGTCTTGGTCTTCGCTCTGAAGTGTGCGACATTGAATAGGTCAGCGCTCTGTCTGGACTGTATATAGATGCCATCCCCCATGTCTCGGAAAGCCTCGTCTAGCATTGCTGATAGGAAGATGGAGAAGAGCGTGGGGGCCAGTACACAACCTTGCTTGACCCCATTGGTAACCCCGAACGATTCCAAGGCTTCCCCTCCAGCACTAACGTTCGCCATCATTCCTCTATGTAGAGCCTCGATCATTGTTGTGAACTTCTCTGGGCATCCGTACTTCCTCAGTAGCTGCCATAGCCCGGTCCTCCCGACTGTATCAAATGCCTTAGTGAAATCGACAAATACCATGTACAGTGGTCGGTCCTGCTCAATGCACTTTTCTTGTAGCTGTCGGAGACAAAATATCATATCCACAGTGCTCCGGTTACCTCTGAAGCTACACTGTGACTCCGGAACTACACCAGGTGTTATGTGAATAGATAGTCTGTTGAGTAGGATCCTGGCGAAGATCTTCCATGCTATGGAAAGAAGTGAGATTCCTCTATAGTTCCCACAGTCTGTTCGATCACCTTTCTTGTAGATGGTTACAATGCTGGCATCCTTCCATGCTTGGGGTACAGAACCCTCCTCCCAGGCATTGGTGATTAGTTGGTGCAGTCTGTTGAGCAGATTGTCTCCTCCATGCTTCCATACCTTGGCAGGAATTCCATCACCCCCAGGTGCTTTGCCATCTTTCAGGCTGGCGATTACTCTAGCCATCTCATCCATGGTTGGAATCTCATCGAGGCATGTTTTGGTAATGCGCTGCTGGATGTTGTCCAGAGCTTCGTGATCTATGTCACCAGGGACGTTGAGTAGCTTCTGGAAGTGTTCGCTCCATCTTGCCACAACTCTCTTGCTGTCGGAAAAGGTCTCCGTTCCATCTTTTGATTTCAGGTGAACAGGTCCCTTCTTCACGGGTCCCCACACTTCCTTCAGTCCGCTGTAGAAGCCCTTCATGTTGTTTCTGTCTGCAGCTCCTCTGCCTTCATTTCCCACCAGTCTGACTTCAATGCACGGGTGCATTTTTGTAGCAATCTGCAGGCATCTTTGTATGCTGCAGTGGTGGATCTAGTGTTCCTGGTCTGCAACACTCTCTGGTTGGCTTGGTCCCTTCTACTCATAAGATTCTGTAGCTCCTGATTGTTGGGGTCGAACCAGTCCTGATGTTTTCTGTCTGGCTTGCTGAGATAAGTTTTAGCTGTGTTGTATACAACCTGCTGCAACGCTGCCCATTCCTCGTCTGGTGTTGGGCTTTCCTTCTCCCATTGTGCGAGAGCGCTGTCCATCTCCTGCTCAAAGCTCTCCCTGTGATTGATGGTACTTAATTTTGCTGTGTTGAGCTTTGTCGGTTTATTTGTCCCTTGCCTGTTGTGTTTTTGTCGTATACTGAATGCCACTTTTGACCTTAGCATCTGGTGATCGGTCCAGCAGTTAGCTCCATGCATGGCTCGAGTACTGTGGATGTCCATCTTATCCCGGCACCTTGTGATGATGAAGTCAATCATATGCCAGTGCCTGGAACGAGGATGCATCCAAGTGGTCTTGCGTTCATCCTTCTGCTTGAACATGGTGTTTGTCACTATCAGTTCGAACTCAGAGCACAAAGCCAGTAGGAGCTCACCATTGGAGTTGCATTTCCCGATTCCATGTTTGCCCATGACCAAGGGCCACTTGTCGTTGTCTCTTCCTATCCTTGCATTGAAGTCTCCTATCAGCAGTAGCTTATCAGTGTGAGGGATGTCACTGAGCGTACTTGCCCGCTGGTTGTAGAAGGCCTCCTTGTTATCATCTGGGTTTGTCATTGTTGGAGCGTACACACTGATAATTGTAGCAAAGTTGTCCTTGCTCAAAGGTAGTCTCATCATCATGATTCTGTCACTTACTGGCCGTGGCATTACTGTCAGCTTTGTGACGATGTCCCTTTTGATAGCAAAGCCCACTCTGGCCTCCCTTCTCTCTCCTTCGGGTTTGCCACTCCAGAAGAAAGAGTATTCCATGTCATTGAGACTACCAGACTCTGAGAACCTTGTTTCACATAGGGCGGCAATGTCGATGTTGTATTTTGCCAGTTCCATTGCTACTAGTGCCGTACGTCTTTCTGGTCGGTCAGCTGCTTCTCGGTCGAGAAGAGTCCTGACGTTCCATTGGGCAATTGTCAGTAGTTGTGTTGTGTTGCGTTGTGTTCCTCCTAGCTGATTTTCCGCTGTCGACGGAAGATGAGCTCGAGCAGCGCGGTCCTTGGTAACCCAGGCGACGACCGAGCCGGTATGGTGTTTTGTGCGGTTGTACAATTCATGAAAGCTGCCTGCAAAAGTGTTGAAGTGCTGCTGGCTTTTGCAACTTACCAGCGGCACTCTCTCAGGGAGCAAATAGAGGTTTCACACCGGCAAGAACATGTCAAGACAGGCGCAAAACTATTTGTCCCTGCAGTGGCTGGTCGGGAGATGTTGGGAGTTCCATACATCAACCGCCCTTGATGCTGCCACAGTGACATGGTTTTCTGTTTAGGGTTTGCTCCCTTAGCCTTCGGTTCTGTCAAGGACCTGTACCACAAGGCAGTGGTTTACAACTCTGCAAGGCAGGGGCTTCAAACTCCCTGAGGTATTGCTATACCTGAGGTATTGCTATACCTGCAATACCTGTATACCTGCAATACCTGCATACCAGCTTCTTGTAGACAAAGCATTTAGTGACACAGGACTGTGTCATTAGATACACAAAGCATTTAGCGACACAGTACTGTGTCAGTAGAGAGAAAAAGCATTTAATGACACAGTTTTGTGGACAGACAATGCATATAGTGACACAGTACTATGTTATTAGACAGACAGCTTATAGTGACACAGTAATGTGTCATTAGACAGACAAAAGATTTAATGACACTACTGTGGACAGACAATGCATTTAGTGACAGTATTGTGTAAGTAGACGGTCAAAGCATTTAGCGACAGTACTGTGGACAGACAATGCATTTAGTGACACGGTACTGTGTCATTAGACAGACAAAGCATTTAGTGACACAGTACTGTGGACAGACAATGCATTTAGTAACACGGTACTGTGTCATTAGACAGACAAAGCATTTAGTGACAGAGTACTGTGTCATTAGACAAAGAATTTAGTGACACTGTGTCACACAACGCATTTAATGACACAGTAATGTGGACAGACAATGCATTTAGTGACACCGTACTGTATCAGTAGACAGACAAAGCATTTAACAACACAGTACTGTGGACAGATGATATGCAGTATGCAGGTATAGCAATACCTCAGGGAGTTTGACGCCCCTGCCCTGCAGAGTTGTAAACCACTGCCTTGTGGTACAGGTTCTTGACAGAACCGAAGGCTAAGGGAGCATACCCTAAACAGAAAACCATGTCACTGTGGCAGCATTAAGGGCGGTTGATGTATGGATCTCCCGACCAACCACTGCAGGGACAGATAGTTTTGCGCCTGTCTTGACATGTTCTTGCCGATGTGAAACCTCTATTTGCTCCCCGAGAGAGTGTCGCTGGTAACTTGCAAAAGCCAGCAGCACTTCAACACTTTTGCAGGCAGCTTTCATGAGGAGAGCGGCAGTCAAGTAATGAAAGCAGTCTTTGTCGCATCGTGACCGACAGCATGATGATGATGATGATGATGATGACTGTGGACAGACAATGCATTTAGTGACTGTGTCAGTAGACAGGCAAAGCATTTAGCAACCCAGTACTGGGTCAGTAGACAGATAAAGCATTTAGTGACACAGTACTGTATACATACAATGCATTTAGTGACACAGTACTGTGGGCGTCGACACTCCCTGTTTCTATGTTAGCGGGGTCTGTGCCTTATGTAGCCTACTTGTGTTTCAGGTGACCTGTGTGACCGTGCATGAAAACATGAACTACATGGCTGTAGGCTTTGAGAACGGCGCTGTCCTTCTGTTTAAGGGGGACGTTACGAAGGAGAGGTACGACAATTGAATTTCTAGTTTACACAGTTGAGACCCGCACAATGGCCGCCTTGTAATTGAACAATGCGAGACTGACATATATATATATATTGGCATTTCATTTCCTTGTTGAACATTACAGGGTTTGAGTATGGTGTTTTATAGTTTGAGGCTGCTAGCCGCTTAACACTACTTGGTTCTTCTGTTTCAGCTAGGGTGGGTAGGATGGTTAAATTTGGCGATGTGTTTGTATTCCTCATGTCAGTTCGGGCACTCTGGACTAAGTGATTTGAACCAGTTTGGATGCTTGGGAGTAAGTGATTTAAACGACCAGACTGGATGGCCGAATGAGTTAGAGCCCCCGTCTCCCGTGCTGGTGGGTCGTGGGTTCGAGCCCTGGTCGAGTCAAACCAATGACTTAAAAATTGATACTTGTTGCTTCCTAGCCTGGCGCTCGGCATTATTAGGATAGGATAAGGACTGGTTAGCTCAGTGTCAGGATAATGTGACTGAGTGGGATATTGGGTCTTGGTGCCGGTGGCCTGGTTTCCCAGTGGGATAGCACTATGAAGTCACCATGAGTGCGCACTGTGACAAGTCGGTATGACCTTAGATGTTGCTAGGACGTAAAACAAACAAACAATAGCGATTTAAACCAACTACTCCAACGGTCAGCTCGGTATGCACTAGGTGGCGTGTCAGTTGGCGGCCAGGTGCATAGTGGTCGATAGTTGTTCTTATGCTTATAGATAGGTGGCGCCATGGCTGACATCCATTTAATTATAGCCAGTTTGGCTCAGTCTGAAGCTGTGGTAGGTTTTTAAAAAAAAATTACCCTTTAAAAAATATGTTTATAGAGACTTCATTCCCCCCCCCCCCCCTCCAATTTTAGACACAGCAAGCAGCATGTGATTCTGGAGGCTTCCCACGCCATTTCTGGGCTGGCCTTCAAGACTTACGCCAAGACAACCATCCTGTTCGTTGCCACTGAGCAGAGGATTCTCACCGTCAACATCTCTCTGAAGCAAAAGGACCATCAGGTGTGTGACTTTATCTAATTTAGTAACACTGAAACGCGGCTATTATGTGGAGTTTGTTTTTATCAAGAAAGAGAATTTATTGTAAATGAGTTTTGGCTCTAATTGTAAAAATATAAGGATTTTCGGTTCGGATTTTATATTGGCATAGAGCAATACTAGTCTCGGGCGACAGAGTGGGGACCAAGGTTATGTAACAGAGAAGCAATGGGTGCCCCACTCACTGTGTGACATAAGAGACTATGTGGAAAATGTGATAACACATAGTGCCCGAGATTATGACGTATTGTTCATATGTAAGAGACAGTTAATGTTTAGTGAAATGTTCCCTCTATGCACCAGTAAGAGTGCAAGTGGAGGGGAAGGACATTTTTAATATATGTTCATTGTAACTGTCTGCAACTACCTATTACCACAGGGCCGATGGGCAAGCACACCCAGCCATCCTGCATACAGATAGTTACCGCGCCCCAAATTAACCATGTTACAATTCAACATGACCAATTTCTCTCCCATTAAAAAAAAAGAAATTGTGTCGCTTTTAAACAGCAACATTGTTAAAGCTGCCTAATCCGAAGTAAGCATTACATTTAAAAAATCAAGCCACCTGACTAGATTTGATCCTTCATATTCAAGTTAGAAACTTTTAACAAAGTTTTATGCTCCTGTGCTACATCGGAAAACGGGTAAACCAAAGAGAGAAAAACTACAAACCTATGTCCAGCATTTCGGCCTGTATGACTTGCAGCAGTTCTATTAAATTGACTTGGGGGGGGTGGGTATATTGGTTGATTAAGCAATGGAATTTTCAATCGCGGATGATTGGTCTTCTTCATTCCACTGCTCCTTACCCTATCCTAGTAATGCCAAGCACCAGGCTAGGTAGCGACAATTATCAATTTTTATGTCGTCCAAATGGGAGGCGGACGCTCAACTCATTCAGCCACTCCGTCTGGTGATACTTAATAATCCTTGTATAGAGCAGTGAATGTTGAATAAGTGCACTGGTATCTAAATTGGGTAGTTTTTATATATATCATTAAGAAAGTCTTGAATAGTGTTGCGTTTTAAACTGTGCGTCTATGTTTTCTCGTTCTGAGCAGACCAACCTAGATGAACATGGATGTCACTTACGGTGTTCTGTCATGAGCGACTTGACTCAGGATAACCAGTTCATTGTCGGCCGACAAGACGTAAGCTATATTGAATAATGGGTCGTTCTCTGAAACTGGGCATCAAAATGTGTGACATGGAGACCAAAGTGAAAATCCAAATTATAGCAGAATCCATGTACATAATTATGGAGGTTTACACATGCATATGTCAGAGTTGGGGAAAAAAGCTATTTCACTTTTTGATTTTGATCTTATACAAATTAAGCAATATGTTAAAATCACTCATGTGACATGGAACACGCATCCAGACCGTCGGTTTAACATATACAACAAATTCAAACAAGATATGATTGATTACAGTTAAGCAAAAAAGATTATGCAGAAAAAGAGTTGGGGGGGGGGGAAGTTTGGTGCCGATGTGTAAATTTTCACTTTGACCACAAAATCATACAAGCATACTTTTGATGCATTTTGTGTTTTATATTACATACATATAGTATTGCTAAGATACTTAAAACACGGAGGTAACGATAATTATTTGACTTACTACCACAAAAAAAAGAATATTAGTTGTCACCATTGTAATGCTGAAATCAAATATGTTGTGCCCAGCTTCAGAAAACGATCCTAATACACTCTTTATTTGGGTGGGATGGTGTGCCATAAAAACGAGCGAAATCATCAAATTACATGTGTTACTTTGATAGAGACGCGCTTTCTGCTTGGCTGGATCACACTAGTCCCATAGGAAGTCACTAGTGTATAGTTTCCTAGCGATTGGCAACATATCTTGTGTCATAATACAAATGTACAACTTACGGTTTGTCAGGTAGTGTACCCCAAGCGATTCAAGCTAAAGTTAGATTATATAGTGGCGTAAAACAGATCTAGAACATTGCGCATTGCAAGGCGGTGTACTTTTACTACTGTGAAGTATACAAGCCGAAGGTAGATTGTGTAGTGTTGTAATACAGATCTAGAATATGTCGTTTCATCAGACGGTGTACTTAAACCACTATGAAGTCTACAAGTTGAAGGTAGATTGCATAAAACCGATCCAGAACATTGCGCATTGCAAGGCGGTGTACTTTTACTACTATGAAGTATACAAGCCGAAGGTAGATCGTGTAGTGTTATAATACAGATCTAGAATGTCGCTTTATCAGGCAGTGTACTTAAACCACTGTGAAGGACTCAAGCTGAAGGTAGATTGTGTAGTGTCCTAATACAGATCTAGAACATTGCACTTTATCAGATGGTGTACTTAAACCACTGTTAAGTATACAAGCCGAATGTAAATTGTATAGTGTTGTAATACAGATCTAGAATATGTCGATTTATCCGACTGTACTTAAACCACTGGGAAGTATACAGGCTGATGTTAGATTGTGTAGTGTTGTAATACTGATCTAGAATATTGCGCTTTATCAGATGGTGTACTTAAACCACTATGAAGTATACAAGTTGAAGAAGGTTTAGATTGTGTAGTGTAGTAATACAGATCTAGAATATTGCGCTTTATCAGATGGTGTACTTAAACCACTATGAAGTATACAAGTTGAAGGTAGATTGTGTAGTGTTGTAATACAGATCTAGAATATTGCGCTTTATCAGATGGTGTACTTAAACCACTATGAAGTAGACAAGCCGAAGGTAGATTGTGTAGTGTAGTAATACAGATCTAGAATATTGCGCTTTATCAGATGGTGTACTTAAACCACTATGAAGTATACAAGCCGAAGGTAGATTGTGTAGTGTTGTAATACAGATCTAGAATATTGCGCTTTATCAGATGGTGTACTTAAACCACTATGAAGTATACAAGCCGAATGTAGATTGTGTAGTGTAGTAATACTAATACAGATCTAGAATATTGCGCTTTATCAGATGGTGTACTTAAACCACTATGAAGTATACAAGTTGAAGGTAGATTGTGTAGTGTTGTAATACAGATCTAGAATATTGCGCTTTTCCAGGCGGTATACTTCTACCACCCCGAAGGACGTGGGCAATGTTTGGCGTTCCAGGGCCAGAAGCTGTCGCTACACTGGTTCCGCAGCTACCTGGTCGTAGTAAGCAAGGACACCAACCAGCTGCCCAGACAGCCAGTGTAGGTACACTTAAACACTGCTCAAGTGGGTCTTGTGAATGAGCCAATATAAGTCTCATAAGACTGTACTCCTCCATTGCAATATAGCGATAAGTATCCAGCTTCACTTTAGTGTAATTGACCAGACGCGGTGGCCAAATTGGTAGAGTGCAGGCTTTTCGTGTGGAAGGTCGGGAGTTTGATTCCCTGTCGAGTCAAACCAATGACTTACAAAATTTATACTTGTTGCTTCCTAGCCTGGCGCTCAACATTAATAGGATTGGTTAGCTCAGTATCGGGATAATGTGACTGAGTGGGTAATTGGGTCATGGTATTGATGGCCTGGTCTCCCAGTGGGGTAGCACTATTAAGTTGTAATGAGTGCGCACTGTCACAAGTCGGTACCCATCCTAATATGACCTTAGATGTTGGCAGGACGTAAAACTCTAACAACCAACCAACCAACCAAATCTATGCAGCAACAAGTGTTTAATAATTGCACCAGTATCTGTATCTAAGTTGGATATGTAGCATCAAATCTAACTCAGTGGTTTTTTTTATTTTTTTTATTTTTTTTTTATTGAGGCTGTATTTATTCTGTCCATAGCATGTAAGCCTGGATACCCAGGCTTGTTTTCAATGCTGGCCAGCTGTAGTGTTGTTGTTGTCTTACCAACCAGTAGCTGGTGATAAGTTATTTGATTGTCTGCATTTCATTAGCAGATAGATAGTCTGTTGGTACGTTTATTCTTATTACTATGTTAGTTGTCTATGTTAGTGTTTTGGGGGTTTTCTTGGGAAGAGTTTTCCGCTTTTTTTTCTACTTAATTCTATACTAGCCTATTTTTTCTACTTAATTCTATACTAGTGTCGTGGGGGTGATGAAAATGGGAAATATTGCGCCTAGAGTGGGACTCGAACCCACATCTCTTTGCATTCCGGGCCAGTGTGCTAACCATTACACCACCTAGGCTCCCTGATATCAACACACTACCCACGCCTACCTGTCTATGCGGCTCCTTGCCTGAGAGGTCAGTGCAGACCACTACACTCGTCCCCCTGGAATTGTAAGTCTTTTAATGCTTACAATTACATACATATAGGCAATGCAACGCACTTACATACACAGGGTAGGTTCAACAACTATACAGCGCATAGCTTGTACAGGATCCTGGTCACGGCACCAGTGTCGTGGGGGGTGATGAAAATGGGAAATATTGCGCCTAGAGTGGGACTCGAAACCACATCTCTTTGCATTCCGGGCCAGTGTGCTAACCATTTCACCACCTAGGCTCCCTGATATCAACACACTACCCACGCCTACCTGTCTATGCGGCTCCTTGCCTGAGAGGTCAGTGCAGACCACTACACTCGTCCCCTGGAATTGTAAGTCTTTTAATGCTTACAATTACATACATATAGGCAATGCAACGTACTTACATACACAGGGTAGGTTCAACAACTATACAGCGCATAGCTTGTACAGGATCCTGGTCACGGCACCAGTGTCGTGGGGGTGATGAAAATGGGAAATATTGCGCCTAGAGTGGGACTCGAACCCACATCTCTTTGCATTCCGGGCCAGTGTGCTAACCATTACACCACCTAGGCTCCCTGATATCAACACACTACCCACGCCTACCTGTCTATGCGGCTCCTTGCCTGAGAGGTCAGTGCAGACCACTACACTCGTCCCCCTGGAATTGTAAGTCTTTTAATGCTTACAATTACATACATATAGGCAATGCAACGCACTTACATACACAGGGTAGGTTCAACAACTATACAGCGCATAGCTTGTACAGGATCCTGGTCACGGCACCAGTGTCGTGGGGGTGATGAAAATGGGAAATATTGCGCCTAGAGTGGGACTCGAACCCACATCTCTTTGCATTCCGGGCCAGTGTGCTAACCATTACACCACCTAGGCTCCCTGATATCAACACACTACCCACGCCTACCTGTCTATGCGGCTCCTTGCCTGAGAGGTCAGTGCAGACCACTACACTAGTGTAGTAGTCTGAACATGAGCTCTACTATCACGCGGTAGCAGCGGAGACTACGACGCCATCAGCGCAGTTCCACTACACTGCGCTAGGTGGCGGCACGGGTCACCACCGGTCAGACCCCAACTGGGCTGACCTCTACTGCGTGTGGTTGACCAACCCCCCCACACACACCTATAGAGTCGATGTGGGATCTGGCGAGTCAGGGGGCGGGTCAGACAACTACTGACGCCGCGGAGAGCAGAGGGTTCAATAAACCAGGTGAAGCGTACACTGAATTGAATCTTGGTGTTCTTTCGTGTGAGAAAGGGTGAGTCGGAGGGCCGTGGGCCATTACACTAGCCTATTTTTTAAGTTTGTTTAAAATGGTATGCTTTCACCGGACTATGTAGCTTTAATATTTCACATTTTCAGTGGTGGTGCAACTCTGCCGAAGAACATTGTGACCATCTACGACATCCAGAACAAGTTCATCGCCTACTCCGCGCCTGTCCCAGCGGTTATCGATGTGCTCTCCGAGTGGGGGTCCATCTTCGTACTCTCCATGGATGGAAAGGTAAGGCGCAAATGTAATATAAATTTGTTAAATCTTGGACTGGACGCAGTGGCCGAATCGGTAGAGCGCAGGTTTCCCGTGCGGCAGATTGAGAGTTTGGTTCCCGCTCGAGTCAAGCTAATGACTTATAAAATTGATACTTGTCACTACCTAGCCTGGCACTTGGCATTAATAGGATAGGACAGGGACTGGTTAGCACAGTGTCAGGATAATGTGACTGGGATATCGGGTCACGGTGCCTGCAGCATTTTCAGTTGTACAAAAGGGGTACGACGGAGAGGCGGGGATGGGTGTCAGTAAAATATGACCGTTATCATTTAATAAAATGTTGATATTTAAAACATTTGTACGTCTTTATGTTCTGTAGTAAAATGTTGATGTGAACTACTTTGGGGTCTGGGGGGGGGGGGGAGTGGGTGTCTGAAAAAGTGGTACAATTTGTTCGAGTGTGAAAATGTTGAAAACTTTGGAGGGCCACGTATTATTATGCACATAGGGTGTTATGCGTTATTATATAAATTATAAGCCATTTCTGCTTGCTGCAATGTTGTCTTTTTCACATTTCAGTTGTATCATCTTCAAGAGAAGGACACACAGACGAAACTGGAGATGTTGTTTAAGAAAAACCTCTACGTTCTTGCCATCAAGTAAGAACCAAGAACAATATTTTGAAGGGGAAAAAAGCTCTTCTAAAATTGCAATCAACTTGCACTGAACACTCAAAAGTAAATATGTCGTCGTTCAACTTTTTTTATATATATATTTTTTTTTAAAGTAAATTTGATGAGTCCTTTTACTAGCTTTTACATCTTGACAAAGAATACGGAAATCAGGCCGAGACCCTGGCACCACCTAGCGGGCTCTGGCAGAACCAAGCCATGGTTATCCATGCCTTGTAACCTGCGGGAATGAAAGATCTCTGCGATTTCGCAGATTTCCATGATTTTTTTAATATTCATTGATGAATGTTCACAAAATGCCAATAGATATAACAACAATTAGTTGGTCTGAATCCCGTTCTTATATGACCTTAGATGTTGCTAGAACATAAAATTCAAACAAGAAAGAGTTTGGCATGTGTGATAATAGTCAGAACAAGAACTGTTGAAACCCGACTTCCTGCATTTTTCCACGATTCCTTGTCATTGCTAAATCCTATCGGGGAATATCTGCATTTTCATGGAAATTCGCCTTTGGCGTGATAACCATGGCTTGGTTCTGCCAGAACCCGCTAGGTGGTGCCAGGGTCTTGGCCTGATTTCCGTGTTCTTTGCCAGAGACCACTTTCATTCCTGATGCATTGGAACGATTTGACCAATAAGCAAAGTGTTAGCTACATTACTCGGAAACATAAGTGCCTCAAAGCACGTATTATGGGTTGAATTCGGTAGGACGCGGGCCTCGCGTGCGGGAGATCTGGAGCTTGGTTCCCGGTCGAGTCAAATCAATTACTTATAAAATTGATACTTGTCACTTCCTAGCCTGATGCTTGGCATTAATAGGATAGGGCAAGGACTGGTTAGCTCAGTGTCAGGATAATGTGACTGAGTGGGATATCAGGTCATGGTGCCGGCATCCTGATTTGCCATGAGTGCACACTGTCGCCATGAGTGCTCACTGTCACAAGTCGGTACCTGTCCTTTTATGACCTTAGATGTTGCCAGGATGTAAAACTCCAACAACCAACCAACGTATTATGGTAATAAAAACTTTATTAAATGCTTTTAAATTTAATATTAAAAGTGGATCATGCTGTTGAATTCAGTGCTTTGTTTGAATTTGATCATTGCAGTCTTGCTCAGAGCCAGCAGTACGATCAAGATGGCGTGGTAGACATCTTCCGTCAGTACGGTGACCATTTGTACGGCAAAGGGGATCATGATGGAGCGATACTGCAGTACATCAAGACTATCGGTAAACTCGAAGCGTCCTATGTCATTCGAAAGGTGAGCAAGATACATCAGAACTGGTGAAATCCTCCCAGGCGAACTATTTGCTGTGACATAAATGTTCAATCTGCATATTTGCTTGTGATTCCATACATCATAGTTATTTAAAGTTAAAAAAGAAATCTTGTTGCAACACTCAAATGAGACATTATTTGTATTCAAGCAATGCCTTTATTTGCTATGGCGACATTATTTTCAGAGGTCTGTTTGAATAAACTTGCATTGCCATTTTATTTGTGAGAACTTGCTACAATATTCTATTTGACTGCTTAGCATCTTTGGTGTGGATATTAAGGACTCAGATCCAAGAATAGTTATTTGATCCAGTCAGCGCAGCAAAACATTCTGTAGCACTGAAACCCAATGGGTGCACATCTCGGTTTGCGACAGTTTCTTGATGCCCAGCGGATCCACAACCTGACCGCATACCTGGAGGCGTTGCATAAGGCGCAGCTGGCCACCGAAGACCACACGACGCTGCTGCTGAACTGCTACACCAAGCTCAAGGATGTGTCACGCCTCGATGAATTTATCATGGTGGGTTTTGTTACGTCATTTCCTAGTTTCTCTACAATGGCGCCAAGCCTGGTTCCTCCAGCGTTTCCTGATGAGCAGATTGTTGGAGGCTGTGTCGAGGGGTGTGGAGTGAGCACACTTCATATTTACTTATCCACGACTGATTTGGTAGGTTATCAGGATGTCTATGCACCTTGTAGTCCCAGGTGGTCACAAATCTAAGTACTGATGAGGCTCAACTATTACTTATCCGTTACTTATTTGGTATTCTGTTGGCCTGTATCAGGAATTTACAAGGAGCGAGGGGGAGGTCTCATTTTTGACAAAAATCGTATTGTGTAATATTTGAACGGCCCCTAAGCAGCTGGTGCCATCAAGTTTCTGTGGCGAGGATCAGTATATAGGAGTAACCTAAGCTGGCGCCATCTAGTGTCTGTGGCGAGAGGCTATATATAGTGGTAACCTATATATAGCCATATATGGGCCGTATTCTATTAACACGACTCGGGGTCACTCGAGTTGCTAGAATTTCAAATCGAACACCGCAAGCGGAGTTGACAAAAACATGTGCCATGTGCAAAAAGGCCCGACCCCAGTAACCCACGTCTTGGCTGGGGGTGGCTATGAACGATGATGTCACATTTGCGCTGGTACCATCCTGTAGGATAACAGCTACCAGTACCAGTCCTACATGGTTTTTTGTTGTAATAACCCAGATTGAAGATGCATAGTTCGATGGTTTTGGGTTTCTAACATTTTTCTGAGATAAATATATTGAATTGATTGCTATAATCTACCTTACTTTAGTTTGAAGTGACTTTTATTTTAAATCGCTAAGTTTTGAGATATTTGAAGTGCAAACATGTCAAAATAGTTTCGGCAAGCACGCCAAAAGTCTGTCACCATAGGCTTCTGCAGTAACAGGTTCTATTAAATTGACTCAATATTCCCTTATATGTAGCACTAAATGCTTAATAAGTGCATCAGTATCAAAGTTAGATATGTAGAATCAAATCTAGATGATTGTTTTGGTTTTGAAAATTGGATGCTTCATCGGTCTATGCAGCTTTAATGAAATGGAAATATAACTAAACTATGCAATCATAAAATACATTCAATCCTATTCTGCTGTAGTTATATCGGTTATTAAAAAAAAAAGTTTTGAATTAAGCCACCATTCTTTCCACCCCCAGTGTGGAGAAGCGTATTCGTTTATTCAACCCGAGTCTGTAGGATGTGTGCATGCACCAAAAAGTGGCTCGGGTGACCCGAGTTGATTAATCGAATACGCCCCCCCCCCCTGTGTGTGGTGAGCGTCAGAATATCGGAGTAGCTTAAGCTGGCGCCATCTAGTGTCTGCGGTGAGCATCAGTATATCGGAGTAGCTTAAGCTGGCGCCATCTAGTGTCTGCGGTGAGCGTCAGTATATTGGAGTAGCTTAAGTTGGCGCCATCTAGTGTCTGCGGTGAGCGTCAGTATATCGGAGTAGCTTAAGCTGGCGCCATCTAGTGTCTGTGGTGAGCGTCAGTATATTGGAGTATCTTAAGCTGGTGCCATCTAGTGTCTCGGGCGAGGGTCAGTATGTAGGAGTAGCCTAAGTTTGTTTGTTGTTTTACGTCCTAGCAACATCTAAGGTCATATCAGGATTTGGGTTACTGACATTGTGAGCACGTGCGTCTCATGCGACTTTAAGTGCTGCCCCACTGGAAATCAGGTCGCAGGGCCTGACACTCAGTCACATATCCTGACACGGTACCATCCTGGCCCTACTATCGAGCGAGAGGGAAGACCCCTCCCCCGCCCCGGCTGTCCGCTGCCTCACACTCACCAGACCCGCTCGCCGCCCCTCCCCCCCCCCATGTCGCGCACATTGCGCCTCACCCGACCCCCTCCTCACCTTCACTCGCCCCCCCCGGCCGGCAGCTTGCACAACTCACTGCTTGCCCGCCCCCCCCCCTTATAAGCCGCCCGCCGCTCCCTCAGTACTCGCCCGCCTGCCCCCATCTCTCCCGTCTCCTGATTACGACCAATGCCGAGCGCCAGACTAGGAAGCAACAAGTATAAATCTTTAAGTCATTGGTTTTACTCGACCAGGGTTCGAACCCACGGTCTACTAACTCATTCGGCCATCCGATCTGGTTCGCTTAAGTTGTCTCTCAGTGCCACCTGTTGACTTCCCGTGTAATTGTGCAATGTGTTCCAGACAAAGGACCGCGACGTTGACTTTGACGTGGAGATTGCCATCAAGGTCTGCCGGTCAGCAGGCTACTACACACACGCACTCTACCTGGCAGAGACGCACAACCAGCATGACTGGTACCTCAAGGTCAGCATGCCAAGGTGTTTTTTTTTTTTTGATGGGATGTTTATGCTGTCCATAGCATATAAGCTCGGATGATCGAGCTTGTTTTCAATGCTGGGCAGTCAAAGAGTCTCACAAGGTTTTTAGCAAAGTACATCAGGGATGTGAATTTCCCGCCACTCGGCAGTTTCCTAGCTTTTGGGCAATGACCCGCCTTTTTAGTCCCATATGCAGGGATGAGAATGTTTCGCCAATCGGCGGTTTCCCGATACTGGGATGAGAATTTCTTGTGGATCAGCGGTTTACCGACTTTTTCGGCAATGACCTGCCTTTTTATCCCTAGATACAGGGATGGTAATTTCCCGCTGATCGGGAGTTTCCTGACTTTTGGTCAATGACCCGCCTTTTAGTCCTAAATGATGAGAATTTTCCACCGTTCGGCGGTTTCTTCGCTTTTTGGCAATGGCCCGTCTTTTTAGGCCTGACCTGTTCTCATCCCTGATACATGAATATTCAGATTGCTGTCAAGCTCAAATAACTAGAACATCAAGGAGACTATTTCAAAGTCAGGTGACTATAATGGACAATTGGTCTTCCTCATTCCACTGTTTCTTTCACTATCCTAATAATGCCAACGGCTAGTTAAGGGGACACACGGGTGATCGGAACATGAATTTTGGTCAAACTGGTGATTTCTGGTTTTTGGTGTATTCATATAGAAAAACTTGTATGTTTTTTGGACAGATAATTACTTGACTGGATATTTGTGTATATAATATGGGATTCTAGATGATGATACTGGACCTTTACCATTTGAAGAGACTCTGTGAACTTTGAAGCTTGTTTTCTCGAACTGCTTTTTCCGGGGTTTGCCACATTTGCCCCCTCTAAAACTGTAAGTTATAATTGTAGCAGAAAGTTGAAACTTGGCAGTCTTATGTAAATGTTGCTGCTGAGTGCAATAGATGGTAAAAACACTGTACTTTCATAGTTCAAGAGCTAGGGATGGAGACACAAAAATTGACCATTGAATTTTTTCCTCTGGTTCATCATGTAGGGACATGTTGGTAATGACATATATAAATTCACAAACCACCTTCTTGCACTCAACTGGACCAGTTCTTCATATAATAACTTGATTCAGGCAAATCTAGGCACATTTAGTATACTTCCTGGATAGAGCTTTGAAACTCTGCATATATGCTTCTCTCGATACAAAGAATGTGTGCTCCAATTTTCAAAGCTCTATCTGTAATAGTTTTTGAGATACGGAAATCACCCGGAAATCACCCGTGTGTCCCCTTAAGTTAGCTACCAACAGGTATACATTTTGAAGTCATTCGTTCAACTCGGCCAGTGTTCAAACCTGGGGTTCAAATCACACAACCTGTCACAGGGAAAGGGGAGGGGCGCTCAACACATTTGGCCATCCCATCTGGTTTGTTGGGGTTTTACATCCTGGTAACATCTAAGGTCATATCAGGACGGGTACTGACTTGTGACATTGTGCACTCATGGTGACTTTATAGTGCTGCCCCACTCGGAGACCAGGCCACCAGTATCATGACTCAATTTCCCCACTCAGTCCTTTCCCTATACTAGTAATGCCCAGCGCCAGGCTAGATAGTGAGAAATATCAATTTTGTAAGTCATCAGTTTGACTCGGCCAGAATTCAAGCTCCCGACCTTCCACACAGGGTCGTGTTCTCTGTGTCGAAGTGGTTAGAGTGTCTGACATTTTTCTAGGTCGGATTCCTAATCTGAAGGTCGGTGGTTCGATTCCCCATGCCCCCACCTCTGCCAATTTGGATTTCCACTGCTGCGTATAACTTACAGCGTCATCAAAGGCCAGTTGCTCTCATACCATGTCTATGTGGTGTGGGAGGTTAAAAATCCCTTGGGTTGGTAAAAGTGTAGGCTTGTGCTTTCTATGGACAAACTGTCTAATGGTGAAAACAAGCCTCTTCAGACTTATCCATAATCGGCAGTATCAATCTTCAAGAAGAAAAAAAGTCTGTGCTCTTAGCGATTTTGTCACCGCGTCCAGTCCCCATCTGGTCTGCTTTAGTGTATTGTATTTGACAATGGGTTTTAAAATGCACATCCACGCAATGATATATTCAACTAATGAAACATTTTATAACCCCGGCATCTGATTTGCTGCAGATTCAACTGGAGGACATCGACGACCAGCAGAAGTCACTGACCTATATTGGTCGGCTCGAGTTCGAGGAGGCGAACCGCAATGTCAAGAAGTACGGAAAGCTGCTCATGTCTGAGGCGCCTCAGCAGACAACCGAGCTTCTGAAGCGGCTCTGCACTGACTACAAACCCAGCGACAGTACGTCCACTTCACATGTGTAGCGAGAGGCCGGTCCTTTAAGAGGTGTCCAATGAACATGGAGGCGGGTGGGGAGGTGGGGGGCAATTCTGGACAGTGTGGACTCGCAGAAATAACCGTACATTTGTTTCTAATGCAGATTGCAGAGACGTTGTCCTGACAAATATTTTACATAAGATGACATACCACTTCCTGTATCATATTGCATGAAGAGTCCGTACGGGGCCTGGAAAGTCCTTAAAAGTCTTGAACTTCATTTGTCCCCTTTCTATGCCTTGAAAAGCCTTGAATTTTAACCTATTTTGAGTAATTAGTCTTGAAAAACCTTGAATTCCATTAAACTGTCCCCACTGATCTAAATTAGTCCAGAATTGACATTCGCTATTTCCCCTCCCCCCCCCCCCCCCAAATGAAAATAGTCTTGAATTTCTATCAAAAAGAGCCTTGAAATAGCCTTGAATTCCATATCTTCACATGTCTACGGACCCTATGTATGTGTATTCACCATCTTCCCGCCACATTCTGAAGCTGTGGTCCGGCATGCTGGGTACCAGCTTCAGTCCTTTCTGATAGATGAACAGAACTAGGAACATCCATATTGTGGAACCCTATAGGTTAAGCGTTGTCTTTTTTTTGTGATTAAATTATAATATTTATTATATTGTTTTCAGAGCCTCTTGTGGATTCTGCAAGCTTAGATGGTAAGCACAAATCTACCTGTTTATCTTAAGCCTCACATCTATAAGTATAACCGTTCACCAAAATAAATTGTTCATTCGCTAAATAAATTGTTCATTTCACACACAAAATCATTTCACTAAAATGAATTTTCATTTTACTCAAATTAATTTTCATTTCCCTAAAATTAATTTTAATTTGCACCCCGGATTTATTTCATAACGTTATTCTTGCTTGGTTTTTGTTATGTCAGTCTAGGAATGGGGTTGCAGATGCAAAGAAAGTAAAAATGCTATTTTCAGGATATGGTTGAAGTTGATGGTTCTGTATCTTATTATATCCTGGGATAAGCACTTTAACTAAGTTTTAAAAAAAGTGTAAGTCTAATTTTAGTCTTTCATGCGCTAATTTAGTTTTCGCCGAAATTCATTTAATTGAATTTTTTTAATGAACTGAAGAATTGAATTAAAAAAATTGAATTAAAGTTTTATTAAAAAAAGTTATATTTAAAAGAATTGTGATTTAAAATGTAAATGGTGCCATTCTGGTTTCCGCCACCAGGTAGCGTGGCGTCCGTGAATAAGGCGAGTCCAGAGGAGTTCATTCACATCTTCGTGAACAACTCTGAGCGCCTCACTGAGTTCCTCGAACACATGGTGCGCGTGCAGCCAGCCTCCACCAGTCTTGTGTACAACACGCTTCTCGAGCTCAACCTCCATGACTATGTGCACGAGAAGGAGATCTCCGTAAGTTACGCGGCACTGTTCATTCGATTCAAGCAGACAAATCAGGGTAGGACAGTAACTTTTGTTCACACTTGCCTAATGGGGGAAGTGACTGAATGTTCGACTTGCCCAAGTTGCAAAACTCCTTGCCCAAACCCAAGTCAGCCAATTGAAACTGAAATCTGCTACTAAAGATCAGAAAAATAACGACTTGCCAATTCGGGCAGGTCACCGAGAACTTCACCTGCCCGACTGAGTAAACTAGGTGCCCCAGGCAGTCCTGATTGTCCTATCCTGCAAATCATAGGGGCTGGCTGAGTGGGTAGCGCAATCCAACGACATCTCGTCCACTGCAAGGGATTGTATGATCAATAACCAGACCTGTGCACCCTCTGTATTCTTCCATGTTTGTTTATGGAATCGAACATGGAAAATACAGATTTGTTTGGTTTGTTACGGAATTGCCGGTCTCAAAACAAAATTAATTTAGCGTGTATCTCCAAAGTTAACCATTTTAAGTGGTTGGCATTGTCTTTGTTGTTAGGTGCGTTGAAAGTTTGCTTATGAATGTTACGTAATTGTTTATTTTTCACGGTGTGTTACAGTCTAAAGTAGAGAAGGAGCGGAAGACGCTGGAGCTTCTTCAGAATCCAGACGTGAGTATCCATGTTCGCACTGGCGGCCGCATCTCGAAAATAGGACTTACTTTAATTTTAAGCCACATAATCTGATGAAAGTATCAAATTTTCCAGGCATAGCACTTAACTTACGCAGATTTCTGTCTATATGTCCTACTTAGATACTTGTGCACTCATTTCAGATTTGTTGCTGCATAGAAGGGAATACAAAGTCAATATAATTTGTTAAAACTGTTGAAGCCTGTAGTGTCTAATAATTTACTATGAGGGACCAGCGGAACTTGGAATACCCGTATTGGCACAGCACAGAGGAAGTAGATACATGACTCATAGGTCAAATACTACACATTGCCTTATGCTTGTGTATGACTGTTTGACTCCTGTATAAATACACTACGCATTGCCTTATGTCTGTCTATGTGACTGCTACAGACTGTTTGACTCCTGTATAAATACACGACACATTGCCTTATGTCTGTCTATGTGACTGCTACAGACTGACTCCTGTATAAATACATGGCACATTGCCTTACACCTATCTATGTGACTGCTACAGACTGACTCTTTTATAAAAACACTACACATTGCCTTACACCTTTCTATGTGACTGCTACAGACTGACTCCTGTATAAATACATGACACATTGCCTTACGCCTGTCTATATGACTGCTACAGACTGACTCCTGTATAAATACATGACACATTGCCTTACGTCTGTATATGTGACTGCTACAAACTGACTCCTGTATAAATACACGGCACATTGCCTTACACCTATCTATGTGACTGCTACAGACTGACTCTTGTATGAACACACTACACATTGCCTTACACCTGTCTATAGAACTGCTACAGAATGTTTGACTCCTCTATAAATACATGACGCATTGCCTTACGTCTGTATATGTGACTTCTACAAACTGACTCCTGTATAAATACACGGCACATTGCCTTACACCTATCTATGTGACTGCTACAGACTGACTCTTGTATGAACACACTACACATTGCCTTACACCTGTCTATAGGACTGCTACAGAATGTTTGACTCCTATAAATACATGACACATTGCCTTACGTCTGTATATGTGACTGCTACAAACTGACTCCTGAATAAATACATGGCACATTGCCTTACACCTATCTATGTGACTGCTACAGACTGAGTATTGTATGAACACACTACACATTGCCTTACGCCTGTCTATAGGACTGCTACAGAATGTTTGACTCCTATAAATACATGACACATTGCCTTACGTCTGTATATGTGACTGCCACAGACTGACTCCTGAATAAATACACGGTACATTGCCTTACACCTATCTATGTGACTGCTACAGACTGAGTCTTGTATGAACACACTACACATTGCCTTACACCTGTCTATAGGACTGCTACAGAATGTTTGACTCCTATAAATACATGACACATTGCCTTACGTCTGTCTATGTGACTGCTACAAACTGACTCCTGAATAAATACATGGCACATTGCCTTACACCTATCTATGTGACTGCTACAGACTGAGTCTTGTATAAACACACTACACATTGCCTTACGCCTGTCTATACAACTGCTACAGACTGACTCCTGTATAAATACATGACACATTGCCTTATGCCTGTCTATATGACTGCTACAAACTGACTCCTGTGTAAATACATTACACATTACCTTACACCTGTCTATAGGACTGCTACAGACTTTTGACTCCTGTATAAATACACGACACATTGCCGTACGCCTATCTATACGACAGCTACAGACACTCCTGTATATATACATGACACATTGCCTTACACCTATCTATATGACAGCTACAGACTGATTCCTATTTAAATACTCGACACGTTGCTTTACACCTGTGTATACAACTGCTTCAGACTGACTTCTGTATAAATACACGACACATTGCCTTACGTCTGTCTATACGACTGCTACAAACTGACTCCTGTATAAATACATGGCACATTGCCTTACGTCTGTCTATACGACTGCTACATACTGACTTGTATAATCACACTACACATTGCCTTACGCCTGTCTATATGACTGCTACAGACTTTTGACTCCTGTAAAAATACATGACACATTACCTTACACCTATCTATGTGACTGCTACAGACTGACTCTTGTATAAACACACTACACATTGCTTTACACCTATTTATACAACTGCTTCAGGCTGACTTCTGTATAAATACACGACACATTGCCTTACGCCTGTCTATGTGATTGTTACAGACTTTTGACTGCTGTATAAATACACAACGCATTGCCTTATGCCTGTCTATATGACTGTTGGAGGCTGTTTGACTCCTGTATAAATACATTACACATTGCCTTATGCCTGTTTGTGACTGCTACAGACTATTTGACTCCTGTATAAATACGTCACATTGCCGTACACCTATCTATGTGACTGCTACAGACTTTTGACTCCTGTATAAATATATGACACATTGTCTTATGCCTGTCTATATGGCTGCTACACACTGTTTGACTCCTGTGTAAATACGTTGCATTGCCTTACACCTGTCTAGGTGACTGCTGCAGACTGATGCCTGTATAAATACACGACACATTGCCTTATGCCTGTCTATATGGCTGCTAGTGCTACACACTGTTTGACTCCTGTGTAAATACGTTGCATTGCCTTACACCTGTCTATGTGACTGCTGCAGACTGACGCCTGTATAAATACACAACACATTGCCTTATGCCTGTCTATATGGCTGCTACACACTGTTTGACTCCTGTGTAAATACGTTGCATTGCCTTACACCTGTCTATGTGACTGCTGCAGACTGACGCCTGTATAAATACACAACACATTGCCTTATGCCTGTCTATATGGCTGCTACACACTGTTTGACTCCTGTGTAAATACGTTGCATTGCCCTACACCTGTCTATGTGACTGCTGCAGGCTGGCTATGACCTGGACCAGGCACTAGTACTGTGTCAGATGAACAACTTCAAGGCAGGTATCCTGTACCTGTACGAGAAGGCGAAGCTGTACCAACAGATCCTTCGTTACCACATGCAGCACAGCGAACACTTGCACATCATTGAGACATGCAAGAAGTTTGGGTAAGGCGCAGCAAAGTATTACTCACTTCCACATGCAGGTTGTTAGATGGTTGAATTTAAATCATTTTCATTTCTTTTTAATTGGGTTAATGTTTATTGTTGTGGTTAATTGTTTGGATGATGCTGATAATGCATTCTCCTTTCTGACACTTGGCATCAGTCGGACATTCCCCGTTTAATAGAATTGATATAAAATCATCCCCTGTCCATATTCACTTTTTGTGCTTTTTTGCTATGGTCAGTTTTCTTTTATGTTCTTTGTTGTTGTGGTAAATGTGGTTATCCCATTGAATATAGGGGTGGCCGAATCAGTTGAGCGTCCGCCTCCCAGTTCGGTAGGTCATGGGATTCAACCCCTGGCCATCCGACCATGTACAGATGTAGTTTAGGAGGGGTTTCTTCCACCTTTTACTCGCAAGGATGAAAGATCTCTGCAATTTCGCGGATTTCCGCGATTTCTGATATTCATCGATTAACGTTCACAAAATGCCTTCGATATATATGACAACAATTGGTTAGTACGAATCCCATTCTTATATGATCCTAGATGTTATTAGAACATAAAACCAAAACAAGAAAGTGTTAGGCATGAGTGATAATCCAAGAGAGTTGAAACCTGACTTCCGACAAATCCTATGGGGGAATATCTGCGTTTTCATGGAAATTTTCCATCGCTGTAATAACCATGGCTTGGTTCTGCCAGAACCTGCTAGGTGGTGCCATGGTCTTGGCCTGATTTCCAGGGTCTTGGCCTGATTTTATTTGTCGGAGACCACTTTCATCCCTGTACTCGTTCAATGCATATCCCAAAGTCTCGGGCATCAAACCTCATGTTGAGTAATAACTGTCTATGATTATCACCTTCATTATATATATTCCCTTTCATTACAGGTCGATTGATTCCAACCTCTGGACTCAGGCGCTGGCTTATTTCGCCAGGAAAGAGGAAAACTGTAGGACACATATAATGGAAGTGTTAACTCGTATCCTTTTGTGTGGACCAGACAGGATGGCCGAATGAGTTAGAGCGTCCGTCTCCCGTGTTGGTAGACCGTGGGGGTCGTGGGTTCGAACCCTGATCGAGTCAAACCAATGACTTAAAAATTTATACTTGTCGCTTCCTAGCCAGGCGCTCGGCATTATTAGGACAGGGCAAGGACTGGTGTGCTCAGTGTCAGGATAATGTGACTGAGTGGGATACCAGGTCATGGTGCCGGCGGCCTGGTTTCCCAGTGGGACAGCCCTATGCCATGAGTACGCACTGTCACAAGTCGGTACCCGTCCTGATATGACCTTAGATGTTGCTAGGATGTAAAACAACAACAAACAAACCTTTTGTGTGACGCAAGTAATCAATAAATGGTTTGCAAACTGAGGATCAGCAACACCAGAGTGGAGTTTGATTACAGCGATAAATAAAACAAAGGGAAAGGTCTCGAGAAGTTTTTTTGAGACCGGGCCCCAAACTAAGCTTTAAAGGGCGAACAAGTATTAAGGGTGGGTTGATGGAAGGTTTATGACGAGATGTGGCATCAGTGATGTGCAGGAGGCGGCTGTCAGGAGAGGAGAGCGCGCAGACTTAAGGTCTGGGAGACCGGCGAAGGAGGCGCTGATTGGTTGAGGTTTGAGTGTCAAGGGGTGAGTTCAGTGTGGAAGTGAGAACCAGCTTGGGAACCAGGAGGGGCAGGCGGTGATTGGTTGAGGGGGATTGAGAGATGCGGAAGCAGGGAGAGCGAGTATAGAACGAAGGGTTGTGTGAGATGGTCCTCTGTAAATCACATGTAAATTACAATTACACCACAATAATATATTTATACATATATAATTGAATTAAATAGTTTTTGAAATTAAAAAAAAACATTAATAAAATATTAATTCTAGTCAACTGAGTCTGAGCAGGAATGTATTATTGTTCTAAGCAAGTGAATCACATTTATTGTTATTAAAATAATTAAATTATTACAGAATATATTATTCCATTTTTAATGCGTGTTATTGTCAACGACTTCAAATTAATACTATTAGACTGTGTGTGCCCTGGTTGCTCCCCATGTCGTGGGTTCAATCCATGACTTAGTCAAACCAATACAGATATATTTCTGGGTAATTTTCCCATCTCAAATATACATAATGTACATTGCCATGTAAGAAAAACTACTTTTAAGGTACCATTTTTTGTTAACTCGGCTCTTTTGTCACTGGGTCGGATACATCATTTCACACGTATTTGACCCAAGCTCCCAAGTCATCGAGAGCCCTGAATGGTTAAGTACGTAACTGTAAATACCTTAAAGCTGCATAGCCCGATGAAGCATCAAATTTTCAAAACCAAAACAATAATCTAGAATTGATTCTACATATCTAACTTAGATACTGAGGCACTTATTAAGGATTTGTTACCACATAGAAGGAAATACTGAGGCAGTTTAATAAAAACATGTTACTCTGGAGGCCTATGGTATCAGAGTTTTGGCATGCATGGCAAAAACTAATTTGACATGTTTGCACTTCAAATATCTCAAAACGTAGCCATCTAAAGTAAAAGTTACTTCAAACTAAAGTCAGGTAGATTGTAACAGTCAATTTAACATATGTATCTAAGAAAAATGACTGAAACTCAAAACCATCGGACTATGCCACTTTAACCGCGTGCAGATATAGACAGGCACAACCTGCTGCCTCCACTGCTGGTCCTGCAGACGCTGGCCCACAATTCCACAGCCACACTGTCAGTGGTGAAGGACTACATCACTCGTCGGATGCAGGCGGAGAATGATCAGATCGCAGAGGATGAGCGACTCATCCGGCAGTACCGCGAAGAGACTGTGAAGATGCGCAGTCAGATCGAAGAACTCAAAACAAGGTCCGCCTTACCCCATTTGCTATGTTAACGTTCCTCTACCCCGTCCCCCCAGTCCTCTCTACTCCTCTATCCCATCGTCCCCTCCCACTCTCTCTCCCTTCTCTACCTGCCCTCCTTCCCCTTCCCCACTCTCCCACCACCTCCCCCTCTCTTCCTTTTCTCTCTACCCATCCTCTTTCCCTCTCCCCATTCCCTATCTGCTTCCTCCTCGTCTTCCCTCCCCCACTTCTCTCTATCCATCCTCTTTCCCACTCTCCATTCCCCATCTGCTTCCTCCTCCCCTTTCCTCCCCAACTCCTCTACCCATCCTCTTTCCCTCTCCCGATCTGCTTCCTCCTCCTCTTCTCTCCCCCACTTCTCTCTCTCTACCCATCCTCTTTCCCTCTCCCCGTTCCCCATCTGCTGCCTCCTCCTCTTCCCTCCCCCACTTCTCTCTACCCATCGCCTTTCCCACTCCCCATTCCCCATCTGATTCCTCCTCCCCAACTCCTCTCTACCCATCCTCTTTCCCTCTCCCCATCTGCTACCTCCTCCTCTTCCCTCCCCCACTTCTCTCTACCCATCCTCTTTCCCTCTCCCCGTTCCCCATCTGCTACCTCCTCCTCTTCCCTCCCCCACTTCTCTCTACCCATCGCCTTTCCCACTCCCCATTCCCCATCTGATTCCTCCTCCCCAACTCCTCTCTACCCATCCTCTTTCCCTCTCCCATCTGCTACCTCCTCCTCTTCCCTCCCCCACTTCTCTCTACCCATCCTCTTTCCCTCTCCCCGTTCCCCATCTGCTTCCTCCTCCCCTTTCCTCCCCAACTCCTCTCTTCCCATCGCCTTTCCCACTCCCCATTCCCCATCTGATTCCTCCTCCCCAACTCCTCTCTACCCATCCTCTTTCCCTCTCCCCATCTGCTACCTCCTCCTCTTCCCTCCCCCACTTCTCTCTACCCATTCTCTTTCCCACTCCCCATTCCCCATCTGCTTCCTCCTCCCCTTCCCTCCCTCCTACTCCTCTCTACCCCGTTCTCTCTCTATCCCTGCCGCTCCCTCCTCCGCATTCCCTTACACAGTACTCCGACAATTTCTCTCCAATCACACAGTTGCCTTGTTTTTCAGTTTGTGCAACCAAGTATGTTGGGGGAGAGTGCTGAGGTTGGTTGTTCTGGCTGCGTTGTACTTAGTTCAGCAGCACTGATATGCCTTCTAAACAACCCTGTAGAGAAAAATGACAGAATTTGCTAGCTAAAGTGCTAAATGTATAGTTTTTTGTGTGTTTTTGTTGTTGTAAATATGTTTATTCTGCTGAATAAGTCTTTTGTCAGTGCCGAAGCACTGGTCTTCCAGCCATTTTTAAATTCAGGGTTATTTACACAAAAGGTATATAGAATAAGGTATTCAATAACTGTTGAATACACAATTTGCAGCATGTAACACAATGAAATTCTGGAACCCAAAAGTTCCATAGCAATATGGTGTCATATAACTAGATCAATATTAGTCAGATCAATGTGACTTATTGTGAGTATTTACATAGTATTTAGAATGTAAGCAGAAGTTATCTTCTGTATTCAGTTGGTAAAGTTGTAAGTTTTAATGTTCAGTTGCAGTTAGGCAAGCAGTATATAAATGTCAGTTTGTGAGAAATATTCTAGTGTAACTCTAGTGTAGTTAGTTATGTGAGTTTATGAACTATGTTGTTGGGGTGGGGTTGTTAATAATACACTGGACCATCTGTGACCAGTGAAGCAGTGGGACCAATCCGAGTGCATTTAGGTCATAGATTTTACATTCTTATTTGTACTGTCTCTGTCATTGTATATGGTTGAAATGCTTATTTATCATAACCAACTACTTTTAGGTTGAATAATTGATTAAATCATGTAGATTAATAGACATTGAAAGTTGAATTGAGAGCTTTCTGTGGCTGCCATCTTGGTGGTGTTCCTGGATTCCCTCTTCTATGGGAAACACGTCTAGATGGCATTCATACATTACAGAACCCTTGAAAAACTTGTATATGAAAGTCCACAAAACCCTTGAATTTCATTTTCAAATGTTTGTATAAACCCTGGGTTAATATTTTTGTCTGAATACTAACCACTTTGATGGGTTTTTTTCTTTTCTTCTTGCAGTGCCAAGATTTTTCAAGTGTCAAAGTGCAGTATCTGCAGTCACCCGTTGGAACTTCCCTCCGTTCACTTTCTCTGCCAACACTCGTACCATCACCAGTAAGTAATTCCCCACTTTTTAAAAATAAATTTATTTATTTTTTATTGAGACTGGACTAGCCTACTCCTATTTACATATCATAGGCTTGTACATAGCTGTGTGGTGTGTTATCTGGCTACTCTTGGCATGGTTACCTTCCATTGGGTGTCCCGCTGGTGGGCCGTGACATATCACATGCCCCTTTGCAGTGCAGCTTAGTGGGGGTTTCCTAGCCTAATTTGCACAGATATTTTTTGTAAGTTTTTAGGTCATGAATTTGTCGTTCCTTTACCGTTTGGGCATTCCACACCTTGGCAGCCATCTCCAGCGTGCTTCTCTCATGAGCTTTTATTTGGCTTCTGGTCTGCTTCAGTAGTGGCACATTATTTGCTCTAGTGGCCCTTTGCGGTTTTGTTAGGAGTTTTTATGCGAAGCGCAGTGTTTTGCCACTTAGCGTATAAGCCTAAGGGTCTAAATAAACTATTCACCCCTACCCAGAGTAGGGGTGAATGACAACCGTGTAACTGCATATAATTCCAGTTCGATAATAAAAGTATTATACATGTGGTGAATATGTAATACATGGCATTGCATGGTTCTAGGATTTTCTTTAATTTGTTGTCCTTTCTCTCTGTGCTTATGAAGTTATGTATATATATATTTATGTATATATAAATATACATCGAGCAAATAAGCAAATCAGTTGATATAATCACAAGTAATATGCTGGTATCTAGTAAATAGTGTCTATAACTTACGTCATCAAAGGCCAGTTGCTCTGATACCATATCGATGTGGTGTATGAGGTTAAAACTCCCTTGGGTCGGTAAAAGTCTAGGCTCAGGCTTTCTATCGACCAACCGTCTAATGGTAAAAACAAGACTATTCAGATTTATCCATGATAGGCAGTATAAATCTTCAAGAGGAAAAAAAAAAAAAAGGTACGCCGATTTGGCGATGAGTGTAAGTTATTGTATTCTGAAAGGTACATGATGAGTACAGAGGATACTTAAAGTTGCATAGCCCGATGGTTTTGAATTTCTGTCTTTTTTTAAAGATAAATATATTAGATCGATCACTAGTATCTACTATACATTAGTTCAAAGTTACTTTTATTTTAAATGGTAAACTTTTGAGATATTTTGAGTGCAAACATGGAAAATTAGTTTTGGCAAGCTTTCCAAAACTCTGACACCATAGACTTCCACAGTAAGAGGTTCTGTTAAATTGACTCAGTATTGCCTTCTATGCAGAAACAAATGCTTAATAAGTACATCAGTATCTAAGTTAGATATGTCAAATCAAATCTAGATATTTGGTTTGGTTTTGAAAATTTGATATTTCATCAGACTATGCAGCTTTAAGTAGATCAGAACAGTGGATGTTACTTTGTTAGTGTGTATTGTTAGTCCTTCAGACTTACATGGAGTGTCTCTCCACCTCCCCACAGTTGTTTTGAGAGTTATGCGGAGAATGACTCCGAATGCCCAGCCTGCATGCCGGAGAACCGCAAAGTGCTCGACATCATCCGGGCCCAGGAGCAGAGTCGCGACCTCCACGAACACTTCCACCACCAGGTATGTCGCTGCGCCACGTTATGTGCTAGAACTTGTCCATGGAGCATGCACAGTGAGCTGCTACCCTCAGTGTTCGTTCTTGCCGCTGCCATCAGAGGGCAGGTTGGTGGTGGAAATCCTTTCTTTTTTAATTTTTTTACTAAAAGTATTTTATTCAGCGAATAATGTCTTTTGTCAGCGCCAGAGCACTGGTCTTCCAGCCGTTCATTACAATTTGTTGGTACATAAATGACTATATCAGTTGCAATAATAACCACATAAAAAACCTGTTCGATAATAGAAGCATAATATATATTGACTATTCGTTGTAATAGTAACTGCATACAATTCCAGTTCAACATATGTATTATGCACTTGGTGAGCATGCATCAATAAATGTACAAGATGATTCTATAAGTTAATATAAGGCCTTTTTCGCAGAACATGCTACCCACAATATTAGTTCTTCCACTGCCATCAGAGGGCGGGTTGGTGGTAGAAATCCTCTATAAGACCTTTTCCACAGAGCATGCCGTACAGAGAGCTGCGACCCATGTTAGTTCTTGCCGCTGCCATCAGAGGGTGTGTTGGTGGTGGAGCTTTTCCACAACATGCACAGTGAGCTGCTACCCACAATATTAGTTCTTGCCATTACCATTACAGGGCAGGTTAATGGTGGAATCCTCTATAAGGCCTTTTTCACGGAGCATGCTGCACAGTGAGCTGCTACCCACAGAATTTGCTGCACAGTGTTAGTTCTTGCCGCTGCCATCATAGGGCGGTTGGTGGTGGAAATCGTATAACGACCAGTCGAATGTATTTATCTTAGAAAATGGCGGAAACTCGAAGCCATCGGACTATGTAACTTTAAATTGATGGTATGTCAATTTCAGTGTTGCATGGAACTTTGAATTGATGGTGTGCCTGTTTCAGTGTAGCATGATGTTGCGTCATGGTTTTATTCACTTGTCTGTTTGAACAGTTGGAGCGGTCCCAAGACGGCTTCTCGGTTGTCGCTGATTACTTCGGGCGGGGTGTCTTCAATAAAGTAACGCTTATAACTGACCCACCTGCCATCAAACCAGCGAGGTCCTCCATGAATCCATTTGATACCCCGTCGAATCCATTTGATACCCCGTCGGTGAACCCATTCGAAACCAGCACAAACCCATTTGATTAGCCTAGTATATTTTGGTTATGTGTGATATATAATATCATTGTGGTAATCTTTTTTTCTTTTACAACTTCTCGGTACAATTTAATTCATGGACTCTGTTTATGTATGTATATATGTATATGAGCCTGTCTCAAAAGGTGATAGCTCTTTTTCTTTTTTTCATTGTAACAATTGACACAAAACAGCACAGAAACGATTACACTGAAAACACAAGGACATTTGCTTCAAATCAATATGTATTCTATTGGGATTATGAAACACCATGTAAAAAACATCAGTTTATCCTGAGCAAATGCATAAGCAGATATTATGTTGATCGTTACAATGGACAAAGTTTTGTCCCATATTGCTTAGCACCTTTTGAGACAGTCTCATATATGTATATATATATATATAAAATATATATATAATACATATATTGTATATAGTATGTCAGTATAAAATATATTATATATAAACTATAGTATATATACATATTATATATTAGAGATAATATATATACAATATTTATATAAACTATGTGAATATATAATATATTTTATGTAAGGTATATTATATACGTATATATATACAATATATAATGTGTATATAATATATTATTATATATAGTATATTTGTATATATAATATAGTTTGTATATACACACACGTATTATATGTGATATAGAATATGTATATTATATCCTTTGTTAATTATCACTACACTCTCGAGTCCGATATGTCCCTTATTCGAAGCCTAAAGTGTAGTCAACTTGAAGTTTCTTGTACTGTCAATCAGGCTTATGCTTGTATATAATACCTTAGGCTGCTGTGCAGGCCTATGTATAGTTTATGTTAGGCCTATATAGTCTATTCTCTAAATAGGTCAAGTAGAAACAAAACCGCAGACCTAAACAAAACCAACGATTTAATCTGTGAGTTGTCAGCATTAGGCTTAATGTGAACGGTTTTGTCTACGTAACATTATGGTGAGGCCTACACGAAAGCGGGGGTGCTTGTTACGTCCCGTCCTTATATGACCTTAAATGTTGCTAGGACGTAAAGCCGAAACAAACAAACAATATATTAACGTTTATTTAAAGTTGCATAGTCCGATAAAAGCATAAACCTTTCGAAAGCAAAACACTCCTCTAGATTTGAACACAGGTCCAACTTAGACTCTAGTTCACTTATTAAGTAGTTGTTGTCACATAGAAGGGGATACTGTGTCAATTTAATAGAAGCTATTACTACTGAAGTTTTGAAGGTCAGAGTTTTGACAAGCATGCCAAAATTAACTTTGTATGTCTCCACTTCAAATATCTCCTGGATTAGTCATTTTAAATGGAAGTTACTTCAAACTAAACCAAGGTAGATCATGATTTGTGCTGTTCTCTGTTGCGGAGTGGTTAGAGTGTCTGACTTTTTTCTAGGTCAGACTCCTAATCTGAGGGTTGGCGGTTCGATTCCCCGTGCCCCCATCTCTGCCAATTTGGATTTCCACCGCTGTGTATAACTTACAGCGTCATCAAAGGCCAGTTGCTCTCATACCATGTCTATGTGGTGTGGGAGGTTAAAAATCCCTTGGGTCGGTAAAAGTGTAGACTCAGGCTTTCTATCGACAAACTGTCTAATGGTGAAAACAAGCCTATTCAGGCTTATCCATGATAGGCAGTATAAATCTTCAACAATGATGATCAACCTACAATATGTATCTCAAAAAATCACACAAACTCAACACCATCGGACTATGCAACTTTAAGCCTATGGCAGGCCTAAATCCTACTGTTGTTGGTTGGGTGTTATAGGGTGGTGTAAAGCTTCGTGTGTAAATGTTTCTTCAGTTTTCTAAACAGCAGTTGTAGTAACATGATGGGCAAGGCGGTGTATATGGATTGCAGGCTCGAAATTGTATTTCACAAAAACCCTTTGATTGTGCCCAGAAGGTTTGGACGCAAATAATTCAATATAACGATGAATGAATCTTGTTAATAGCAGGGATAAGAGTCGCATCCAAGAACAACAAAGTGCAAATCTGACTTCCGGTACATTATTTAGTGCTAAGCGTATGAGGGGAAGTGACCCATATGACCTTGAAAGAACAAAAATCGGAAATCCTCTGAAAATCGGAAATTTCTCATTCTTGTAATATATTTGATAATTAGCAGTTATTGCCTGATATGGGGCGTTTGAAGCCCTAGAAACTCTGGGATTTGTATTCAGCGAGCCTAAGTTGAGGTCGATAGGCATTCCAGGAAGCTGAGAGCCTTAAACCCCATATTATGGTAAGACCGTGGTTATTAAAGTTGCATAGTCCGATCGTTTTGAGTTTCTCTTTTTTTATGGGATAAATATATTGAATTGATTGTTATAATCTACCTTACTTCAGATTTAAGTAACTTTTATTTTAAATGGCAAACTTTTGAGATATTTGAAGCCAAATATGTCAATTTAATTTTGGCAAGCATGCCAACACTCTTAACACCATAGGCTTCTACAGTAACAACTTCTATTAAATTGACTCTGTGTTCCCTTCTGTGTGGCGACAAATGCTTAATAAATGCATCTGTATTTAAGTTATATATGTAGAATCCAATCTAGACCACTGTTTTAGTTTTGAAAATGTGATGCTTCATCGGACTATGCAGCTTTAAATGACTTAATAGTGGTATGTGTTAGTAATTTGTATCAGTTGAAATTGACTGAGGAGCAGTTACTTTTTGGGACAAAACTTAGAGCAAATTTGATGTAAACTGCCAGTGGGTCATAGATGTATGAGATGCATGTGTATTTCACAAAAATAATGTTAACATGTTGTCATATTTGAAAGCCAAATATATATAACTTAGTGATTATGTTAAGGATATTAATAAATATTAATAAATATCCACTCTACTGGTGTGTTGATGTGAGTGAAAGTGAGGAAAGACCACTAATCAGGCTCCTAGCGAGGCTAGGGCGTGGATGAAGCACACTGCATTAATCCAGAAAACTAATGCAGTGTACATGCCAGACAGCGATACACAGTGGTAGCACACACCGAGTAGCGTGGCTGTGTTGCGCACTGGTGGAACAGCAATGGGCCCTACTGCCCAAAACAGGAGATAGGGTTACCATGGTTACTAATTAGGTCAGGGTGTGGGTGACCAGAGTCTGCTCCGTAGTTGGGGTGTCCACGGGTGACTGGAGCTGGTGAACGTACATACAGGAAGTAGTATTTTATTTTATGTAAAAATATTTGTGAGGACAATTTTACTGCACTTTGTTACATTAGGAACAAATGTATGGCAAGAACACTACCAAGTTTGGTTCATCATGACGCATGTGTTTATAGGTTAAAAGTTAGTAAAAAGTATAGGGTCATAAGGTCACCGGTTCAGTCCTCCCTCAAGAGCTGGAATACCCATAAGTCGATGGTTTTCAGTTTCTGCCAGATTAGACAAAATAATATATATATTAGGTTGATTGTTAAAATTTAATTTAGAGTAACTTTAACAAATTAAAAATAGCTAACTTTGGAGACATTTGAAGTGAAAAGCGCCAATTAAATTTGGTGTGTACATCGAAATGCTGGAACCCCGAGGAATGCATGACATGTCTGATTATCAAGTTCTATTATAATTTAAAGTGACATTACTTCTATGCAGTAATAAATATGTAATAAATGTTTCATCAGATTTTGTAACTTTAAAACCTATTTATGACCAGACGTCAATCAATCAATCAATCAATCATCAATGTTGCCAGGGCATAAAAATCAAACAAACAATTCTACATATCCAACTTAGATATTGCTGCACTCAATAAACTTGTATTGCTGCATAGAAAGGGATACTAAGTCAATTCAATATAACCTGTCACTGTTGCAAGATGTGAAGTCTACGCTCGAATCTGTGGCTGTGTAGGCAGGCTATAGTGAAATCAATACAGGCAAAGAGAAAGGAAGAGTATAAAGTGCAAAGGAAGAGAGAGAGAGAGAGAGAGTCAAGCCCTCTGGTTTATTATTTATATGGTACATGGATTCAGTGTAGAGTATCACCCCACCCCTTTCCCTCAATGGGAAACAAAGCATTCTTGGCCCTACCAATAGGGATCCAGCATTCCTGGTCCCCATGGTTACCAGTGGTCTGCCCACCACCACCAAGCTGTGTGGCTCCCCTGGCCACCACCAACCTTGAGCCTGAGTGTGGTGATCCTACCCAGCAGAGGGGGAGGGGGTAGGCCCTGGGTGCCTTTACACCCAGCCCTGCCCGTACCACTATGTCTATTTACATCCCACTCAGGCACCACGAACACCTACATATATACACATACATGCGCTTGGTCACGTATACAATAGAACATTTACATTCCCCCCAATGCCGTAAATCGGAATATTTTACACTATGATGTCCAGCATTTTTGTGTGCATGCCAAAATTATTTAGAATGTTTCCACTTCAATTTCCACTAAAATATCTCCAAAGTTAGCCATTTAGTATTAAAGTAGTTCCAAAGTAAATTAAAGTAGATAAGACAAGTATATTTAATTGATAGGTACCAGAAAGTCAAGACAATCGAATTATAAACTTTAAAGCAACTTTCAATTCATTTCTTGATTTAAAATTTAACAACGAAATTTTTCTATCATCTTTAGCTACTGCATATAACAATTAATTGCTATCTAATTCAAAATGTACTATTTATTTTATACTCGTTTGAAAGATGGCCTTTGTAAATGCACATTTGCTGAGGCTAATTCACAATCGCATAACATGGCATGTAAATATACTGCATTTGTGGTTGTATGACAACGCGAAAGGTGTAATTTAATTATGTAATAAATGTTCAATAAAGAATGTATTATTTCATTGATTCGCTGTTATTGTGGTGAGGGGCTATACGATTTGAATATTATGGTCATGTGACCAAACCAACAACAAAGCTCTGTTCTCTGTGGCGGAGTGGTTAGAGTATCTGACTTTTTTCTAGGTCAGACTCCTAATCTGAGGGTCGGCGGTTCGATTCCCCGTGCCCCCAGCTCTGCCAATTTGGATTCCCACTGCTGTGTATAACTTACAGCGTCATCAAAGGCCGGTTGCTCTCATACCATGTCTATGTGGTGTGGGAGGTTAAAAATCCCTTGGGTCGGTAAAAGTGTAGGCTCTGGCTTTCTATCGACCAGCAGTGGAGTGGGGAAGACCAGTCGTCTGTGACTGGGATTTCCCCTGCTTGGGACAACTAATGTACCAAAAAAAATGAGAGACAAATAAGTGTTCACACTTCCTGTCTACCATTCGCTGTATCGCTATAACTAAGAATGTTTTAGTGCATAACTTGTAGTTTACGATGAAAGTGGTCACCGGCAAAAATCGTTGAAATCAAGCCGAGATTAATACATCGACGGCGAATTTCCGCAAAAAAGCAGATTTTCTCTGCCGGTGTCATAGTTTTAAAATTTATACTTTCGCGCTATGCATGCGTAAAAAATCGAACTGCATTTCCGCCAGATTAAGACCATCGAGTAAATTGATTGAGTGACTAAAGCACTTTCTACTTCCCATATGTGGCCTTATTATATGTGAGTGTGATTAGTTCCCTTTAGTAGTTTGAATCCCCTTGGTCTGTATTATGTTTCAAACTATGCGCAGCCACTTTTAGAAAAGTGACCAGACTGGCAATGCATGTGTGACTCCCTAGAAAAAACGTTGCTATCTCGCTCGATCAGAATGAGCCTTATATCAATGGAAATCTATGATCTTGACCTATGTAGTATGATTTTTGTAACGATCCATTTAGGTTTTACTTTTTTTTTTTAAACAAGTTAAAACCACGTCCATATTTAAATTACCTTCTCAAACCGGCGACTTTATCAAACTGCAGCAGCTGCAGTTTGAAGGCGCTGTTCGATTTTGACGCATGCGCAGGGCCAAAATGTAGGTTTTAAACCAGCAGAGTTAAAACTGCGACACCAGAAGTCAGGTTTTAACTCCTTGTTGTGGCTGCATTATCGCACATATATAACACTTTCTAGTTTGGGTTTTATGTTCTCGCAATATCTAAGGCCACATAAGAACGGAATTCGAACCAACCAATTGTTGTCATATACATCCTGATACCATGGCATTTTGTTTAATATTAATCAGAGAGCAGACAGGATGTCCTAATGATTTGAGCGTCCGTCTCCTGTTTTGGCAGATCGGGCGATCCGAACCCTTGGGTTTGTGTGTTCGAACCATGGTCCCGTCAAACCAATGACTTAAAAATTGATAGTTGTCTCTTCCTAGCCAGGCGCTTCGCATTATTAGGATAGGGCAAGGACTGGTTGGCTCACTGTCAGGATAATGTGACTGAGTGGGATATCAGGTCATGGTGCTGGTGGCCTGGTCTCCCAGTCAGGCAGCACTATAAAGTTGCCACGAATGCGGACTGTCACAAGTCAGTAGGCCTACCTATACTGATATGACCTTAGATGTTGCTAGGACCTAAAACAAACTATTAATCTGTAAATATACAAAATTGCGATCTTTCACCCGTCTAATGTAGCCTATAGAAGCTGTTACTTAGGCATAGAACTGCCATTGTCACCCCCCCCCCCCCCCAAAAGCTGAAGACAAGTACTACAGTCATATATTTATTTATTTGCACTAGAACCAACTGGTGATGCAGAAGGTATTTTTTTAGTGGCAGAAAAAAAATTCTCAAACACAACAGATAGATTTTGTTCAAATATTTATTTTGGCAATGTACATTTTCAACATTTAAAACATTCTTCAGATGTGTGTAGCATTTGTTCAATGAGTAAATAATCCATGATTCACAGTAAAATAACCGGTACTATTCTCTAACAGAGTGCATCACTAGAAAGTTCCAAACTAATTCCATTTAACTAACCGGACGGGGTGGGGTGGTGAATCGGTAAGAGCGCTGACTGGCTTCCATGTGGGAAGTCATAGGTTTGACTCCAAACAAAGTCAAACCAATGACTTACAAAACTGATTGGGCATGGACTGCTTTGCTAAGTATCAGGATAATGTGACTGAGTGTGGTATCGAGTCATGGTGCTGACAACCCAGTCTTTAAGTAGTGCGACATTATAAAGCCATGAAGAGTGTGCCTTTTCATGTCTGGATATGACCGTAGATGTTGCTAGGACGTAAAGTCCCAACACACATTGTGTAGGGTGCAAAATAATATTCCCCCAAAAGTTTTAATGGAAATTGTACTTCCTACTAATCCAAGAACATTCCATCCCCACACTCTTTATCTGTTCAAGACCTTAATTAACTAGGTCATGGCTGCGTGGAAATAGGTCGGTTACGATGGTGCAACAGCTAGTACTTCCATTGTAGGGATAGCCGAATGAGTTCAGCTTCCGGCTCCCGTTTTGGCAGATCAAGAATTCATACCCATCGTAAAGATGTGTTTACACAGTGAGCTATGTAATGTAACTGTTTATTTAGAACACTTCTTGACCTGACGCACAATCGGAAGAAAAGACCGCCATATATGATGACCAAAGCTAGAGATAAAGTGAATGAGAAGAAGAACACGTTTAGGACATGGAAAAGTTCTGGAGACGGAAGGGATTACCTCACATATGCCAAGGCCAGAAATCAAGCAAAGTGGGCATGTAGACAAGCAGAAAAGGACTTCGAGAAAAGAATCGCAAACGAGGCAAGGACAAACCCAAAAGCATTCTACAAGTATGCACAATCCAAGATGAGGACCAGAGTGAGGATCATAAACCTGACCGATGACGGTGGGAACCTAGTAACAGATGACAAAGAGAAAGCCAATCTGATGAACCGGTTCTTCTCCTCGGTATTCACGGATGAAGATCTAACGAACATGCCAGTGTTCAATGAAAGGAACTACAACCATCCACTGACTGACTTCCTCATCACTTCAGATATGATAAAGAAGAAACTGGAGAAGCTCAACCTGTCAAAGTCACCAGGACCAGACGGAATGCACCCTAGAGTTCTACGATAGCTGAAAGACCAGATAGCAGAACCACTCTGCCAGGTATATAGATTGTCACTAAAACATGTGATCCTCCCGAAGGAATGGAAAGCGGGTTGGGTGTCACCAATACACAAGAAAAGCAGCCGACTGAGACCATCAAGCTATCGACCAGTAAGCTTGACTTCAGTAGCATGCAAAGTGATGGAGCAGATCATACGTGACGTAATCATAGAACACCTGGTCAAAAACGAGCTGCTATCGTCTTGTCAACACGGGTTCATCAAAGGGAGATCATGTATCACCCAACTACTCGCAACACTGGACAGAGATCATGGATGGTGGAGGTGACGTAGATGCTGTCTACTTAGACTTCTCAAAGTGCTTTGACTCAGTCCCCCATGAGAGATTGCTAATGAAGCTGGACAAGTACGGCATCAAGGGAGAATTGTGGAAGTGGGTAGCAGACTTTCTCAGGGGCAGACACCAACAAGTATATATCAGAGAATATTTGTCAGCCATAGCTGCAGTTCTCAGTGGTATCCCACAGGGCAGCGTATTAGGGCCGCTATTATTTGTTATTTTCATTAACGAGATGCCTGACATGGTACACACATGCATCCAGATGTTTGCAGATGACACAAAACTATTCACGCATATCAAAGACGAGTCTGATGTAGCTAGACTGCAAGATGACCTGAATAACCTACAAGCATGGGCTGATGCATGGCAGTTAAGATTTAACCCCGACAAATGCAAAGTGCTCCACCTCGGACAAAGCAATCAGAGGGCAAATTATAAAATGTCTACAGCTGCAGGGGAACAGATAGAGTTGCAGAGCACGGATCTAAAAAAAAACTTGGGGGTCTGGATAGACCCGAGCCTGACCTTCTCTATTCATTGTGAGACCCAGGCTGGGAAAGCCAATAGAACACTCGGCCTCATAAGACGTACTTACACATACCTGGATGAAGTCAGTCTGACCAAGCTATACACATCCCTGGTGAGATGCAAGCTAGAATATGGATATCCAGCATGGGCACCAATGTACAGGAAGGACTGTGAACTTCTCGAGAGAGTACAGAGGCGCGCAACCCGCCTAGTACCAACCCTGTAGAAATTCTCTTACGAAGACCAACTAGGAGCACTAAACCTGCCAAGCCTATACTACAGAAGGGCCTGCGGAGACCTCATTGAGATCTACAAACACCTCAGTAAAAACCGGTACATCATACTCGAGCCAACACACGGTCTGATAACCAGAGGGCATAATAAGAAGATCGTCAAACCCAGGACTAACAAGCGAGTTCGTCAAAATTTACTCACTGAAAGAGCCAGGAACACTTGGAACAGACTACCAGCTGATGTAGTGAACGCCCCAAGCTTAAACTCTTTCAAAGGATGCCTCGATAAGCACTGGGTAAATTACCGCTACAGTCAGCGCTCGCCGCACGACAACTATAATTTCACTAGGTCCCACTTAGACAGGCCAAACCTGCTAACAGGCATTGATGCCTAATTTCTTAAGCAGAAGAGGAGAAGTATAAGTATTGATATTGCATTGACTGTTGCCATTTCCATGGTTGGGGGCGTGTCAGCGGCATTCTGCAATGGACGCTGGCAGTTGCTATGGCATCTACCCGTTCCACATCCTGAATTTTTTGTTGTTGTTGCTTGACAGTAGTTTTGTGTTGTTTTCACTCAAACGGCACATTTGTATGCACTGCTCTAATGACAAATTTGGAGTTTGTAGTAAACGATTTCTCAGTTCATCATCCTTGATACTGCACACAATCCGGTCACATAGTAGCGAGTTCTCTAATTGTTCATAGCAAGTGTCCTATACACGATTTCAATTTGTGAATATATGTCGATATTCTCACTTGATTGGTTGTAGGAATTAAATTTGTACCTTACCACAGTGATGTTAGTCTTTCCTTCGCAATACTTGAAGAATGCTGCTATCAATGGGCCTATCTTTTCATTATCTGTTTCATTTACTTCGAACGTGCTGTAAATCTTCTGCGCTTCACTTCCAGAAACTTGGAGGAATATGCTGCATTGAACCTTTTCGGATTTTGTTGATGCACCTGTTGCTGTTGCAAAAATCTGGTATGATTGGAACCACGATCTCCAATTCACTGCTAAATTCTCGTCCAGATTTAAAGGTCCTGGGGGTTTCAATCCCGATAGCGCCATACTTGTTGGTTCGTCTTTAGATCTGACACCCTGTAAAGACGTGTTGACACAGTGAGCTATGTTATGTAACTGTTTATTTAGAACACTCCTTGACATGATGTCATCGGTCATGACCTCTGATACATATATTACACCCATGGGTCAGGTCAAAGCACTGACTTAATAATTGATACTTGTCGCTGCCCAGCCAGGCACTCGGCATTATTTTGATTTTGAAGATTTGATGCTACATCGGACTATGCAGCTTTAACGTGCACCGTAAAGCTACACAATCTGATGAAAACATCAAATTATTAATATTAAAAAAAACTTCATCATAGATTTATTTGATCCTACGTATACTACCCTATATGGTTACACTAAGGCTAACTCATCATATGTAGGAGAAATCATTATATTCACAAGTCCGTCTTTTATTGTACTGAACCATTCTTTGTTTATCTTTAAAATAAAGTGTAAATGACCGTACCAACACTGCTTGGAAAACCAGTGCATCGCTGCTTTTTCCGAGGAATAAATACATTTAATAATTTTAAAAAACCATCCTAGTACTCATTAAACATTAATAGACCAGACGGGATGGCCGAATGAGTAGAGCGTCCGTCTCCTGTTTTGGGAGATCGGGAGATCCGAACCCATGAGTTTGTGGGTTCGAATCCTGGTCGAGTCAAACCAATGACTTAAAAATTGATACTTGTCACTTCCTATCCTGGCACTTGGCATTATTAGGATAGGGCAAGGACTGGTTGGCTCAATGTCAGGACAATGTGACTGAGTGGGATATCAGGTCATGGTGCTGGCGGCCTGGTTTTCCAGTGGGGCAGCACTATAAAGTCGTGATGAGTGCGCACTGTCACAAGTCGGTACCCGTCCTGATATGACGTTAGATGTTGCTAGGACGTAAAACAACAAATTAAACATTAATAGCAGCTTGGAGTTTCTGTGATATCCTGCTATGCCCAAACATTGGTGAATAATGCCTATAATGTCCAACATTTTAGTGTAGACCCAAAATTTTACTTAATTGGGTACCGAATTTTGAGTGGTGCTTCCCCTACTGGACTATAGTTCGGCCAGCATGCCCATCCGATATCCCACTCAGTAACATTATCCTGACACTGAGCCAGCCAGTCGTTGTCCTATCCTACTCGTGCCGAGCGACACGCTATGTAGCGACAAGTATGAACTTGGTAAGTCTAGGCCGAAGAAGTAAAGCAAAACCATCAGATTATAAAAGTTTAAAGCATGAAATATTTGTTTATGTAATTCGGCCAGGTCTGTTTTGCTTTTTTTTAAATTGTTGCTATTTTTGTTGTTGCTTTACCACACATCTCCCTGCACTTAAAGTATTCACGGTACATTAAACAACTGTTAGTGAGATTAAACAAATCATGTTAGCTCACCGGTTTTTTACTAAACTAATACATTTTCTAGCAACAGGCGTCTTCACGCCTATACATGTTCATTCTCTAACAGTATTTGTCTCATTTATGAAATGAGAATTTCCTCCACAGGAGTTGCATAATTAAACAAAAGGCATACCGCATTTCCATGAATGAGTACCACGAGCGTTTTTTAATGGATGAGAACAGGTCAAACCTGAAAAGGCGGGTCATTGCCCAAACGTCGGGCAACCACCAATCGGCTGAAATTTCTCATTCCCATATACAGGGATGAAAACAGGTCAGACCTAAAAAGGTGGGGAACCGCCAATCGATGGGAAATTCTTGTTCCTGTTTTAATCTGTACAGGGTCTGTACACATGTGAAGATATGGAATTCAACGCTATTTCAAGGCTGCTTTTGATCGGAATTCAAGAGTATTTTTATTTGGATTTCCAAGGGGGCGGGGGAAGGGAAACAATGACAAATGCAGATTTCAGACGAATTTAGATCAGTGGGGACAGCTTAATGGAATTCAAGGCTTTTCAAGACTAGGTACTCAAAATAGGTTAAATTCAAGGCTTTTCAATGCCCTGAAATGGGGCAGACTTTCCAGGCCCCGTACGGAGCCTGTATATATATAAAATGTTCAAACAGTGTGGGGGCGGCGGGTCAGTAATTTTCACTTTTATTCAAGGGACGATGATTATCAATTTCAAGGATTTGTCACCTTCTGTCCTTTTTTGTTGTTGTGTTGATGTGATGGCGACCATTCCTTCTTTTATATGAGGGTGGTGCTGAGTGGTGGAAATACGGCATGCCAGATTATTGTAATCATGTAGATGTTAGAAGTATTTCACGCATTCCAACACCGGTCCTTTGTAGGAGACACAACATTCACACGCTTTCCTGAATCATGATGTAAATATCTACCGTTGACATTTGGACAAATTTGTCACTAACTATAACAATTCATGAAACCCTGTTTTACATAAACATTACAATTTCACAAATTAATTAATTTTACCCGATTCATTAAACCACCAATTAGTGCCTAGGTGCGCCACTTATTTTACAACACTTCAAACATAATAATTTTAAAGGATGCCACCATGCCAATCATATAGTGATATGGTTTCCATAGTTACAAATTGAATGCATAATTAACAGCGGCATTGTTTTTTAAATCGTTAAAAAAAAAAGAGTAAAACAGATGTGTTTGCATAACTGTAGGTGGCGTCTTGCTGTGGGGATGGATGTATGAATACGAGTATGTTCCTCACTGAGTTAATGCTGAATTCGGCAAAAAATGACAATAAAAAGAGCATATTAAATAATTAAAAGACATTTCAATATACATATATTTGGATATGTCTTTTAATTTTATTATAAACCATGTATATTGAAATGTCTTAACTTGACTATAAACCATGTATATTGAAATGTATTTTAATTTATATATATATATATACCATGTATATATAAAATCTGGAAATCACCAAGAGATAGACCAATAATTTATTTATACCAATACTAATTTTCCTAAATAAATTCCAGCCCCAAAACATCAATTTTACTTTCCGCAGCAGATTATCTTATCAGTGAAATGTTTTTTTCGACCACTGTTAATTGAATTTGAAAGTATTGAGATAAAAAAAGTATAATTTGGCAAGTTGAAGCAAATAGCATCAACATAAAATAAGGGAACAAAGTTGAAATCCTGTTAGCATAATGTAATATTAAAGTTAGTCGCAGTCCTTAAATAATATCGAGTGCATCCCTTTATTGAATTTATATTATCGATGGAATTAAGTGGGTTTAAACAAAATACATATTAAAACTCCTTCTTCATCCATGAATAGCCCCCTTTAAAAAAAAAAACTTCATGAATATCATATCTTATGTTTGTTTAATGTATAATTAAAATCACTTTCAGTCTTGCTTATAGATCTGGTCACCTGATTTTAATCCTCCCCCCCCCCGACATGAATAGTCACTGTATCTTCTAAACAAAACATTGAAACGTTAGGGCCGTAATCGATTAACACGACCCGGGCGACTCGGGTCCCCCGAGTCGTCTGAATTTCAAATCGAACACCGCAAGTGGAGTCGACAAAAACACGTGCCGTGTGCAAAACGACCCGACGCCAGTAACCCACCTCTTGGCTGGGGTTTGCTAGGAACGATGACGTCACACCTGAGCTGGTACCTGTAGGATAACAGCTACCACTACAAGTTCTAATCGTTGTTTTAATGCTTTTTTTTTTAATAACCCAGATTGTCAGCTTATACTATCCTAAAATACTTTAAATCCTATTTTGCTGTACTTATATTGGTTATTAAAACAAATAATTAGGTTTTAGATTAAGCCACCATTTTTTCCACCCCGAGCACGGAGAAGCGTATTCGTTTATTCAACCCGAGTCTGTAGGATGTGCGCATGCGCCAAAAAGTGGCTCGGGTGACCAGAGTCGATTAATCGATTACGCCCTAGCTGTGGCATTTGCCCTTAGAACTACTAAGAATAGCTCTTAACAGCTGAGTAGCGTCATTCAGGCCGAATGACACTAATAGTCACAACTTGACTACAGTGGCCCTCAAGCCTTGATTGTGCCTTACATAACTCACAGCAAATAAGTTTATTTCAAGATATACAAACTATGACTCGTCATATTCAATCTATGACTAGTCATATCCAACCGTGATAATTGTGAATAAGTAAAGTTGCGTTCATCATTTTACTGTCCCTTTAAATAATTCGATTCGTAACATTGTGTCCTGATATGACCCTAGATGTTGCCAGGACGTAAAACTCCCCAATATTATTGAATTGATATTTTCTATTGAATTTAATTAATATTTTGTGGGATTAAACAAAATATCACCCATCACCCATGAATAACCTCCAATAAGTCCACATTTCAATCGCCCACTCTCATCTAAATGCGATTTTAAGTCAAATAAAAAGAACTTGTGTAAATATGCTCTTTTTCTTTTCAAATATGAAATATGGCACAGACAATTTTCAAACTTTCCAACCGAACCCTCCCCCAGATGAAATAATCAAATAAATTATTCAGGAACGGAACCTTAAAGTTGCATAGTCCAATGGTTTTAAGTTTCTGTCATCTTCTGAGATAAATGCAGTAAAAGGTTAACTTTGAGTTTGAAGTGACTGATTTAAAATTCACTAACTTCGACAATATCTGAAGTGTAAACATCAGGGATGAAAGATCTCCGCGATTTCGCGGATTTCTCCTGTAGCTAGTATAAGTGTATACTAATACATTGTTCAAACGTCACAGCACGCTAAATGTATATTAATACGTTGTTTTACGCTGCAGCACCATCAGTGTATACTAATATGTGGTCTAGACTCCGCAGCACTATCAGCGTATACTACTAGTACTAATACATGCTTCGAACGGCACAGCACTAACAGCGTATACTACTAATATGTGCTTCAAACGTATATGTATGAAACCCTACATCGGGGAATTTTCTACGATTCCCTGACAATGCTAACCCTATGGGAGAATATCAGTATTTCCGCTTTTTTTCCAGGAGACCACTTTCATCCCTGAAACATGCAAATATAATTTTTACATCCTTGTTAAAACTCTGATCCCATAGGCTTTCAACCATAACAGGCTCTATTAAATTGACATAGTATGCCCTTCTATGTAGCAACAAATGCTTCATAAGTGCACCAGTATCTAAGTTGGATACGTAGGAGCCAATCTAGCTAAGTGTGTTGGTTTTGAAAATTCGATGCTTTCATCGAAGTTGACAAATCTAGGTAGGTATTTTGGTTTTGAAAATTCGATGCTTTCATCGGACTATGCAACTTTAAGAATCACACGGAATTCCTCCTGTTTAACACGGGGACAATTCAGGAACTGAGTCAGTCGGCCAGCTCAACTCGCCCAGCTCAGCTCCTAATGCTTTAAACACCCGTCTAAAGCTGCATCGTCCGATGAAATCATCAAATTTTCAAAACCAAAACAATGATTTAAATTTGATTCTACATATCTAGCTTAGATCCTGATGCACTTATTAAGCATTTGTCACCACACAGAAGGGAATAGTGAGGCAATTGAATAGATCATGTTACTACAGAATGCTATGGTGTCAGAGTTTTGGCAAGCTTGCCAAAATTAATTTTGCATGGTTGCACTTCAAATATCTCAAAAGTTAGCTACTTAAAATAAAAGTTACTTCAAGCTAAAGTAAGGTACATTATAACGATCAACCTAATGTATTTATCTCAGAAAATTTCTGAAACTCAAAACCATCGGCCTATGCAACTTTAACTGCGTACAAGGAATCACATTTAGGTGCCGTCCACGTGGGTCCTGAGTCCCTGGTCCCTAAAGCTGCGCTTAACTCTGACAGCTCCGCAGCATGGTGGCGACACGTCACTTCCGGTTTGGTGAATACGGGTATTCCAAGTTCCACTGGTCCCTCAGTAAGGACTGAAGCTGCGAGCCAGCACGCCGGTGTCGCAGTTTCAGCGCCCGGTTAGTTTCAACGCCTGGTCAGTTTCATGCGCATGCGTCAAAATCTAACATCATCCTCACTAACCATATAAATTTAATATAATGTTTTTGGTAAAGATGTTTTCTATAAGTGTACAAAGCGATTTGTTTCTAGGTGGTGTGGTTTTAGAGATATTTCACGTTTCCTGGATTTTCTGTATGAAGATTGCTCACCACCATTGACAATGCCTTGAGTTTGACGGTACGCGCAGTGCAAAACATTAGTTTTATTCAAAATTAATACAAATCAAGAACCCTAACCTTATAAACTTAATACAGTCTTTTTGGTAAAGATGTTTTCTATATGTGTACAAAGCGATTTGTTTCTAGGTGGTGTGATTTTAGAGATATATCACTTTTGCTGTATTTTCTGTATGAAGATTGCTCACGACCATTGACAATGCCTTGAGTTTGAGTCTATATGGGCCGTTGAAACTGACCGGGCGCTGAAACTGCGACACCGGGTCACAGCTTCAGCTTATTCACTGGATGTTGGGGTTGGTGCCATTCCCAGCGCTATTCATCACTATAAACCCTATTCTTTATCCTCACTTGGCACATATAACAACACGCCTCCTGATGACCAAACATGGCAGGTAGTTTGGTAGTTCCGGTAGGTGCTGTGCATCTGTTGAAGAGTCTTGTCTACTGTAGTGAAATCTTTTAAAAACTGCATGAAGTATGCCCACTCCAATAACCCATCCCTCCCCACACATTCTATCTGTCCATTAGGGGGGGGGGGGCCATTAAAATATTACGTAACGCTTAAGATGGGGGGTGCAGGTCCAAGAGTTATGTACCGTATTATCTAGCGCTACGGAGCGTTTCAAGGGGGGTGGGTAGGTGTCTAATTTTGACCCCGAAAATAGTGTTACGTAATATTTTAACGGCTCCTTAGAGAGCCCCGGGGGACCTGGTTAGATAGCATTGGGAGGAACCCGGAAGTGACGTATGAAGCTGCTTCTGCCGGCTGCGGGAAGCTCAGTGGATGAAGTAGGTAGTGTTGACAGCCAAGTCGAAGTGATGCGGGGAGGCATAGTAGTCGAAACCATAGTAACGCGCCATCATCCGCTCCACACTGCGCTGTGGGAACTGGAAGGAGTCCCCATGCTGGAACAAACACAGAAATGATCAAATAAGTAAGCGGTTCCGATCCATGGCCTGAAAGCCGAGTTCCCTTTGTTCTCAATTTACTTTAAATTGTATATCTCATACTTATGATTACAAATATCCAGGTGGCGCAGTTCTATTACATACACAGGGCAGGTTCACCATGTATGTAATCTTGGTCATGGCACCAGTACCATGAGCGATGTTGCACCAAAGTCGAGTCCCTTTTGTTCTCAATTTACTTTTAAATCGTACGTCTCATACTTATGATTACAAATATCCAGGTAGCGCACTTCCATTACATACACAGGGCATGTTCACCATGTATGTAATCCTGGTCATGGAACCAGTGCCATGAGCGATGTTGCATCAAAGTCGAGTCCCTTTTGTTCTCAATTTACTTTTAAATCATACGTCTCATACTTATGATTACAAATATCCAGGTAGTGCACTTCCATTACATACACAGGGCAGGTTCATCATGTATGTAATCCTGGTCATGGCACCAGTGCCATTAGAGATGTTGCATCAAAGCGAACACTATGCCTACCTAGAACAGGAATCGAACCCACATTTCTTCCAATCGTTCAGCTTCAAACCCATTATTAGGCAGTATATGTTTAGGTTAGATACACCAAGCAGGTGACCAGAAGGGATGGACGAATCAGCGGAGTGGTGGCATCCCATGTGGGGTGTCATAGAATTAATGCCAGGTCGAGTCAAACCAATGACATTGAAAATGTATATTTGCCAGAAAAGGTTATATTAACTCCCCATTAATTAGTATGCCCTGTCATACGTCAGGTACCGTCCTGAGTTGCTAGGAAGTAAAATCCCAACAAACAACACAAACCAGTACTCACAACATGTACACGCTGCCACAGAATGGAAGTGTGCAACATGACGAGGCTGACCAAGAAGGAGAAGGTGAAGATGGCAACGAAGTGCCCGACTACGCCGTCTTCGCCCAGGCTGCAAGAGTGAATAATCGTGGTTAGGTCTAGATAAAGGATTCACCCGGTACTCGCAGTAGACGGGTGAAGACCAGCCCTATATAAAAATGGTCGAAAAAGCGGGTTAATGAAATGAGAGCCTAATTTCACAATCTAAGAAGCAACATTTATTCTTTGTATATGTCTTAATATTTCCCCGGTACCTTTGAGTTGACAAATATAATATAACATCTAGTTTAATAAGATTTAAAAGTTAAATCGATGGCATTCTATGACCGCCATCTTGTCTTTTTGCATTCTCTCCCATTTCACCAACTCTGTGTCAATATAAGTACCCATTTGATACTGGAGGCAGGCATTCTACTTCCTGTTCCATACTAAAGCTATTTTCGCCCGTATTTACATTACACTACGGTGTCGTTCACCCACAAGTACAGGGTCAATCTTTTATCTAGGTTAAGTCCAGTTCATGCACCGTTATTAAATTGAAACTACACGCACTGAGCTAATGACACCTCTCATGTTGATACCCTGCTCGCTCAAATAAGTCACCGTGGGTTTACTAATGCTTCACGAATGGTGGGTAAAGTAGAGATATGCTGCGATGTAAGAGTTTGTTACTTGGCTTTAGATCTATACTAGCTGTGCATGGGTTAAAGCTAGGCTCTGCACCAATCACATAACCAATGTTATTGTGTTAAGGTGGTCACAATGACAGTCTGGTCGAAGTGACCAAAATAAGTTTTTTTAAACCCACAACAAAAAAACATCAAAATTAATATGAAACAAATTTTTTTTAATTAGAAATTACTATGAAATGTTTATGTTAGAAAAAAAACATGCTATTAAACCCATACATGGCGAATCATCAGTCGGGTAGGAGCGCCCATTAACAGAGGAGTAGTGATCAGAACAACCCTAAAACTTAACCATCATTTGGTATTATACATATATAATAATCATGATATCTTAATAATAATAATGCATTGGGTATCTCCAACGATACAAACTATTTTACGACACTAGTAGTAGTACTACTACTAGTATGACAACTAGTAATGTAGTGTGTATCTTCACCATAACATATGAACAAAAACCACTAACGAAACTGAAAAACCAACCAGAAGGTGGCGCCAAACCGTTTGAACTGTTATTGGTCACGGCAATGTTTTACATAACGGCCTTTACATAAACCGAATAGTCACCTTAACCATAGCGGTTCCACTGGTTTGCACCAACATAAGGATCCTTGATTGATTCATTTTAAGTAATGCAGTTAATTTAAACTCACTGTCTTAGTCTTAGAAATTACTTTGATGATTGCTTAATACTTGTACTTTGGTTCCTTACAGAATAAGACACTTATACTTTAGTTATAGTCTTATTTAGTTGACTCCATATTGCCATAACTTCCATAAGTTACATAACCAACCTCAATCTCATCCACACACAAAGAAACACATCTAATGGCGTAGTTATGCTGTTACAACTTACATAATTATATATGTTTACTTCTCCCATCATGTTTATCACTTAAAATGATCAATAGGCCTACACAACATTGAATGATTGAATATAATTCAATATTCCAGCGTGACAAAATTGAAAATATCCAGATAGTCTTACATAAGTTACAACTATACAAGTCACCATTACCGTATGGCATTGCCATTGGAGTCTAAATACTCTAATCATTATCATACCGTAGTGATGACTCATTAATGATTACACACAGTGACACACACACAGTTAGTGAGTTACACACCAGCAATTGAATTACATCGTAAACAAAAACATACAAAAAGCTGAAAAGAATTAGGCTTGGGCCTAGGTCGTTCAAATGCAACAAAAAGCAACTCACTGTGTCTGTGATTTGTGAAATGATATTAATATTATATGCAAAATTCGGCAACGCCACGTCGGAATCATTACATTAACGGTACATACTCTTCTGCTTCACCAACATCCACATCATCCAGATCTTCTTTCATTGTGGCCTCTAGGGCCCACTGTCTCACCGCCGACATGCACATACACCTTTCATTACTTTACACCGAAGAGCACAGACAGTAAATGTCGTCGTAGACTGATAAAATAGACTGAGCACTCTACTTTTCTGCACACTTTAAAAGTCAGTGTTTACATCGGTGGCCCCAAAATGAGATCCCGCCACCTGGCGTGAGACACCGGAAGTGGCGAATTTCCACGAGAATATTCTTGGCGACACCAACTTCCTATGTGTTTTGACAGGCATCAAGTCGACGGTAGGAGAAAAGAAGCCTGCTAAAGTCACGTTTTGTGTCCAACAAAAGGTCCCTGTATCGTGTAGAGAAGAGCATTAGTGGTTCAGGTAGGTTTATCAACGGAATTATAGAATTGGTGTACAAAATAGCACATTAAAATGCTTGCTGTGTTTATCGGCGACTGAGTCTTACACTCGCCGTCAAAAATTACATTCGATATTTGTAGCCTGTAGGCTACAGTGTAGCGTAGGCTGCATTGGCTTGGGAGTCGCACATGCACATGCACTGATGGAGGGCTCATATCCTAGTCAATGTGACTAATTCAGTTTCGATTTCGATACATAATTATATAAAGGTGATTCCCAGATGCTGGGACACGATATAATGAGCAGCAATACTAACACTAAGTCTAAGACTAACCTTGTAACAGACTAAATCTAAAACAGTGTTCAAATGTGTTGACTGTTGTCAATATTATTGACAATAAAGTCAATAACTGAGCCTACTTTAACTTTTAGGTAGATAAACTTCATGAACTGATAAAGGATTCACCCCGTACATCCAGTTGACCAGTACAATTTTAGGCTAATAATAATATAGGCACGGTACAAACAAAAAGTCAGATACTCGGCATACTGAACGAATCCTAACTTAAACTTACTTAGGATTAGCCTTTGGCTTAGGCCTGGGAAATCATGTAACGTGTTATGTCGAAATGATTGCTAAGGAAAAGTTCAAAAGTCTGAAAAGAAGTAGATTGTAATCAGTAGGAACAGTGGATTATATACCAGTGGAATTAGCTGACATTTCCCGCTGGGACCTAACAAAAAAGAAAGTTGGGAGCCTAGGAGACGGTGAAACACAGGCTAAGCATTAATTAAGCCAATTTTGATGCGTAGTGGACTATATAATATCAATAGCATAGTATTAGTAGGTTCTGCAAAGAAAAACAATGCTTATTGTATAAATATCATTTGATCATATATATCTTTATTATTAACACCAAACTTCCTTATGCATCGTACTAGTGAGTTGAGTTTTTGATATATATTTTTGGTAATCTCAAAAGTACCCATTCTCCAAACACGAAACGATTTGACTTAATTATATTTGGGATGCTTGAAATTGTTTTAAAGTGCGACAAATCTTGTATGTCTACGATCTGCAAAAGAAAATCAAGAATATTATATTCCAATGAAGTTCATTTTAGGCCAATGTAGTAATATGCATAAATATATGTATTTTGTTTTCGTTGAATAAAAAGAAATCGCTTTTGTGATAGTTTGCTCCAGATTTATTTTTAATTCTTTTTGAATCTCTAAATTTACGCAGGAGAAGCGAGCAGCTCTAGCATGGCGAAAACTATGGCAGGCGCAGAGCGGACGTCCAGGTACGACATTCCGCTCAGCCACCTGGAGTACGACTACATCCGGGACGTGAAGGATGCCAAGTACCTGGAGAAGATCATCAAGATACTGCGCTCTGGGGATGAGGGCCGCTACCCAGACCTGGAGCTGTTCGCAGAGAAGCGCCTCGAGGTCCTCAACCCGAAAAGGTTTGACACTGGCAAAGTTGTTCTGGGGCTTGATCAAGGTGGCGCGTATGTTTAGATATGATACATTTTTCAGTGGATTTCCTCCTTTCCTACCGGGCGCGGTGTTCGAATGGGTAGAGCGCTGGCCTCGCGTGTAGGAGATAGGGAGTTTGGTTCCCGGTCAAGTTATACCAATGACTTATAAAATTGATACTTTTCGCTTCCTAACCTGGCACTCAACATAAAATATAAGGCATGGACTGGTTAGTTCAGTATCAGCATAATGTGACTGAATGGGATATCAGGTCATGGTGCCAGCAGCCTGATTTCCCAGTGGGGCAGCACTATAAAGTCACCATGAGTGTGCACTGTCGCAAGTCGGTACCCGTCCTGATATGACCTTGGATGTTGCCAGGACATGAACCTCCAACAACTAACAAATCCTCCTTTCCCCTCGCCCTCCATTTGGTCATATATATATGTAATTTCCCCTGATATCCCTGTCACTGACCAGACGCGGTGGCAGAATCAGTAAGAGCTCAGGCTTCCTATGTGGAAGGTCGGGAGTCAGAATTCCGACTGTGTCAAACCAATGCCTCAAATTTGATACTTGTTGCTGCCGAGCCTGGCACTCAGTATTACTAATATAGGACATGGACTGGTTTGGTCAGTATCAGGATAATGTAACTGGGTGGGAAATTGGGTTATTATCCCAGTGGAGTAGCACTATAAAGTCGCCATGAGTGCACAGTCATTACCTGTCCTGACATGACCTTGATTGTTGCTAAGACATGAAAATAAATACAATTACTGGAAATCAGATTTCCATGTTGTTGGAGGCAAAGTAATTTGTTGCTTTGGTGAGAAGCTATATCAACATTGATTTGCATTCCTAAAAGTACATCAGTCATTACCTCCAGTCTCCATCCCAGTGTGTGGTTTGTATGTGTGTGGTAGTGTTGTCAACATGGGTATTCGGAGTTCCGCTGGTCCCTCAAGAAGGACTGAAACTGTGAACTAGTATGTCGGGTCACAGTTACAGCTAACACGCAATGGTGTGGGAGGTGGTGAATACACAAATTGGTATTTTATCTCATGTAAAAATATTTGCTATGTCAGTTTCCCTGCGATCTATATTGGAAACAAATGTATGGCGAGTATTCTACCGAGTTTGGTCATCGGGAGGCATGTTGCCATGTCACGAGCTTAAAGTTGCATAGACCGATGGTTTTGCATTTCGGTCATTTTTCTGAGATAAATATATATTAAATTGATTGATTATAATCTACCTTATTTCAGGTTAAAGTAACTTTGATTTTAAATGGATAAGTTTTGAGATATTTGAGATTCAAACATGTAAACTTAGTTTTGGCAAGCACGGCAAAACTCTGACACCATAGGCTTCAACATTAACATGTTGTATCAAATTGTCTCAATGTTCCCTTCTATGTGGCAATAAATGCTTAATATGTGCATGAATATCTAAGTTAGATATGTAGAGTCAAATCTATGTAACATGGATGAAAGATCTCCACGATTTCCGGGATTTTTCCTGTAGCTATAAGTGTATACTAATACATTGCGACCTTCCTGATATGACCTTAGATGTTGCCAGGACGTAAAATTCCAACAACCAACCAATCAAAACGTTATTTCACGCTGCAGCACCATCAGCGTATACTAATATGTGGTGCAAACGCCGCAGCACTAGCAGCGTATACTACTAATGCCTGCAACAGCCACAGCAGGGTCAGCGTATACCGATATGTGGGGCAAATGCCGCAGCACTAGCAGCGTATACTACTAATATACTGTTCCGAAGACCTCGGCAACTCCCAAGCGTTTGACGCCTCCATGGTTAGATGACGGCTGTAGGAGGGCTATTAAGGAACGAAAGAAAGCTCAGCGTAAATTCCACAGGAGACCGACTGCTGAAAATCTGGCGCTCTTTAAAATTCTGCGCGCTCGCGCTCGCAGAACAATCAAAGAAGCGCGGAGGCAGTGTTGGAGACAATTTGTTTCTAGCATCACCATGCACACGCCGTTGGGCAAAGTATGGACAATGATCAGAAGAATCAAACGAAGGGGAGGTGATTCTTCTGTAGTCCAGCACTTGAAACACAATGGCACCATTCTCACATCACTCGATGAAATAAGTGAAGAATTGGCTCGCACCTTTGCTGGAAACTCGTCTTTGGCAAACTGCCTCCCGGGCTTTCGGGTGGTCAAGGAACGCCAAGAGCAAAAGCTCTTGGACTTTTCTTCCGATGGCGAGGAGCACTACAACTCCCCATTCAGTATGGATGAGTTGAGGTGTTCTTTGGAAAGCTCGCATGACACAGCAGTTGGACCTGATGGAATTCATTATCAATTTTTGAAACATCTCCCTGAACATGGACTGAGACTGTTGCTTCAACTCTTCAACAACATCTGGGAGTCGGGTGTCGTCCCCGCCTCTTGGCGGGAGGCGACAGTAATACCGATTCCCAAACCTGGTAAAGACCAGAGTGAAGCCCACAACTATCGTCCCATAGCCCTTACAAGCTGCATCTGTAAAACCATGGAGCGCATTGTAAACAACCGCCTCGTCTGGCTACTGGAGTCAGGACACCACCTGTCCAACCTTCAATGTGGCTTCAGACGGGGCCGCAGCACCCTCGACCATTTGGTGTGCATGGAGACCTTCATAAGAGATGCTTTCCTTAAGAAGGAGCACGTTGTGGCTGTCTTTTTCGACCTCGGAAAAGCCTATGACACAACGTGGCAGCATGGCATCATGGAGGATCTTCATGCGATTGGCCTTCGTGGCCACTTGCCAATTTTCATCAGGAACTTTCTTGCCTTCAGGCATTTCCGCGTCCGTGTCAAGACTACCTATTCCCGCCTACACTCACAGGAACTAGGAGTACCTCAAGGCAGCATACTGGCCGTGACCCTTTTCGGGGTCAAGGTCAATGGTATTGCTGCTGCTGTAAAGCAGGGGGTCTCCTGTAGTCTTTTCGTAGACGACTTTGTTTTATATTACAGCGGTGCTAACATGAATGTCATAGAGAGACAGCTACAACCAAGCATAAATGGGATCCATCGATGGTCAGTTCTGAACGGTTTCAAATTTTCCAAGACCAAAACAGTCTGCATGCACTTCTGCCTGCTGCGTAGAATACATGCGGAACCGGAGCTGACCCTGGATGGGGATCCCATTAAAGTCGTTGAGAAAACCAAATTTCTGGGCCTCATTCTCGACGCAAAACTGTCTTTTGTGCCACATATAAAGTACCTGAAAACAAGATGCCTGAAAGCGCTGGATATTCTGAGGGTGCTGTCCAGCTCAGAGTGGGGAGCGGACAGAGATGTTCTGCTCTCCGTGTACAGAACCTTGGTTCGTTCACGAGTGGATTACGGCAGCATAGTATATGGTTCCGCAAGGAAATCATATATTGGGCTGCTAGACACGATCCACCACCAGGGACTGCGCCTGGCCCTTGGGGCCTTCCGCACCTCACCAGTTCAGAACCTTTATGTCGAAGCCAATGAACCATCACTTAATAACAGGAGAATCAAACTGGCCATGCAATATGTAGTCAAGATAAAAACTAATGCATTGAATCCTGCACACAATTGTCTATTCGAGCAACATGACGAATCCAGGTATGAAGCCAGGCCAAATTACATCCGGCCACTGAGGCTCCGAATGAAACCTCATTTGGAGGCCTTAGGCGTGGATTTGGACGTGTTGGAGGATGCCAAAGTCCCAGAACATCCCCCGTGGTCGTTGAGAAAGCCATCGGTTATCCTCCGACTCACGGAACTGAGGAAATCTGGGACACATCCACTCGAGTACAAAGGACTGCATGCAGAGATTCAAGGCCAGTTTTGCAGACCACCTCTCCATATATACTGATGGTTCGAAAGACCAAAGCCGGGTAGCTGCTGCGGCAGTCTGCCGACGGGAAAAATTTGGTGTACGTTTGCCAGATCAGAGCTCGATTTTCACTGCAGAGGCCCGAGCACTCCTTCTCGCTTTGGAGTATATCGAGGTATCCAACCACACTAACTATGTTATATACAGTGATTCCTTCTCTTGCCTCCTGGCTGTTGCTGGACTGAAAACGAATCACCCTATTCTAGCAATGGTCATTTATAAAATGAACCAACTGACAACAGATGGGTATGATATCCACCTGTGCTGGGTGCCTGGCCATGCTGGCATACAAGGAAACGAACGAGCTGATCGGGCTGCGAAGAAGGCCCTGAACTGTGATCTTGAACCATGTCTGATCCCTCACTCTGATCTGAAACCACTAATAGCCACCCACATAAAATCCAAATGGCAACATGAGTGGGATGAAAACATCAATAAACTTAAAGAAATTGAACCATCTGTGGGAAAGCCACCACAGACTCATGCGGGAGGTCGGCGGGACCAAGTGGTCCTTAGTCGCTGCCGTGTTGGCCACTCGTGGCTTACACATGCTTTTCTGCTCAAGGGGGAACCTCCCCCTGAATGTATTGGGTGTCAGTCCCCACTGACACTCAAACACATTTTACTAAGTTGCGTTGATTTTTTGGCCCTGCGCCAACGGTTCTACACTGCAGGCAGTATGCATGACCTTTTTACTAAGGTAAAACAGGAAAACATTTTAGCCTTTTTGAGGGCAGCTGGACTGTACCACCTTATATAGTTTACTAAATGGATTCTATTAATTATTAATGAAACTTTTCTTTTTCTATGGGAATTTGTTTCCCTTGACCACAGATATATGATTGTGAGCTTTCTAATTTAATTAGTGTCTATTGGCACATAATTGATTGTCTGCTTTTACATGTAAAAGCGATGGTTTGAACAAAAAACAAACATTTCTCGCCGTGAATATGGCCTATGCTGCCGACACGGCGTAAAGCAACCACCAATCAATCAATCAATCAATCAATCAACTAATACATGCTTCTAACGCTGCAGCACTATCAGCATATACCGATATGTGGGGCAAACGCCACAGCACTAGCAGCGTATACTACTAATACATGCTTCAAACGGCACAGCACTATCAGCGTATATCAATATGTATGAAATCCGACTTCCGGGAATTTTCAGGTATTCCCTGACAATGCTAAGCCTATGGGAGAATATCAGCATTTCCGTTTTTTTCCTGGAGACCACTTTCATCCCTGATATAATTATTTTGGTTTTGAAGATTTGGTGCTTCATCGGACTATGCAACTTTAAGGTATGGGGTTTATAGGATGGCGTTGGGAGTGGTACCAACCCCAAACTTCTGGTCAGTAAGCTGAAGCTGCGACTCACTGTGTTGGGTCGCAGCTTTAGTCCTTCCTTAGGGACCAGCGGAATTCAGAATATCTGTATTGTAAATGGTCCCTAATTATTCCATTTTAACAAAATTATATTTGGTAGGCACACTTTGGTTGTTTATGCTTATTTACACTTCACATCTTACACAGTGAATCAACTATGAATACGGTTGTGTTAGGAGGCACTTTAATTTAATAAACGTCTTAAGAACGTCCTGGAATTTTGCACTAATAAATCCATGGACGTCCTGGAATTTGATGTCAAAATGGGTCTGAACTTTCTTTTTTTATTTTTTTTTAAATTTTTTTTTTATAACTCGGTCGGGGATCGAACCTGTATCTTTCTGCATAGGAAGTGAGCACTCTGCCACGAGGCTATTCCGCCCTGTATTTAATAATGGAGAGATAGACCTGAAGATCGGGATGGAGGTGACCTAGTTGGACAATTTCTAATCTCCAACCTTTTGTGTTGTATATGGAGGTTTATGAATGCAAGCATTTTATTATTTTTTAAATTGATGCGTCACCTAGACTCGCCACTTTGTCATTGTGCATAAATCAAATAGGTGGTTTCACAAGTATCTGACTCACACTCCCGAATCATCGAGACCGTTCGAGATGTTTATACCCAATTGAACTGTTGTAAAAATAAGTGGACGGCTATTTCTAGAATAATTCATCAGGGATGCCAGTCTTCCACTAATTAATGGAATTCCAATAATTTCCAAAGTTCTCCTTTCTTTCATTTAACAATTTTTGTATTTTTACAATTTCCATGCATATCCATTGCTACCAATTCCCCCCCCCCCCCATTTTTTTTCAAATTCGATTTTTCTATACGTTTTTAGATAATTTGGGATGTTTAACATTTTTGGGGGGGGGATAGCCAATTTTCCATAATTCCACTAATTTACAGTAGAGATTTCTACTGGAAAATCTTTAATGGAACGGGCAAAATATGGAATTTGGTGTGCTGTGATTGGTCAATATTCGACGACGACTTTCTCATAAGGCTAAGTAAGCACTGACACCACCGCTGACGCCTCCTGTCACATTACGAGAGCACTGTCAATACTGAGCTTACCCGGTCAGCGGTGGCCGTAGTGCAGTGGCACCACCTATCGGGTACTGCCAGAACTAAACTTGACGGACATTTTCATGTTTTCCACTAATTTGATCAACCCCAACTGGCATCCCTGATTCATAAACAATGAGATGTTAATTAAACCTTTTTCAAAAACCGTTATATACATTATGTTAACATGGATGAAAATACCTAGGTTTTTGATAAATCCACAGGTTTTTAGGAATGTTTCTAATCTATTTGGATAATTTCATATATATTAGCAGTAAGGCGCCTAATTCTAGAATAATTCATAAACAATTAGATCTAAACTAAGCCCTTTTCAAAGCCCGTTATATATGTTATGCTAAAATGAATGAAAATATCTCGATTTTTTATAATCCACAGGTTTTTATAAATGTTTCTAATCCATTTGTATTTGGATAATTTCATTTTTATATTATTGGCAGTAAGGTATGGTGGAAGGCTGAGCATGTGTCTACACCCCGAGACTTGGATAAGTCTGTATGGGTGCAGATTGCAGCTTAAATGTTGATGTGGTTTTATTTGTTTGCAGTAAGGTGATGTGGAAGGCTGAGCGTGTGTCTACACCCCGCGACTTGGATAAGTCTGTATGGGTGCAGATTGCAGCTTAAATGTTGATGTGGTTTTATTTGTCCGCAGTAAGGTGTTGTGGAAGGCTGAGCGTGTGTCTACACCCCGAGACTTGGATAAGTCTGAATGGGCGCAGATAGCAGGGGAACTGGACGTGAGTTTTTACACAGTATTCAGGGCTAAATTCTGTCGGAGTCGGGGGAGTTATGGGTTTTTCAGGAATCACTTGTAGAAAATAGTCCTGACTTCTATAATACCCCAGTCACTAGTGCGTGTGACGACATAAAATTTGAAGTAAGTCAAAAATCAGTATGCTCTAGAGGCGTCGCTAAATAAAACAAGCAAAAAAATCAAATAATGGTTGCAGAGTGGTCCTCAATGGTCGCCGACCTCCATGCGACCAAATATGGTTGCAAGGCGGTTGCAGCTGCTGCACTAAAAACTTTGCTACTAAAATGATCGCCCAGAGGTTGGCGACCATTGCTTAGGGATGAAAGATCTCCACGGTTTCGCGGATTTCCAGGATTTTTTTAATTCACCGATTAACGTTAAACAAAATTTAGAAAAATGCGATGTATATGACAACAGTTGGGTGGTTTGAATCCCGTTCTTATATGTCCTTAGAGATGTAGCTAGACCATCAAACCTAAACAAGAAAGTGTTAGGGATGTGCGATAATGCAATCACAACAAGGCTAGTTGAAACCTGACTTCCGGTATTTTCCCACGATTCCCTGACAGTGCTAAGTCTATGGGAGAAGATCTGCGTTATCGCGGAAATTCGCCGTCAGTGTAATAATATCTGCTTGTTTTCCATGGTTTTTGCTGGAGACCACTTTCATCCCTGATTGCTATCATCACCGGGAGGTGGGTTCTTTGGTCAAAAGTGGTCGCAAGTCAAAGTGTGCCTGTGTCTGCGGCTTAACCTCAGAAAATGTTTTCCGAGGAAACAGTCTTAAATTCTTAGGCCCTATATAAATTTCCGCGTTGTTGTAACAATTTAATGTTTCTACAACTCACCTTCACCCCCTATAACCGCACTGTGTATCACATACCTAGTTTTATGCATCTTTGACTTCCCACTGGGGGCGGTGGCCGAATCGGTAGAGCACGGGCTTCGCGTGCAGGAGATCGGGAGTTCGCTTCCCAATCAAGTCAAACCAATGACTTATCAAATTGATGCTGGTCGTTTCCTAGCCTCGGCATTAATAGGATAGGGCAAGGACAGGTTAGCTTAGTGTCAGGATAATGTGATTGAGTGGGATATCGGGTCATGGTGCTGGTGGCCTGATTTCCCAGTGGGGCAGCACTATGAAGTCACCATGAGTGTGCACTGTCACAAGTCAGTTCCCGTCCTGATATGACCTTAGATGTTGCCAGTACATAAAACACCAACCAACCAACCCGAGCTTCCAAGTCATATGAGCGCTGTGTTCTATTATATAACTTTAGAAGCTGTGTGTTTTCAGTCTTAAATTCTTAGGCCCTAATTAATATAATTTCTTTGCATCAGTGTAAAATCTTATGTCTATTTTGATGGTTGTTATAAGCAGTCTTGAATTATTATTTTGTTTATAAGTGTTCTGATCTTCTAATTTAGTTAACAGTCGTACTTGATTGACACTGTCATACGCTTTGCACGATCAGGATATTGTTTAAAACTTTGGATGGCTCCCTTAGCTTTCGCTGTCCTGATATGACCTTAGATGTTGCCAGGAGGTAAAACTCCAACAACCAAACCCTTAGCTTTCGGGTTGTGAATTATATCTCAGATTGCTGTTATTATTAAAGTTGCGTAGTCCGATAGTTTTGAGTTTGTCACTTTTTGAGATAAATATAGTTCTTATAATCTACCCCACGTTAGTTTGAAGTAACTTTTATTTGAAATGGCTAACTTTTGAGATATTTGAATTGAAAACATGCAAACATAATTTTGGCAAGTACGCCAAGACTCTTGACACCATAGTTTCAGCCGGAACAGGTTCTATTAAAATTTTAAATTGGCTTAGTATCCATTTCTGTGCAGCAACAAATACTGGTATCTAAGTTATATTATGTAAGATCAAATTTAGATAAGCTTTTTAGAATTTAATTAAAATGTTGATGCTGTCATCAGACTATGCAGCTTTAGTATAATTATTGTTATTAATATTGCTATTCATATTGTTATTAAAGGATTGGACGAGCGAAATAAAGAGTACGGAGGAATCCTTAAGCGCCAGGGTTTCCTTGGAGGGTGACATTCCTCCTGTCCGAGGGAAGTCGAACACAATATTCACCGAGTCGGTATGTGTGTCTTTGTCTGTTTGCAGGGTCCGTATGAAGCCTGGGTTTGACGTCCAATAGCCGATGATAAAAATCAATGTGCTCTAGAGGCGTCGTTAAATATAACAAACTTTTTGTATGGGGCCTGGAAAATCTTGGACCTTGATTTACCCCATTTCAATATGTTTGTTTGGCGATCCACCCCCAGCACAAAAAGTAAACACTGGCTATTGGGGCCCTTGAAAAGCCTTGAATTTAACCTATTTTGGGTAATTAGTCTTGAAAAGTATTAAATTTCATTAAACTGTCCCCACTGGGCTAAATTAGTCCGAAATCGCCATTCGCCATTGTTTTCCCCCCAGAAATCCAAATGAAAATAGTCTTGAGTTCCTATATTTAAAAAAAAAAACCAACATCCTTGAAATGGCCTTAAAATGACCAGACGGGGGTGGCCGAATGAGTTTAGCATCCATCCCCTCTTTTGGGAGATATGGGGATCCCATGAGTTTGTGGGTTCGAATCCTGAAATTGATACTTGTAGCTTCCTGGCCTGGCACTCGGCATTACTAGGATAGGGCAAGGACTGGTTGGCTCAATGTCAGGATAATGTGACTGAGTGGGATATCAGGTCATGGTGCTGCTGGCCTGATTTCCCAGTGGGGCAGCACTATAAAGTCATGAGTGCACACTGTCACAAGTGAGTACCCGTCCTGATATGACCTAAGATGTTGCTAGGACGTAAAACAACAAACAAAGGCTTGAATTCCATATCTTCAAATGTGTATGGACCCTTTGTTTGCTCGGGATGGGCCTTAACGATGCAATGTCATCCTTTTTTTCCTTTTTTTTCTTTTTGTCACTCACTAGGTGCGCCAAGGTCATTGTAGTAGTCTGCCCTGACCTCTCAGGCAAGGGGCCCTCATACTCATAGCATGTTTTTTTTTCTTGTAAGAAACAATTCTTTTGGCTTAACTGTAATCAATAAAATCTTGTTTGAATTTGTTGTGTGTGTTAAAATGATGTTATGGATGGATGTTACACGGTTAATTTTAACAGCTTTCTGAATTTGTATATGGTCAAAATCTAAAAGTGAAGAAGAAAAATTCTGACATATGCTCAACATATAAACCATCATATGAATATGGATTCTGCTTTTTGGAATGTTTTCACGTTTGGTTTCCATGTCATAAAAGTGGTGCATAGATGTCGATTATATATGACGCTATTCCTCCACCGCCCCTATTTATACTCCTCTTTCTTTCTTCTTTCTTCATATTTAGCCCCTTTCCCCGGAATCTGCAAAACAAAAAACAGCCCAGAAGCCGAAAAAGGAATCTGGCAAAAAGAGCAAGCGAGTAAAACCCCGAGAATACCAAGAGTGGGACAAGTGAGTCTTCCTTTTTTCTCTTCCTCTTTCTCTTTCTCTTCCTCTTCCTCTTTCTCTTCTTTCTCTTTCTCTTCTCTTTCTCTTCTCTTCTCTTTTAGTTCAAGACTTGACTTCTCTGAATCTTTATCCGCGCCACGGCTAGTCTTTGAACAAATGAAAAACCAATTATTTAACAACAAACCACTTATTTAATACTTGTTATTTTAATTCAAAAAGGAAGAGCCGGGGAATCGTTTCCCAATAGGTTTCTTTGTAATGAGAAGTATCAGTAGGAATGAATAATCATAAGACAGAGCTTTTTCTTTTGCAACAAAGCAGGGATCTCGCGACATAACATAAGGGATGGCGTGCCTGCCATCTTGTTGTCAGCGTAAGTTGACTTATTCCGTAAGCCCGCCATCCATTAGCAGCAACTTACACATACTGCCTATAAGTTTCCACCAGTTTCTAATTTGGATGTGCAGGCTAAAATTTAGGTCTTTGTTTTTAGCTTAGAAAAGTTTATGCTTTTATCGGACTATACAGCTTTAACTGGTATTCCACGTTTTTTCTGGCCGCCGAAACACCTCTGAAATACACTGTTTGCATTCCTTTCGCGACTCAGTGGGATGCTGTGTGTCCCCACGATAACCTAAAAAAGTGTTCGGGTTTTATTTCCTGCACCCAATCACATGCCTGTTTAATAGATGCTTCGTCGTCATGCTATGGGGTTTAACATCCTCGGGCTGCAAAGGCCATGCCGAGAAATGTCTTCTTATTATCATATATGCAGCATGTCAAGGATTGTCACAAACAATGTGTCATTTTTTAATTTCATCTATTGTAGATTTGACATCGATGCCGAGTTGGCCATGGTTGATGGAACGAACGAGTAAGTCTTTGTTTTTGGTTGGTGTGATTTAGTTTTTTGTTGGTGTGTTTTTGCATGATGTTTCAAGCTTGTCTGTTCATTTTGATCAAATCTGATGAAAGATTTTTATATGATTTCTCTTTCTGAAAAGTTTTTGCGAAGGCCTTGAATTTTACTAAGTGGTCTTGAAAAGTTTAGAATTTTAAAGATCTAGTCACCTGGATTGAACATGTAACCCATACATGACTACTGTATGTGTCCCAATAGACGCGCACTGCCTGAGTGCAGACACATGGATGCGCGTCTGTTCAAAGTTAAATAATTTCATGGATTTGTTTTTGTCATGCCTCTGAAATAAAGTGGGATTTTCTTATTTTATGTACATTCAGTCTGAATATGATCGTAAATTTGTGCATGCACGCTTTCAATCTTGAAAAAGGGGTGCACGCTTCTTGGAGGGGGGATTCTTTTTTTTTTAGCTGGGTTGCACTTAGAACTACTGACGATATCCTTGAATTTCAAATCTTTAGTAGTTTACGAAGTCTGTTTCCAGAAAGTGATATCATTAAATCATAAATGGTCTTTTTTTTAAAAGAAATTGAGGGAGGAGGATGAAAATTCATAATCTGATAATATTTTTGCATTCCACTTTCCTGTCAAGTATGGATTTATCTAATATAGGACATAAGCCAAATTCCTTGCATTATTTTAGATTAGCTGTCTGGGTGAGTGGGTGTGGTGAAAGATAATATAGTTAGGTTATGAATAAATGCTTTAAAAATAAATGTGATTGGTTCTTGGAACGGGAGATGGAAAGGGGAAATAAAAAAAAGAGACGTGAACATCGGAGTGTTAATGCAGACTTTTATTCCCACGAGAGGTTGCGCGCTCATCAAGTGTCGCTGGCTATTAAATACCCCGCCCCAGCCGCCTCTTACGCTAACTGTAGCCGGGGGGATGCGGTATGAGAGTGGGTCAGCGTTCAGGCATATCTGGCCTCACTACAATAGTAAGCTGTGTCTACTGGAAATTCTGAATCCTTTCGCTGACTTGAAATCATCAAATCTCGATGTATGTTCTTGTTACTGTTTATTCTAATTGATCGGTAGGGCGGGTTTGCCCAGCCATTTGCCTATATAGATATATAATTGAAAGGTGGATCATAGTTGTTATGTAATAAATGATCATATCGGCCAGTCTACCATTGTTGCTTGTCCTTACAAAGATATTTAAAAAATAATTATTGATTCATCTGTTAGCACTCGTCCACTATCATTTATGGTTCCCTTTTCCCTTTCAGTGAGGAGGCAACAAAAGTAGCCAAGCCAAAACCTGTACCGAATGTGCTCCGAAAGAGCTCGAAGCCTGCCATCCCTGATCATGTGGACTCCACCGGGCTGTCGGACGCTGAGAAAGCCACCAAGGCGAAAAGTGAGAAAGAGAAAGGAAATGAGGTACGGTGTTATTACACTGCGGCTAATTCATCATGTGTTGGAGAAACATTGTGTTTACATATTTTTTTAGCTTTTTTATTGTACAAAATCTCTAAACCACGACAGCAACAAAGTACCAACTATGACTGGAAGACCAGTGTCTCAGCGCTGAAAAAAATGTTTTGTTCAGTTATATATAGTAAATTATATGTTAGAACAAAAAAGATTTCTATGGAGTGAAGATCGCCGGTTGTCAAAAGTGAATGGATATTTGATGTGTTCACCAAATTTTAACAACAAGAATGATTATCAAATGAAAAGTCCGACTAAAAAAAAAATACCCCTAATTTTACCGATTTTTCGCTTTTCCTATTTTCGCCTTACTTTCTAGCCTCCCCACAACGAAATTTCATCTTCTTCCCCCTCCCCCATGTGTGTGTGTACTGGGGGTAATATTTACCCAATAATCAGCTAAGATATCAGACCGGAGACGGGTGTCCGAATCGCTAGAGTGCTGTCTTTCCGTGTGGAAAGTCAGGAGTTCGCAACCTGGCCAAGTCAAAATCTTACAAAGTTGATACTTGTCGCGCTACCTAGCCTGGCTCTCAGCATTAATAGGATAGGACAATGACTGGTTAGCTCAGTATTGGGAGAATGCGACTGCGTGGGATATCGGGTTATGGTGCCGGTGACCTGATCTCCCAGTGGGACAGCACTATTAAAGGGAGGAGATATTCGTCGCCGGGAAAACAAACGAACTCAGAATAGTTCAGATGTGTGCCACAGGGGTGGTACATGCTTAGTACTGAACTTTTCCACTTGGTGGTGTGCAGGAGAGTGACCTAGATTGTTGTGCCATTGGCTGGTTGAGTGGAGAGAAGGGAGGGTAATACTGAGGTATTTTCAATCTTCTTTAGAGTAGTGCAATGAGGAAATATATTTGCATAATATAAAATATATGTTAGTACAATTACATTGCATAATTCGATGAGAAACAGATATAGATGAAAAACGTTTCTTTGTTGATGAATGTAAAAAAGGTTCTGCTGTGGATGGGGTTTGAACCCACACCACCAAACCACCAAACAACTTCAGATTACAAGTCCAACACTCTAACCACTAGGCCACAGAGACCACACATAATTAATAGTCTCACTTCAGGCTATTTGTGTATAGGACGTCACATATAAAAGGTATGTAAGTATGTATGTGCGTGCATACGCACGCAGGCAGGCATGTACGTATGTACGCACACACGCACGCACGCACGCACGTGTGTGTGTGTGCGTGCTAGCAACATCTAAGGTCATATCAGGACAGGTACCGACTTGTGACAGTGCGCACTCATGGCAACTTTATCGTGCTGCCCCACTGGAATACCAGGCCATCAGCACCATGACCTGATATCCCACTCAGTCACATTATCCTGACACTGAGCCAACCAGTCCTTGTCCTATCCTAATAATGCCAAGCACCAGACTAGGAAGCAACAAGTATCAATATTAAAGTCATTGGTTTGACTCGACCAGGATTCAAACTCACAACCCCACGATCTACCAACACGGGAGACGGACGCTCTAACTCGAACACATGTGCGTGCGTGCATACATACCTACCTACCTACCTGCATGCATGCATGCGTGCGTGCGTATGTATGTACATACATACATACATACATACATACATACATACATACATACATACATACATACATACATACATACATACATTCATACATACATACATACGCACGTACGTGCATACATACATACATACATACATACATACATACATACATACATACATACATACATACATACATACATACATACATACATACATACATACCTTTTATATGTGATGTCCTATACACAAATAGCCTGAAGTGAGACTACTAATTATGTGTGGTCTCTGTGGCCTAGTGGTTAGAGTGTTGGACTTGTAATCTGAAGTTGTTTGGTGATGTGGGTTCAAACCCCATCCACAGCAGAACCTTTTTTACATTCATCAACAAAAAAATGTTTTTCATCTATATCTGTTTCTCATTGAATTATGCAATATATTTTACATTACACAAATATATTTCCTGATTGAACTACTCTAAAGAAGATTGAAAATACCCCAGTTTTACTCTCCCTTATCTCCACTCACCCAGCCATTTTTAAAACAACAGCTGCCAGCTATTCCCAGCCTCAGAACTGACCCACTTCTGGTGGTGAAGTGGGTCCCCTACTCTCCCCACACATACTTGGTTCATTTAAACATAAAAACTAAACAAAGTTGTGCTTGGAGAGCATTTGTCGGAGTACGCGCAGTGTCCCAGCGAGCTATAGCTGGTCCCTTTAAGTTGTCATGAGTGCACACTGTCACAAGTTGGTGCCCGTGCTGATATGATGTCAGATGTTGCTAGGACATAAAACTCCAACAGTCTAGGCACGTTGTCTCAGCAGTACAACTGGGACCAACCTGTATTGTATATGGTTTCTGATTGTATTTATTTTTAATGCAATGCCCATAAGCAAGTATTTGTGTAAATAACTCAAATGTGAAGAGCTGAAGCACCAGGCAATCCTATTACTGACAATAAATAGGGAACTACCCTTAGGTTAAATTATTTCTTTTGAATTTTTTGAGATTCTTACTTCATCTTCCGGATACCGGAAGTTAAGTATCCGGGGAGAGGACAATCCCGCGCATGCCGGAAGTAGCGTCAGTACGCAACTCGGCAGCGGTGGGCGCAGTACGAGTTGGAGGAGGACCGTGAGTTAAGGTAAGTTTGGGACAAACCAGGGGGTTTTTTGTAAGTGAAATTGTGATAAAGTGATGTGTATGAAGCAAGGGATTAAGTGTGCCTATCCTTATGTTTCTAACGCTTGTCGTTGCAGAAATTGACTGCGAGAAAGTGCAAATCACCTCTCGGCCGGAACGAACGCGCGTAACGCATTTACGTGACTAGTAAACGGTGTGGTCGCTAAAGGGAAGATTAAAAGAAGATTTTATTACGAAGCAAGGCAAGATTATAATATACGGAATCTTGTTATGGCCCGTATGATGTCTACTGAAGATATAACTAACGTGAAGTCTGTGGTTCACAGTTTGAGTGGGTCGGAATCTGAATCTGTGGAATGTCCGCGTACGAACAAAATGAAACAAAAGAAAAAGGCGCCAATGGACGCAAAGGCTAAGCAACGGCTCAAAAACACTGAACATAGTTCTCCGATGACTAGTACTAGTGCTGATAATGTGGCTGACATGTCAGAGTTTAAGAAAATGTTCGCAGACTTAATGGAGATGAAGAAAGAAGCAAAAGAAGCGGAACAAAAGAGATTGGAAAGGGAACAGGCTAGAGAATTGCAAATGGAGGCCTTGACAACGGACACGTCATATCTGGGTCACGGTGACGGGCCGGGCGGAGATTTGGAGTATGACGCGTTGTACGACACGGGAGACGATGACGAGTACGCATATTATGAGGAAGACGACAGTGATTCAGTGAGTGCGGTCAACATGAATGACCAGTTGAAGTTGTTAAGAGCAGGATTTGAGAGTGAAGAAAAGTATTTGGAGGCAGAGACGCTCAAGAAACCTTCTCCCTTCGACAAGTTTAAGGCACCATCGAAACCGAAAGTGACAGGGGTCGAATTGGAGGCGACTCCGGCCATAGTATCCACTTCGAAGACGTCGACTACGACTGCAACTACAGCAAAAACAAAAGTACGACGAGAGTTTAAGTTGGATACGGGTCTACAAGAAGGTGCGCTGTTAACCGAGATACAGGCGATTTATAAGGCGGTGAAGAAACCGGTGGCACAGAAGATTGTGATTAGTGAATCAATGGCAGGAGTGATAAACCACTATTACGAAGGACCCAATGGTAGTGGACCAAAGCCGCTTAAGACGATACGCGAAATTTCAAGGCAGTATACGGGGTTACGAGATGTCCCGGGGGCTCAAGTGCAGGCATTGAATGAAGAGATTCGTTTTGCTGAAGGCAGAAAAGACGGTGAGTGCTCCCTATTGACGGCGACAAAGGGTGTGGTTGGTTCGCTGACAGCGATTGCACCAGTGATGGATATTATCCTGCAAAGAGGATCGGCAGATCCTGAACTAAATGAACATGCTATGCATATGCTGAACGCGATTAGGCTGTTGGTATGCACACATAGTCAGATGAGACTAGACAGGAAGGCCAGTGTTAAGAAGGTCGTGTACTCCCGTTTGGGAAAAGAAATCATAAAAGAGAAAAGAGATGTGTATGGAGATTTACCGGAACCATCGGAGTACTTGTTAGGAGATAACCTCGGCGAAAAGAACAGACAACTGATGAAGTCGGTACGAGCCTCAGATACCTGTATGACATCAGGGCAGTACAGAGGGAAACGTAGATTTTTCCATGACAATCAAGCTAGAAGTTATGTTGCTCCTTATCCCAGAAGAGGATATGGCAGGTTCAGACCCAACAGAGGAGGAAGACAGATGTCCTCGTGGGGTACGAGACAGCAGGCGCCAGAGAAGCACTTTGGCAGAACATCCGAGGACTATGCTCAATACGGGAATGTCCCGTCAATGTCAAGAGGGGCGAGAAGTAGAGGAAACGCCACTCGGGGTTTTCAGAAGTGAGCTACCATAGCCAGGTGGGTAACTCAGAATTAAGAACCAAACCTGGTAATGCTATTCTTTTTAATGAAGAGGTTCAAGTAGCTTTTGTAGCAGGTAATTTAGTAAAAAAAATTTGAGCAGTTGGCGAAAATTAACTTCAGATAAATGGATATTGAAATGTGTAAAGGGTTTAACGATACCTTTCATTAGGACACCAGTCCAGTTAAGGGAGCCCTTTCCGTTCAAAATGGAGGAGACAGAAAAGAAATTTGTACAAGACGAAGTAAGACTGTTAATTGAAAAGAGAGTTCTAAAAATAGTAGAGGAATGCCCGAATCAATGGGTGTCGAATATCTTTCTACGACCAAAACCGAATGGTAAATTTAGGATGATTTTGGACCTGACTGAATTAAATAAAATAATAAGCTATGAACACTTCAAAATGTTTAATTTGAAAACGGCTTTAGATTTGATAGAACATGGAAGTTGGATGGCGAGTGCAGATCTGACAGATGCTTATTATTCAGTGCCTATATTACAAACCCATAAGAAATATTTGAGGTTTAGATTAAGAGAGAAGTTACTCGAGTACCAGGTGTTACCGAATGGCCTATCACCAGGGCCACGTATTTTTACAAAATTATTAAAACCAATTTATGCAGATTTGGCAGAGAAAGGCTTTATAGGATTTCCATACTTGGATGATAGCTTTGTGATTGGCAGAACGAGACAGGAATGCAGAGACGCTATTTTGGAGTTAATAAATAGCTTTCAAAAGTTGGGGTTTAGGATAAATCTAGAAAAGTCGGTGCTGGAACCTTCGCAGAAATTGATGTTTTTGGGATTCGAATTAGATTCACAGGCTATGCAGATAGGACTACCGGTAGAGAAAAAGGTCAAAATGCTAGAGGTCATAGGAGAAGTGCTCGGAGAAAGAACACACAAGATTAGAACAATAGCGGGACTAGTAGGCCTCATGGTAGCTTACTCGCAGGGAGTAGAGTATGCAGGTGTACATTTCAAGAGTATTGAAAGAGATAAGATCAAGGCCCTGAAAAGGAGTAAGGGTAATTTTGAAAGTGATATGTGGATTTCGCAGGAAGGCATGGCAGACATTAATTGGTGGTGTGAGAACATACACAATTGTAAGGTGATCAGGAGGGATGACCCACAGTTGGAATTATTCACAGATGCATCACAGGCAGGCTGGGGAGCGCACACGGAGACACAGGAAACGGGGGGACGTTGGCACCCGGATGAGTTAAGGCACATAAATGTACTAGAACTGAGAGCAATTTATTTCGGACTAAAAAGCTTATGCAGATATAAAAATATACACATAAGAGTGAGAACAGACAATACTACAGCACTAGCGTATGTAAAAAACATGGGAGGAACCAAGTCGAAAGATTGTTTGGTGGAAACCATTAGGATATGGGAATGGGCCCAGGAACATGGGAACTGGCTGTCAATTACTCACATTCCGGGAGTAGACAACATTTTAGCAGACTTGAGATCCAGAAAATTCAGGGATCAGCTAGAATGGAGCTTAAGTAAAGACATTTTTGAAGAAATCTGTAGTAATTGGGGAACCCCAGGGATAGATATGTTTGCATCAAGACTAAATGCGAAAGTGGAAAAGTATGTCAGCTGGGAGCCAGAACCAGATAATTGGAAGACAGATGCGTTTTCATTCAGGTGGGAAAATATGTTCATATATTGTTTTCCGCCATTCAGCCTAATACCGAGGGTCGTGAGGAAGATCGGCAGGGATCGTCCCAAGGCGATAGTGGTGGCTCCGGATTGGCCGGCGCAACCGTGGCACGCGTTGATCCGTCTGGAAGCAAAGGAAGAGATGGAGTTCCCAAGGCAAGTTGGCAACCTGAGTGGAGCAGGCAACCCAAGTGGCGAGGGGGTACGGCAAAGTCTAGAAGATATAAAATTAAAGGCGTACCTCTTTTAGCTAGGACCCTGGAAGGATTTAACATAGATAATAAGACTTTGAGCTATTTTCAAGATACATGGAGAAAATCTACAAAAAAGGGATATATGACGCATATTAATAAATGGGCACTTTGGGCCATAGAGAGAGGAATCAGTGTTTTGAACCCTAAAATAGCAGAAGTTCTGAAATACTTGAGAATGTATTTTGAAACAGGAGTAGGTTATGGAGCAATAAATATGGCCAGGTGTGCATTAAGCGTGATTTTGCCTAGGAATGCTGGAAGCACCATTGGAGAACACTATTTGGTCAGGTGGTTTTGCAAAAGTTGCCACGAGCGGAGGCCTCCACAACCGAGATATGATAGTTATTGGAGTGTGAACATAATACTAGAATGGATTAAGAATTTAGGGAATAATTCGGCACTAAACCTGAAATTATTATCCTATAAATTAACGTTGTTATTGTTGTTAGTTTCTTCACAAAGAGGGCAAACTATTTTAAGCCTGATGTTAGACAGAATGAGGTTTGAGGAAAGCTCAGTGGTGTTTAAAATGAAGATCTTATTGAAACATAATCAGTTGGGTCAACCATTGGACTCTATAAGATTCCACGCTTATACTGAAGATAGTAGACTGTGTGTGGTAAGGACTGTTAAAAATTATTTGTTAAGAACGGCAACGATAAGGAAACAGAATAAACAATTACTGATTTCGTATATTGGGCCACATGGATCCATAAGTAGAGCAACGTTGGCTCGGTGGACACTGTGTGCGATGAACCTGGCAGGTATTAACACGGATAAGTACAAGGGTCACAGTACTAGAGGGGCTTCGGCATCATCAGCAAAAGCGCTAGGGGCAAGTTTGAATGCCATAATGCGGAACGCGTCCTGGCGAGATAGTAAGAGCTTCGCGAAGTACTATCATAAAACAATTGAAGACCCAGGAGAGGTTCAAAGACTGTTATTGAGAAACAATAGACAAAGTTAAGACGTGTGTTCGTTATATATAAAATAAATAATTCAAGCATATTGACAATTTACTGAATGACATGTGGTTAAGAAGATAATAAAGCCATAGGCACAGAAACAGTAAATCTTGGGACTGGAACTTGTTCCGTGTGAACAGACCTGTTGATACAATGCCTAATGTCGAAAGACAAGATTGTTATTGCATAGACGGACGAAAGAGGAAGAAGGAAAGGAAGGAAGGAAGTAACGGAGGAGGAGTCGGGTAATAAAAACCATGCTACCAAGGCTCTCCCCGGATACTTAACTTCCGGTATCCGGAAGATGAAGTAAGAATATTTTAGTAACACTAGACTTACCTGGAAGTTGAAGTATTACTAAGATTCTTACGAATCTACGGATACGAAGGTAAGGATCAGGGGCCCACCCTACCCACACCTAAGGATAAGATACAAAAATATTACTCGAGTATAAACAAAAATAGAAAATCAAACTTAGGTGGGGACTGGGAAGGTTCGCTGATATTTTATTTTAGTAGGTTAGGTTTTTATTCCCCTCCAACTTTGAATACTGACGCTACTTCCGGCATGCGCGGGATTGTCCTCTCCCCTGATCCTTACCTTCGTATCCGTAGATTCGTAAGAATCTTAGTAATACTTCAACTTCCAGGTAAGTCTAGTGTTACTAAAATAATTAATAGACCATCATAATTCTACAGTATTTGAACAAATATTTCTTCCTCTTCCCCTAAAGTAAAATCTTATTAATGCATTGTTAAATTTGTCGCATTTCAGGCATTCCGTGCAAATGACTTCGAAGAGGCGTTACTTTACTACAGCAGGAGTCTGTCGCTGGCAGCGACTGTCGCTGCCTTCAACAACCGGGCGCAGGCCTGTAAGTGACAAGCAGCCATTTGAACTAGTCTTTACTATGGTGGCACTGTTATGAATGCCGCTGAGAATGAGTTACAACTTTGTATTAAAATGGAGAGTCATCCCTTGGTCAGTTCTGCATGGGTTACTGGTCGAATCGGTAGAGCGCAGGACTCCCGTGTGGGAGATCGGGAGTTTGATACTTATTGCTTCCTAGCTTGGCAATAATAGGACAGGGCAAGGACTGGCTGGCTCAGTGTCAGGATAATGTGACTGAGTGGGTGGGATATCGGGTCATGGTGCCTGATTTCCCAGTCGAGCAACACTATGAAGTCACCATGAGCACACACTGTCATAAGTCGCTATCCATCCTGATATGTTGTCAGGGCTATAAATTCCAACAACCAACCATCCATCTGCGTGGGTTACGATTTCTTCCAAGGCGAAACCTGCCTGCATGCATTTGTACCAGCTGAGCAGGATACATGCAGGACTAGAGAGAGGCTGACCCTGGATGAGGATACCCCATTAAAGTCGTGACAAATAAAAATGTCGGTCTCGTCATTGTTCACGAGCTGTCTTTTATCCCATATATTAAGTAAGCGTCTTAAAACTCTGCCCGAAAGCACTAGATATTTTAATGGTGCTGAGAGTGGGGAGCGCAAAGTGGGTGTGGGTTCGCGTCTTAATTTTCACTCAACCAGTTTATCCTGTCTGTGGGTCAGGCCTTTAACGCTGTTAAAATCATAAGTTTGTTCTTTTATGTGATATGAAGATATTTGAACTTTTAATATTATTTAAATGAAAAGTGTTAAATCTTGTCCTCGTTCGATCATATATATTCACATTAAAATTGCTGTTTGACTAACATTTTGCAGACTTAAAGTTAAATGAGTGGGACAAGGCGCTTGCAGACTGTCAAATTGTTCTGGAACGCGAGCCAGAAAACATAAAGGGTGAGTAAAGTGTCAGTTGTGTTAAATTATCTTCACTAGACCTTTTCCCCACAGAACATGCACAGTTAGCCATTCATTACCCACAACGTTAGTTCTTGCTACTACCGTTAGATGGCGGGTTGGTGGTGTAAATCCTCCATAAGACCTTTTTCACGGAGCATGCTGCACAGTGAGCTGTTATCCACAACCTTAGTGCTTGCCACTGTCATCAGAGGGCAGGTTGGTGATGGAAATCGTCTATTAGCTAGCTGACAAATCTCATCTGTGACAGCTTGATAAAGCTTGCACGCATACTGGGCGAGAGGCGATAGTTTAAAATGGCATTCTCCTATGTTTTTGTTTCTCTCATATTTTGTATGTAATACCAAAGACCCTATAATACCAAGACGGCTCACTCCCTATCTCTCCCATGGTAATGTCAATTTCGCAGTGCCACCTTGTGGTGGGTTTGATCAGCCCGGCTGCTGGTTGGTGTTTCACATGTAAACACATACAATTATATTATACATGAGATAGGTAAGTATGAATACACATCAATATGAAATTGCTATGAACAAATACCCAGCATCATCAGCGTAATCATCAGCATCACCATCGTCATACATCTTTCACATTCATATATACATTTATACATATAATATATCACTTGTTTAACCAAGAGAACAGCCAGCGCACCAAGTGGTGGGTTTGATCATTTTGATTATACAGTGCAGGCTGAGTGAGCTGTCTTAGTATTATAGGGTTTTTGGTAATACATATTAGGTTCATCATTTTACTCTACACTACCTTAGATTTCAAGAAACTTATTTTAAAGGGTTAACTTTGTAGATATTTGAAGTGAAAACCTTCAAAATACAAAAGAAAATCTTGTGCATGTCAAATGCTAGACACCATACTTAGCAACAATTTACTTAGCAACATGATCAATACAAAAATTATTTAAAAAAAAAAAATATATATAACGAATATCAATTAAATAGATATAGGACTTCTGAGCAGTAGAATTAGTTATATATCTAGGGATGAATCGTAAGCGTATGATTTCCAAGGTTTTCCACGTTTTAAAAAGCGGACAGACTATGGCGTTGCCAGGGAAATGCAGGACAATTAGAAGAAGTAAGATTTCAAGGGTTGCTGGGGTTATGTTTGGTTTTTTATTCAGAGTGCTTTCGTCCCTCTAATTTATTCTGCGATTCTGTAATGCGGTATTTGCCCATTGTCTATTCTGTTGATGTGCTTGTTTGCCCAGGTGTGTTGCGAAGAGCTGTCGCGTACCAAGGCAAGGCGCAATACGTGAACGCTAAGAATGACCTGCAAAAGGTGCTTAGTGCTGACCCTGGAAATGTGCGTGCGCAGGTAGGTGCCTTTTGTGTTCAATTCGCATCAAGAGAAATATTCATGTAGAAATAATTTTGTGTTATTTTATGTGGTTTTTCTTTTCAGATTTATAAAAATGTGTTACATTAAAAATAAGATAATCATTTAGCGTTTTAAAATTTTGATTTTATGCACATTTATTATGTTTATTCTGACATACATACAGGAACAAGTTAGCTGCTCTTCCTCCTCCTCCTCCTCCTCATTCTCATTCACATCCTCATCCTCCTCCATGTATATGGCAAGGACTGGTTGGCTCAGTGTCAGGATAATGTGACTGAGTGGGATATCAGGTCATGGTGCTGGCGGCCTGGTCTCCTAGTGGGGCAGCACTATAAAGTCACCATGAGTGCGCACTGTTAGAAGTCGGTACCCGTCCTGATATGACCTTAGATGTTGCTAGGACGTAAACCAACAACAAACAAACTTCCTTCTCCTCCTTCTCTTCTTCTTACCGGACGTGGTGTCTGAATCGGTAGAGTGCAGACTTCCCATGCAGGAGATCGGGAGTTCGATTCCCAGTCAAGTCAAACCAATGACTTATAAAACTGATACTTGTCACTACCTAGCTTGGCGCTTGGTATTAATATGATAGGACGAGGACTGGTTAGCTCAGTATCAGGATAATGTGACTGGGTGGGATCTCGGGTCATGTTGCCAGCGGCCTGATTTCCCAGTGAGGTAGCACTATAAAGTCACCATGAGTATGCACTGTCACAAGTCGGTACCCGTCCTGATATGACCTTAGATGTTGCCAGGATGTAATCCCTCAACAAACAAACATCAGCTACATACACGTGACAAGAATGCTCAGTTGTAATTTGAACTGCACTTGTTCTAAATGACACGTTTCTCACACTGCACAGGACATCCTTCGGGACGTTGAGAAGGTGCTTGCAGAACAGAAGGCCAAAGGCCGGCGAATGGTGATAGAGGAGTCTGATGGGTCAGACAGCGAAAGCGAGTCCGAACAACCCGTACAGCCAGCCAAGACAACCAAGTCAGACGCAAGCTCTGAAAAGTCTGATATAATCCCTGAAAAGTCAGACGCAAGCTCTGAAAAGTCAGACGCAAGCTCTGAAAAGTCTGATATAATCCCTGAAAAGTCAGACGCAAGCTCTGAAAAGTCTGATATAATCCCTGAAAAGTCAGACGCAATCTCTGAAAAGTCTGATATAGTCCCTGAAAAGTCAGACGCAAGCTCTGAAAAGTCTGGCATGGATACTTCGAAGACCAGCGCAAAGTCAAACACAAGCTCTGAAAAGTCTGGTGCGAGGACTACTAATAAATCTGGGAAGTATTTTAATGGGGTAAAGCAACAAAGTCCGCCTAAAGAAAAGTCTGCGATAGCATCTAAAGGCTCTAAGGACATATTCGGTGAAGAAGATGTGCAGGAAGTTACCGAACAGGAAGCGAAGAATCTCAATCAGTCATGTAATAAAGTACAAGAAGTGACACCGTCCGAAGTGAATAAAGACAATGTAAATCCAGTTGTTGTAAATGAGAGCAAAGGTGGGAAGAATAGCAAGCGGCGAAAGAGAGGAAAGGGTTCCGGAAAGCATCAACCTCAACAGAGCACCAAGACTGTCGAACAAGTGAAGAACACTACAGAGGAATCAAAAACTACAGCACAGACCGCAACAGTTTCCCAAGCGACAACAGAGATTCCAGTAAGTGTCTCCGAAAGCCTCCCCTCCCCAGTCACAAATGAGCCGAAGTCTGAAGAAGCGCAAGAAGACCTAACCGCATCAGAATCGACAGTGGGTTCGAAGGTGGCAGCGCCCGTGGTTGAGTCTCCGCCACAACCTCCACCGCAGAAATCCTTACCGGCTGCTGTGGTGAAAATAAAGACGCATGGAAATGAGCAATTTAAGGTTGGACAGTATGGAGATGCCATTCTACTTTACGACAAGGGCATCGAGATATTATTGAAAGGTTAGTTCCGCTTTGTCAACATTGTGCAGCGATATTTAAAGTTGAGTTTTTGTCAGTTTTCTTTTTGAGATATATATATTAAGCTAATTGTTATAATCTGCCTTTGAAGTAACTTTTATTTTAACCTTTGAGATATTTGAAGTGTAGACATGTCAAATTAGTTTTGGCATGCATGCCAAAACTCTGACACCAGAGGCTTCTGCAGTAACAGGTTCCATTAAATTGGTTCAGTGTCCCCTTCCATGTAGGAACAAATGCATAATAAGTGCATCAGTATCAAAGTTAGATATGTAGAATTAAATCTAGATGATTATTTTGGTTTTGAAATGTTGATGCTTCATCGGACTATGCAGCTTTAAGCAGTTAATGCCCAATCTAGAGTTTGAGGCCAGATGGTTTCTGTGATGTGTATTGACTGAGTGCAAGGCACTCTGAAAAGACGCGTGGTGTGTCTTATATTGGGATAATAAAGCATTTATTTAATTGTTCAAGTATTCATGTCGTAGCTATTGTGGTCATTAGAGGTTTATATTGCCAATGTGTTTTAGTGCATTCCTGGACAATGCCATAAAACGAGCAATCATGGTATCACTATCACTAGTAGTAGTATCAGACTAGCACTAGTCTGATATTGTTTTTGTTTTTTTATCAGATATGGGGTTGTACAATGGATATCACCGTACATAGGGTTTTCACAGCTCTTGAAACCCATTTAAAAAAAATTTGTTGTGATGAATTTATTTACCCTGCTTATAACGGATAAGTGTGTTAATACTTGTTTTCAACGCTGGGCAGCACTATTCCAATTTGATTCAAATCTTGTGAATTTAGTTTTATATATCGTGGAATTTTATATTTCACTTACTTGTTCCCTCATATAAACATATACATGCTCAATAAGTGCTTTAGTATCTTAAGTTAATTATGTAGAATCAAATCTAAATAATTGTTTTGGTTTTGAAAATTTGATGCTTTATCGGACAATGCCGCTTTAAGAGTGGGCTCCAGTGCTGTTTGACTCTAAATATATTTATTTTTTATTTATTTTTTTTTAACTTCAGAAAAAGAAGGCCACGAAATGAATACGTCTGTGCTGTACAGTAACCGTGCTGCGTGCAAGTTGAAGACTGGCGACTGTGAGGGTTGTGTGCGTGATTGTAATGAAGCCCTGAAGAGAGCGCCGGGCTCCATCAAGCCGCTTACCCGCAGGGCGCAAGCCTACGAACACATGGAAAAGTAAGTCGCGTTATTCTACTTCACACATGCTGCATCAGCTAGGATGGGGCCAAGGACTGGTTTGCCAAGTGTCAGGATACCGACAACCGGGTAGCCAGCCCTGTGGGGCAACACTATAAAGTCGTCATGAATGTGCACTGTCCCAAGTCCGGTACCTATCCTGATATATGACATTATATATTACTAGCACGTAAAATATAAGTAAGCCTAACCTAATCACCCATAGCTCTCTTTTTTTTGTGCACAGCAAGCCACAATAAAATGACAAAATAGTCTTGACTGGACGCGGTGGCCGAATCGGTATAGCCCAGGCTTCCCATGTGGAAGGTCGGGTGTTCAATTCCAATGACTTAGAAAACTGATACTTGTCGCTACCTAGCTTGGCGGTCATCATTACTAGGATAGGGTAAGGACTGGTTATCTTCGTATCAGGATAATGTGACTGAGTTGGAAATCGGGTCATGGTGTCGGTAGCCAGTGGAGCAGCACTATAAAGCCACCATGAGTGTGCATTGTGACAAGTCGGGACCCTGCCTGATATGACCGTAGATGTTGCCAGGACGTAAATCTCCACCAACCAACCAACAAGTCGGTACCCATCCTGATATGACCTTAGAGGTAAACGGTTAAACTCCATCCAACAACAACAAACTGGTGATGCTTTCTTGCAGGTTTCGGCGAGCCTACATTGACTTCCGACAAGTTCTCTACCTTGATTCCTCCGTGGACGTGGCCATGCAGGGCGTTAACCGGTAAGTTACACGTGTTTCTTTAGGTCTGCGGCTATTAACCAGAAGAGGCTGAATCAGTTGAGCGCCCACTTCCATTGTGGCAGGTTGTGCGGTTTTATCCCCCGTTGAGTTAAAGCAATGACTTAAATATCATAGATAAGAATCTTCCGGAATTCTGGATTTTTTTATCTGTCCATTTTCTCCCCTGGATATGGCTATAATTTGCAACCATTCCGGCTTCTCCCGTCCAATTTAGAAGTCCCGAAAATTTATCAAATATTTTCCTGATTTTTTTTTGTCAGGTCATTCTCATCTATGAATATTGACAGATGTCGCTACCTTGCCTGGTGCGCAGCATTACTAGGATAGAGCAATCAGCAGTGGAATGAGGGAGACCACTTCTCCGTTGTTGAAATTTCCCCTGCTTAATCAATTAATTTAACACAATTTATTTAAAGATCTCTAACAGCAATGTAAGTTAATAATAGACCGTTTTCATTGAGCACGTGCAGTGAGCTACTCATCATCATCATCATGCTGTCAGTCACGATGCGACAAAGACTGCTTTCTTTACTTGACTGCCGCTCTCCATTTAGCTCTCTGCTGTGAGAGTTGCGTCCATGAGTCGGTCTTAATGTCTCTCAGCTTCAGATTTCTCTTGATGGTATCCTTGAACCAGAGACAAGGGCGCCCTCTCTTTCTGTAACCGGAAGACAGTTGAGAATAGAACATTTCGTGAAAGCTGCCTACAAAAGTGTTGAAGTGCTGCCTTAGATGGCCTTAGATGTTGCTAGGATGTAAAACAACAAACAAACAACAAACCATGTGTCGAGGCTCCGAATAAATGTTGTGCATGCTCAAAATTTCCAACGTGTGGCTCGTACGTTGAACGTACGCTGTGTGTACGTTCGGGATACATCGGCGTACATGAGGGATACGTTGCTGCGCGTTAGCCGTACGTTCAGCCGGTGGGAACGTGCAGTCCGCGTACTGCCAACGAATGCATTACATACTCCATACTACTTCGAACGTATACACCATACTTCTAGTGATGGAGTAACATATGTAACATTGGTCAGCGTTCCGTGAGCATTTTGCGAGGCACATGAACGTTCTCATACGTTCTGCATATGTTAGGTACGTTGTGTATATGCCCATTTTTATTCCCTGCCACTGAAAAGTTAGACGAATGCCGACGTACTGGCAAATTTTCAAACGTTGAGCACGCGCTGATGCTGTACGTCGTAGTGTGACAGTGCCTTTAGTTCTTACCATCAGAGGGCAGGTTGGTGGTGGAAGTCTTCACTGGATGTCTGAAATAAAGAATTTGAAGTGAATAGAATAATGTACAGTACAGTGGGCCTATGTCTTTTTTTCCTTCTTTTTTTAAAAGTAAATGTTTTAGGTCAGGCCATCAGATGGGATGGCCGAATGAATAGATCGTTCGTCTCCTGTTTTGGGAGATCTGGAGATCTGAACCCATGAGTTTGTAGGTTTGAATCCTGGTCGAGTCAAACCAATGACTTACAAATTTATACTTGTCGCTTCGTAGCCTGGCGCTCGGCATTATTAGGATATGGCAAGGACTGTTTGGCTCAGTGTCAGGATAATGTGACTGAGTGGGATATCAGGTCATGGTGCTGGCAGCTTGGTTCCCCAGTGGGGCAGCACTATAAAGTGGCCACTGTTACAAGTCGGTACCTGTCCTGATATGACCTTAGATGTTGCTGGGATGTAAAGCAGCAAACAAACAATACAAAATTAAGTCACGTTTTCCACACTTTTGTTTTCTAGGTGTATGAAAATGCTACAACAGATGGACGGGTCCAGTTGGAGAGACAAGCTTCCGGCTGTAAGCATGTCTAACCTCACACCACTCATCACACCCACCGCAGTCACACCTGTCTGCACACCCGCCTCCACACCCACCGACACGCCTCCCTCCCATCCGCCCTCTCAGCCCATGGCTACTCCGGAGCCCACGTTAATGAAGGAGGAACTGTTTGAGCAGCACAAATCGAAAGGAAATTCCTTTGTGCAAAAGGTAATATTAAATTAATATGCAATAAGAATTCTTGCGCAGATGCAATAGCCAATCTGCTTTTAGCGCTATGGTATACTTATGTAACAAGATTCTGTAGAGAGAGGGCATTGGTTTGTAGCTGGGGAACCTTGGACCAGCCGACACTAATCAATCGAGCAACAGTCATGCAGATGTAATAGCCAATAGCCAATCTACTATTAGCACTATGGCATCATTTTGTATGGTTCCGTAGAGAAATGGCATTGGTTTGTAGCTGGGGACATTGGACAAGCTGACATTAATCAATGAAGCAACAGTTGCGCAGGTCCAATAACCAATCTACTTATAGCACTATATGATAATTATATAACATGGTTCTGTAATGAAAAGGGCATTGGTTTATAGCTGGGGACCTTGGACCAGGCGACACTAATCAATCGAGTCATGCACACGCAATAGCCAATCTACTATTAGCACTATGGCATCATTTTGTAACATGGTTCCGTAGAGAAATGGCATTGGTTTGTAGCTGGGGACCTTGGAAACGCTGACACTAATCAATGAAGCAACAGTTAAGCAGATGCAATAGCTAATCTACTTTTAGCGCTATCAATCAATCAATCAATAGTTCCATCCTCTAGTCGAGGGTTGGATGCAATGGTTCTCCACTTGTCCCGATGTTGTGCTGTTCTGATAGACTGTGAATAATTCAAGCCTGTCCACTGAAATATTTGTAAACCATGATGTTCTTGGTCTCCCTCTCCCTCTGCTGCCATTCACCTTCCCTTCCAACAATGTACGGTATATTGAACTCTGACGAATGATGTGGCCAAAATAAATAAGTTTCTTTGTCTGTATAGTGGCAAACAAGCTTTTCTTATTTTTAATTTTTCTGAGAACTTCTTTGTTGGTGATCTTCTTTGTCCATGATATTTTCATCATCCTTCGATAAGTCCACATCTCAAATGCTGCTAAACGTTTGTACATTTTCTTAGAGATTGTCCATGTCTCTGCCCCATACATTAGAGTAGACCACACATAACACTGAAGAATACGCTTCCTTGTTTGTATTAATATCTTACTTGAGCTATAGCGTAATTATATAACAAGCTTCTGTAGAGAAAAGGGGAATGGTTTATAGCTGGGGGACCTTTGACAAGCTGACACTAAGATGGGGCTGACCTGTGTGTGTCTATCGACAGGGAGACTTCACAAGCGCAATTCCGTGTTACACCATGTGCATCACCACACTGCCCGACCGCAGCGCCCCCTACACGAACCGCGCCCTCTGCCAACTGAGGCTCAATAAGGTAGGTCCAAAATGTTCTTATTCACGTCTTATCGAAAACGAAATTTGCTTAAGCTTCATTCATTCGTTTGCAAGGCGCTGGGCGCCAGTTGGAAATTTCATTGGTGAAGTCTGTCAGAATGGTGGGATTTTGCATTCGTCTAAATAAAATGTAGAATTCATTTACTGGTTTTCACTCCTATTAAAATTAATCTTTTGTTGTTACCAACTGAAAAACCTGATGAACCCATCTATGCAACATGCTAATATTGGCACGGTTAGGCCCTCTAGCGATCATGATCTAGTTAAATATAATCGCACTATCCAGTCAGAATTGGTGTTTCATGTCTGTTTGTTGTTGCTTGTTTGTTTGTTTGTTTGTTTGAGTTTTGCATCCTGGCAACATCTAAGGTCCTATCAGGATGTGTACCAACTTGTGACAGTGGGCAACTTTATACTAATTATTCCCCGTCCTGATATGACCTTAGATGTTGCTAGGACGTAAAACAACAACAAACAAACAACAAACAATACTTATAGTGCTGCCCCACTGGGAGACCAGGGTACTGACACTGTGACCTGATTTTCCACTCAGTCACATTATCCTGATACTGAGATAACCTGTCCGTGCCCTATCCTAGTAATGTCGAGCACCAGGCTAAGTAGCGACAATTATAAATTTGGTACGTTATTGGTTTGAATCGACCAGGTTTTAAACTCCTGACCTTCCACATGGGAAGCCTGCACTCTACCAATTCGGCCACCGCATCCAGTGATGTTACATGTCAGACGTTGGCTTCTATTAAAATAGTGGACATGTGGTTATTTTGGTCTAGCGGGTCATTGATTTCGGAAATAATTACCAAGGAAAACGATCAAATTTAATGTCAGAATGTGTCGGAAGCCTGATTAATTTTCTTATTTTTCATGTCATTGAGAAAGTTAAAAAAAGACCTGCCTTATTTTACAGCCTGAAGAGGTAATCGCAGACTGCACCAAGGCGCTGGAACTGGAGGCGGACAACATCAAGGCCTTGTTTCGCCGGGCACAAGCATATAAGGTAAGCCACAGGTGGTGCCACTGCATGGCACAAATTAGAACTAAAGCTGGCGACTCATGCTGGAAGAGCTGCGCTATTGGCACTTCTGTAGAGATCCTGGCATTGTGATGGTGCATGGGGTTGTGACAGTACACAGGGTTGTGACAGTGCATGGGGTTGTGATGGTGCATGGTATTGACCAATTTCATATGACGTCAGCACGTGTATTTAGGTCAGTGCACGCGCTGCTTGGCTGCAGGACAACATCCGGTCACACTGCAAACTCAATGGCTATGAGCTCAGAATATCCCAACTTTCACCATTATCTCTGTTTTTAATACTTTCAGAGAATTGGGTTAAATTAAATACTTCAGATCTTCCTCTTCAATCGCGCATTAATATATTTTTAATCGACTCAATGAAAGCTTTTAAATTTATTTTGCTAAAATAAATGCTCTGCATAGACATAGCATTGCTGCAGCACAAATCAATGCAGTGTTTACCCTTCGCGGGCTAGTTTCCATTTCAGCAAACTCAGTGCATTGTCAATGGCCGTAAGCAATCTTCTTACAGAAAAAGTGAAATATCTCTAAAACCAGACCACCTAGAAACAAACTGCTTGGAACACATATAGAAAACATGTTCAACGAATAGATTATATTAAATTTATATGGTTAGGGTTCTGGATTTCTATTAATCTTGAATAAAATAAACGTTTTGCACTGCGCGTACTGGCAAACTCAGTGGCAGTGTGCATTCGTTCTTCAGCCGAGCTGCGCACGCATACACAATGTTTACAAACATTGAAATAGGTCTATTGTGACCCTGCATTCTTTCTAATGGAGTGTTATTATTGTGACAGTGCACGGCATTGTGACAGTGCCTGATATCGTGATAGTGTCTGACATTGTGGCATTGTGACCGTGTCTGGCATTATGATGGTACATGGCATTGTGACAGTGCATGTTGTTGTGACAGTCTGGCATTGTGACGGTATATGGCATTGTGATAGTGCATGCTTTCTATTAAGAGTGTGTTGGTATTGTGACAGTGCCTGGCCTTGTGACAGTGTCTGGCATTGTGATGGTACATGGCCTTGTGACAGTGCGTAACATTGTGATAGTGTCTGGCATGGTGATGGCACATGGCCTTGTGACAGTGCACATTGTTATGACAGTGTCTGGCACTGTGATGGTACATGGCATTGTGATAGCGAGTGTGTTGGTATTGTGACAGGGAATGGCTTTGTGACAGGGAATGGCTTTGTGACAGTGCATGGTGTTGTGACAGTGCATGGTGTTGTGACAGTGCATGGTGTTATGACATTGCATGGCGTTGTGACAGTGTTTGGCATTGTTCGAGTGTGTGCATATTGGAAGAATCACAAAGCATTGCTAATATTTCAGATGTTGGAGAAATATGATGAAAGCTTCCACGACTTGACATCTCTGCTGAAGCAGGACTCGAAGAACGCTGCTGCCCGCCGTGAGTTCCAGGTGGTCATCAACTACCGCGAGCAGGTGAGTACTTCACTTTTTACACATTGTTTCAATTTGATGATCTTTCACCAACAGTTTTAATAGGACCGGATGTGGTGACAGAATCGGTAGAGCGCAGGTTTCCTGTGTGGAAGGTCAGGAGTTTGAATCCTAGCCGAGTCAAGCTGATGACTTATAAAATGTATACTTGTCACCACCTAGCCTGGCACTCGGTATTAATAGGATAGGAAAAGGACTAGTTAGCACAGTATCAGGATAATGTGACCGGGGGGTATATTGGGTCATGGTGCTGGTGGCCTGGTCTCCCAGTGAGCAGCATTATAAAGTCGCCATGAGTGTGCACTGTAATAAGTCGGTACCTGTCCTGATGTGACCTTAGATGTTGCCAAGACATCAAACTCCAACAACCAACCAACCAACATGCTTTATAATATACACATAAGATATATATTACGTAATAGTTTCCCCATAGGAGAATTATTTCATAACTCGACTGGATGTGGTGGCTCAGTTGGTCGAGCGCAGGCTTCCCGTGTGGAAGGTTGGTAGTTCTATTCCCAGTCGAGTCAAACCAATGACTAAAATTGATACTTGTCTCAAACCTGATGCTTCCTAGCCTGGCGTTCAGCATTATTAGGATAAGGCTTACCTTAGTGTTAGTGGCCCGGTCTCCCAGTGAGCAGCTCTATAAAGTCGCCATAAGTGCACAGTGTCACAAGTCGGCATCTCTCCGTCTATAACCTTAGATGTTGCCAGGGCGTATAACTCCAAGAAACAAATTTTCACAAACCGTGAGGTTGGTGGTTCTTTGCTGTTCACATATAATATTTTTATGGTGTGTGATTCACTTCTGCATTACAGGCGAAGAAATCCCGTCTTGCGGCGGAAAAGGTGGAGAACCCGAAGACAGAAACCCAGAAGGCTGAGAAGACACAGCCCGCAGTGGGGAAACAACGACAACGGATGAAGATTCAAGAGATCTCAGATGACGATGAAGAGGAGGTGTACAAGAGTGAGTGAGAAATTTGGTTATTAACGGTTGTACAAAATGTGTACCATATATATACTTGAGTAAAAGTCGATCTCGTGTAAAAATCGACCCCTTATTTTGGGTCAACAAATCTGTAGTTTTCCATGCACCTTTGTGTAAAAGTTTATCCTAGTCGTGACCAGTCCTGGTATGCCCATTCACTTTTGTACACGATATGTGCAGACCTACCATACATGCACTTTATGGTAATGGTAAGTGGAATATGGCGTGAGAGCACTGTTCTACCATAGTAGGAGGTTCGAATCCTGGTTGAGTCAAACCAATTACTTAAACATTGATATGTGTCGCTTCCTAGCCTGGCGCTCGGCATTATTAGGACAGGACAAGGACTGGTTGGCTCAGTGTCAGGATAATGTGACTGAGTGAGATATCAGGTCATGGTGCTGGTGGCCTGGTGTCCCATTGGGGCAGCACTATAAAGTCGCCATGAGTGCACACTGTCACAAGTCGGTACCCGTCCTGATATGACCTTAGATGTTGCTAGGACGTAAAACAACAAACAACAACAACAACAACAACCATAGTACTATTAGTAGGCAGAATAGAGACCGTTATTTTGTAGGTAGAATGGACAGTTATTTTGTCAATAAATATTTACTATTGGCCATAATTCTTTTTCCTTTTGTTGTTTATTATTTTATATAAAATCTGGCTCTTATTTGTCCTTTTTTTTTTGCTCCTACCAAGCATGAATTTCATTCCTTCGAAAACAGTACTTGTGTAATCGTCCACCCCTAATTTCAGGTGTTTTTCTTTTTTAACTCGTTTTAAAAAGCTGGCTTGCACGAGGATATATGGTGATCGCAGTCCTGCTATAATCAACTTAAGAAACCCTGTAGCATTTTCAAACGTGGTGGAGTTGATCAAAAGACGTGTTGCAAATAACTGCTCATTAGTTGCTGAAGAATGACTGAAGCTGTAACCTGGCATGTTTGCTTGCCTGAACCGTCCTGATATGACCTTATATGTTGCTAGGACGTAAAACAACAAACAAATAATACTTGCGTGAAAGTGGGGTCGTCGCGTCTCTCCCAGCCCTATATTTCACTATGAGCCTGATATAAAGTGTGGACAAGAAAATACAACCGTAAAAGCCGATACTGGGGGCAACCGTTTGCCAGGACGTAAAACTCCAACAACCAACCAACCGGTATTGTCTTAGCCTGTTAAATTTGCTAAGCTGGCGACAGGAAATTGTCATTACACCTTTTCTCTTGTAGCGAAGCCAGCTGCCACAAGCGAAGGTAAATCTAAGCAACAGCACAAGAGGAACAAGAACAATAGGAAATCCAAAGGCGCAAATTCAGAGGCAAAGCAAGAAGTGAAGCCTGCAAAAGCAGAGCCGATGCCTGTAGACTCGGAGACTAAGCTTGCAAAATCAGAGGCTAAGCCTGCAAAGTCAGAGACTACTCCTGCAAAGTCAGATGCTAAGCCTGCAAAGTCAGAGACTACGCCTGCAAAGTCAGAGGCTAAGCCGCCCATGCAACAAGAACCCAAGCCTGTCAAGTCAGATGAGGAAACATCTGAGTCTAAGGGTGAGGTGAAATCTACAGAACCGTCCAGAACTGACAAGAGCAGTGGAAGTACAGAACAAGGTTAGCGTGTTTTCTGCTAATGTCAATTTCAACATCTGCACCCGTATGCATAAAGAATTATTTATCGGCTCCGGTGTTAAGGGCCGGGTTCGGGTTAGCTAATGCCGGTGTTGGGAAATGTGTCACTGGGTATGTACGGTGCCAAAGCGCGTTAGCTTACCTAGCAGTTATTTATAGATTTGGGAAATCCCTCTGGGCCTGTTGCCGGCGAGCACCGCTACATTCGTCGATTCGACACTATTAATATCGCTTCGATTTTAGGGTTAATTTAATTAAATTTCACTTATTGAGTATGTAATTCTGTTAAATATGAATAGATTTGGGCCTAATCAGTAATAGATCACCACGGCGGCGATTTGTTTTGTTTAGATTCGACAGTATGAATATCGCCGCCGGTTAATTTAATGAAATTTCACGTTTTGAGTATGGAATTCTGTTAAATATGATGGCATTGAATAGATTTGGGCCTAATCCGTCCCTAACACCGACGGTAAACTTGATATAGGTTGGGGTTAGCGTAGCCGACCTTAAGCTTGCGGTGTTTCCGTAACACTGCTCCATACATACCGACTTTTCGCCGCTAACCTGGAGATCGTCGCTAACCACGGGTTTGGCTCGCTAACCCCGACTCATACATATGGCCCCTGCTGGTCACCGCATTTTAAACACGCATTCGCTATATCTGAACAAAATATCCAAATTCTGGAAATATTAGTTCCAAGAATAGCTATGGTGCCAGACATGTCAATCCCTACTTGCTGGGTTGGAGCTCAAATAGCCCATTCTGTTACGTCATATTGGGAAGGGATCGGTGGATTTATATAGGTTATAAAGCAGGGTCAAAGGGCTTCAAGTTCATTATTTGTCAAAGTAGGCTTTGCCTTGGGGACTTCTATTGCAGTAAGCTGCTTGTTTATAACCCTTCTCTATAATTAGTTATTCATGGTTCAGTTATATTTCAGGGAGAAAGCTTACTGTACAACTTACAAGTATTCCCTGCCTTACGTCACTCTAACAGTTGAAAAAGATCATTATAGCAGACTGACCCTAATAGTTGACCAGACAGGATGACCGAAAAAGTTGAGCATCCGTCTCCCTTTTTGGTAGATCGTGGGATTCGAACCCATGGGCTCGAATCCTGGTCGAGTCAAACTAATGACTTAAAAATTGATACTTGTCTCTTCCTGGCAAGATGCTCAGCATTATTAGGGTAGGGCAAGGACTGGTTGGCTCAGTGTCAGGATAATATCAGGTCATGGTGCTGGCGGCTTGGTCTCCCAGTAGGGAAGCACTATAAAGTCGCCATGAATGCACACCTTCACAAGTTGGTACCCGTCCTGTTATGATCTTAGATGTTGCCAGGACGTAAAACTCCCAACAACCAACCAATCATATTTAGTCATAATATTTGTGAATAAGTAAAGTTGTGTTCATCATGTCACTGCCCCATTAAAGCGTCTTCTCTTTACTCAAATGTAGGAGCCAAAGAATGAAAGAAAGCCACTCAAACACCAGTGATGATAGACTTATTTCTCCAAGTAGCCATGTGCTGGTCAGGGATGTGTCGTGGGCCATTGATTGGTTGGTTGTTGGAGTTTTATGTCCTGGCAACATCTAAGGTCATATCAGGACAGCAGTGCCATTGAATACCCTGGTCTAGCGAAAAGGGTTTTGTCCAAAAGACTGATAGGTGGCAGAGTGCTAGCGGAAAACGCCCTATGATGAACCATTCCACATTTTGCTAGTGGCCCGCGTCCAATGGAGCTTGCATGTTACTCGTAGTAGGTCACTCTATTTTCTCAACTTGCTGAAAATATATTTCGAACGACCCCAGGGACTGAAGTATGTTATTGTGCGTCATTCATTATTCCATTCATCATAGTAGTGTAGTGGTCTGCACTGACCTCTCAGGCAAGTAACCACATAGACAGGTAGGCGTGGGGAGTGTATTGATATCTGGGAGCCTAGGTGGTGTAATGGTTAGCACACTGGCCCGGAGTGCAAAGAGATGCGGGTTCGAGTCCCGCTCTAGGCGCAGTATTTCCCATTTTCATCACCCCTACGACACTGGTTGCCGTGATCAGGATCCTATACAAGCTACGCGCTGTATAGTTGTTGAACCTACCCTGTGTATGTATGTGTTAGTGCATTGCCTGTATGTATGTAATTGTAAGCATTACAAGACTTACAATTCCAGGGGGACGAGTGTAGTGGTCTGCACTGACCTCTCAGGCAAGTAACCACATAGACAGGTAGGCGTGGGGAGTGTATTGATATCAGGGAGCCTAGGTGGTGTAATGGTTAGCACACTGGCCCGGAGTGCAAAGAGATGTGGGTTCGAGTCCCGCTCTAGGCACAGTATTTCCCATTTTCATCACCCCCACGACAGTAGTGTCATGGGGCTGATGAAAACGGGAAATATTGCGCCTAGAGCGGGACTCGAACCCACATCTCTTTGCATTCCGGACCACCCAGGCTCCCTGATATAACCACACTACCGACACCTACCTGTCTATGTGGATACTTGCCTGAGAGATCAGTGCAGACCACTACAAATAGTACACTCGTCCCCCTGGAATTGTAAGTCTTCTAATGCTTACAATTACATACATACACAGGGTAGGTTCAACAACCATACAACGCGTAGCTTGTACATGATCCTGGTCACGGCACCAGTGTCATGGGGGTGATGAAAACGGGAAATATTGCGCCTAGAGCGGGACTCGAACCCACATCTCTTTGCATTCCGGGCCAATGTGCTAACCATTACACCACCTAGGCTCCCTGATATAGCCACACTACCCACGCCTACCTGTCTATGTGGATACTTGCCTGAGAGGTCAGTGCAGACCACTACAGTAGGATAGTTAGCGGTCCATCACAATAATAGTACATTGATTTGTGGGTAATCTCCTAAGTCAACTAAATGGCACTCATTGGATCAGTGGTTGATTCTTCTCCATAAACCGGCCTCCGTTTTGCACTACTGGCACCATCTAGGTTTTTGTTTGTGCTCTATTACTTTGCTTTGCTTTGCTCAATTTATTTCAAATCTTGTCGCAGCCAAAAGCCCAGCAACGAGTGACATGTCCAACCGAGAGAAGAAGAAGTCTCCATACGAGTTCCTGCAGGCATGGAATGCACTGCGACTCACCAAACAGACCGAACCCTATGCAAAACTTCTGGAGCAGATTGAGCCAGAAGAGGTCCCCAAAGGTACAAACTACTTTATTTTATATCTTATTCCACAAGTTTTTTTTGTGGGTTTTAGTTTGTTTCAAATCATGGCAAATAGTGTTGTTGAAAAGATGCTAAGTCTAGTTCTAAAGAATTAAATTACTCTATGCCTGAAAGTTAGCTGGTCATGTCAAAGGACAATGGTTGTCAATCTCAAAGTTACACTACGATTGAAGGACATGGTCTGGTGATGCGGTAATGGTACAATGATTTGATTCTCATTCTAAATGTCTTTGTTGTGGAAATATATAATTAACAAGGATTGTGCACATTTTTGAAAGTCTTGGGGGAATTGATCAATCTGCAGGATCTCTTGAAATGGTCCTGGCAAATCTTGCCCTATCCTAGTAATGTCATACATCAGGCAAGGTAGCAATAAATACCCAATCTGTAAATCTTTCATTTGACTTGGGTGAGGATCGAGCCCATGACCTCCCACACAAAATGTGGATCATGCAGTCAGTCCACGCTTATAGTACTGCATGACAGTGGTTGTACTGAACTGAATAATACTTACAGTACCGAACTGCATTATACATCAAGTACTGAACTGCATTATATTTGCAGTACTGAACTGCATGATACTTACAGTACTGAACTGAATGCTTCTCACAGTACTGAACTGCATGATACTTACAGTACTGAACTGCATGATACTTACAGTACTGAACTGCATGATACTTACAGTACTGAACTGCATGATACTTACAGTACTGAACTGCATGATACTTACAGTACTGGCCTGCATGATACTTACAGTACTGGCCTGCACAATACAGTACTGAACTGCAGGATACAGTACGAACCTAATAATACAGTACTGTACCTCATGATACGGTACTGAACCTCATGATAAAGTATCAAATTTCATGATACAGTACCAATGATACAGTACTGAACTGCATGATGCAGTACTGAAATGCATGATGCAGTACTGGACCTGCATGATACAGTACCGACCTGCATGACACAGTACCAAACTCGATGATACAGTACCGAACTGCATGATACAGTACTGAACTGCATGATAAGTACTTAACTGCATGATGCAGTACTGGACCTGCATGATACAGTAGCAAACTTCATGAACTGCTCCAAACTTCATCCTGCAGTACTGAACTGCAGGATACAGTACGAACCTAATAATACAGTACTGTACCTCATGATACGGTACTGAACCTCATGATAAAGTATCAAATTTCATGATACAGTACCAATGATACAGTACTGAACTGCATGATGCAGTACTGAAATGCATGATGCAGTACTGAACTGCATCATGCAGTACTGGACCTGCATGATACAGTACCGACCTGCATGACACAGTACCAAACTCGATGATACAGTACCGAACTGCATGATACAGTACTGAACTGCATGATAAGTACTTAACTGCATGATAAGTACTTAACTGCATGATGCAGTACTGGACCTGCATGATACAGTAGCAAACTTCATGATACAGTACCGAACCTCATGATAAAGTACTGAACCTCATGATACAGTACCAAACTGCATGATACAGTACTGAACCTCATGTACAATTCCGAACCTCATGATACAGTACCAACCTGCGTGATACAGTACTGAACTGCATGATACATTACTGAACCTCGCACACAGTACTGAACCTCATGATACAGTACCAAACTGCACGATACAGTACTGAACCTCATGTACAATTCCGAACCTCATGATACAGTACCAACCTGCGTGATACATTACTGAACTGCATGATACAGTACCAACCTGCATGATGCAGTACTGGACCTGCATGATACAGTTCCGACCTGGATGATACAGTACCGAACTCTATGATACAGTACCAAACTGCATTGATACAGTACTGAACTGCATGATGCGGTACTGAGTTGCATGATACAGTACTGAACCTCATGATACAGTGCCAAACTGCATGATACAGTACTGAACTGAAACTGCATATCTGTAGTACTGAACTATATGCTACTTATAAGACTAAACTGCATATGTGCAGTAGTCTGCGTGATACTTACTGTTCTGAAATACATGATTTCATGTAGGTTTTTTTTTTTTAAAGCAGTCTCTTTTTTGCACACAATCATTGTAATGTTTTAATAACAATTATTTCAGTGATCAGTAACAAGCTTGACGGAGATATGCTGCACATGATTATCAAATGCGTAGAACTTCTACTTGACCAAGGTAGGTTCGCTCTCCTTATATGATAGGATTTCTTTTTAAATGACCAAACGGAAACTAACTTGAGAATAGTTTCAGAGAATGCCGGCAGCCTAGTTGGTTGTTTTTTTGCTTTATTGTTTGGTAACTGTGGGCGCATGTGTGAACAAGAAGTAAAGATAGATGCTTGCTGTTATGGAATATTTCCGAGGGAAGTCTGTAATATAAATTGTAGTGTTGGGTAATTGCGTGTTGTAGAATGCAAAATGAATTTCTGTCGACAATTTAATGAAGAAATATTGAAATTATTGGTTAGAAATATAATATTTTGAATGCAGCCATTATCTAAGAACTCTTATCTTTTTTTTTCAATTGGAACAGAATGGGGCAAAAAATGAAGATATTGAGTTTAAAATGAGAATTATTATGATATGATTTTTAATTGTATTAAAGCTTTTTATTTTTTTTAAACTTCCCGATATTCTATCAATGTTATTCAAATATATTATTTTAAAAAGAAAAAAAAGGAGAAAGACGCATATCCCAGGGGAATATCATATCCCAAACTGAGATTCTATGTTATTAAAAAATTGATTAATTACAAAAATAAAAACTACCAAAAAAAAAGAAGACGAAAACTGAGACAAAAACTGCTGACTCATTTTGATCCGTTTCCCCAACAGGCACATCCCAGGGTTCACCATTACCAAGTAAGCGGGAGGGTACTATTTTGTCGGCTGGGTTGAGTGGTGCCAAGACAATTTGATCAATTTGTGTGGTTTTAGTTCATTTGTGGTAATATCTGTTACCTATTCGATTGTATATCATATATATATATATATCACCGTGATATATTTCCGAGGAGAGGTCGCAAAGCTTGATTCTGGAGCGGGGGGGGGGGAAATTAAAAGAGAAAAAATTGGGGGTACTAGAGACGTGAATGAAGGAGGGAGAGAATTCTTATCTTTAAAAAAATATTTATATATTTTTTCTTCTTAAATCTTTTTTTTTTAATGGAATGAAGAGGGTGGATTAATGGATAAAGTTGGTGGTTATTTGCAGTTCTGTTTCCCTCCCAACTATTTATATCTATGGTTGCTTCTCACCATATTGCGTCAATTGAGGTTTTGTGGAGCTAAACATAAATATATATAGCTATCATTTTACCCTGATATGACCATAGATCTTGCCAGGACGTAAAACTCCAACAACCAACCAACTTTTACCTTTTCAGCAAATAAAGAAAGCATTAAATCTGATGAATCTGAAAATATGGCGGCTTAAGTTCCAATATTAAGACTGGGCGCGGTGGCCTAATCGGTAGAGCGCGGACCTCGCTTGCGGGAGTTCGGTTCCCAGTCGAGTCAAACAAATGACTTTAAAATTGATACTTGTTGCTTCCTAGCCTGGCGCTCAGCATTAATAGGACAGGGCAAGGACTGGTTAGCTCAGTGTTAGGATAATGTGATTGAATGTGATATCGGGTCATGGTGCGTCGGCCTGATTTCACAGTGGGGCAGCACTATAAAGTCACCATGAGTGCGCACTGTCACAAGTCGGTACCAGTTCTGATATGACCCCCCAGATGTTGCCCGGACGTAAAACCAACCAACCAATCTAATATTGAGCGTACTGTGGGCAAGTTAATGGTATGAGAAATAGATATGAACAAATTTTTCACCTTGAATAAAAGAGAAGGCAGTCGGGGCCATACTCTCAAACTAGTAAAACCCAGAGCCATTTCAAAGTTAAGGCAACATAGTTTCTCAAACAGGATCATAAATATATGGAACAGTCTCCCGCAAAATGTTATTGATGCCGAGTCAATTAATTCATTCAAGAATAGATTAGAAAAAGCATGGGCTGATGATCCAGGGAAATTTGACCCCTTATTCACCACATGCTACTAATTACTCCTTGTGTTGCTTATTTACTTGCACTCGAGCAAAAATGAGAGACAAATAAGTGTTCACACTTCCTGTCTACCATTCGCTATATCGCTATAAATGCACATTTGTGGTTTTATATTTTGTGGGTTTTGGGGCATTTTACTTAGGTCGTGTGAATACATGGGGGGGCCTAAGAAGATTCCAGTCACAGAGAATTATGTTACAACTTTCTCCATTCACTGAGCAACATTCTCACACTCAATATACGCATGTGTTTAGTTACTGCACACGTATGGTTACAAAACTCCACGAGGTAAAATCAAATTTATGGGATTGAGTGTATTGACTACTACTTTTGACATATTTGTGTCATGTTTGTTCTTAATGATATATTAAAACATTTCAGTCATCTTCAAAGCTATAGGACTGGTTCGCTCAGTGTCAGGATAATGTGACTGAGTGGGATATAAGGGCATGGTGGTGGCAGCCTGGTCTTCCAGTGGGGCAGCACTATAATGTTGCCATGAGTGCGTAGTGTCACAAGTCGGTACCCTTCCTGATATGACCTTAGATGTTGCTAGGACGTAAAACAACAACAAACAAACAAAAGCTATAGACAATTATCCACAAACCCGACCTATGGTTGAATAAATAATTGATTCAAACTTGTTACAGTTGCATAGTCCGATGGTTTTGAGTTTCTGTCAATTTCTGAGGTGAATATATTAGGTTGATCATTATGATCTACCTTACTTTGGTTTCAAGTGACTATGCTTTAAAATGACTAATGTCGGAGATATTTGACGTGTAAACAGGCAGATTTAATTTTGCCGTGCTTGTCAAAGCTTCAGCAGTAACAGGTTCTATTAAATTGGCTTAGTATGTCCTATGCAGCAGCAAATTCTCTGTGGCGGAGTGGTTAGAGTGTCTGACTTTTTCTAGGTCAGACTCCTAATCTGAGGGTCGGCGGTTCGATTCCCCATGCCCCCAGCTCTGCCAATTTGGATTTCCACCGCTGTGTATAACTTACAGCGTCATCAAAGGCCGGTTGCTCTCATACCATGTCTATGTGGTGTGGGAGGTTAAAAATCCCTTGGGTCGGTAAAAGTGTAGGCTCGGGCTTTCTATCGACCAGCAGTGGAATGAGGAAGACCAGTCGTCTATGACTGAAATTTCCCCTGCTTAAACAACTAATGGACCCCCCCCCCCCCCCAAAAAAAGTTTAATAAGCACACCAGTAAATTGAATATGTAGGTTCAAATCTAGATAAGTGAGCCTGTCTCAAAAGGTGATAACTCTTTTTTTTGTGTGTCCATTGTAACGATTGACACAAAACAGCGCAGAAACAGTTACACTGAAAACACAAGGACATTTGCTTCAAATCAATCTGTATTCTATTAGGATTAAGAAACACCATGTAAAAAACAAATCAGTTTATCCTGAGCAAATGCATAAGCAGATAGTATGTTGATCGTTACAATGGACAAAGTTTTGTCCCATATTGCTTAGCACCTTTTGAGTGTTTTGCTTTTGAAAAAAATGTTGCTTTTAACGGACTGCAACTTGAATAAATACAAGATATTGCCAAAAACATTACTTGAGAACAATGCGGGCTCAAAGTACACTTGTGGACTGAATATGAGAACCAGGGTTGACAATGAAAATAGTCTTGAATTCTTATCAAAAACAGCCTTGAAAAGCCTTGAAATAGCCTTGAATTCCACATCTTTACATGTGCACGGACCCTGTGTATGGTTTCAAGAAAATTCCTTACTACCAAAAAAGATTTGTCTATGAATTGGAATTTTTTGTTATTAATAGCTTCTAGACTATGTCTAGTTAAATGGCAAACTTTTGAGATGTTTGAAGTGCAAACATCCAAGATTTAGCTAGCACGCCAAAACTCTTGACACTATAGGCTTCTGCAGTAACATATTCTATTAAATTATCTCAGTATTCTGTTCTATGTGGCGACAAATGTTTAATAAGTGCACCAGTATCTAAGCTAGATATGTAAAATCAAATCTAGATAATTGTTTTGATTTTGAAAATTTGATGTTTTCATCGGACTATGCGGCTTTAAAAAAGTAGCCAAAATGTGCTTCTATTGCACAAGTTCTGAATATACAAAAGTGGAGTCCCGCCCCCCCCCTCTCTCCCCCCCCCACCCCCCCACCCAATCCCCAACGGAAACAAATTGGTAGAGACACGTCAATTGAAAAATTAATCCAGGAAAGAAGTTATTACCCTCTAATGACGCAATTTCATGACAGTTAAAGTTGCATAGTCCGATGGGTTGTGAGTTTTCCCAAACTTTTTGAGATAAATATAGTAAATTGATCGGTATGATCTCCTTATCATTACCCTGAAGTGGTTTTGATAATTGCCAAGTAATCTTGAAGATATTTGAAGTAAATGCATTCAAAATAATTTTGGCAAGCTTGCCGAAACCCTCGGGCTGGAAGCCAAGGCTGTGACACCATTCCCAATCTCGCCATGGTCATGTGGTGTACTGACCTTTTTATCAGCCAATCGACTACCACTGGCACTTACATTCAGAATATAACAACTTTCACTATTATCTCTGCTTTTTATTCCTTTCAGAGAAAATTGCTTTTAGGTTAAATTAAATACTTCAGATCTTCCTCTTCAATCACGCATTAAGAGCTTTTTAATCGACCCAATGACAGCTTTTTAATTTAATTTGCAAAAATAAATGCTCTCCATAGACATAGCATTGCTGCAGCACAAATTTCCCTTCGCGAGTCACGGCGACATCAGCCCGACATCGAGAATACTGGCATGGAGTAAACATTCTGATTCCTACGCTTTCAGTTTAATATCAGTGACACTTTATATGGTTAACTATCAAGTGAGTGAGATAACAACTTATAATCTAGCTAATGAGAAGAAAAGCAGATAACAGAAGCTCTGCTGAACATAAACAAAGCAAACATACCTGATCTGTTTCTGGAGAGTGCCTCAGGCTGGTCACATGGTGTGAAACTAGGCTATGACCACCAAGAATCTCAGAGAGGTCACGAGATTGACCTGCATCTTAGAAAGTGAGTGCTGAGGAACATGGCTTCCTGTAGCAGTGGTGTGAATGTAGATTCTTGTCAAATCGGATTTATTCCATAAATACAGCACCAATTGATTAGTATGGGCACCAGTATCTAAGTTAGATATGTAGGATCAAATCTAGGTAAGTGTTTTAGTTTTGAAAATATATTTATACCATCGGACCATGCCACTTTAACCATATATATATATTTTACCTCGGTATACCGCCTCTGGCTAGCCGCAGGCTAGGGAGAAGGAAGCACATCCGGGTCCAGCAATTAGCATAAGTGACTCACAACGGGAGGACGTTTGTGAGTTGCTCCAACAGGATTTATCTACTAAGACTACTTATTCACAAAGTAAGTACTGGAAACTTAGGTTAATCTGTGTATGATGCATTATAGCATCACATTATGAAAGTTCAGAACTTTCTCAGGTCCCTTTTGGACTTTGTACGTGTTTTTTACTTGAGGATAGAACACTGGGTGCCGCTGGCACAAACGAAACCGATAGTCCTTTGTTCTATCGACACCTGTTTTTGAGACAGGGAGAAATGGTAACCCGAGTTGCTCATTTCCTAAGAAAATTCTCCCGGATCCTGAATAGAGGATGTTGTTGGGGATGCTTCTGGGTGTTTTTTATAGACACCCCAGACCGGTTTTAAGGCGAACCTCCGAGTTTCGTAATATTTTCTCCAACTTGCTGGCGTCGTAGCCGCGGGTGGGAGAAGTGTACGGAACAGAGAGAGTGGGCGATCTGAGGATCGATACCCCCCGTTTGGTTGGTTTCGTTACCCTACACCTATGGCAAAATTTAGCTTCACGCCTGTACTGAAACGTTGTAATACACGCTATTCTGTACCTGTTACCCTACGGATTACGATTCGTCACCAGCGGTTACGGCTCCGCCGTCCCCACAGCCCGGGGCACAGACGTCCGACCGGGACAGTGACCAGCCACCTCAACCAAATGATTGGGAGGCAAAGATGGCAGCTATGATGGAGGAAAAGATGCGCCAATTCCAGGCTCTTTCCTTTGCGGGCCCTCCCCAAATCCCTGATGAGGATTGGGAAGACTTTTCCGACGACGAGAAAGACACGGTTTCGGCCCCGAGGTTCCGAAACCGAAAGCGCGCGGCAAGAAACGCCGCACAGTTAGCAGCTTAGGTGATGAGTTCACCAAGGCCGCTAACGCTAAACGCCCTAAGAAGTCAAAGAAAAAGAAAAAGAAAAAGAAAGACTTGTCCTTGGACTCGTCAGACGACTCCTCTTCCACGGAGTCTGATTCCGATACGGAACGCGCTGGGGTGTACGCCAAAATAGGCGCTAAGGTTGGGAAGAAGATTGTCAAGAAGAAGGCAAAAAAGGTTTGTACCACAACCATGATGAGGAAAACGGTCAATGGCCATTTTACCACCTTCAAACCAGCTGAGGTCATTAATAAATTGACTGAACAGATCTCCGGCGTCAAAGGTATTCCCGCTACGGTATGTAAGGAGATGGATGCTGGCATCCATCTGTCAGACGAACGTCGCCGCTATGAAACTGCCCTATCTTTGATCCATAAGGCAGTTTTGGGGTCCTTGACTTCCATTATCCCGGTTGCAAACCGCATGCAAACCGAGAATAAGTTCTCGTCCTTGGCTCGGGTAATGGACAGGGGCATTGCCTTGCTCGCTGCGGCGAGTAACTACATGACACATCGCCGCTTCGAAAATGTGTTCAAATCCGTCACAACCGACGCGGGCAAAGAGGTCGCCCGGTCAAAGAAAATGACTGATCATGACGGCAAGGAATACACAGTGTATTCCGGACCTACCCCCATCAAAGGCAAACCTCTGGACAAGTCCAAGATGTTTGGGGGTCAGCTTGCCTATCTGTACAAGCAAGTAGAGGTGGACACTAAGAGTGCCAAGAACACGGAACTAAAGGGCCGTACATTCCAAAATCCACTCGGGTTCAGACGAAGCAGGACGGATTTTCGCTTCCGCCGGGGAGGAAGGCCGTTCAGGGGCGGACCATCCTTCGCATTCAGCCAGAGGGGAAGAGGTCGAGGCGACAGACAACCCTCCAACTGGAACGACAACCGCGGTTACAAAAGGGAGTTTGTTCCCAAGCCGCAGTTCCCCAAACCAGGGAACAAGTAGAGAACGCCACACAAACTTTTCAGCCTTCTGGCCCTGAAATGGTCACAGAGGAAACACAAACTGACGTAAGCTTTTTTCAAGCGGGCAACATTGTTAATTATTTAGATCAATGGCAACAATTAACCACAAACCCGGAGGTTATTAGTATTGTTAAAGGCATTGCAATTCCTTTCACACAATTACCTATCCAGAAAAGAGCTCCTTTTACAATTAAATGAACAGGTTATGCTTTTTGAAGCCAAACGCATCGTCAAAAGAGTACAACATACTAAAGGTGAATTCATTTCAAATATTTTCTCCACTCCTAAACCAGATGGGTCCATTAGAATGATCTTAGATTTAACTAAATTAAATGAAATCATTGAATACCAACATTTCAAAATGTTTTCCTTAGAAACAGCTCGCGATTTGATCACCCCAGAGTGTTGGCTAGCGAGTGTCGATTTAAGAGATGCTTACTATACCGTCCCTATTCAGGAGGTGTATCGCAAATATTTCAGGTTTGTCTGGAATGGCCAGCTTTTTGAATTTACCTGCGTACCTAATGGTTTGGCGTGTGCACCACGCCTTTTTACTAAGTTGTTGAAACCGGTTTTGTCACAAATGGCTAAACTTGGTCATTGTATGTTTCCATACATTGATGATTCTTTCATTATGGGACAATCTTTCACACAATGCGAGCTCGCCGTTCAAGATTTATGTCAACTTTTCTCAAACTTGGGTTTCTTCATACATGATAAGAAATCCGTGTTTTCTCCTACTAAGGAGCTTAAGTGTCTAGGTTTCATTTTAAACACGGCGGCTATGACCGTGTCACTTACACAACAAAAGAAAGATAAGTTTCGGGACACAGCGATACAGCTGTTAGACATTTCTAGGCCAAAGATAAGAGAGGTCGCAGTCTTAATCGGTATAATGATTTCGTACAGCCCTGCTATTCTATATGGGGCCGCACACGTTAAGTCCCTGGAAATTGATAAAAATCTAGCTTTGGCCCGAGCAAAGGGTAACTTTGAAAAGAGAATGTTTATCTCTCAGAATGGACTAGCCGACATTTATTGGTGGCTAAGTCACTTTGATAACTCCCCCAATCCCATTAGAATGGGTGAGCCCAATACTACAGTTACAACTGACGCGTCACTGCAAGGTTGGGGGGCACATCGCAATGATGTAGCAACGGGAGGAAGATGGCTAGAATCAGAATTTTCCGATCATATTAATGTTTTAGAATTAAGAGCCATTTACTTAGGTTTAACCAGCCTTGTTAAAGTACCGAAAAATAATGTACGTATCCTTACGGACAACACCACGGCGATGGCTTATGTCAGAAATATGGGAGGTACAAAATCAATAAAGTGTAACGAATTGGCACTACTCATTTGGAATTGGGCTCAAAGCTTTGAGGTCTGGTTAACAATAACACACATACCCGGTACGCAGAATTGTCTTGCAGATAAGATGAGTCGCCATTTCCATGACCACTTAGAGTGGTCACTAAACCCATCAATTTTCAAAGAGATCTGTAACATATGGGGCTGGCCCGATATAGATTTATTTGCTTCACGTAATAACTTTAAACTGGAGAAATATGTTTTGTGGCACCCAGAACCCAATGCTTGGCACATAGATGCCTTCTCGCTAACTTGGCAAAATCATTTCTTTTACATTTTCCCCCCTTTTACCATTATTAGCAAAGTCGCCCAAAAGATACTAATGGAGACAACACACGCCATCCTCATCGTCCCCGAATGGGGCACTCAACCGTGGCTAGCGAGATTAGTCGCGACGGCCAAAAGCAGCCTACGCTTCACAAGATACCGAGGAAACCTGAAACATCAGGGACCATTAGCGCGCCACGGAAACGTGTCGACGACTCCTTTGGTAGCATTCCTTTTTTAAATAAATATTTGGAACAATTCGGCTTGGACAAGATTACACAACAACGGTTGGTTTCTCACGCGTGGAGGAAGGGAACTGTGAAAATGTATACAACCTATTTAAAGAAATGGGGTATATATTGCTTACTTAAGAAAGTTAAGCCAATGAACCCGACAATATCCCAGGTAGGACGTTTCCTACGTTTCTTAGAAGACGAAGGTTTAGGATATGGCGCTATCAATGCAGCCAGATGTGCGCTGTCAATAATCCTACCTAGGATTAATGGACAAACAATGGGTAAACACCATGTTATTTGCTGGATCGTACGATCAATTTATCAGAGGAACCCTCCCAAACCCAAATATAATAGATTTTGGGATGTATCTCTTGTGTTTAAACTCTTCAAGGAATGGCCAGAGAATAAGTTCCTGGACGTTAAGCTATTAGGTTTCAAAGTAGCTTTGCTTCTTCTGCTGGTTACAGGACACAGGGGCCAAACAATAGTCGCCCTGTCGCTCAATGGTCTTGAAATCGATAACAAGGAAGCAACGTTTGATTTAACAACTTTGTTGAAATCAAATCGTTTAGGTGATCCCCTGTCGACAATCAGTGTCACTAGTTTCACAGAGGATCGAAAATTATGTGTAGTCTCCGCAATACGGACATATATATCCAAGACAAGAACAATACGAAACTCAAGGCAGCTTTTGGTGAGCTTTATTAAGCCACACAAGGGCATTTCGAGGGACACCCTCGCCAGATGGACCATGACTGTGTTAAAACTATCAGGAGTCAACACAAACAGATATTCATCGCACTCTACACGTGGTGCAATGGTATCTAAGGCCAGATTACTAGGCATTTCCGTGAAACGGATCCTGGCTCATGCAGGATGGAAAACCGCTAGATCGTTTGCAAAACATTATCACAAGCGACTAGAGAAGCCTCAACCTATCGCACAGAGGCTACTCACCAACTAAAAGACAAAGGTGAGACAAAGTCAACTTGTCGCTTTATTGTCATACCAATTGTACACACATACATAAATAAGACTTGATAATAGAATCATAATAACTAACAGGAATATCAGGATAAAAATGATATTACGTAAAGGTCTCCCTAGCCTGCGGCTAGCCAGAGGCGGTATACCGAGGTAAAATAGATTAGTTAGACGAATCTTACCTGGGTATAGATGATGGATAACTATTGTTTTACCGAGGTAGGAGCCTCGGATAGACGTGGGCGAGGGCCCACCCACCACGCCCTGCCACGTCTATTCAATCACTTGTACCAAGATTAGGTCACATGACCATATTTTTTTGGGTTATTGAAATCATTTTTATCCTGAATTAGTAGGTAAAGATTGCTGGAACCGGATGTGCTTCCTTCTCCCTCGCCCACGTCTATCCGAGGCTCCTACCTCGGTAAAACAATAGTTATCCATCATCTATACCCAGGTAAGATTCATCTAACTAATCTATATATGAGTCAGGATCACAAAAAGAGGCCAATTGGGGAAAGTTGTCGGCGTCGAGCATTGGATGTCGGCGTCGAACAGTATGATTATAGTTTAGCATTGACAGAGGTATTGGAAAGTCCTTAACTTTATCCTGAATGTAATGGTAGAGAAAATACAACAACCTTATTTGTTTCTAGGATAATTTAATATAAAACAAAGAAATGCACTACACTTTAAGAATTGCGACGCCGACATCTGTTAAAGTTGTCGGCGTCGATCATTGGATGTCGGCGTCGAACGGCATAATTATAGTTTAGCATTGACAGAGGTGTTGCAAAGTCCTTAAATTTATCCTGAATGTATAGGTAGAGAAAATACAACAAGCTTATTTGTTTCTAGGATAATTTAATATAAAACAAAGAAATGCACTACACTTTAAGAATTGCGACATCTTAAAAAAGATGCCGACATCTTAACAAAAACACCAATTGGCCCATTTTCTGTGAGGCTGACTCATTTATATCTATGTATTTCTGCAAGTCTTTATATATATAATTGTATAATTAAATATCCATCAAAAGTACTGGATATATAATTTATCACATGTTTATTTACGCATTATTTGTTACTTAAAGTTGCCTAGTCCGATGGTTTTGAGTCAGTGCCGTATTCTTTGGGTAAATCTAATTGGTTATTCAGTATAATATGCTTTATTTTAGTGTGATGTAACTTTTATTTGAAAGTGAAAGCATTTTGAAGTGAGAGCATGTCAAATTAATATCTGTGTGCACGTTTAAATGCTGGACATTAAACTTCAACATTGATATATTCTATTAAATTAACTCCTTATTCCTTCTATTCATCAACAAGTATTCAAAGATTGCACCAGTAGCTAAGTCGGATATGTAGAATCAAATCTTGGTGCGGGTTTTGATTAAGAAAATTTGATGCTTTCATCGGACTATGCAGCTTTAATTATATAATTAGTGATCTATAAGAGAGTATCAATTAGAGTTGTAGGATTTGGGTTTTTCCCTAAGAAAAAAATCATTCCTATTATTTAATTAAGAAAATAATTCACCATTACAAATTGAATTCTCTTGGCATCAACCGAACGGAATTTCAGCTCTACGATTGTTGTCGGTTCGACTCGACTCGATAGGGCCGGGTTGTTTTACACTGCTCATGTGGACATTGTATTTGACGGCATTGTGACCATTTAATCTTTTTACGGTGTGACCTAGTTTAACGGAAGCTAATTAAGTTGTGTTGTTGCTGTATGTGTAGCGATGGTTGTTTGTGTGGTTGCTCCTTTACGTTCTGAATCCTCCCCCATTCCTTCCCGACTGTCCTCCTGACAGGTGGGGTTTCCTGCTCAGTAAGAGGGGTGGCTGCAATACTCACTTGTGTGCTGTTTGTTAAACTTAAGGCTGTTAGCTTTGGTTAAATATTGCCATGGAAGAGAAACTGAATGGAGAAACAAACGTTCTATGGTGAATTGATAATTCAATATTGGAATGTTTTCTTAATTGATTTAAATATTTTTAAATATATTTAAAAAAAAAAAAAGTTGTGAGGTGGTGGTTGTCAAAAAGAAGTCTAGGCATGTGTTTGTGCTACTAGGGCAGCATTAGCAAGCTGGGTGAGTCATATATATAGCTGGGTGAGTCATGGCTATAGCTGGGTGAGTCATGGGTGTAGCTGGGTGAGTCATGGATATTGCTGGGTGAGTCATGGGTATAGCTGGGTGAGTCATGGGTGTAGTCATGGTTATATCTTGGTGAGTCATGGAGAGTCATGGATGTAGCTGGGTGACTCATGGCTATAGCTGGGTTGGTCATCGGTGTGGCTGGGTGAGTCAGGGCTATAGATGTGAGTCAGGGCTATCGCTGGGTGAGTCATGGCTATAGCTGGGTGAGGCATGGCTATAGCTGGGTGAGTCATGGGTGTAGCTGGGTGAGTCATGGGTGTAGCTGGGTGAGTCATGGGTTTAGTCATGAGTGTAGCTGGGTGAGTCATGGCTATAGCTGGGTGAGTCATGGCTATAGCTGGGTGAGTCATGGCTATAGCTGGGTTAACACTAGGGGAGTTAGATATATCAATAGTTATTTACTTCCACTAGGTGAGCATTCAATTTGTGAGTTACAGGTTTCACTGGGCACTGTAATTAGGGACATGTGGGTGTTGTAAGTATGGACACGTGGGTGTAGTTAGGGACGTGTGATGGGTGTAGTTAGGGACATTCTGCTGTAACTATGATATAATTGAGCGTACAGTAACATCTTACGGTTCATTTCCCCCTTTTAGGTCTGTTTAGTCGGTCTCTCGCGTACCTCCAGCAGCTAACCAGCGTTCCACGCTTCTCCATGGTGACCATGTTCATGGGCGATACGGAGAAGAAAGGTGAGTGTTGATAGATGGCAAGGCGCATTCTATCTGACGTATGAGTAGTCTGATGGCAAGGCGCATTATATCTGACGTATGAGTAGTCTGAGGGCAAGGCGCATTATATCTGATGTATGAGTAGTCTGAAGGCAAGACGCATTATATCTGACGTATGAGTAGTCTGAGGACAAGGCACATTATATCTGACGTATGAGTAGTCTGAGGGCAAGGCGCATTATATCTGAAGTACGAGTAGTCTGAGGGCAAGACGCATTATATCTGATGTATGAGTAATCTGAGTGCAAGACACATTATATCTGACCTATGAGTAGTCTGAGGGCAAGGCGCATTGTATCTGACGTATGAGTAGTCTGAGGGCGAGACACATATCTGACGTATGAGTAGTCTGAGGGCAAGGCACATTATATCTGACGTATGAGTAGTCTGAGTGGGCGGACCGAGTGATTCCAAGTGCCTTTTTAGGTCTGACCTGTCCTCATCCCTGACATTTCAGTGATCGACTGCGCTGACTAAGCCACTCTCAGTGGTTAGAACATTCCTTTGGAAGTTTCAGATGGATATAGTTAGTAAACCTTAATCAAGATTGAAAGATCCCTCTGCGATTTCGCGGATTTCAACAATTCTGAGTAATTTGCTATGTGTGTTATTTAAACAAAATATTTAGACAATTGTACGTATGTATTTTCACAACACAAAATGCCAGCAGGACACTACAGCTTGTGACCAAAAGCCGACAACCTCCTTGCGACCAAAGCAAAAATATAAAGGCGGGGACAATAAGTGTCTGCAATCAGTTGGTGACCGATTAACGACCTGCGGGTGAGGATTTTGGTCGCAAGGAGGTTGCAGGTTCTGAACCCAAAACCTTGTGACAAAAATGGTTGGAATGAGCTCGCTGACCACTTTCAGTTTCAGTGCTTGTGACTGGTCGCTGGTTGCAAAGTGGTCGCAAGCTATGCTATGGTTGGGCCAACAAACAGCCGGTGTTAGGCCCCTACACTGGGCGTGGTAGGTTTCCACGCAAACGCAATGCCGAAATTCTCTCTTCGGCTTAATAACACTGTCAGGGAATCGTGGAACTTGACCTGAAGTCGGGTCTTATCTAGTATTCTCGAAGTATAATCTGAACACACACTCTGCTTGGAGAGCATTCTGCTGTTAGTGATCTGACCCTATTATTGCCTACTTCGCTGGTGATTTCTGTTTCTTTTTGTCCCCGCACCCCCACCCCCAACCCCATTGGGACCATTTCAATCCCTGCTTAATATTAAAAGTAAACAACAAAAAGCACATTTACAGTAAAACCTCTCTAAATCGACCGACCATGGGACCGACTTTAAATAGTCCATTTAGGGAGGTGGTCAGTTTAGAGAGTTTTTCATTTCGTTACAATGGTATTAGGACCCAAATAAAGCCATCGGTATATTCTAAATGGAGAGCGACAGTGAAGTAATGAAAGCAGTCTTTGTCGCATCGCGACCAACAGCATGATGATGATGACGACGATCTGTGGAGAGGTTTTACTGTAATTTAATTTTGTCTAAACCCTTTTTGTTATTTCAGATTTTGAGCGCGTGTTGCAGAAGTTGAGTGCTTGTTCGTCGTGCCAATATCTGCAGGAGGATTTGGAGAAGTTGAAGAAAGCCTACAGCATTTAGAAGTGTAACTTACCCAACCCACCCGCCCTACTTCTAAAGCCTACAGCATTTAGAAGTGTAACTTACCCAACCCACCCGCCCTACTTCTAAAGCCTACAGCATTTAGAAGTGTAACTTACCCAACCCGCCCTACTTCTAAAGCCTACAGCATTTAGAAGTGTACCTTACCCAACCCACCCACCCTACTTCTAAAGCCTACAGCATTTAGAAGTGTAACTTACCCAACCCACCCTACTTCTAAAGCCTACAGCATTTAGAAGTGTACCTTACCCAACCACCCACCCTACTTCTAAAGCCTACAGCATTTAGAAGTGTAACTTACCCAACCCACCCGCCCTACTTCTAAAGCCTACAGCATTTAGAAGTGTAACTTACCCAACCCGCCCTACTTCTAAAGCCTACAGCATTTAGAAGTGTACCTTACCCAACCCACCCACCCTACTTCTAAAGCCTACAGCATTTAGAAGTGTAACTTACCCAACCCACCCGCCCTACTTCTAAAGCCTACAGCATTTAGAAGTGTAACTTACCCAACCCACCCTACTTCTAAAGCCTACAGCATTTAGAAGTGTACCTTACCCAACCCACCCACCCTACTTCTAAAGCCTACAGCATTTAGAAGTGTAACTTACCCAACCCACCCGCCCTACTTCTAAAGCCTACAGCATTTAGAAGTGTAACCTTACCCACCCACCCAACCCACCCACCCTACTTCTAAAGCCTACAGCATTTAGAAGTGTACCTTACCCAACCCACCCACCCTACTTCTAAAGCCTACAGCATTTAGAAGTGTAACTTACCCAACCCACCCGCCCTACTTCTAAAGCCTACATCATTTAGAAGTGTAACTTACCCAACCCACCCACCCTACTTCTAAAGCCTACAGCATTTAGAAGTGTACCTTACCCAACCCACCCGCCCTACTTCTAAAGCCTACAGCATTTAGAAGTGTAACTTACCCAACCCACCCGCCCTACTTCTTATACAACCAGGGGGCATTTTCTTCTTTTTTTTTGCAACCAACACGTACAGCATTGTTTACTGGGTTCTTGTGGTTTAAAAAAAACATTAATGTCCTTGATTTGTCCATTAAAAAGGTATTTTAAAAAAACAATTAAATTGTCTCACTTCCCCCCAACAGAAAACTCCTAGACTTTCTCAGTTATTTGTAAGAATGTTAGAGTTGCACCTTTTGGTTGGTTGATGGATGTGTGTGATATATTTATGTGTGCTTGCAGGAATAACCATTTCTACGTGTCGAGAATGCATTTCCACACAAGTTCTTTTGGATCCGCCTTTATTTTATCTTGGATAGTCAGGGTTGCCAACCCTTATGGTTTCGCCGTAAGGTGTACAATATTTTATGTCCCCATCATCACCTTACACCGATCTTCCGGTTTTTCATTTTTCAAAATTATATAAATCTTACGGAGTATTGCGTCTAAAATGTACCACAGGGCATCTAAGATTTAAACAAATTTCTAGGTGAGTACCCCCAGACCGCCGAATATAACATCCCTTAAGATCTTCCGGTTTTCCAATGTTGCCAACCCTGGATAGTAAATATATATTGTCCAAAACTGCTATAATAATAATAATAAATTTTATTTTACATTATGGTCATATCTTATGAAATTGACATGTCGGTTAAAGCTGCATAGTCCGATGAATGCATAAACCTCTGACGTAGATTTGATCCTACATATCCAACTTAGATACTGGCGTACTTATTAATATTATTAAACATTTATTTCTGCATAGAGGGGAATCCTAAGGTCATTTTTATGCTGAAGCCTATGGTGAACAGCATTTTGAAATTAATGTCATATTTTCACTTAAGCTAAATGAAAGTTACTTCAAACTGGAATAAGCTAGATTATAATTATCAACATTATATATATATATATATATATATTTTTTTTTATTATTTAGATTTTAATAGAAGCTAAAAACCATGGGATTATGCAGCTTGAACTTTCGTTGAAGTGATGACAAATGCCGAAATAATGATAATATTCACACTTGGAAGTTTGGGGGGATAGAAAAAGTCCATTGCATACGTGTGGACACTATTGTTGGATTTAAAAATAAATTATTTGTCTTATTTTTCTTTTGGGGGTTTGTGGAAAGATAATCAATTTTTTTTAAAGGATTATTTTTAATATAGTTTTTATATAAATAATTAGTTAACTACATTCATATTTAAAAATAAATTATTTTTCTTTTGGGGGTTTGTGGAAAGATAATTGATTTTAAAAAAAGGATTATTTTTAATATAGTTTTTATATAATTAATTAGTTAACTACATTCATATCGGTACCCATCCCGCCAATTTACAGGGCCAGACATTTTGTGATAGAATATTTATTTACCGGTTTAAAAAAAAGGGTGCATAATTATGGGGTGCGTAGGTGGTTGGGAGCTTGTTTTGATAGTGGATCCCAATATGAGTCTTATAGACGCTGGGATCCAGGCCACTAATCAGGCTCCTGGCCCTGTTAGGGTATGGTGGAAGCACACAACATTAATCCAGAAAACTGATGCAGTGTACATGCCGGTGTCGTGGTTTCAGCTCACCGCATCGCTTCCGCGCATGCGACAAAATCGAACAGCATCGTCACTAACCTTATAAATTTAATATAATGTTTTTGGTAAAGATGTTTTCTATATGTGTACCAAGCAATTTGTTTCTAGGTGGGGTGGTTTTAGAGATATTTCACTTTTTTTGTATGAAGATTGCTCACGACCATTGACAATGCATTTGAGTGTAGCGTAGGGCTGAAACCGACGGAGGGCTGAAACTCCAACACCGGACGCAGTGTGAAGGGGGGGGGGGGGGGGGGTTACACGTGGTGACTGGCGTCTGGTGGGGCAGGAGTGGGCCTAGAGGGTTACCATGGTTACTACTTTTGGTAAGGGTGTCGTCCAGTGTCAGTTCTTCTGTAGTGGAGGTGTCGGATTTGTTTGTTCGTTGTTGTTTTACGTCCTAGCAACATCTAAGGTCATATCAGGACGGCGGAGTTGTCGGAAGGTAGGGGGACGTGGTGAACACCCATACAGGAAGTGATATTTTATCTGAATGTGGAATATTTGCGAGAACAATTTGACTGCAGTCTGAATTAGAAACAAATGTATGGTAAGAAGCCTGTCATGTTTTGGTTACCAGGAATTATGTGCTAATAGGTTTACAGAGTCAGTTCACAGAGTAGGGCCTATAATGAAGGATAGGGCTGAGACATGTATAATCACCCCACCACCAGGTGTGAACACACACCGGCTCCCAGCTTCAGGACCTTCTCAGGAAGCAGCGGACACAAACTTTGAATACACAGGTTGGTCCATGCTACCAAGCCAATCAGTTCGGTGTGGACATTTTTTGTTTTTTTATTTGACAGAATTTTGTCCTGGCAACATCAAAGGTGATATCAGGACAGCTACCGACTTATGACAGTGAGCACTGTTGGCTACTTTTTATAGTGCTGCCCCATTGTGGGATGGTGCCGCTGACACCATGACCCGCTATTCCACTGAGCCGCGTTATCCTGACACTGGTTAAGTCTCTGTGACCACTGTAGTGTTACATAGAGTATGGCTAGTGAGGTATTTTCGCATGTATTGTACTATTTGTAGTGGCTTAAAAAAAGAAAACCACGAAAAACCTCATTTGCTATAATTCAATGTTTAATAGATAGGGTAAAGAGTAAATAGTGTTGAAATGCAGAATTTCCATGTCCATTACTGTTCTCTGCGTCAATGTAATGTTTTCCACGCGCCAGTTAAAATGTTAAAAGATAAATAAAATATCAAGTCAATTATTGCAATTATAAGTTTTAAATTTAATGTTTAGTGGTTACAAAAGATTCATTCTTTTTTCTGTTTATGAATATTTGTGTGAGGAGGGGATATATGAATTGAGTTGCGTGTTATTGAATCTGGTGGTTGGTTGAGTGTGGTGCATCCCAGAAATAGACAAATGTTTCCCACATACCCTTTTTTGGTGATTCCACTTGGACGCCTTCAAATTAATGTTGAGTAAGGAAAGTATCAAAGTTGTGCGTCTTTGTGTGCACGCGTAAAGAAGTATGTGGTGATCTGGTGGGTTGTTTGTGTTTTACGTCATAGCAACATCTGTGGTTATATCAGGACAGGTACCGACTTGTGACAGTGCGCACTCATGGTGACTTTATAGTGTTGGCCCACTGGGAGTTTGGGTCACCGTCACCATGACCTGATACTCCACTGTTACATTACCCTGACATCGAGGTAACCAGTCCTTGCCCTATCCTATTAATGCCAAGCGCCAAGCTTGGTAGTGACAAGTATCAACTCCGTAGGTCATTCGTTTGACTCAACCGATATTTTTACCCCTGACTTTCAGTACGGGAAGATAGCACTCTTATTGACTCGGCCACTGCGTCTGTTATGATCTGATGGTCTTATACTCTTTAAATTCTGATTTATTTTGAGAGGCAATAAATATTGATGGCATCCTGAAAAGCGTGGAAAGTCCTTGAAATTTCACGCTTTTTAAAGTTAATGTCCGGAAAACCGCCAAATTTCATTTATCTCCTGGAAAAGTGTTTGAATTTAACCAACAGCAATACAAATAATATTTGCGGTTTCATCGTCTTCATTGGATCCACCCTGCATTTCGCTATTAAATGTTTTCGAGTTATCCTGATTCAAAGAGAAACACTCCAAAATCTTTGCGATATGTTCATGAATATGAATAGAGCTGCAAATCAGACGCCAAAAACAACATATTGAGTGCATATGATCTGGAAATTTCCTTGAATTTTATTCTTCTCTAGAAGCAATGGCATCGGATTAATATAATTTGATATTTGTTTCAGTTAAATGTAATAAGTATTATTATGGTACTAATAATGTACTTTAAATAAGTTATTTAACTTGTCGCTTGAGACTAAAATTGGTCAGTTCGGATACCCGTTATTAGTTATGCTGAATTTGTGGGAATCCTCTTAATGTATGTTGGAAGCTGAATCCGGCACTCAGCCTTCAGCCTCGTACCCTTCGCATTACGTAACATTTTCATTTAGCGGCAACCCTGATGGTTTTACTTTTCTTGTATGTGATGTGAATGCTAATTATAGGGAACTGAGCCGCGTTTAGGGTACGTCTCGGAGACGCCTTCTGGCTTATTTGCGTTCAGGGTGTGTCTCGGAGACGCCTCCCATTTCAGACAGGAGACAAATCGCCTAGAAAATGGCCACCGTAATCAGTGGTTTCAGCCAATCAGAGCGCTTCTTTTCCATTGCAAAATGGCTGCCGCCTATGGGAGCAGCCATTTTCGAGGGGACAGACTGCTTATACCGTTCAGACTAGTGGGGATTTCCCCGATACGTCTCGGAGGCGTACCCTGAATGCGGCCCAGGTATAGCTGACTGAGACTGGAGCTGTACTCCGACAAATGCTCTCCAAGCACACCTTTGCTTATTTTTTTTAGTTTATGTAACCAAATATGTGGGGTGAGCGTGCTGTGTTGTAGTTAGTCTAGCAGCACTGACATGGCTGCTAGACAAACCTATAGAAAAGGTGTCAGAATTTGCAATTTGAAGTGCTCAATATTTAGATCAAATACTTAGTTATCATAGGTAGCTATTTCTAGAGTGAATAATTTATGAAATCATATAGATTAATAGACTTTAAAAGTGGAATTGAGCTTTCTATGGCCGCCTCAAGGTCCTTCCCCCCCCCCCCTCCTCCCTCCCGTCTGTCCGGAACCCTTCTACGTCATGTGATGAGGGAATCCCACCAATGATGTCATTCATGTATTGTAATCCTCAACGCTTCCCCCCCCCCCCCCCCCCACATATTCAGTTGCATGGACTGAAAAACTAAGCAAGCACAGGTGTGCTTATGGGGGGCTTTTGTCGGCATACACGTGTGGCACAAATTAGAACTATTCGTAACCATTTGAATGTGCCCTGTTGATCCTAAAGCCTCAGTCACAATACAGCTCGCGACCTAATAAAAAAAAAAGGCAAGAAAACCAATGGTTAGCGATCAGTCGGGAAATGTTTTGGTCGCAAGGATATGTTTGGTGCAGTACCTGCAACCTCCTTGCGACTAAAATGGTATGGTCGGCGACCATTTTGTGACCACCCCTTTTTGGTTGTCGTAAACGTAGTGTGACTGGGGTATAACTGAAGTTCTGTTTGGAGAGTGCATACTATGAGCATATTAGTGAGGGGGAGGGCAGTGTTCAGTCTTCTCACACAAAACTGCTTTAATCGCAATGAAGGGTGATGATGTGAAGTTTGGTGGAGAGGCATAACAGGACGGTGGTGACAAGTTTTACCGGTGTTTCCTAGGGTTATGCAAATCTTGCAGCCATGAAATATTAATGTTCCGCTAATCGATCGGAGTGTGTTCATCAGCAAAATGGAAAACTTGCTTGGATAACTGGTTATGCGGCTGTAGGTTCTTCTGTCCCATTATCTCTTCTACCGCAGTCAGTGCTGGGGGAAACAATGGAAGCCTGCAGGCTTGGCAGTCTCAATACTGCGGAGTAATGGCAAAATATATTGGGAACCCTAATTCAGTTGTAACATGTTGACACTCTCTTCTTTAGTTAAATTCTCGAAGGTGGCTAGCAGAGCACCTTAGCCATGTCCACCTGCCACAAACCAGTGATCACTTAATATTATTGTGTTATTATTGATATGCTCTTTGCAGCATAGCTATTAGTGACCAAATTTAACTTGCTTGGTGTTGCTGAAAGTATAGCTTGCTTGGACCGGAAGTACATTTGGCAGAAAGTGACATCACAGCTGGGCTTCAGGCCTCGGACCGGAAGTGACCTATTTTAGCCGGAAGTATGCCCTCTGCTATGTGAAACATCAAACTTTTATGTTTTATGTCTTATGTCGATTCAAGCCAGGTTCTTATTCAGTAATTGTGGTATCCAAAGTTGTTTGAAATACACAGTATATAAAAAATACTGAGTATATGTGTGTTCCTTATGATTTGTTGAATGTGAAAATATATATGTATGTATGTATATACACATAATGCATATATATTATACATATATAATTTGATTATCGGGCATACGTGAACTTTGTTTTGTGACAAAATGAATCCTTGTTTATCGTGCTGATCAAAGTGAATAAATGAATTTGACAGTTTGTGGCATGTGTTCTGTATTTAATTACTGATATTTTGTTTTTGAGTACTGGTGGTAGTTGTTAAAGCTGCATAATCCGATAAAATCATAGCGCTTTCGAACTGAAAGCTCTTTGCCTATATTTGACCCTCCACATCTAACTTTAATACCGGTAAAACTTGTTTTTTTGTGGGTTACAATTTTTTTCTTTTAATTGATGCTGTATTTATACTGTCCATAGCATGTAAGCCCGGGTACCCAGGCTTGTTAGACAGTAGCTGCTGATAAGTCATTCAATTGCCTGCATTTAAGTAGCAGATAGATAGTTTTGTTGGTATGGTTAGTAGCCTATGTTAGTTTTGGATTTTCTTGGCATTGTATTTTTGTTCTATTCATATTACTATGTCAGTTGTTTACTTAAGGTTCTATGTTAGTGTTTTGGGGTTTTCTTGGGAAGAGTTTTCTACTTAATTCAATACTAGCCTATTTTATTTACATGTTCATAGGCTTGTACGTAATAGGTGGTTGAGTTATGTTTGTTTGGATTTGATTTGATTTATATTGTTGTTGGACATGTTATCTGGCTTTTATATTTCCGGTTTTCCCGCCCTGGGCTGTCCAGTTGGTGGGCCGTGACATATCACCTGCTCCCTTGTGGTGTAGTTCAGTTGGGGTTCCCAATTTTTATTTTGCACAGATATTTTTTTGTATGTTTTTAGGTCAGGGATTTGTCTTTCTTTCACCGTTTGCACATTCCATGCCTTGGCGGCCGTTGAAGCTGCACAGTCCAATAAAAGCATCAGATTTTCAAAACCAAAACATTTATCTGGTATTGATCATGTCCCAATGAATTGAGCTTCTGCCTCCAGTTTTGGTAGGTCATTGGATTCACACACTGGCCAAGTCAAACCACTGACATAAAAGTTTATACTTGTTGCCACCTGGCCTGGTGTTCGGCATTACTGGCAAGGAACAGTGGAATGAGGAAGACCAGTTGTTTGTGATTGAAATTTCCCTCGCTTATGCTTAGGTCATAAATGCTGCGGTCGCCATATGGTGGTGCGGTCTGCAGTGTGTCTTGCGATTCATGCAAATGTTGCGGTCTGTGATTTATCTATTCATAAATCATACGGTCATCGCAAAGTACCTTGTGGTTTGTGTTAAACTTTTTACACTTTATAATATTTAAAAACATAACTTTCTTAATATTGATCACACAAACATGAATTTTGTACCATATGGATACTCATTTTAAGACCTTTTCATTGTTGTCAACAAAGGTGACTGACCGTACGGTGTTGTGGTGTGGTTGTGGCCTGCAGCATTGCGATTTTCCTAAGTTAAGAGAACTTCAACTTTTAAAAAATGCAACCACTTGTGGCGAGCAAAAACCCATGCGGTCACCGTACGGTCACTGCACGGTTTTGCCAATGCGGTGACTTACAGCTACCACAAGCACGCCGCAAGGCATTTGTGACCTAGGCATTAAAGCTGCATAGTCCGATGAAATATCAAATTTTCAAAACCAAACCAATTATCTAGATTTGATTTTACATATCTAACTTAAGCCGTGTTTACACGGGGAATTGTGAAACGTTCTAGACAAGGCGATTCATATGAAGCGTTTTAGAGAGATGTTTACACGGCGGAGTTGAAAAGTGTGTGGCGCCGGGAATCAGCAGGCGCCTGTAGCCGGCTAGCACTGCTATTTGTTTTGTTTACACTTGGTGATTCGACGCCGATGTAGCTGCTACGTTAATATCGCTTGGAATTTAAGGTTAATTTAATTAAATTTCATTATTTGAGTCTGTAATTCTGTTAAATATGATCGTATTCACTAGATTTCGGCCTAATCGGGCCCTAACACTGCCGGGCACCAGCGATTAGTTACTGCTCCCCCCTGTTGCCGGCACGCACTACTATTTTATACTATCGCCGCCCGGGAACCAGCTGAATCGCTTCAAATAAACCACCTCCCGAGGTGGTATAGATGAGGCGTTTCATATGAAGCGATTCAGCCCTAAAACGCCACAGCATCGCGTTTACACGGCAAATGTGAATCGATCTAGGCAAGGCGTTTCATATGAGGCGTTTTAAATCGCCCGTGTAAACACAGCTATAGATACTGATGCACTTATTAAGCATTTATTTCTGCATAGAAGGCAATACTGAGTCAATTTAACAGAACCTGTTACTGCAGAAGTCTATGGTGTCAGAGTTTTGGCGTGCTTGCCAAAAGTAATTTTCCATGTTTGCACTCAAAATATCTCAAAAGTTTACCATTTAAAATAAAAGTAACTTTGAACTAGTGTAAAGTAAATATTAGTGATTGATCTAATATACCTATCTCAGAAAAAATACAGAAATTCAAAACCATCGGACTATGCAACTTTAATCAACTGATGTATCAAACAAAAGACAAACAAAAATGCTACATATCCAACTTCGATCCTGGTACACTCATTAAAGCTGCATAGTCCAATGACAAGTTTCAAAACCAAAACAATTATATAGATTTAATTCTACATATCTAACTAACATAGTCCTACGGTTGCACTTGTTAGGCATTTGTTGCCACATAGAAGGGAATACAGGGGCAATTTAAGAGAACCTGTTACTGTAGAAACCTATAGTGTCAGAGTTTTGGCATGCCTGCCGAAATTAATTTAGCATATTTGCACTTCAAATATCTTAAAAGTTAGCCATTTTATATCAGTTACTTCAAGCTAATGTAAGATAGATAATAACATAATATGGCTATCTCAGAAAATAACAAACTAAAAAGTATTGGACCATGCAACGTTAAGCAGCCATTGATGCAAACTAGGGATATTTTGTTGTTGTTGGTACATTAGTTGTTTAAGCAGGGGAAATTTCAGTCGCAGACGACTGGTCTTCCTCATTCCACTGCTCCTTGCCCTATCCTAGTAATGCCATGCGTCTGGCTAGGAAGCGACAAGGTTGAATTTTTAAGTCATTGGTTTGACTCGACCAGGATTCGAACCCACGATCTACCAGCATGGGAGACGGCTGCTCTAACTCATTCGGCCATCCCGTCTGTCAACTCAATACACCTGCCACTCCTGTAAGTGTAAGTTACACAAACCTGTGTGCGGTGGCTGAATTGGGAGAGCACAGGCCTACCGTGATGGTTTGTTTGTTGTTATTTTACGTCCAAGCAACGTCTAAGGTCATATTAGGATGGGTACCGACTTGTGACAGTGCGCACTCATGGTGACTTTGTAGTGCTGCCCCACTGGGAGACTAGGCCACCAGCACCATAACCTGATATCCCACTCAGTCACATTATCCTGACACTGAACCAACCAGTCCTTACCCTATCCTAATAATGCCGAGTGCCTGGCTAGGAAGTGAGAAGTCTCAATTTTTAAGTCATTGGTTTGACTTGAGCAGGGTTCGAACCCATGATCCCATGGTCTACCAACACGGGAGGTGGATGCTCTAACTCATTCGGCTGTCCCATCTGGTTTACCGTGAAGGAGATCAGGATTTCAGTTCCTGGTCGAGTCAAACCAATGACTTACAAAATTGGTTCTTGGTGCTTCCTAGCTTGCACTCTGCATTAATAGGATAGGGCAAGGACTGGTTATCTCAGTGTCAGGATAATGTGACTGAATGGGATATCGGGTCATGGTGCTGGCGTGTGATTTCCCACTGGGGCAGCACTATAAAGTCGCCATGAGTGCGCATTGCCACAAGTCAGTACCCGTCCTGATATGATCTTAGATGTTATTAGGATGTAAGACTCCAACAACCAACCAATCATGTGATTTCAGTTGGTTGGTTGGAGTTTTGAAAGGTGCTGTCACCTAGTGGATTGGACTAACACTAGCCCTAGACTGTAGCAGAGAGCGTGTGTATAAACAGATGAGAGGGACAACTCCCATACTAGAGCATGTAACATCTGCCGACTGTGGCGCTCCAAGTGGTGGTTGTTGAACAGTATATGACACAGCTGTCAAACTCAAGGCATTGTCAATGGTCGTGTGCAATCTTCATCCAGAAAAAGTGAAATATCTCTAAAACTACACTACCTAGAAACAAACTGATTGGAATACACATAGAAAACATGTTTACCAACAAGATTATATTAAATTTATATGGTTAGGGTTCTGGATTTCTATTAATTTGGAATAAAACTGACGTTTTTCACTACGCGTACGGCAAACTCAAGGCATTGTCAATGGTCGTGTGCAATCTTCCTACAGAAAAAGTGAAATATCTCTAAAAATACACCACCTAGAAACAAACTGATTGGAATACACATAGAAAACATGTTTACCAACAAGATTATATTGAATTTATAAGGTTAGGGTTCTGGATTTTCTATTAATTTTGAATAAAAACAAATGTTTTGCACTGAGCGTACCGGCAAACTCAAGGCTTGTTCAACACTAACCGCCAGGAACGCCACTGTAGCCTGTGTTACCGTTTTTCGCGGGAGTTGTCCCTCTCATCTGTTTATATACACGCTCTCTGACTGTAGTTACGGCACTGTCACCTGGTGGTTCAAGTTAGTCTAATAACTAGGTTGTGAGGTGAATAACATTAACCCTAAACTGACACCTTAAAGCTGCACAGTCCGATGAAACCATGAAGTTTTCAAAGCCAACACCATTATTTAGATTTGATTCTATATAGTACTTTATAGTGCTGCCCCACTAGGAGACCAAGCCATCAGCACCATGACCACATTTCCCACTCAGTCATGTTATCCTGACATTGAGCTAACCAGCCCTTGCCCTATCCTATTAATGTCGAGCGCCAAGCTAGGAAGTGACAAGTATCAATTTTGTAAGTCATCGGTTTGACTCAGCTGGATTACAAACTCTTGACCTTCCACAAGGGAAGCATGCCCTCTTACTGAATTGCCCAGCATGCTTTCTTATTGACACTCGGCTATATCTCGGCCAATATACCAACCCAGAAATTCACCAGGCCTTAAAACCCTCCATATCGGGCACCAACTGTTCATTGTTGTAGGCATGTTGCTGATGTACAATCAGAATTCCCCTGTGGGACACCGGACGCAGTGGCTGAATCGGTAGAGCTGAATCGGTAGGTCTTCGATTCTCAGTTCAGTCAAACCAATGACATACAAAATTGATACTTGTTGCTTCCTAGCCTGGCGCTTCACATTAATAGGATAGGGCAAGGACTGGTAAACTCAGTGTCAGGATAATGCGACTGAGTGGGATATTGGGTCATGGTGTTGGCGGCCTGATTTCCCAGTATGGCACTGGCAGCAATATAAAGTCACCATGAGTGCACACTGTCACAATTCGCTACCCGTCCTGATATGACCTTAGATGTTGCGAGGACGTAAATCTCCAACAACAACCAACAACCCCAATGGGACGCCCCGTCATGTTTATATGCATGGCCTCCTACTGGGTACCAGCAGTGATTGTGTGTGCGTTGGTGGGGGGGGGGGAGGCATAATAATAGCAGCCCCGGCCCCACTGGAAAGATCCAGAAAGCACGGACCCGGCTGACACATCCGGGTTCTTGTGACGCGTCAGCTGGGCCACGTTCAGGGTCCGTCTCCGAGACGTCTCCGCGATGCCCCTGACGTCATGCTAGTCTGAACGGCAAAAGCAGTTGGTCACCCCTCGAAAATGGCGGCCCCCATAGGCGGTGGCCATTTGCAATGGAAAAGCTGCGCTGTGATTGGCTGAAACCACTGAATACGGCGGCCATTTTCGAGGCGCATTTTGTCTCCTATCTGAAAAGGGAGACGTTTCGGAGGCGCCTCGGTGACGCACCCTGAACGGAAATAAGCCAAAAATCATCGCGGAGACGTCTCGGAGACGCACCCTGAATGGGGCCCAGCTGTACGCAAATGAAGGCTGCCATGCCTGAGCAAACTGCAGGTAAGTGAGGGAACTTTGTACTTAGAAAGTGAACTGTGAATTCAAAATGCGGTGTGAAGACGCAAGTGTCTGTATATATAGGGCTGCCAATTAAATATCGGGTCATTTCATTTTAACACGTGTTGTCAGCAGTGTTTTTGTTGTTGCAAACGATGAGAAACATTGGCCGGGATTCGTACCCGCATTCCTGCTATTCCGGGGGACTAACGTCCTAACCATTTGTTAAGTTAAAATAAAAAGCTTTTTAAAATACTAAATATAGTTTATTCTTTGAACAATGTCTTTTGTTAGTGCCAGAACACTGGTTTTCCACCGTTCAGTAAAATTGAAACTATCATTTGTAAGATTGGACTATTATTATAGGCTCCCCGATGTGATAAACTCAATTATGTTCACCTGTGTATGTGGTATTTCACCTGGGGAGGTGAGTGCGTCTCGCTACACTGCACTCGTCTTACCGGGAATTATCGGTGGGTTGTTGGAGTTTTATGTCCTGGTAAAATACTAGGTCATATCAGGACAGGTACTGACTGACTTATGACAGTGCGAACTCATGCCGACTTTATAGTGCTGCCCCAATGGGAGACCAGGCCACCAGCACCATGACCTGGTATCTCACTCAGTCACATTATCCTGACACTGAGGCAACCAGTACTTGCCCTATCCTAATAATGCCGAGTGCCTGGCTAGGAAGCGACAAGTATCAATCTTTAAGTGATTTTAAGTGAAAATTTGATGTTTTCATCAGACCATTCGTTGTAATTAGTAATCCATAAGTTTCAGTTCTATTTTTATAGAGAAAATCTATCCAACTGTGTAGGGCATTCCCTGACCTACATCACTCTTCCAGCTGAGAAGGGTTTCTTTGTTGGAAGTTTTACGCCCTGGCAACATGTGATGTCATATCAGGACCGGCATTGACTTGTGACAGTGCACACTCATTTTGACTTTATAGTGCTGCCTCACTGTGAGACCAGGCCATCAGTACCATGACCCAATATCCCACTCAGTCACATTATCCTGATGCTGGTCTAACCAGTCCTTGCCTCCATCTTAGTAATGCCGAGTGCCAGGCTAGGTAGTGACAAGAATCAATTTTGTAAATCATTGATTTGACTTGACTGGGAATCGAACTCTCGACCGTCCGCATGGGAAGTCTGCGCTCTACCGATTCGGCTACCGTGTCCGGTTAGGCCTACTGGGAAGGGTCATTAGGGTTGAATGACTGCAATTGGCACAGTTTAAAGCTGCACAGTCCGATGAAAACATTAAATTATCAAAACCAAAACAATTATCTAGATTTGATTCTACATATCTACCTTATACCCCAGTCACACGAGGCCTGCGTTCGCTAACGTCAAAACATCCTCCTTGCACCCTCCTTACGCCCTGATTGAGTGCTGTCGCCACGAGGATGCCAACCTCCCGGCGTCCATTTCGGGAATTTTGGACGCAAGGAGGTTGCTGCTGCTGCGCGTGCAACCTCCTTGCGCCCTGTTCCGGCAGCGCCATTCAAAATGGTTGGTGCCCTGGCGCCGCCCTGGGTTGGTGCCAACACATGCGATGCTGCAGTCACCATGTGGTCGGCGCTGACATGGCGCCGACATGGCGCCTAAAACATATTTGAATCCATGTATCGAATGGAACGCTGGGTGGTTGGTGTCCTTTTGGCGTAGGGAGGTTGGCGGCGAACGCTACCTCTCGTGTGACTGGGGTATTAGATACTGATCCACTTATTAAACATTTACCAGCACATAGAAGGGACTACTGAGTCAATTAATAGAACCTGTTACTGCAGAAGCTTATGGTTAATTTAGCATGTTTCCATTTCAAATATCTCAAAACTTTGTGATTTAAAATAAAAGTTACTTCAAACTAAAGTAAGGTAGATTATAATGAACAACCTAATACTTGCTTGCTTGTGGGGTTGTTCGTAAACTGATGACGGTTACTGGCTGCAGGACTGCAGCAATATAGAAAGGCCCCGATAAATAGGTCCAATTTTTGGTTGAAGATTAATCTTCAGTAGGGACGGTTGTTGAAGCTGGGGATGTCTTTACAACATTCAAAACGGCGAAGCATTGGGGTGGCCCCAAATCTCTCCGGTCCGGCGGTAGCAGAGCACTCATATCTAGTCCAACAGCAGCGAGGGTTTTGGAGGAAGGGTCGGGCAAAGGGGGGTACAGCGGTTCCAGCAACGAAAACAAAGTGAGAGAAAGGATAAGGTGCAGGGCCCAACCCAAGCACACAACTCCCCTGGTCAGGGGGGAGAAGTATGCCTGGGAGAGAAAAAAAAGGGTAGAGTCTCGGAAAGAGAAATGAGGAGAGTTGAGTCAAAGGACCATGTCTATTTGCTCTATGGTGACCATCCAGCCAGCTAAAGACACGGGCGGAGTAAGAGTAGAAAGTGAAATGCTGGCGGGCTCCCCCTCCTGGAACTCTTTTCAGACATAATCAAGGAGGAGCATGGCCAGCGGAGAGGAGATAGAGAGAGGTGTGGATGAAGTGCGGTCCGGATAACAACCTAATACGTTTATGTCAGAAAATGAGAGAGACTCAAAACCATGGGACTATGCAACTTTAACTACAGTGACCCTGAGTCTTGATTGAGCCTTAAATAATAATTGCTAGAGAATAGGTTGTCTCAATATATACAAACTAGGCCTACGACTAGTTTTATTCGATCATGTTAATTGTAATTGTGAACCGGGCGCGGTGGCCGAATTGGTAGAGCGTGGGCCTCGCGCGCGGGACATCGGGAGTTCGGTTCCCGGTCGAGTCAAATTTAATTCCGTACGTACACTATGAACGGCCACAGTGGCGACACCTGTAGGAAACAAAAGGTCAGGGGAACAGGCTAACAAATAAACCAAAAGCACAAAAAACCCTAGTTACAGTAGAATGCGCATGCTCCGCAACAAAAGAGGCGCTAGTGTATTGCATACTATTTTGAGTCACTATTTGATTTACACTACATGATGTTATATTGTTGCTCTCATACCCTGTGAGGGGTCGACAGAGTAACAATAAAATCATTGTCAATCATTGTCATTGTCAAATCAGCTCACAACCAGACGGGATGGCCGTCATTGTCAAATCAGCTCACAACCAGAGGGAATGGCCGAATGAGTTAGAGTGTCCGGCTCGAATCCTGGTCGAGTCAAACCAACGACTTAAAAATTGATATTTGTCGCTACCTAGCCAGGCACTCGGCATTATTAGGATAGGGCAAGGAGCAGTGGAATGAGGAAGACCAATTGTCAATAATTGAAATTTCCCCTGCTCAAACAACTAATGGACCAAAAAAAACAAAAAAAAACTCCCGGGATATCGGGTCCCACATTCCTTGTATGCAAAGCTTTGAATCAAGTTCTTGTTCACAGATTGACATTTTCTGCATTTATTATGTAGATGATTCTAGAACTAGATTAATCTGCATTTAAAGTTAGATATGCTTAGATTTTTTACTAATTTAAGTACCAGTTTATACTTATGTTTACATTTCTAATCAAGCAAACTTACATGCTGATGGGCAATTCTTTTTATTTTGTTCATTCTCTGAATGTTATTTATGCCTGGGAGGGTTACAAAATCAATAGGCCTGTGAAAGTACGACGCCTGAACACTTTGACTTCTGGATACTGAATGCTTTATTCCCCGTACAGGGGTCTAGACCTCCGGCACACTTAGTCATGTGACGTCATCTCATTTGCATATATTACAGATGTGTCTAGACATCTAGACGTCTATTACGCATATATCACAGGCCTACATTAAATAACAACTCTATGCAAATTTAGCATCGCTTCTTGAATTGAGCCACAACTCGAGTTTCAGCTGAGTGCGCATGCTCTGCGGAAGTCGCTTACTATACTTCATGAATTTTTTTTGTTTTTTTTGTGGGGGTTTTCTTTACATCCCACACATTACATTTGTATTGACCTTCTGTCGCGCCATACACATATTTATATTTATACAATATTATATATATGTAAGATATTGTCTTATGGTTACTATATATATATATATATATATATATATATATAAGGAGTATAATATATTATACGTATATAAATGTCGGAATTTACATTTCCTAATAATAATATCTAGCTGCATGGGCATAGGGCTCGATATTTGTATTTCTATATTGTCCAATCGTTGGCCGGTGCCTGCGAGCCCGGGACTGCCCTATAGTGGCGCCAAACGGCGGGTTCGGCCGCCGGACCGCCATATGGGTTCATTGTTGGCCCAGATTTCAAACTTTAACCGGTAAGCATCTAATTGCTAGCCAAGACAGCAATAAAGATTGTCCATCCCAATCCAAGTACGCTTTCTTCCTCTTTAGATGTAGACAAATTTATATATATATATATATATAAAAAGTTAGGCTATGTAATAGAGGAAGGAAGAGACGAGTGTTGGGTCGGACACTTTATTGAGCGTCTAGGGCATGCACAATAAAAAGGGCATACCGGTAAAAGTTTGAAATCTGGAGGCAGAGTGACTGCCCGGGTCAGATATCGCCCAGTGGTGGAGCTCGGGCCCGGCTAGCCAGGGCAAATCCCGGGCAGGTCACCGATTGGACAATAATATAAATAACAAAGTATACGAAATAATAAATAATATTGAAACTCCGCCTGTTTTATATCTGCATAATTCATTATACATCCTATATATATATATAGTGAACCTCTGACAAACAAACAACATTGATGTGTATGCCAAAATGAATTAGGGATATTTCACTTCAAATATATCTAAAATTAACCATTCAAAAGAAGTTTATATCGTTGACCTGAAATAATTTATGGTTAATTATGAACCTAATATATTTATATATATATTTTTTTAACACCAAGAAATTGAATACAGAAGCTCAGAATCACGGGAAGTGTCACGTGAAGACACCTGTCCTCAAAATACTCGATTTTATGAATGTTTGTTTCTTGGGGTTTTATGTCATGGCATCATTATGGTCATACCAAGACGGGTACTGACTTGTGACAGTGCACACTCATGGTGACTGTATAGTGCTGTCTCACTGGGAGGCCAGACCACCAGCACCATGCCCCAATATCCCACACAGTCACATTATCCTGACACTGAGCTAATCAGTCCTTGTCATATCATAGTAATACTGAGTGCCAGGCTAGGTAGTGACAAGTATCAATTTTGTAAGTCGTTGGTTTGAATCGACTGCGAGTCAAACTCTGGGCCTTCTACATGGGAAGCCTGAGCTCTACCGATCACCACAAAAAAAATGTAAATAGATGTAGAATTAAATTAGGAGAAATAAAAAAGAATGACGGACGTCGGCGAGACATGGGTTACCAGGGGATATCCCGTACGTAATGGGGCTGTCACACTACGACGTAACGACGTCAACGTAGGGAGAACGTGAAGAACGTTGAACTTCTCGGCGTAGTATGCAAATTTGGGGCAGAGTTGAACGTGGGGATGCAGCGTAGTGGACGAGAGCGTAACGTTGGTTAAAGCGTAGTGATTACCGTCAATCCCCGAGAAGAGGACAACGTCACTACGTTCACGGAAACGTTATGAACGTTATTCCATCGCCAGAGAGAACGTTACATGACATTAGCTATGTCGTGACACGTTGAACGTACGTTGAATGCACGTTCTCCTGACGTTCTCCTGACGTTCTCGTGACGTTCTCCTGACGTTCCCATTAAGCCTCATAGGCTTTTGCACTTGGTTTAAGGGGCTGTCACACTACGACGTAACGACGTCAACGTAGGGAGAACGTGAAGAACGTTGAACTTCTCGGCGTAGTATGCAAATTTGGGCAGAAGTTGAACGTGGATGCAGCGTAGTGGACGAGAGAGTAACGTCGGTAAAGCGTAGTGATACCGTCGTTCGACGAGAGAGGTGAACGTAATGACGCTGACGGAACGTTATGAACGTTATTCCATCGTCAGAAGAACGTTACGTGACGTTAGCTACGTCATGAGACGTTGAACGTACGTTGAATGCACGTTCTCCTGACGTTCTCCTGACGTTCTCCTGACGTTGTCCTGACGTTCCCATTACGCCCCGTGGGCATTTGCACTTGGTTTAATGGGGGTCAACGTAGTGGAACGTAGTTGAACGTAGTGAGGAGCGTTGGAATAACGTCCGTTTAACGTCATTGACGTTCGCTGAACGTGAACAGAACGTACGGCGAACGTAAACCCTTACGTTCGACCTACGTCGAAACTTTTGAACATGTCCAAAACCTCGACGTATCTCGACGTAACACGACGTAATGTGACGTAGCTCGACGTCACTCTAACGTCATTATGACGTCATCATAACGTAATCCAACGTACATCAACGTAATGACGAAATATCACCACGTTAGGCTCACGTTGGCTCATTACGTCGTAGTGTGACAGGGGTATTAATGTGGGTCAACGTAGTGGAACGTAGTGGAACGTAGTTGAACGTAGTGAGCAGCATTGAAATAACGTCCATTTAACGTCATTGACGTTCACTGAACGTGAACAGAACGTACGGGCGAACGTAAACCCTTACGTTCGACCTACGTCGGAAAGTTTTTGAACATGTCGCAAAACCTTGACGCAAACTCGACATAAACACGATCGTTTATGTGACGTAGCTCGACGTCATATTCTAACGTCATTCTTGACGTCATTCATGACGTTACCAGATCGTACATGAACGGAAAAATTTTCCTCACGTTAGGCCTCACGTTGGGCTCGTTTACGTCGTTGTATGACCGGGGTTATACTGCACTGGACTTCATGGAGGGACTTCCCCTTTCATATAATGATATATACATGTGAGGTCAACACTCCCCCTTCCACACCAGGGGCGTAGCTAGGCGTACGCGCGTACGCCAAAACGTCCACATCGTTTTGTCAACAACAACAAAAACTAAAAAAATAATAAAGAGAGAGAGCCAGAGAGAGAGAGAGAGAGAGAGAGGAGGCATGTAGTAGTCCGGAGTGTCGAAAACTCAAGTCTAAAATGTGTAAAATCCACCAGCTTAAGCTTAAAGGTGCATAGTCCGATGAAGCATCAAATTTTCAAAACAAGAACACTCACCTAGATTTGATTCTACATATCTAACTTAGATATTGGTGCACTTATTAAACATGTGTTGCCACATAGAAGGGCATACTGAGTCAATTTAACAGAACCTATTACTGCATAAGCCTATGGTGTTAGAGTTTTGGCATGCTTGCCAAAATCAATTTAGGATGTTTGCACTTCAAATATCTCAAAAGTTAGCCATTCAAAATGAAAGTTACTTCAAACTAAAGTAAGGTAGGTTATAACAACCAATTAAATATATTTATCTCAGAAGAATGGCAGAAATTCAAAACCATCAAAATATGCAACTTTAAGCAGCCCCCTAAACCCCCTGCCGAAATTAGGAGCACACATCGTTAAAGGTCTAGCTACGCCCCTGCATACACCCTCCAACCTGCCAACCCCCCACTAATCCCCCCCTCCCCCCGTCACCTGCCCACCGAGTCTCCCGGCGTTTTAATATCGCTTACCGTATTTACTCGATTAATTATTATGTTGATTATTATAATTTACCCTTGTATAGTTTGAAATAACTTGACATTAAAATGATTCACTTTGGAGATATTTGAAGTGTAAACATGTGGAATTAATTTTGGCATGCTTTTCAAAACTCTGACCCCATATGTAGGAATCAGTCTCGATCTCGCCTTTCTGTCTATCCGTTCTCTCCTCTGTCCCTCTATCTCCTCCACCTCTAGCCTTCTCTGTTCCATCTCTTATTTCTTTCTTCTACATCCTTGTATCTCTTTCTTCTCTCTCCCCTCTCTCTCTACTCTCTCCTTCCCTCTTTCCCCCATTCTCTCTGTTCTCGCATTCACTCTCCTCTCTCATTATCTTTATTCTCCCTCTGCTCTCCTTCCCTCCCCACTTCTCCTTCTCTCTCTGCTCTCCTCCCTGTTCTCTTTTCCTTCCCTCTCCTTTCTCCTCTCTCATCTCTCGTCTCCCCTTACCTTCCCCTCTCTCTTCACCCGTTCTTCTACGCCCCCTCCCCCCTTCCCCTCGCTCCTCCCCCCCCCCCTTCTCTTCTCTTCCCGTCTTTCTCCTCTCCCCTTCCCCTTCCCTCTCCTCCTGGTAAGTGGTGGTGTCTGGTGTGCATACCACATGGTTTTATGGTAGGTGTCTGGTGTGCATAATGGTTAGTTTAAGGGGCTGTCACATTACGACGCTTTGCGCAAACGTACACCAATGTATGTGATTTTTGGCCGCTACGTCGGGATACGTCGTTATGGTTTATGCGTGCACATCAGGGGGTCAGCAAAGTTTTGTGCATGCACAAAACTTTTGATGTATGGCAACGTTCGACAACGTGTGGATTTTACGTCGGCCATACGTTATGTATACATTAGGCATATGTTGATGTATGTTAGACGTACGTTAGCCAACTGTTGTTCACTACATTGTACTACCTTGACCTATGTTAAAGGCAGTGGGAACATACAATCCACGTACTGACAACGTATGGATAATGTACGTGTAACGTACGTTTATCATTTCTCCAGAGTGTCTTGACTTATGTAACGTATGAGGCATAGTTCTGGCGATCGAATAATGTATTTAACTTCACCGGCATTCTGTGAATGTACCATGAGTGTAATTCGAGCATTTTTCGCTCGGAAGCGCATTAGCAATACGTTGGCCATATGCTATGTATATGGTATGTATACATCTAACTTTGCCCCCCATGCCAAGAAGTATGCCGCTTCTCGACATAAAAAAGTGATTTTACACGTTGGCCGCGCACTTGCGAGATGCATCGTAATGTGACAGGGCCTTGGCACTAAACCAATATTGTGACTTGAGTCACACAATCCGGGGATCATGACCCCACATTGTAAGGTCAAATCGAATAATCGGTCGTCGCAGAAAACAACAAACAAATCACAAACAAAAAGATGCAACGTATATGTTGTTCTGCCTCGTTTTTAAATTTAAAAAAAAAATTTAAGCTGCATAGTCTAATGAAAACATCAAATTTTCAAAACCAAAATAATTATCTAGATTTGATTCTACCTCTCTAACCAACCAGGCGTGGTGGCCTAATCGGCAGAGCGCGAGCATCGCGTGCGGAAGGTCGGGAGTTCGGTTCCTGGTCGAGTCAAACTAATGACTTTAAAATCGATACTTGTCACTTCCTAGCCTGGTGCTAGGCATTAATAGGACTGGTTACCTCAGAGTCAGGATAATGTGACTGAGTGGGATATTGGGTCATGGTGCCAGCAGCCTGATTTCCCAGTGAGGCAGCACTATAATGTCACCATGAGTGTACACTGTCACAAGTCGGTACCCGTCCTGATATGACCTTAGATGTTGCCAGGAGGTAAAACTACAACAACCAACCAAAACTGGTTCACTTATTAAACATTTGTCGTCACATAAAAGGGAATACTGAGTCAATTAATAGAACCTGTTATTGCAGGAGCCTATGGTTTCAGAGTTTTGACGTGCTTGCCAATCTTAATTTTGCACGTTTCCACTTAAAATATTTCAAAAGTTACCCATTTAAAATAAAAGTTACTTCAAGCGAAAGTAAGGTAGATTATAACAATCAATCCAATATATTTATCTCAGAAAATGACAGAAAGTCAAAGCCATCGGACAGTGCAACTTTAATAAACATTTAAAGCTGCATATGTAAGGAAAACCAGGTCACTGCCGCACCCTACCGCGTCCATCATTTTGATACTTTTATTTGGCATGTTTTCACTTCAAATATCTCAAAGTTTAGCCGCTTAAAATAGAAGTGATTTCAAGATAAACTATGGTAGGATGTAACGAATCAACTTAATATATTTACCTAAAATATAATATAGAATTGACTGAAACCAATCAAATTATGTGACTTTAAAATAGAAATCTGCAAAGGGACCTCTCGGTGATGTAATTCACTCAATGAGACAAACAAGACAAGGCACATGTAATTACTATATAATATTTTGAGAATATTTATTAAAGAAATAAGTCCGTAACTTCAAGGAAGTTGGGCAAATACGCATAACTGAGCTTATACGGCGACTGGGCCAATCTTAACTAGTACATTCTTAAGACTAGATAACGCGGAAATAGGACCCGGTAGGCCAGCAGTAACATGATATAATGCTAGTCGGAATTACGACTCAATAACAGACTTGGATAACAGACAACATTAAGCGAAACAGTTTAACACGATAATGACTCAAATGAACAACCAGCGCTCAACCCAAAAGTTGACCGAGCGCTGCGGGTGCCGCGCTGATGTGCAGGTTTTTCAAGTATACATTTACCGCAGAGCTTCGCCAGGTACCAGCCGACATTAGATCATCCAAAGTCAAGCCTGTACCATGGCAAGCCTGAGCCGCGCCTCGCCTTAGGGTATGGAGAGTGAACCCTTTGTTGATGCCGAACACTTGGAAAGAAGCTAGACGCAAAGCTCTGGACAATGTGGCACTGGTAAGTGGGAGCCCTGTTGGCAAAAGAAATGCCGGGGAGTTCTCATGTGGGTTAAGCGTTTTGATATAGTTAAGCCAGGCGCGTAGAGGGCAGCAAAGGGACCCTTGCAGTGCAGGTAACTTGAAAATGACAGGGGAGGCAGATCCGAATCTCGTTTTTGTAGATCTAACCGTTACCATAAGGGAATCTAGTCTAGGTTTTACATCCTTAAATTTAATAACATGTGGGTTATCACGTAAATTCGCGGAATTTGGTACGAGATTGCTTTGACGCAACAGAGTGAAATAACCTATTAGCAATGATACGATCAGAACCACTGGTACAGGTGTTAAGCTATATAAGAACACGATCAGTTGTTTAAACTCGTCACTGGTGATAGGCGGCGCTCTAATAGTTACATGTTTCGAGTATTTACACAAACCTCTCTTCATCGTCTTTATCTCCTGCGCATCAAAAGCTGAGGCATCCCCTGAGCCGGACGCTACCCATACCTTAACCGAGCTGAAATAATTTGCAACGGCGCCAGGTGATTTTAGACGATCACTAAGGAATAGAAGAAAAGACAACAAATCATATACAGATGGAGCATTAGCTGTTACGTTGTGCTATTGGCACAAATTAAAGGAAAGAGAGATATGCGCCGCCTTGTTCTTCCATGTATGGGGCGGGCACCAGTGCGTTTGTATAGCAGTTGATCAGCCGCTGATGGTGCTTTATCGAGTACCCTGGAAGATAGAGCCAAAAACATTTACTATCTTCCGGAAATGAGACAGAATCAAAATGCTAAGATATTCATATCTACCTGCACACTTACTGACCTCAAATTCATATTATCACACAGATCACAGGCCTTTACCCTACTACTCTCAGAATGCGGGGCCCTACTAAGGGCAACCGCCAATATCAAAGTATCGCCTGGTTTATGACAGACCTCTAATCCAAAGTTTAAATCAGCTGCAATGAGCCAGACCTGCCTCGCACATGCACACAATATCTTGTCTCTCCCTTTCCCAGACTCTAACACCTGCTGCGATGCCGAGTTATCTGTATTAATTCTTACCAGGTATTCATGTGGGTTAGCAGGTAGTAAGAATTTCAATGCATGTACCAGATAAAGGGCCTCGAGCTGGTTTATTACTAGCGACAATGACTGGAGGTCAGCCGAATATTCGGAAATGTAAAATTCTTTCACTGAAAATGCGCCCCCCGCCCTGAGCGTCGAATCACACTCAATTACCCAGGTATCTCTCGGCTTCGTGGGCAGTAACTGTTTCCCGTTGTAAGATTGAGCAAATTTCTGGAACCACTCCAGGTCGAGCAACAGCTCCGGATCAACCTTATGCTGACCCACGTACGGCGAAGCCCTCAGCGCCTCGAGCACCCTATTCGAAAACCTTTTAGCCGGCTTGATACACTTAGACAAATGCTGCAATTTACCCGCCAGACTCTGAATTTGCTTCCATGATGCCGTAGCCTTAGCCTTCCAAGCCAAACATTCCTCCAGCACATCCTTAATTTTATCCATCTCCAGCATAACCGACATATTAACTGAATTGATGACAAAGCCTAACCAAGTAAGTTTAGTGTGAGGCGTCGTACATTTACTTATTGGCCAGCGCCAAACCCAATTGCGTCGTTAGCTCATTAAATCTCCTGTACGCCTGCCACGCCCTTGCCTCGGATTTCTCAATCCCAACAAAATCATCCAAATAACAGAGGGCGAAGAAACCTTCCTTCCTCAGCAGCCAGACTATAGCACGAGTAGTACGCGCACAAGCGAGGGCAGACGTCCTGCAGCCGAACGGAGGAGCAATGTCAATATATGTCTTCCCCTTAAGGCAAATACCTAGCAATGGAGTGGAGAGCGGGCAAACCCTAAGCTGTCGATAAGCTCTAGCCAAGTCCACACCCCACATCCAAGCACCGGAACCGACAACCGTTAGGTGGTCGGTAAGCATGATGACTGAAGGCAACGAGAAATTAAAGGGGGCCCCCAAATAAAAGCCCTTCACAATCCCCGCATTCACACTCCTACCCAATGGGAAGCTCAGGTCTATAATTATTCATTTGTCTGATGAATTTTTCTTTGGCCGCGTCATCATCAGACTAACTTGAGTCCAAGGCAGAAAGGGAGCCTGATCAAACGGACCCAAAAGTGCCCCGTGCTCAAGCTCTGTAGTGATGAACTTACAAATATGGAAGTCAGCATCTGCCGCTGCTGAATGATTCTTGTATGTGGGGGTGGGAACCCGGGTAGACGTATAGTCCAAAGGCCACCCAAATTCCAAATGGTCTACTAACAATGTATCTGGATACTCTAGCAACAGTGCACACCATTTCGGAATATTGAGGCCGGATGGCACCAAGATACGTGCTGAGAGATAATTAGGGAGGCCCGTAACCCTAACCTTGTCAAATATATCCCTGTAAATCCCAAGTCCGAACCAAGCCTCATCAGAAGAGACTGGCCAGAAATCTAACAACGACTGCCTAAACAACATGGGCGTGGGTGGCGGCGTAAAGAATCTAGGCAGGGCATCATTATACAGTGACAGCGCTACTTCAATTGGTTTATCAAACCAATCAAATGAAATTTCAGGGAGGGAGTCTAGGCTGGCCGCCTCCGACCCCGTCTCATTATTATTAACAACTACCTCCGAATGTGCGTTATCGACAGCTACAATACTGCTCCCATTCGTGGACGGAGGCAGCACTAACTCTTGACGGAGTACATCAACATCCATCGGCATGATAACGCCGTCACCGCCATCAGACAACACAGCAGTGGGCACAACACTCAGAACTGGGTCACCGCCCGATGACGTCAGCGGTGCCATGACTAGGTCATAGGCAGCACCCAGCTGACCAACCACGTGGTCAGCAGGATCACGTGACTCGGTAGCCAAGCCAAGCCGAGTGTCGCACGGACATGCCACAATACCGTCAACAGTATTTAACTCGTTAACAATCAAATCAGAGACACTAGCAACAGAACTAACTTCAGGTGAGCTTAGTGCATGTACATTATCTACTTTAGACACAACAGGCGGCAACATAGACGGCTCCGGCACACAGTCAGAGATCGGAATCATACCAGCAATTTCAGTAGTAAACATGTCAACAGTCAACGGTGAGCAAGTCAAACTTACAGTAGTATTTGCAGCGGGGTTATCACCAGAAGCCTTCTTGTCAAGGAACTTCCTCTTCTTTAAGCAATCTTGCTCGTGGTGAGAGAGAATACGCTTAAACTTATATGCGCACCATGCGCAAATGTGCGGCGACCTGTCTGGCAGGTCGCCATGAGACGAAGCATTCCCGCAGTCCTTCCCCCAATTCCATAGGTAGCAAGGTTTACCGTCGTTCTCCCTATTGTATTCCTCACGCGGGTTGATCGGGTTATGGTTAGCACTCGCTGCGGCAGCCGGTGCTGGTGCTGCTTCGGACTGTGTGCGTGGCTGCGAGTACTGCTGCCTGTAGGGCTCGTGCACGTGGTGCGCCGCTGCTCGTGTTTGCAGCGCCCTAAGTGACTCAGTGCAAACATCCCGTTGAATGTCCTTGATAGCTGTTAAATCACTCCACCCTTCTCTCAACCGGCCATCCGCCACCATTTGAAACACCCTTTCCGACCATCTGCGACACGTAGGCCAGTCCCAAGAAATGGCCATCAAAGCCAAATCCTCCTCGTGTTGCAATATAGCCGGGAACCACGCCTGCGGGAAAGTGGGCTGAGCCACTAGTAATCTCAATGCAAAAAAGTACTCGGCCCAGGTGGCCTCCCCCAATGCAATTTTTCGACAGCCATCACCACGTGTAACAAATGTATGGGGGAAGAGGCCCGTACCTTTTGGTTTCTGCAGTGCATGCATCGACTCCAGTAGAAAGTCTGTAGTGACCGGCGGCTGAGGGTGCATGAGCTGATATCTTGGGGTCAGGTGGGGTGACGCGTAGACTGGAGCAGGCCGCACCTGGCGAGCCGGCGTGAGCACATGGGTGAGGCCAGCCGCCGGCGACACGGGCCGAGGTGTGCAGGGCGGGGGAGGCGGTGGTAGCTGGTAGAATGTAGCCGCGCGCGAGGTGTAGGAATGAGTGACCGACGGCGGGGGTCCCACGGGCGCAGGTGAAGCTGGTGGTGGCGGTTGAACAAACGCCGGGCGAGGTGTAGGCGGCACCGGCGTACCATGAGTGCCCCGCACTCATTGGCGACTGCGGCGGGTGAGGCATAGGCGGTCCCGGTAAAGCGGCAATCTTTTCCAGAGCGTTTAGACGTGAGGCCATACTTGATATCCTCCTGTTTTCTTGCCTTAGCTGCATGATAGTTCCTTGTTGCTGTGCCAGCTCACGCATCGCTGGCTGACCCGGCGTCACTGGCAACTGCTGTTGGCGGCCATCTTCCTGCTGAGCCTCGTGGTCAAGCTCGGAATCCTCTGACGGCGGTGGAACGGGTCGACAAGTCGAACTTGCCTTCCTCTTCGGCTGTCTCCTAGGGCTAGACATAACCGCCACAGCTTTCGTCTGCGGGCGACCTCGTCTCTTCTTGGTTGGCGGCATGCTAACTCAGATACGACAAAAGACCACGTGTATAATAACAAGGGTAATGCGTGCCAATAGTAGAGAGCGAACCTGCTGCAGTGGCGACCGGGTGAGAAGTGACGGCTGGGCGTGTCGTGAGACAGCAAGAAAACTGCTCGACCTGATTGCCTCGTTGAGCAAATTACGCATGTTAGCCTCGCCAACATAACCAATTCATTGACATAGTTAAAGCTGCATAGTCGGATGAAGCAAACTTTTAAAACCAAAATTTGAGTTTACATATCTAACTTCGATAATGTTGCACTTATTAAAGTCAACATTTAAATAAATTAAATAAATTAAATAAATTCAGGGATGAAAGTGCTCTCCGGGAAAAAAAATCGGAAATGCTGATTTTCTCCCATAGGTTTAGCATTGTCAGGGAATCGCGGAAAATTCCCGGAAGTCGGGTTTCATATATATTGGTATACGCTGAAAGTGCTGCACCGTTTGAAGCATGTATTAGTAGTGTATGCTGATAGTGCTGCGACACTTGGAGCATTTATTAATATTAGTAGTGTAGGCTGATAGTGCTGCGGCGTCAGCACCACATATTATTATTAGTATACGCTGATGGTGCTACGAGATTGAAAAATCCCGGAAATCCGCAGAATCGCGGAGATCTTTCATCCCTGTAAATTGTAATATCCACAAATTGTTCTATGTTTTAAGGAATATACGCACATATATATTTGACTAAACGATTGATTCAATAATTTGATTGCAATTTTATTAACATACGTAATGGATGATAACATACAACATGGGTGGAATTTACAATATTATTAATGTGCCACTGCAAGTTTACTGACATGACGTCATATACAGAGAGAACATCGTCTTAATGGTCATCTAACGCTTTGATTTTGATTTGTTTGAATAAATTAATATGTTCTTTTGTAAATAAACAATGTTTGGTTTTGGCTTGTCTTAGCATTGACAATAAACTATGGAGCATTGGCATGCTAGTGGCGCAGACGTTGCTTCCTGAGTCTGTTTCCGCCTGCACTGAATTGCGAATTGAGTAGACTGTGACGTCACGGCTGACTACGCATATCACTTAAAGGTCGACTAACATAATCAACATACTAGTGTTTTCTATTGATAACAATGAGGATAGAATATCAGTATTAAAGGTCGACTAACATGATCAAACATACTAGTGGTTTCTATTCATAACAATGAGGATAGAATATCAGTATTAAAGGTCGAATAACATTATCAAACCTGTTATTTATTCACAATACTTATGATGTAATATTACTATTAATGGTCAACTAACATGATCAATATACCTGTGTTATTCATTCACAGGAATTAGGCTAGAATATATCACTATTAAAGGTCGACCCACACGACCACACCTATGTTCTTTATTTACAAGAATCGGGATAGAGAGCATCACTAGTTAAACTCAGCTAACATGATCGATATATTTATATTATTTTTCAGATAAATGAGGATAGGATATCATTATTCATAGTTTTTATATATTTAGAAAGTGACGATTCAATGGAAGATATTTATCGCCTAATCCTAGTCGTGGAGAATTGTGAACCTGTGTGTATATGTATTAGGGGGTGGGGGATTCTACAGTCGAATTGACTAGAGATCAATATTAAGACGGAGTCAGTTACCCGCTTTGGCGATGACGTCCTACATAACTCAAGGAAGAAAGGTAGTTCCAATTACATATAATCTCATTTGATCACGATGATTGTGGTGAGTAAGTTGTGGTGGTCAGGTTATCAGCTCTTTAAGAGATGATGGTTGAAGTGGAAGGCAGGAGTCATTGGAGACAGAGTTCAGGCCCTGTGGCAGACTGACAACAAACAGGATATATTCTTTGATGTGTGACTTTTTGATATTTTCTTTATTTAGAAACTATTATGATATGTTTTTACTTAGATGACCTTACACACGTAGGTTACCTTTGATATATTAGCTGCACACTGTTTAATTGTCAATAAGTACACTTTTGCAATAAGACACAAATATATGGGTTCATAAAATATTGTATACATGTATATATATGTTCACATTTTGGTGTGGAATTACAGGCACAAGTCACTATTTCAAAGCTAGTGTATATATATATGTATATGTATGTATATGAATATATATATATATATATATATAATGTATACAGTAAAGCCTCTCTAATTCAACCGACCATGGGACCGACTTTAAATGGTCCATTTAAGGAGATGGGAGGTTTAGGGAGGTTTAAAAAAATCATTACAATGGTATTGTATGGCCGATCGTTTGGGCCCCAAATAAAGCAATCGATATAGGGGAGTGGTCGATCTGTGGACGTGGTCAGTTAGAGAGCTTTTACTATATATATGTATATATTATGTATATATATGTATAGAAATGTGTATATATAAGTATATATACGTTAAAAATAGATATAAAGGCCTTTAATCAGCTACTATATGCACAATGGTGTCTCAGTTCTGGTTGTATTGTGATAACATGAATATAAATACTTACATTACTTAATCCTATCTCTAAAAGAACATTTAGTTTATATATATATATATATATATAACCAGAACTGGGACATATATATTATATATATATATATATATTATATATATATATTATATAAATATATATATATATTATATAAGTGTGATAACCCAGAACCACATTCTCTTCCAGCCCAGTTCACAAATATGCGAACCACTTCTATATAAATAATGCATAATATTTTGGAACTACTCAATATATTCACCAATAAAGTGTATATAATATATATTTACACATCTACACACTATGCATTCTCCAAACAGTATTTACACGGAATGTATCAACTGTCCAATATAATATAAAGTATATATAACACATATATATCATTGGTTTGACTCGGCCGGGTTTCGAACTCCCAACCTTCCGCACGGGAAGCCTACGCTCTACCAATGCGGCCATCGCGTCCGGTATCTTGTCACCGGAGACACCTTTCATATCTGCTATTTAGAATAGTGCATGTTGGTTGGTTGCTGGAGTTTTATGTCCTAGAACCATCTACGGTCATATCAGGAGGGAATAGTGCTTGAAGCTGCGCTTGCTTATGTTTGTTTGTTATTGTTTTACGTCCTAGCAACATCTAATCTCATATCAGGACGGGCACCGACTTGTGACAGTGCGCACTCGTGGCGACTTTATAGTGCTGCCCCACTGGAAGACCAGGCCACCAGCACCATAACCTGATATCCCAATCAGTCACATTATCCTGACACTGAGCAAACCAGTCCGTGCCCTATCCTAATAATGCCGAGCACCAGGCTAGGAAGTGACAAGTATCAATTTTTAAGTCATTGGTTTGACTCGACCAGGGTTCGAACCCACGACCCCACGATCTACCAACCCGGGAGACGGACGCTCTAAACTCATTCGGCCATCCCGTCTGGTCACACTTGCTTATGTTGATGATACAAATATGTCTATGGAGAAAAAATAATTGAAATTAAAGTTGCATAGGCCGATGGTTTTGAGTTTCTGTGATGTTTCTGAGATAAATATATTATATTGATCATTATAATCCCCTTGACCTTAGTTTGAATTAACTCATGTTTAATGGCGAAACTTTTGAGTGCAAACATGTGAAATTAGTTTTGGCATGCATGCCAAAACTCTGACACAATAGGCGTCAGCAGTAACAGGTTCTATTACATTGACTCTGTATTTATTCCCTTCTATACAGAAATAAATGCTTAATAAGTGCACTAGTATATAAGTTAGATATGTAGAGTCAAATCCAGATAATTATGTTTGTTTTGAAATTGTGATGTTTCATCGGACTATGCAGCTTTATGGGGCTGTCACATTACGTCGTATGGCGGTGGCGTATATAAAACATACTGATAAAATTTGAAAACCGTTGCGGGACGACATATAGTGAGTGACCTTTGTGCACTGATATGAGTGTATGCATAGCGTGTGAGTAGCATATGAGTAGCGTGTGAGTACGTATCAGTTTTCGGTGCATACGCCATCATAACCATCATACGCTACGCATATGCTACACATACGCTACACATACGCCCGGTCCCTCACTCCCCCTCTCTCCCTCCCTCCCTTGTGGCGCCTTTATATACCGAGAGCATACGCCGGGCATAAGCTGAATATACGCTTTGTACATGCTGAGAATATGCTACGAATACGCTCAAATACATTACATGCATGCCAGGCATACGCTACATATGCTATAGATACGCCGAAGGAGCAGTTTTAGCGCATGCGTAATGCAAGACGGTGTATGTATAGCGTATGTGCAACATATGATGGCATACACTTAGCGCATGCATAGCGTATGAGGAGCGTATGAGCCTTACGTCGCCATACGCTGACATTTTTTAGCGTGCCCAAAAAATGTTAGGATAGACGCGCGTATGACGGTTCACCGGGCGTATGCGCAGCGTATGCGCAGCATATGTGACGCAAGCCGATACGCCGGCATACGCTTCCGCCATACGCCGTAATCTGACTGGTGCATTAAACAAAACGTCACAAAACATGAATCCAAGCAGTATATATGTTTACTTTTTATCCCACTTGCTCGGATATTTACATGTGAATAATTATTGGGCAGGGGGGGGGGGGCGAGAGAAGGTGCAAGGGGGGGGGGGACCACATCAGAAATCAACTTTTGGTGGGGAAAACCCTATAATACACTGATTGTGCTTCAGAAGACCTTTCAGTTGTGTTCTTATTACATAAGGGGTCGTCCAACGTTTTCAACACACCCGCGGTGGTACAAAGGATGCGGCAGGGGGGGGGGGGGGGGGGCTGAGAGTAAAGTACAACTTTTATCATTTAATAAAAAATGTTGATATTTATTTCCGAAATTATTGTTGTTGTTGTAGTACATTAGGTCACTACATCCAGTCATTGTACACTTACAGCATCATCAAAGGCCAGTTCCTCTCATACCATGTCTATGTGGTGTGGGAGGTTAAACATCCCTTGAGTCGGTAAAAGTGTAGGCTCGGGCTTTCTATCGACAAACTGTCTAATGGGGAAAACAAGTCTATTCAGACTAATCCATGATAGGCAGTATAAATCTTCAAGAAAAAAACAAAAACATTCGTTGATTAAGCGGGGGAATTTTCAATCGCAGACAATTGGTCTTCTTAATTCCACTGCTCCACGCCACATGCTAGCAATGCCGAATTCCAGGCTAGCGTAGCAATAAATATTAATTTTAGACTTATTTGTTTGACTCGACCAGGGTTTGAACTCAAGGGTTTGAATCCATGACATACCAAAACTGGAAATGAGCGCTCAACTCATTTGGTCACCCCATGTGTAGTAAAATGTTGATGTGTTAAATACTACTTTGGCTGGTGTTCTCTGTGGCGGAGTGGTTAGAGTGTCTGACTTTTTTCTAGGTCGGATGCCTGATCTGAGGGTCGGTGGTTCGAGTCCCCATGCCCCACCTCTGCCGATTTGGATTTCCACCGCTGTGTATAACTTACAGCGTCATCAAAGGCTGGTTGCTCTCATACCATATCTATGTGGTGTGGGAGGTTAAAAATCCCTTGGGTCGGTAAAAGTGTAGGCCCGGGCTTTCTATCGACAAACTGGCCACAGCAGAAGCATCCACATCGTGGCCCTGGGAATCAGTTATCTGATTGCAAATCCTGCTACCACCATCCACCACCGAGAGCACGTCCCCCGAATAAAGATCATACCTTTGCTCGAAAATCCCTTGAGATAACTGTTGGAAGGACACGATGGAGGGGAAGGGACGGGGTCTGGAAAAGTAGTACGCTTTGTACTACCTTAAAAATGTTGACAACTCTGGACGGCCCCTTAGTAATTGTTTGTGAAAAGTGATGACCGAACTTTTACCCCCGCCCCCCAAACTCCCCTCCCCCCAGCTCACAGATCCGACCCTCCACGCACCACATAAGGTTCCTTCAGACTGGATGAGGTGGGACACCCCAAAAAAGTAGTTATTTTTTTTGTCAAATAGGATTTGCTGTTGTGCTTTCTAGTTAAAGCCTAATACAGTATAACCCCGTTAAACCAAGCTCGGTTAAACCAAACGATCGGTTAATCCAAGCTTTTTTCGGCGGCCCGACAAAATACTACCATTTACCATATAAAAAAGTTGGTTAAAACAAAGTCGGTTAATCCAAATTATTGGTTAATCCAAACAAAATTGTCGCACCCCAGGCCACTCCGGTATGGTTAAACCAAACTTCCATGTGGTTATAAGGTCATCTGAGACCCCGCCGACGTTTTTTATATGATAAATGGTAGTATTTTGGCGGCCTGTTGAAAAAAGTTTGGATTAACCGATCGTTTGGTTAACTGAGCTTGGTTTAACGGGGTCATACTGTACATACATAAAAAACAATTATCAAAGTGTCCACATACATTGTATATTACATGTTCAATACACTCTTACTCAAAGTCAAAGCCAAAGCCAAATCTCGGTTAAACCAATGATCGGTTAATCCAAACAGATTTCTAGGGTCCCTTCAAGTTTGGTTGAACGGGGTTATACTATATAGGGGATGTGGCACTTTCTTCTGCAAACAAATGGATTTAATTCTCAGAATGATGGCAGCTTCAGCTCAAACGTGGTAGTCATGGTTTCATATTAAGTCGTTCAATACTGCCTACAGTAAAACCTCTCTAACTCGACCGACCATGGGACCGACTTAAAGTGGTCCATTTAGGGAGGTGGTCGGTTTAGAGAGTTAGAATATCCTTACAATGGTATTTTTGGGACCCAACTAAAGCGATCGATATAGGGGAGTGGTCGATCTGTGGAGGGGTCAGTATAGAGAGGCTTTACTGTATATTACTTTAGCTTGAAGTAACTTCTATTATAAAGAGGCTAAGTTGGGAGATATTTAAAATGATCCAGCATTCCTGGTCCCCATGGTTACCAGTGATCTGCCCACCACCACCAAGCTGTGTGGCTCCCCTGGCCACCACCTGCCTTGAGCCTGAGTGTGGTGATCCTACCTAGCAGAGGGGGGAGGGGGTAGGCTCTGAGTGCCCCTTACACACAGCCCTGCCAGCACCACTATGTCTATTTACATCTCACTCAGGCACCATCAGCACCTACACCTACATATACACATACATGCGCCTGGTCACGTATACCCGATCAGTAATAGAACATTTGCATTCCCCCACCAATGCATTAAATCAGAATATTTTACAATGTCAAATTTCTTGTTGAGTGCACACCAAAATGCTTGACATAGGCTCTGTTTCTCCATTTTCTAACGTAGCAGCGTAGCACATGAGCACCAAACTGCAATAAGTATCTAAGCAGTGCACCAGTGTCTGAATTGGATATATGGATAGAATCTTGGTGAGCGTTTTGGTTTGGTAAATTTGATGCTTTCATAGGATCATGTAGATTCTGCAGGATGAGGATTGAGCATAACGGCGATTAAACTCAAAATGTAACACTTTGTATTTTGATTTTTGATTTTCATATTTAACGCGACACAAAATTGTCGAGATAACAATAACAGAACATACATATAAACATATGATACATATATATATATATCTATATACATATAATACATATATATATATACATATATATATATTCATATCAATATATGTGATGCATAACATATTATGCGAGTATAAAACTATGGAAGGGAATATTACTATATTGTTATACTCCGTAGGACCCAACACGGTACCAGTGGCGCCACCTGCAACCCACCTCGCCTCCACCAGATGTTGATCAGTGTCACTTGTATGGAAGGATTTTTCATATATATACACATACACACACATATTTATGCATACATTATATGCCTACATATATACATATACATGCATGTAGAAACACATATATAAACAAATAGAATCAGAATTATATATATATATATATATATATCGTGCAGAAACTCATTCAACATGGAATGTGGTCGCTTAAATAAAGCAGCGCTAAGCTCAATTTGCTGTTTGTTTGTTGGGGTGTTACGTCCTAGCAATACCTGCGGTCATATCAAGATGGGATATGTCGAGGATTCTCACGTGAACACAGGCTACTTGTATGATGTAGCAGTCGTGGACAGCAAGTGCCGCATAGATAGATACACGATGACGTCATCAAACCCTACTGACGCCGATGACGTCATCATGCAGACCCGACGTCAATGTCAGTTTCGTAGCCCTCGGAATCGAGCGTGTGCGGATGTGGCGAGTCGATTCCAGAATCGCTCTGCTGTTCCGCCATCTCCTCTATCTTGCAATCGCCGAAGCCGTCTGTGATTGGCCGGATGACGATGACGTCAGCGCCGTTCTCGTCGCTGATTGGCTGAGCGGCGTGCGTGAGCTCGTGGCGCCGCAGGTCGCAGTTGCGGCGGAAGATCTTGCTGCAGGCGGGGCAGTGGTGGGGCCGGAAGTCGGTGTGCGTCAGCAGGTGTGTCTTCAGATTACTGCGCTGGTTGAAGGTCTTCCCGCAGGTCTCGCAGTGGTGTGGTGACACCTGATGAGGAAGACAAGAAATGGCATGTTAAAATTTTTTTTATTTAAATATTTTTTTCATTTACATAAAATTGTTTTAACCTTTTATTCCTCTAAATAGACGAAACATCCATGCTGCAACATAGGTCACCGGCATTTTTCTTTTTGTTCATTATTTTTAGTTGCCATATTTATTGCTCTAAATATAATAAGCGCCACTGCCGAAGCAATGTTCGGCTGACATTTGTGAAGAGTTGCTGAACAGCAAAGTATATGGGAGGTGGGGTAGTGGGGAGTGGGGGGGGGGGGGGTAGAGTAACAGGTGCTGCTGGAGGTGTGGGTGGCAGGTGGGATAGGCTCATTTTAAAATGGCGGTAAATAGGGGCTTTAAAGCTGTGAAGTTCGATGAAAGCTTCAAATTTTCTCCCACCCTGATATGACATTAGATGTTGCCAGGAAGTAATATTCCAACAACCAACCAACCAATCAAATTTCCACAAAGAAAACATTTATCTAGATTTGTTTCTACAATCATATCCAACTGAAGTAAAAATGCACTTAAGGGGAATGTTTAATAGTCAATTTAATAGAACCTTTTACTGCAGAATTAATTTAGCATGTTTGCATTGCCAGATATCTCCAAAGTTACGCATTTAAAATCAAAGTTACTTCAAACTAAAGTAAGGTCACTTATAACAATCAATCTAATGTTTTTACCTGAGAAAATGGCAGAAACTCAAAACCATCGGACTATGCAACTTTAAATAAAGGTTTCACTGAAACTGTGAAAGCGAGAATTTCCGCATAAAAAAAAAAGATGGTGGACAAGAAAGCGGGAGATGAAGTTAAATAACTATAGTATAAGACATTTATTGCGTTGTCAAACTGGGATATCTGAAGAACTAATCCACACCGGCTTTATCATGCAGCGCCTTAGAATGGATCAGGATGCTTTATGTTTATTTATTTAATCCGAGGGAGGGCGCTGTGAACCAATTCGGGTTGTTTATGTAGGATTGAATAGCATTTGCATAGTGAGAGTATTGGCTTAACAACATGGGTGAGTACCGCTAAACAGGGTGGGACATATTGTGGGCGGTTCGGTAGTACATACAGCGTGCACAGCATGGCGGAAATAGATGCACAAGCAAGATCCACATGAATTAGATACACTATTTAAGAAACTAGGTGGCGCCACCTAGTGCAGAGCGTGGAGAATGACCATAATAAAGGTGACCTACTTTCTACATTCCAACCCTACCTGCTCCTCCCCTCACATTCCTCAGCTGTGTGAGAAAATCCTCTCAAAGAATGTCAAGGTCACAGGAGGCGGATGATAAAAGCGCCCTCTGTAGTGATGACCTGCATTCAATGACCCCCAACCTCTGTGATTCTCTACATGCTAATGCATAACCTTCATGTGACCTTCAATATGCAGTTTGACCTCTATGTGATTCCCTACATGCTAATGCATAACCTCCATGTGACCGTTGATATTCCAAATGCACAGGAACATGTCATAAATATTAACACACCTGCATGTGGATGGTCTTGTGTACAGCGAGAGTCCGTGCCTGACAGAATCCTTTCCCACACTCGACACACTTGAAGGGCTTCTCTTTGGAGTGGATGTATCTGGAATTTTAAAAGTAAATGCCTGATTTATTCAATTCCCATACAAAAGTTTTCTGTCAATAAACAATTTATATTTGAAAATATAAATGCCATTTATGTATTGTTTCATTGTATTGATAATGATGTTTCTATTTGCATTTATTCTTTGGAACACTCGCAGAGAGATGTGAACATTGTAATTTTATATTAGAAAGAATATATCAATTTCAGCTCAGGCTTAGCCTTGTGGTTAATCTCCCACAGGGGGAAAAGCAGTTTACGATCTGGACTATAATAATTTTTAGAGCAGAAGGAAAACAATCATTGGGTGTTGGGGTATATTTATAGTCTCATAATTTTGCTAGGTTTATAACATAATCAATGGATTCATTTATGTGCAAGGCAGTGCTTGCCATTAATTACCTGTGATCTCGAAGATGGTCCTGCCGCCTAAAGGCCTTGCCACAAATGTCACATGGATATGGGCGCTCGTCTGTGTGTGTCCGCTCATGGATCAACAGGTTGTATGACTTGGTGAATTGACGGTGACAGAACCGACAAATGTACTGCTTTTTAGGCCTGTGAAGAAGGAAAATAATGAATGAGTGAAATTGTACTACACAAGATGTAGAATTATATGAATTAGGTCAGAGAAGTAAATTTGAGCATTCTCTGATGTGTCAGTTAAGCCCCTGTTACACTACCGCTTGTGACCACTTTGGACCAAAGAACCCACAGTCACTGGTGACCTCCTTGTGACCAAAGCAATGGTCGTGGACCTTCTTGTGACCAAAATGGTCGCAAGGAGGTTTTTAGTGCAGTAACAGCAAAGTCTTTGCGACCAAAATGGTCACATGGAGATTGGCGCCCCCTAAGAACCATTTTGCGACTACTTTATGACCATTTTGTGACCTCTTTGCGACGAGTTGCAACCAGTAGTGTGAGTGGGGTATTAGCGAGAATTAGTACGCAAATCACCTAAATTCGGCATAGGCGAAGAACCGATGCCACATCACTGAACATAAAAAAATTGTTCTCAAGAATAAAAATCTACTTTACTTTAGTCTCAATGAATTTTGATTAAAAATGGCCAATTTTGGAGATATTTGGAGTAAAACATGGAAAAGATAATTTTGGTGTGCACACCGAAATGTTGAACATCATACATGCAGACTTGCATAGCTTGTAGCAAGGTAACATGTTTAATTAAATTGATTTAAATATATGTAGGATTAAATGTAGGCAAGTGATTTTACAAAAAGGCATTGTTTCATCAGAGTGTGCAACTTAAAGCCCCAGTCACACTATGACTTGCGACCATTTGCGACCACTTTTAACCAGAGAACGCACCTCCTTGCTCCTAAAGCAGTGTTCTTCGATCTCCTTGCGACCATTTAGTTTTCTTCAGTGCAATAGCCACTACCTCGCGCAACCAAAATGGTCGCAAGGAGGTCGACGACCACTGAGGACCACTTTGCGACCACCCTTTTTTGTGGTCGCAAGCAGTAGTGTGAATGGGGTATTAGATGCCATTTTTCAAATATCTAATTAATTGGTTAAATGTTGCAATAAAAGACAGCATGTATGTATTGTAATTTTTTTTAGAAAACTAATGTGAATATTGAACCGTGTATGGGGGGTGTATCTGTATCAAAAGATGTCATTTGAACCCCAATTTTTAGGGTTTGAAGCAGTCCTGGTACAAAGCCCTGACCTCACACACAGGAAGCCAGCCAGCGCTCTTGACGATTCAGCCACCACATCCGGTAGCAACATAAATTAAGCCAATCAAATATGAGAAAAGATGGTCTTATGTAAAGGCATACTTGACCTTTTGGGGCAACATTAATTCAGCCAATCAAATATGAGAAAAGGTGGTCTATGAAAGGCATATTTGACCTTTTGTGGCAACATAAATTCAGCCAATCAGATACGAGAAAAGATGGTCTTAATAAAGGCATATTTGACCCTTTATGGCAACACAAATTCAGCCAATCAAATATGAGCAAAGATGGTCTTATGAAAAGGTTTATTTGACCTTTTGTGGCAACATAAGTTCAGCCAATCAGATATGAGCAAAGATGGTCTTATGAAAAGGCCTATTTGATCCTTTGTGGCAACACAAATTCAGCCACTCAAATATGAGAAAAGATGGTGTTATGAAAAGGGATATTTGACCTTTTGTGGCAACACAAATTCAGCCACTCAAATATGAGAAAAGATGGTGTTATGAAAAGGGATATTTGACCTTTTGTGGCAACACAAATTCAGCCAATCAAATATGAGAAAAGATGGTCTTATGAAAAGGGATATTTGACCTTTTGTGACAACATAAATTCACACAATCAAATATGAGAAAAAGCTTTTAAGAGCAGACCTATTTTACCTTTTCATGGTGCGACCTTTGGGCCGGCCGACGGTTCTGTGGGTAGCGGAGATTGAGACACAGGGAGGCGTCGAACCCTGCATGCCGACCAGCACGACGTCCCGAGGGTAGACAGGGGGGTGCAGGTGTCCGCTGCAATGGAAGGGACATTCTGACGTCACAAAACAATGAATAACTGGCGTCAGTACACACGTCACACCTAGCACGTCACCCACGTCACGTCAGCTAAATTAACCAGACTTGATGGCCACACGGGTAGGGCACCCGCTCACTTTAGGTATGGGTGGTTGTGGGTTCGATCCCCGGCTGAGTCAAGTTAAAAACTTACAGAATGGATATGTAAATTGTCGCTACCTAGCCGGGCGCTCGGCGTTGCTAGGATAGGGAAAGGACCTATTGTTGGATCAGGTGGCAGGATAATGTGACTGAGTCGGATATCGGATCATGATACCCATGGTGTGCTGTCCCATTATAAAGTCACCACCAATCACTGTGTGCTGTCACAAGTCGGTGCCCGTCCTGATGTGACCGTAGATGTTTCGGGGGCATTAAACCTCAATAACCCCGACTAAAGCAGACTTTACCTCAATATAGGTGTCCTTTGTCAGACACGTACACAATCACCAACACACACTTATCCAGCTATAGAATCACAAGGTTGCTCGGCCGCTGTGAGCACTCCATGAGACTACAAGACTCTCCCCTTCATATCACCTGTGATGCCATTAGCCTAATCAAACCAACTCATGAATCAGTACTGAAAAGAGGAAGGAAAACTAGTCACACAAATGAACAGTGAATAAGTTGTGCTTTATTGGCAGCAACTCCTGTCCATTCCCCTACATGTGACCTAGCACCCTCACTCCTCACCTTCTGTCCACACTAGTTCTCATTACCACTTAGCCTGTATACTGAAAGCAGTGCATACAGCATATGGGACATGAGTCCTATGGCTGTGTATACACTCAATTTGAATAGGTGAATTTAGGTAGCATCAGACACAGTGTCTGGGGTTCCTGCTCAAAAGTAGGTGTGTCTCACTCAAGAGCCAGGAGTAGAGTGCCCGTGTCCAGTGTGACTGGAGCATCGGTCCTTCATTTACATAATCTTCATTTACATAATCTTCTGCATCTTGTGCATCTAGTGTGGTCAGATGGCCAAGGCAGTGCAGCTGACTGAGCAGTCCCACAGTCAGCCAATCAGGTGGCCCCCACAGCTGGGGTGGGAGCCAACCCCCAGTGGAGGTGGCTGCCACCCAACTCAGCTGCAGGTGCCGCCCTGACTGTATATGCAAATGAGGCTGAAGGTGGGCCCTCCTTATGGTCACAGGGGTGAACCAGTAGCATGTGATTATTTCCATAATCCAGCCGCTGGATAGGGATGTGGGAGTAACTAGGTTGGTTGGTTGTTGGAGTTTCACATCCTGGCAACATCTAAGGTCATATGAGGACGGGGACAGTGCACACTCGTGGTGACTTTATAGTGCTGCCCGACTGGAAGACCAGGCCACCAGCACCATGACCCAATATTCCATGGACACTGAGCTAACCAGAGCTATCATAGCAATGCTGAGCGCCTGGCTAAAAAGTGACAAGTATCAATTGTTAAGTCATTGGTTTTACTCAACCAGGGTTCGAACCCGTGGGTTCGAATTCCACGATCTACCAAAACTGGAGCGACCTTAGATGTTGCCAGTACGTAAAACTCCAACAACCAATCAACCAACCAAAGCCGGAGACGGACGCTCAACTCATTCGGCCGTTCCCGTCTGGTCACAGGAAGTAATGAGGTGGGGAATGAGCTCTCCCCACCCCCACCCACCCACACACCTCAACACTCACCCCCCACTTGAGCATCCTGCCCTGCGAACATGCATTTCAATGCTCTCTAAATATGGATGGCCGCACTCGAAAACACCCGCACACCACCCGCACCCACGTGACACCCCCCTCCCCCTCCGCACACGCGCATACAAATACCAACACATTATACACATTCCCAGCACTGCGTGGAGAGTAAAGTAACTATTTTATTTAAATATGATGACTCATGTATCTGACGCAGCTCAGAACCCGGAAGGGGATGGGTCACCATGTGTGTCTGTGTGTGTGCGCGTGTGTATATGCGTGTGTGTACGTGTGTGTACGTGTATGTACTTGTGTCTGTGTGTATGTGTGTACATGTGTGTAGGTGTGTGTACTTGCATGTGTGTGTATGTTATTGTGTGTGTACGTGTGTGTGCACGTGTGTATATGCATGTGTGTATGTGTGTGAACGTGTATGTACTTGCATCTGTGTGTATGTCTGTGTGTATGTGTGTGTGTGCATGTGTGTGTATGTGTATGTACTTGTGTGTGTATGTGTGTGTATGTGTATGTGTGTGTATGTGTATGTACTTGCATGTGTGTATGTGCGTGTGTGTATGTGTGTATGTACTTGCATCTGGGTCTATGTGCGTGTGTGCGCGTGTGCATGTGTGTGTATGTGTGTACATGTATGTACTTGCGTGTGTGTATGTGCGTGTGTGTACATGTATGTACTTGTGTGTATGTGTGTATGTGTGTGTATGTGTATGTACTTGCATGTGTGTATGTGCGTGTGTGTATGTGTGTGTATGTGTATGTACTTGCATCTGGGTCTATGTGCGTGTGTGCATGTGTGTGTATCTGTGTACATGTATGTACTTGCGTGTGTGTATGTGCGTGTGTGTACGTGTATGTGCGCGTGTATACGTGTGTATACGTGTATGTACGAGTGTGTGTGATGTATGTGATGTATGTGATGTATGTGATGTATGTGATGGTGTGGGTAGTTTCCCATTTTCTTTTTTTTTAACCATGTTTATAGGGAGTGAGTGTGGATAAGCTTATGTGCGCGTTGGTTTTGGAGCATGCGCATAAAATGGCGGGGTCAAATCACCACCAGAACGCTGCTAAACCTGCAGCATTTTTGTCTTTCCTTCCTGAGTTTACTACATACTTTTCACCGACAAAATAAGAAGACAAGCATCTATTTGTTAGAAATGCAGCTCAGTTATATACATACATATATATATATATATATATATATATGTATATGTATATGTGTGTATAGGTGTGCATATGCATATATGAGCAGTTCAGGCGCAAAACTCTGTAAACGCCAATCCATAAATTGATATAAAACATTGGAATCAAACCCTCAAAAGGTTAATTTTTGTACATTCCTACTTTTTTCTTCATTGCTTCATAATCATGCAACACAAGAAAAGTGGAATTAGTTGGAATTAAAATTATTTTCAGATAAAAATCTTTCATTTAAACTGCATATTTGGATTGGCGTTTACGAGGTTTTGCGGCTGAACACTTCATATATATATATATATATATACACACACACACACACACACACACACACACACACACACACACACACACACACACACACACACACACACACACACACACACGCGGTCAGGTAACATTTGATTCACCTTACTAATCGGGCGGGAAAACTGCCGCCAAAAAACTCCCCAAAACACCAAATGTCAGCAGCGCAGATCACGTCAGCAGTATTCAAACCGACCTACATTGACGGGAAGACTGTGCGATGTCGTCTGCTTATTCAAGGCACGACGCTGAGAGTAAAGCCCTGGTCACATACACGTTAGTGAACGTAGTTGAACATAGTTGAATGTAGGATAGATTCACGTGGGTGAAACATGCTATCACTACGTTAAACTACATTAAGGTACGGCAGGTTTTGGTTGATCACCCACCTAATAGTACGGATAAATATGTTAAGGTACGGATCCCGGTACATTACGGTACGAATTCTGGTACGTTACGGTACAGATCCCGGTATGCTATGGTATGGATCCCGGTACATCCAACTACATTGAACTACCTTGAACTACGTTGAACTAGGTTGAACTAGGTTGAACTACATTGAACTACGTTACCCTCGACTACATTCAACTTTGTCCACCAACGGTTATGTGACCACGGCAGAACGGCCAAGGTTTTGAGCAGGTCAAAGTACACTAGAGTATGCTAGAGTATGCTAGAGTAAAGTAAGAAGTATGCTAGAGTATGCTAGAGTACGCTAGAGTATGCTAGAGTACGCTAGAGTACATTATCATCACAGAGGCTATGTCTGCCTCAAATGTACCTCTCTTTTGAACATGTCCAAAGCTTAAATCGGAACTCATGGCCCACACACATTCTTATCACTTTCTCATCACGGAGAAGTATGGATGTGAGTAGGTTCAACTATGTTCAACTATGTTCAACTATGTTCAACTACGTTCAACTAGGTTAGCCTCCACTACGTTCAACTACCTTCACTAACGTGTATGTGACCGGGCCTTCAGAATATCAAAGATACACGTTACGTTACGATTTACTTCTAGTTCTAAACCCAGCAGACCCTGCCCGGACTTCACCAGGTGTGTGTAAGTGGAACTGTAAGTAAGGATACTGACCTGGTCGTGTCAATCCGCAACTGCTCCGTGACATATTCATGCGTAGGGGAGGGACTATATCTCAGCGGGGAGGCGGCCGGTGACGGTGACGAGGCGTACTCGGCGAGCCGCGCGTAGTCGAACTTTTTATGCAAAGTAGTCCGTCCGCACCGGGCAGCTGGAAACGGAAGCATTAATATACATGAGACCGCGGGTTCAAAGCTCACAAACAACTCCACCACTCGCAGGCACCAAATTAAAGCTCATGCCCTATAGTCAATCCTAGTCAATGTGGCTGTTCATATTCAAATGGAAGCGGAAATGTTGTTTGATACGATTCATATTCAGATTGATTCTGTTCTCTCGTTCTCGTTCTCCCTCTCCTCCGCTTGTTCCCTGTCTCACTTCCTCTCCACCATCCTCCCCATCCACCTCTCCCCCCCCCCCCCCCATCCCTCCCCTTTCCCCCTCCTTCTTTCTCGTCCTTTTGAATTTTTCACCCTCCCCTCCCTCTTTTGACCCATTCTCTCCATCCTTTCCCCTCACTCTCCCCTTCTTTCTAGTCCTTTCTTGTCTCTCGCGTTCTCTCTCACTATTTGCCTCTCTACAACTTTCTCCACACTCTCTCCAAACCCTCTCTCGCCACCCACTTGTCCATCTCCTCGCTCCCTCTTTCGCTCCTCATCCTCTCCCCCTTCTCTCCCATTTTGCTCTTCCTCCTCCCCTCCTCTCCCCATTCCCTCCCTTCTCTCCCCCCGTTCTCCTCATTTTCTCATCCCCATCTCCTCCTTCGCTCCTTCCCCCTTCTCTCCTCATTACCTCCTCATCTCATCCAAATCTCATCCTCATCCTCATCTCACCATTATCTCATTCTCATCATCATTATCTCATCTCATCATTATCTCATCCTCATCTCATTCGTATCTGATCATATTCTTCTCCCTTTCTGCTCCTTATATCTTGTGTCTCCACGCCCCCCCCCCCCACTCTTCCTCCCTCCACCTTGGGTGTGCACTGTCCCAAGTCGGTACACGTCCTGATATGACTTTAGATGTTGCTAGGATGTAAAAATTACAACAAACAAACTATGTATCTCTCTGTATCTCTCTGTATCTCTCTGTATCTCTCTGTAGCTCTCTGAATCTCTCTGTATCTCTCTGTACCTCTCTGTATCTCTCTGTATCTCTCTGTATCTCTTGGTATCTCTCGGTATCTCTCGGTATCTCTCTATAACTCTCTCAGAATCTTACAAACATACACGTACTCACATACACATACAGTGATACACACGCTCACCTATACGTACACACTCACAGTCACACTCATCATCACCACGCACCTCCCCTCATCTCCACATACCGACATCGGTATTCTGTAATGGTAAGCGATAAACACTCCCGAGGAGTCCAGACACGGACACAGACACTGACACTGACACGGACGTACTGATGCGGATGGTGAGTTTTCAAGCTTTTGTAGCAGTCACACTACGACGACAATGGGAGGACGACAGCCCGGCGGCTGGAATTTTGAGAAATCACGACGACATATGCAAATTCGGGCTAAGTTGGACGACAATCGGACGACATACGGACGACATCGGGACTACAAACGGGACGACAGCGGGACGACAGTGTCTCTGTGTCTGTGTCTGTGTGTGTCTGACTCTGTGTGTGTCTCTATGTGTGTCTCTGTGTGTCTGTGTCTATGTGTGTGTATGTGTATATGTGTGTCTATGTGTGTCTATGTGTGTGTCTGTGTGTGTGTGTGTGTCTGTGTCTGTGTGTATGTGTGTCTGTGTCTGTGTGTGTATGTGTCTCTGTGTGTGTGTGTCTGTGTCTCTGTGTGTGTGTCTGTGTCTGTGTGTGTCTGTGTGTGTGTCTGTGTCTGTGTGTGTGTCTATGTGTGTGTCTGTGTCTATGTGTGTTTATGTGTGTCTATGTGTGTGTCTGTGTGTGTGTGTCTGTGTGTGTGTCTGTGTCTGTGTGTATGTGTCTCTGTGTGTGTTTCTGTGTCTCTGTGTGTGTGTCTGTGTCTGTGTGTATGTGTGTGTATGTGCCTGTGTGTGTCTGTGTCTGTGTCTGTGTGTGTGTGTCTCTGTGTGTGCCTCACTCTGACTCTCAGTCTGACTCTGACTCTGACTCTCAGTCTGACTGTCACTCTGACTCTCAGTCTGACTCTCACTCTCACTCTGACTCTGACTCTCAGTCTGACTCTCGCTCTCAGTCTGACTCTGACTCTGACTCTCAGTCTGACTCTGACTCTCAGTCTGACTCTCACTCTCAGTCTGACTCTGACTCTGACTCCCAGTCTGACTCTCACTCTCAGAGACACAGAGACACACAGAAACACAGAGACACACACAGAGACACACACACAGACACACACAGACACACAGAAACACAGAGACACACACAGAGACACAGACACACACATAGAGACACACAGAGACAGAGTCACACACACAGATACACACACAGATACACACACAGACACAGACACACAGAGACACACACATAGAGACACACACACAGAGACACAGAGTCAGACTGTGTGTGTCTCTGTGTGTGTCTCTGTGTTTCTGTGTGTCTCTGTGTCTCTGAGAGTGAGAGTCAGAGTGAGAGTGAGAGTCAGACTGAGAGTGAGAGTGAGAGTCAGACTGAGAGTGAGAGTGAGACTGAGAGTGAGAGTCAGAGTCAGACTGAGAGTGAGAGTGAGAGTGAGAGTGAGACTGAGAGTAAGAGTGAGAGTCAGACTGAGAGTGAGAGTCAGAGTCAGAGTCAGACTGAGAGTGAGGCACACACAGAGACACAGACACACACACAGAGACACACACACAGACACATACACAGACACACACAGACACAGACACACACACACAGACACACACAGACACACACAGACACACACACACAGACACACACACAGACACACACATAGACACACATATACACACATAGACACAGACACACAGAGACACATACACACACATACACACACATACACACACAGACTCAGACACACACAGACACACACAGACACACACAGAGACACAGACACACACATACACACACACAGACACACACACATACACACACAGACACACACGTAGACACACATAGACACATACACACACATAGACACAGATACACAGAGACACAGACACAGACACATACACAGACATACACACACAGACACAGACACACACATATAGACACACATAGACACACATAGACACAGACACACACATAGACACAGACACACACAGAGACACATACATGGAGAGAGAAGCAACTACAGCTTAACGACAAGACGACAGTGCCGCGACAGTGCCGCGACAGTGCCGCGACAGTGCCACGACAGTGCCACGACAGTGCCGCGACAGTGCCGCAACATCGGCTGTCGTCGATTGTCGTCGAAGTTTTTCAACATGTCCAAAACGCCCACGACAACCCGGCGACAGTGGAGAAACTGGAGGTGCCGCGGAGGTGCCGCGGAGGTGTCGCGGCGACACCTGCGCGACAACTGCGCGACACCTGCGCGACACATTAGGGAGTGGATAAAGAGTGTAGCAGGATGGGGGTCGTTTAAAAGGTTCTATTTGACACCGGATGTGAAAATGTTTCTCAACTGGTATTTTCCACTGAGATATATTAAAAATAATATTGTTCTATCTGCTTTGCTATCATGCAGTTACACAGCTTCAGTCCTCATTATCTCAAAAACACCATTTTGTCAGATAGAACCTTTTTATAGTAAGGTCGTGAAATGTTTTACTTATTTGACAAATCTATAGTGACCAGATCAGTAGAAATAATGGGTGAGTCAGTAGAGTTCCCGCTTCCCATTCGGGAGGTAGTGCGTTCGATCCCCAGTCCCAAGTAAAAGTCAAATGAAAGACTTAACAAATTGACAATTGTCGCCACTTCAACTGGTGCTCGCCATTTCTAGGATAGGGCAAGTGCTGGTTAGTTTCGGGATGTCAGGATAATGCGACTGAGTAGGATATCGTGGCCAAGATCGATGTTGACAACTCTGTACAACACATTGGTGGAATCGGTAGGAGTGTTTGATTTCAGTTTAGAAGGACATATATTCGAATCCCGGCCGAGTTAAACCATTGACTTCCAAAATTAGCATGTGTAACTACCTAGCCTGTGGCTCGGCATAAGTAGGATAGATATAACTCAGGGGGATATCGGATCATGGTGCCAGCATAACTAGGATAGGGCAATGACTGGTTTTCTCAGTATCAGGATAATGTGACTGAGTGGGATATGGGGGTCATGGTGCGACAACACTTCAGTAATCCAATGGGACAGCACTATCGACATGAGTGGAGCCCTGTGAAAAAAAAGGTTCTACCCGACCTTACATGTTGCTAGCGCCCAAAACCCCAACAAACCAATAAGTAAACAATTCGCCGCCGGTGGTGTGTGAAGTGTTAGTATAACGGGTCCACAACAGGTGGTGTGTGAAGTGTTAGTAGAACGGGTCCACAATATGGGTGGTGTGAAGTGTTAGTAAAACGGGTCCACAACCGGTGGTGTGTGAAGTGATAGTAGAACGGGTCCACACTGGGTGGTGAGTGAAGTGTTAGTAGAATGGGTCCACAATGGGTGGTGTGTGAAGTGTTAGTAGAACGGGTCCACAGCCAGTGGTGTGTGAAGTGTTAGTAGAATGTGCCCACAACCGGTGGTGTGTGATGTGTTAGTAGAACGCGCCCACAATTGGTGGTGTGTGAAGTGTTAGTAGAACGTGCCCCCAACTGGTGGTGCGTGAAGTGTTAGTAGAACACGCCCCCAACTGGTGGTGTGTGAAGTGTTAGTAGAACGTGCCCACAACGGGAGCCGGTCCGTTCACGAGCCGTCACCGTACACTTCCGGTCGCCCGGGGGAGGGGGGGGGGGGGGGAGGAGGTGAGGGGGTCCGGGAGAGAGGTGAACAATGGTTCGCACAGAGGCCGAGCACCAGCAGATCAAACCATCCACACACAGCCCGTGCGTCACTCTCCCATGTTAATTTGTTGGTTGGTTGGTTGTTGGAGTTTTACGTCTTGGCAACATCTAAGGTCATATCAAGACAGGTACCAGCTTGTGACAGTGCACACTCATGGCGACTTTATAGTGCTGCCTCACTAGGAGACCAAACCGCCAGCACCATGATCTGATATCCCACTCAGTCGCATTATACGGCCTATGTATGTAGGCCTGTGTATGTAGGCCTATGTATGTAGGCATATGTATGTCTGCCTGTGTATGTAGGCCTATGTATGTATGCCTATGTATGTAGGCATGTGTATGTATGTAGGTCTATGTATGTAACCATGTGCATGTATGTAGGCCTATGTATGTATGCATGTGCAGGTATGTAGGCCTATGTGTCTGTGTCTAGTGTGTAGGCCTATGTGTGTAGGCCTATGTGTGGATAACGATCAAGCAAATATATTTATGTTCATAAAAGAAATGCCAGAAACTCAAAACCATAGGACGATGCAACTTTGAGAGATAATTTGTCCGGGTCTGGGCAGGCCAAGCACTGGTTTCACAATAACAACATGAATAAATAAATAAATAAATAAATGAAGGAGTGGAGGAATAAATGAATGAATGAATAAATAAATAAATAAATAAATAAACGAATAAATGAACAGATGAAGGAATGAATGAATGAATGAATAAATAAATAAATAAATAAATAAATAAATAAATGAATAAATATATAAATTTTGAACAAACCAACAAACAAACACCAGTAACATTAACACTCACCCTTATTCACCTCGGCCCTGTCTTCCCTGTCCTCCCACGGCCGGAAGTAGGTGTTGCTTGGCTCCGGCAGGGGGCGACACTCCGGCCAGCAGGGCGACACCCTCAAGTCCACCGGCGCCGGCCGGTAGGGCAGGCGGCCGGTAGTGTGCGACGCCGCCGCGTGGGGGCAGCACCGCGGCGCCCCGCCGCTGCTACTGCAGCTAACGCCGCCGCAAGACGCCATCTTGCGGCCGAGCCGGATTCAGCCGAAAAGTCGTCTGCTCGCTCACCAACTGCTTGCTACACACGCACACGTACACCCGCACACGTGAATACGCACGCGCAGGTCGCGGACGTGGTGGTCAGACAGGTGGGTGTGGCTTTGTGAGTGCGTCTCGAGGAATGTGCTACCTGGTAAAGGAAAGAAAAAAATGAGGTTAAAAAGAGACGGAGAGAGAAAAAAAAAAAGAGATAAGAAAAACAAGGCTCAGGTGAGCAATGAAATAAGCGCACTGGTCGACCATTGGGGTGGGGGGGGGGGGAGTGGATGGTGGATGGTGGATGGTGGGATGGGAGGATGGGGGGATGGGGGGATTGGGGGTAGGGGGAATGGTGGATGGTGGGATCGGGGATGGGGGAGTGGGGATGGGGGGAGGGGGGATGGTGGGGTGGTGGATGGGGGAGTGGGGATGGGGGAAGGGGGGAGGGGGGAAGGGGGGATGGTGGGATGGTGGGATGGGAGGTGCTTCGTGAGAACTCGTTGACATTGTTTGTGGTATGGAGTTGATATAACTTCTTTCATCACCATATATACACGCGGACACATATATATGTATCATTGTATGAGTGCGTGTCCATGTATGTATGTATGTATGTATGTATGTATGTATTTATGTGTGCATGGGTATGTATGCATTTATGTGTATGTATCTGTTTGTGAAAATATATGTGTGTGTTTGTACATAATTATATATGTCTGTATGTCTGTATGCGTGAGCATATCTATATACGTAGGCGTAGGTGTGTGTTTGTGCATATGTACATATATGTATGTATACATGTATGCATTGATGTATAAATGTATATATATATATATGCATGTTTTTGTATGTATATACATAGACATATATATATAAATCAATATTTAAGTATATGTATGTACAGTAAAACCTCTCTAACCGAGCACCTCCACAGATCGACCACTCCCCTATATCGATCGCTTCATTTGGTTCCCAACAATCCCATTGTAAAGATATTCTAACTCCCTAAACCGACCACCTCCCTAAATGGACCACTTAAAGTTGGTCCCATGGTCAGTCGATTTAGAGAAAATTTACTGTATATTCGTGTGTATGTGCATGCATGCGGGTGCGTGTGACAGCATGTATATGCATTTGTATTCACATGTTATATATATATATCTATATATATATATATATATACAAGCTTATATCTGGATATATCAAGGATACCATCAAGACAAACCTGAAGTTGAGAGACATTAAGACCGACTCGTGGACGCATCTGGTTGCCCCCTGGGCATTTTATTTTTGGCGTTCTCTGTGGCGGAGTGGTTAGGGTGTCTGACTTTTTTCTAGGTCAGACTCCCAACCGGAGGGTCGGCGGTTCGATTCCCCGTGCCCCCAGCTCTGCCAATTTGGATTTCCACCGCTGTGTATAACTTACAGCGTCATCAAAGGCCGGTTGCTCTCATACCATGTCTATGTGGTGTGGGAGGTTAAAAATCCCTTGGGTCGGTAAAAGTGTAGGCTCGGGCTTTCTATCGACCAGCAGTGGAATGAGGAAGACCAGTCGTCTATGACTGAAATTTCCCCTGCTTAAACAACTAATGGACCAAAAAACACACACACAAAACTCTAACAGCAGAGAGCTAAATGGAGAGCAGCAGTCAAGTAATGAAAGCAGTCTTTGTCGCATCGCGACCGACAGCATGATGATGATGATGATGATATCTGGATATAATAACTGTATCCGCCCTTTGTTGTCTGGTTGCCTGCGTTCACTACATATATATATATACATATATATATATATATATATACATGTAGATATATGTATAGGTATGCAACCATTATTTCCGGATATGGCTACACCAGAAGTGAATCCTTGTGGGAGGGTGGGATGGGTGCGTGAGTTCAGGCAGTGTGCAACCTGCTCATCCCCTGTGTACATACAGTAAAACTTCTCTAAATCGACCGACCTTGGGACCGACTTTAAGTGGTCCATTTAGGGAGGTGGTAGGTTTAGGGAATTAGAATATGGTTACAATGGTATTGTTGGGGCCCAAATAAAGCGATTGATATAGGGGAGTGGTCGATATGTGGAGGTGGTCGGTTTGAGAGGTTTTACTGTATAATTAATATATACATGCATACATATATATATCCTGAAACTGGTCAACATCCGGGGGAGGAGAGGTGGGCCGAGATGGTGCCACCGGTACAGTGTTGCATCTTATGGAGAATAATAATAATAAGTAATATTCCCTTACATATCTCTATATTCGCATAACATATATATATATATATATATAATATATATATATATATATATATATATATATATATGTATACACTGTACATATACATATATATACATATACATACACATATATGTCTGTGTGTGTGTTGTTGGAGTTTTACGTCCTGGCAACATCTAAGGTGATATCAGAACAGGTGACATTGCACAGTCATGGCGCTGCTCCACTGGGAAACCAGACCGCCAGCACCATGATCCCATTCCCCTTTCAGTCACATTATCCCGATACAGAGCTAGCCATTCTTTGCCCTATCCTAGTAATGCTCAACGCCAGACTATGTAGTGACGAGTATTAATTGTGTAAGTCCTTGGTTTGACGCAACTAGGAAGCCTGCGCTCTATCGATTCAGCCACCACGTCCGGTATATATGTCTATTTGATGTCTATATGTGTATAATTTATATATATGTATATATATATATGATGTATAATGCATTATGCGAGTAGAAATGCAAGGGTAACATGTACATCCTACATTTCCTTGTGTGTATTGGTGGAGCGCACTCCCTCCCAGCTGTCGGGTATTGCCTGGCGGACGCCCCCTCGCGTCACACTCTGGATGTATGTATATATATATATATATACGTATATATATGTATATATATGTGTATATATATGTATATATATATACATATATACATATGTATATATATGTATATATGTGTATATATATGTGTATATATATTAATTATTAATCGATCGATAATATTAATAATAGAACCATTTAATTCCGGGATTTATATACGCATAATATATTATACTCCTTATATATGTATACATATTGGTGGAGCGCCCCTCCCCCCTCCCAGCTGTCGGGTATTGCCGGGCGGGCGCCCCCTCCCATCACACTCTGGATGTATGTATATATATATATATGTATATATATGTATATATATATGTATATATGTGTATATATATGTATATATATACATATATATACATATATATATGTATATATGTGTATATATATTAATTATTAATCGATCGATAATATTAATAATAGAACCATTTAATACCGGGATTTATATCCGCATAATATATTATACTCCATATATATGTGTAAGATGGGCACGAAGCAAACTCGGATGGTAGATATATTTATTTCAGCATTAAATAGTACATGCAGTGTATAATATGAATAATCTGGCCGGGCCAAAGTGCCCTACCGGTAAAAGATAAAAGAAAAATAAAAGCGAATGGAAGTATGTGTTGCAGTGGCGGCTGAAGCGAACTAGCGCGAACCGCGGCTCTGGTTTATATATATAGTCCAACTGGCGCCCCAAGCGGGCCGTCCACGCCTAGCAGACGAGTGTCCGCGCACCGCGTGAGAGGAGCAGTGCGAATCCTACACACGCATATACGCTGGCATATATACGTGGCTATATATATTATTTAAAGCTAATGAAAACATGCCATTTTGGAAACGAACAAAACGTACTTAGATTAGATGCTACATTATACATATCCAACTTAGACACCTGCGCACTCATTAAACAACCATTTATTGTTACACAGAAGGAATACCAAGTCAGTGTAATAACACAACCTGTTACCACTGAAACCTACGGTGTGTGGTGTTTTGACATGCATACCCACCATATTTCGTTGTGTTTTCATTCTAAATATCTTGAAAATTATTCCTTTAAAATTAAAGTTACTTCAAGCTAAAGAAAAATAGAGTACATTGATCAATCTAATGTATGTTTCTAAAAGATATGGCAACAACCCGAGGCCATCGGATTATGAAACTTTAAGCAGCTATTGTTCAATGTGTGGGTTAATCGGCCAGGTAAATCGATAATCGAATCGATAATCGATATACACTCCGGAGGCAGAGTGAATTAAATCAAATCAAATATGGAATTATTTTCCAAATATTAATAATTTTTCAAATATTAATAGATTTTAACCATATCACTGGCATGGGCAACCTCTCAATACACACACAAACCACACACCACATTACCCAACTGGGAACAACCCTAATTTAAAATAAAATTAATTTTTAAATATTAAAATGGTAATTTAATGTTTTTGCAATTTAAATTTACTTATAAATTAATTTAACATGTTATCTAATATATATATAGATATATATGTATATAACTTTGACATGTTGTTTAAGTTTAATTTAAAATATATTTTTTAAGTTTATCTAAATATAAATGTTAATTAACTTATATTTTTGTTGTGATTTCATCTAGTTAATAAAAGAAATATTAAGGGTGTAAAGAGTTTGTAAAGCATTTCAAATGGATATTTATAAACACAACGATTGCATTCCGAACAACACTGACGCTTACTGAGATAATTGATTAAATGTCTATTTTGTGTAATACTAGTCATATCGGATTCTCTGTGATAATGGCTATTGCACTGTTCTGTCCGATTTAAAACAAATGGGACCACCCACCATGACACCACCACCACCAATCCCACATCACGCGCCAGGCTGCCATCACATTCGTAACTGGTCGCTGCATGTTCTTTGTTATAAATGAAATTCTGCTACTTTTTATTTGTTTATGACATTTGTTGATGAAAGGGGAGGGGATTCAATGACAATTTAGTCTTCCTTATGCCACTGCTTCTTGTCCTATCCTAGTAATGTAATGCCAAGTACACACCTACCGTATACGATTCGCGCACTAAAACTCGCGACTCGACCCGACCCGCTTAAAACTGAAAACGGGCCGATTCATTTTTCGAATCGCAAATCGCAATCGTAATCGGCCCGTTTTAGCCCTAAAACTGAGTTTATAGTTGCGAATCGCAATCGCTAGGTGTGCGTGGGAAGCGCACAGCTAGCGATTTTTGTGCACGAAACGGGCAGTTTTAGATCGTATACGGTGGGTGGGTGTGGATAAATGGTAGGTGTGTACCTGGCATTAGATGCCCTGGCTAATGTGGACAAGTGTGAATGCTTTCAGCCTTTGGGTTTACTCGGCCGGGATTCCAACCCACCACCTGCCACAAGGGGAGCTGGGTGCTTAAACTGATTCGGCTAGCCTGTCTGCTCCACTTTGAAATGTATTCATGGATTTGAGTTTGGTGTGTTTGTTATTTGTTGGGGTGTTATGTCCTAGTAACATCTAACAACATCAGGATCGGTACCAGCTTGTGACAGCACACACTTATGGCAACTTTACAGTGCTGTCTCTTTTACTGGTATACCAGGCCACCGGCACCATGACCCGATATCCCACTCCATCATAGTATCCTGATAATGAGCCAACCAGTCCTTGCCCTATCCTAGTTACGCAAAATCACCAGGCTATATTGATTGATTGATTGGTGGTTACTTTACGCCATATTGGCAGTGTAGGCCATATTCATGACTGGGCCAGGCTAGATAGCGACAAGTATCAATTTGCTAAGTCATTGCTTTGACTCGGCCAAGGTTGGATCCCATTGACTTGCATATTAGTGATGCGTCACGGTTCCTAGTACAACATATCCGTTGAATGATAGCGCAATTCAGCGGAACAGATACGAGTAATTATCGATGTGGGGAAGCGAACGGCCATTTTTTTTATCTGATAATGCAAGGAGTGGCAGAGTTACATGAGCCATCAGAGATCAAGTGTCGGCCTTTTAAAAATAATAAAAACGCTACCGCAATCAATTTGACACACTTCCGGTGGCGTTCCATGACATCATAGGGCGTCTATCTCCAAATAGAAATCCCAGTCAGCAGGGCTGCACGCTTGGATTTGAAGCAAATACAATTTTAAGTAATCAAAAAAGAAAAGTTATTGTCATGATTTTATTTGAATAATTAATTATACAGTCGGCATGGCGGATAAGAGAGGATAGGCTACTCACTGGTCGGTTCAATCGCCGGCCGAGTCAAACCAAAGCAAAGGGCTGACAACATGTTGATGCTTCTCACTAGATTTCTGGGTTACGACGCGGTGGCTGAATCGGTAATGGCGCAGGCTTCCCGTGCAGAAGATCGGGAGTTCAAAACCCAGCCGAGTCTAACACAATTCATACTTGTCACTACCTGACAATAATGGACAATAATAATAACAATTCCCTTCCGCACCTTTATACTTGTGCTTGTTTGTTTTGTTTGTTTGTGTTGTTTTACATCCTAGCAACATCTGAGGTCATATCAGGATGTGCACCGACTTGTGACAGTGCGCACTCATGGTGACTTTATAGTGCTGTCCCACTGGGAAACTAGGCCGCTGGCACCATGACCTGGTATCCCACTCAGTCAGATTATCCTGACACTGAGCACACCAGTCCTTGCCCTGTCCTAATAATGCCGAGCGCCTGGCTAGGAAGCGACAAGTATCAATTTTTAAGTCATTGGTTTGGCTCGACCAGTGTCCGAACCGACGATCTACCAGCACGGGAGACGGACGCTCTAACTCATTCGGCCATCCCGTCTGGTCTTATACTTATGCATCACATTTACAAATGACAAATTTGCTAGTGATTTACTTTTGATATATGTGGAAATAGCTAGAGTCAGTGGCGTTCTCCGTCGCGGTTTCCATGGCAATAATAGACAACTTGTCTGGTCTGATGAAAACGTGATAATCAGACCACCCACGGCTGATATCACCGTCTGAGTTTTGTTTATTATACGCCAAAAATACGCCGAACTTCTATCTAATCCGACCGGATGTGGTAGCCGAATCAGTCGAGCGCATGCGTCCTGTGCGGAAGATCGTGGGTTCGAATCCAAGCCGAGTCAAACCGATGACTTATAAAATTGATGCTTGTCTTTACCTAGCCTGGCACTCGGCATTAATAGGATAGGAGTAGGACAAGAGCTGGGTTGCACGGTATTAGGATAATATGACTGTGTGGGATCTCGGGTCATGGCACCAGCAGCCTGGTCTCCCAATGGGGCAGTGCTATAAAGTCACCATGAGTGCGCACTGTCACAAGTCGGTACCTGCCCTGATGTGACTAGATGTTGCTAGGACATAAAACACCAACAAACAACCAACAACAATCAATCTAATCAAAATGAATAGGGTTTGAAAGCTAGTATTAGTAATATAACTTAAGATTGCAAAATCAGATAGTTTTTTGTTTCTGCTAGTGACAGACGAAGTGCAAGACGAAGTGACAGACATACGGTCACATATTAGTACAATTGCGCGACGCAGGTGGCGCCCCATTCGCGCACACCTGCTCAAGGTGGGTGCGCGACTTCGAATACATTTAATATCGAATGCTCAGTAATAAACAATATATATACAATATAACCTTGGATTCTGCTACGTTACATTATATTATTATAATCCATTATAATACACATTTTTGTAGGTAAATAAATATATTTTGATGGACCATCATGATCTGCTTTTCTCTTTATTTGGAGTAGGTTTTAATGCAAAGGGTTACATTTGCAGATATTTGAAGTGAAAATATTCTAAAGTAATTTTGGTGTGCACACCGAAATTCTGGATATGGGCTTTGTTTAGTTGTTTTCGAGCGTGGCAGTGTAGCGCAGGAGCACCAAACTGCAGTAAATGGAGGCATTTGACTGGGCCTCTCTATGCGAATATACAAATATTTCCTTACAAATTCCTATTCGACTGGGACCGGAAGTGGGATACTATACGTATGATTCGGATGTGTGTTGTGGCTCCATCCGATCCATCCGTAAATCTTGCGGATAGAAAGGGCCCAGTCGAATGCCTCCAATGTTTAATGAGTGCACCAGTGTCTAAGTTGGATATCTAGGAACAACGGTAAAGCTGTAGAGTCCGATGGTTTGTAGTTTCTGTCACTTTTCTAAGATAAATATATTAAACTTATTGTCAGAATCTACAGTACTTTAGTTTGAAGTAACTTTTAGTTTAAATGGATAATTTTGGAGATATTTGAAAAATAAACATGTCAAATTAGTTTTGGCAAGCGTACCAAAACTCTGACACCATAGGATTCTGCAGGAACAGGTTCTATTAAATTGACTCTATGCTAAATAAGTGCATTATTATCTACGTTAAATATGTAGAATCAAATCTAAATACATTTTTTGGTTTCGAAAATTTGATGCTTTATCGTAAGTGCCCTGATTTTAAAAACAAGTGAGGATTTCAGTGAATTGTACAGCTTTACAAACTGCTTTAGTATGACTGTATTATCGCCCATGCTGAACTCTTTTTTGGGAGGTTTATGTTCTAGCAACATCCTAGGTCATATGATTTGGACTAACCAATTGCTGTTATCCATGTATGTTGGCATTTTGCGAACGTTAACCGGTGAATATACAAAATCGCAAAGATCCGTGAAATCATGGAGATCTTCCATCAGTATCATCATTACTATTGGACTGAGGCAGAATCATGCATTAATTAGATATGTATAAGTATAAACTATGTCACCAGAATTGAACCAACAAATGTGCTGCTACTGCCATAAAACAAGTGCCCCTCCCACAAATAAAGGTTCCCCCAGAATTAAAACAAAACATCCCTAAAAATCAAGTGTGCCTCCCGAAATTTAAAACAAGTGTGCACCAACATTTTTTAAAGTGTATGCCAGAATTGAAACAACAAATGAGCCCACAAAATTAAACAAAATCGTGCCTCAAAATTAAGTAAGTGTGCCCCCGAATTGAAAATCAAGTGTACTCATGAATCAGTACAATTGTGACCCGAAATCTAAACAATTGTGCCCCCCCCCCCCAATTTGAAACAACAAATATGCCCGATCATAATAAGGGTGCGCCGAAATCTAGGCAAGTGTGCCCCAAACATTGAAACAACAAATACAATAGAGGGGGTGTAATGACGTCATGAGACAACTTCCGGTAGCCATATTGGATTACATATGAAAGGCTTGGAAGTGCTTACATTGTGTTTTAAAAAAAAACAATTTGTTGGTTTATTTGTCACTGTTTTGAGCAGTTTGGCCTCAAAAGTTGGGGGAAAAGGTTTTTTTTGATGGAGGGGAAGTATTTTTGTAATCATGTAGCCTCACATCTTTGCTAAAGCACGGTATGCTGACACTTTGGATGCTCTGTCAGGGGGTGCCATAGGTGGTATTAAGTGTAATCCAAGATGGCTAACCACTGAGTGATGATGTCGCATGCACTCCCACTATAACTGTACCCAGAATCAACCCAACTGTACCCAGAATCAAAACTGTACCCAGAATCAAAACAACTGTACCCAGAATCAAAACAACTGTACCCAGAATCAAAACAACTGTACCCAGAATCAAAACAACTGTACCCAGAATCAAAACAACTGTACCCAGAATCAAAACAACTGTACCCAGAATCAAAACAACTGTACCCAGAATCAAAACAACTGTACCCAGAATCAAAACAACTGTACCCAGAATCAAACCAACTGTACCCAGAATCAAAACAACTGTACCCAGAATCAAAACCAACTGTACCCAGAATCAAACCAACTGTACCCAGAATCAAAACAACTGTACCCAGAATCAAACCAACTGTACCCAGAATCAAACCAACTGTACCCAGAATCAAAACAACTGTACCCAGAATCAAACCAACTGTACCCAGAATCAAAACAACTGTACCCAGAATCAAAACAACTGTACCCAGAATCAAAACAACTGTACCCAGAATCAAAACAACTGTACCCAGAATCAAACCAACTGTACCCAGAATCAAAACAACTGTACCCAGAATCAAACCAACTGTACCCAGAATCAAACCAACTGTGAGAACCCAGAATCAATACAACTGTACCCAGAATCAAAACAACTGTATCCAGAATCAAAACAACTACCCAGAATCAAAACAACTGTACCCAGAATCAAAACAACTGTATCCAGAATCAAAGCAACTGTATCCAGAATCAAAGCAACTGTACCCACAATCAAAACAACTGTATGCAAAATCAAAACAACTGTACCCAGAATCAAAACAACTGGACGCAGTATCAAACCAACTGTACCCAGAATCAAAACAACTGTACCCAAAATCAAAACGACAAATATAACTGTACCCAGAATCAAAACAACTGGATCCAGAATCAAAACAACTGGATCCAGAATCAAAACAACTGGCTCCAGAATCAAAACAACTGGACTCAGAATCAAAACAACTGTATCGTAGAATTAAAACAAGTGTGCCCCAAATCAAAATAACCATGTCCCATTAATTGAAACATCAAACACAAAAAGTGTGCCCCAGAATTTTAAACAAGTGTCCCCACAAATTTAGACAAGAAGAATGACCCCACATTTAATACAGAAAAGGTGTTCCCTTGGATTTAAACAAAAACAAGTCTGCCACGAGAATTAAAACGACAAAAGAAACTCACCAATCGGCCAGCAACGTGCGAAGTTTGTGGGTCCAGCGTCCAGTAAACAAGTGTAGTGCGGGATGGTTGTTTTTTTAATAAGCTGTCTCTATTTATCTATATAAATATAAATAAATCTCCTCTTTTGTGACATCAGTCACTTCTCAGTTCAGTACATACAATTCACCAGTGCCTGGGCTGTGTGGTAGTTGGTTGTTGTGAGTGAGTAGTAGTTAGTAGTAGTGTTCGAGTCTGTCGCGGTGTAGTAGTTGTACTTGTAGCAAAGATGTATTGAATAGTAGAAGCTTTGGTTGTTGTAGTAGTTGTTGTAGTAGTGGCTGTAGTCGTTGTACTACTAGTAGTTGTACTTGTTGTAGTACTAGTAGTAGTTGTAATAGTCGCTGTAGCTGTAGTAGTTGTAGTAGTGGCTGTGGTAGTGGTTGTCGTAGTGGGTGTGGTAGTCGCTGTAGTAGTCGCTGTAGTAGTGGCTGTAGTAGTAGTAGTTGTAGTAATCAGAGCAAGTCCCACTTGCTGCCTGCTCCACTCTTGTTTTAGTTCTGTCAATGACCGCCGCGTCTCAGGGGTCCTTATACCAACACGGGCACACCGCTACCCGGCCAGGGCGTCCTGTGATTGGCTGAGCCGGCTCCCCCCTAACCCCCACCCCCACCCTCCACCCTCCACCCTCCACCCTCCACCCTCCACCCTCCACCCCCACCCCCTCACCCTCCCTCCGAAACCCCCGCGGTTGATCCCCAACTCCGAGTTACAACCCAAGCGCCATCTCGCGGGCTGACGTGGAAGCGGCGAACTCGGAAGGTGGGGCGTGGGTGAGGGCTGCGGGGCGGGGGGTGGGTGGGGGGTGGGGGTGGGGGTGGAGATAGGGGGGAGAAGGGGGAGGTGGGAGTCGTGGCCTAATCACGTAGTGGGAACTGCTTATCTAATCGGTGGACCGTCTGAATGCCGACACAGAGGACTCTAATTCATTCTAGAACTATATTCGATGCGAGTGTCGAGCATCGGGAGGTCTTCCTACCCATATACATACCTACATGCCTAGTGATAGATCATTAGATGCCCAAACTTCAATGTCCTCCTGTCTATGTGCTTATTTATGTGCGTTCCAGAATATGTTCATGTAAATTTATATATTCTATTCTCTATATTCTGTATTCTGTATTAATATTATAATTTATGTTATACACTAGACATCATACTTTATTTATGCATTTACATTGTATGTTATATATCATACATTATATATTTTAGGTAAATATTGATATTTATATATAATATGTAATTGCTTATCTTACTATATATACTTAAGTTATATGGTTCATATGTCTATGTAAATAGTGTAGTCGTCTGCACTGACCTCTCAGGCAAGGAGCCGCATAAACAGGTAGGCGTGGGTTGTGTGTTGATATCAAGGAGCCTAGGTCATGTAATGGTTAGCACACTGGCCCGGAATGCAAAGAGGTGTGGGTTCGAGTCCCGCTCTAGGCATAATATTTCCCATTTTCATCACCCCCATGACATTGGTTGCCATGACCATGATCCTGTACAAGCTACGTGCTGTATAGTTGTTGAACCTACTCTGTGTACGTAAGTGCATTGCATTGCCTGTATGTCTGTAATTGTAAGCATTAAAAGACTTACAATTCCAGGGGGACGAGTGTAGTGGTCTGCACTGACATCTCAGGCAAGGAGCCGCATAGACAGGTAGGCGTGGGTTGTGTGTTGATATCAGGGAGCCTAGGTGGTGTAATGGTTAGCACACTGCCCCGGAATGCAAAGAGATGTGGGTTCGAGTCCTGCTCTAGGCACAATATTTCCCATTTTCATCACCCCCACGACAATAGTGATAAATATGGATACATATGAATGAATATAATAAATGTCAATAAATGCCTACAAATGTCTACAACTGTCTACAACTGTCTACAACTCTTTATGCATGCTTATACATGTTAATACATGTTAATGACGAGAGATACAGAAAAAAAGATATATAGAGAGATATACATCATTCATAAAGCGAGAGAAATTGAGGTTTAGCGAGAAAAATAAAGGGACCTAGAGATTTAGAAAAATCGAGAGATGTTGAGCGATATCGAGAGATAGCGAGAGAGAGGGCAGACAGTGCATGGGATTATACCCACAACCACCTGCAGAAGAGGCGAGCGCTCTACCCAGTCGACTCGTCCCGCCCGGATCTAGCAGTTCACGCAGTCTCGTGTGCACTCGTTTGACCCCGAGACGTGGCGCCACTCACCCCGGGATTTGGCGCCACTGACTCCGGGGTACATGCGCCGGACTGCGGCCTCTCGGTCTCCCGGTCTCCCGGTCTCCCGGTCTCCCGGTCTCCCGGTCTCCCGGCCCCGGCTCTCGTCACGGGGTTGGTTATTGGAGCTTTACGTCCTGGCTACATCTAAGGTCAAATCAGGAAGGGTACTGACTTGTGACAGTACGCACTCATGCTTTGTTGGTTGTTGGAGTTTTACTTCCTGGCAACATCTAAGGTCATATCATGACGAGTACTGACTTGTGACAGTACGCACTCATGGTTTGTTGGTTGTTGGAGTTTTACTTCCTGGCAACATCTAATGTCATATCAGGACTGGTACCGACTTTTGACAGTGTGCAGTCAGGGTTGGTTGGTTGTTGGAGTTTTACGTCCTGGCAACATCTAAGGTCATATCAGGATGGATACTGACTTGTGGCCGTGTTTACTCATGGTGACTTTATAGTGCTGCTCCACTGGGACAGTGGGAGACCAGACCACCAGCACCATGACCAGATATCCCACTCAGTCACATTATCCTGACACTGAGCCAACCAGTCATTGCCCTATCCTAATAATGCCGAGCGCCTAGCCAGGAAGCGACAAGTATAAATTTGTATGTCATTGGTTTGACTCAACGGGGGTTCGAACCCCATGGGTTCGAATCCCACGATATACCAAAACAGGAGACGGACGCTCAACTCATTCGGCCATCCCTTCCGGTCGGCTCTCGTCACGACGAGGGCGTGCTGGATCTTCTGATCGGCGCGTTCCGCGCACGGCCATTATCTTACACGCGCATGCGCAAGTGACTCTGTTGCAAGGGGGCGTTCCTAGAAGTTCATTTTGGAGAATGACATCATGTTGTACGCGCCTACCTGACGCGGGACACGCACCCGAATTCAGCTATCTATTTTTACAAGGAAGCTTGCTCTTCCCTCGCCCCTCCTCCCTCCTCCCTCCTCCCTCCTCCCTCCCCCCTCCTCCTCCCTCCTCCCACTCCCTCTTCCCTCCTCCCTCCTCCCTCCTCCTTCCTCCCTCCTCCCCCCCCCTCCCTTCCTACTCCCTTCTCCCTCCTCCCTCCTCTCTCCCCCTCCTCCCTCCTCCCTCCTCCCTCCTCCCTCCTCCTCCCTCCTCCCTCCTCCCTCCTCCTCTCCTCCCTCCCCCTCCCTCCTCCCTCCGCCCTCCTACCTCCTCCCTCCTCCCTCCCCCTCCCTCCTCCCTCCTCCCCCCCCCCTCCCTCCTCCCTCCTCCCTCCTCCCTCCTCCCTCTCTCCTCCCCCCTCCTCCGTCCTGCGAAGATAACCAAATATAAAGATAAGTTGTACCCAGAAAAAAACCAACTGATTTGATTCTGGGTACAACTTATATATACATATCGGGTGGCGACAATAGCGGATGTAATTCGCTACTACTACTAGTGTAATACTAATAGTAATAGCAGGCAGCCATACAGAGGTTCGGAGCGATCGGCATTGTGGAATGGAAACAACATAGTCATAGTTGTTGGATCAACACGGAACTTGGGTGACGGTCGCGTGCCATATGTTAGCCCCGCTCCACCCCCTGCCACTGTCCCCCGCCCCTCCCCGCCCTTCTCTCCGCCCTTTTCTCCGCCCTTCCCCGCCCTTCTCCCACTATTTTCGCCTGCCACTTTCCCCCTCCCCGCTCCTCCCCGCTCCTCCCCGCTTCTCCCCGCCCCTCCCCCCTCTCACCGCCCTTCTCCCCGCTACTGTCGCCTGCCACTGTCCGCCTTCCCTCCCCGCCCCTTCCCTCCCCTCCCCCCCCCCCCCCCCCCCTTCCCCACCATTCTCCCCGCCCCCCCCCCTCGCCCCTCCCCGCCCCCTCCCTGCCCTTCCCCGCCGCTCCCTGCCCTCCCCCCCAGCCCCTCCCCGCCTTTCTCCTAGCCCCCCCCCCCCCCCCCCCCCGGCCCTGTCGCCTGCCACTCCTCACCCCGATACCCGGAAACCTGGAAACCACCGGATATAAACGTCACACCACTACCCACAGTACACAACGCGGATATAAATATATACATATATATATATTATATATATATACACACGTGTTGTTTAACACGGTGGGTATATGAGCGCGTGTGTATACATTTGTATTCATTTCTTATATGTATACAGTTTTTTTGTTTTATTTAATGACGCCGCTAGAACACATTGATTTTCATCATAGGCTATGTATTGCCTTATTGGACATCAAACTTATATGTATACAGATGCACATATGTATGTATACATTGGCTGATTGGTGGTTTCTTTATGGTGTCGGCAGCATAGACCTTATTCATGGTGAGAATGGTTTACAAAAAAATCAGCCATCACTTTGACATATGATGTAAAAGCATACAATTATGTGGCAATAGACACTCATGCATTTTACAAAGCAATAGGTTAAGGTTACATTGGTGTACATAGGTGTACATAGGTGTACATAGGTGTACATATGTGTACATAGATGTACATAGATGTACATAGATGTACATAGATGTACATAGGTGTACATGTGTGTACATATGTGTAAATAGGTATACATAGGTGTAGATAGATGTACATAGGTGTATATAGATGTACATAGATGTACATATGTGTACATAGGTGTACATATGTGTACATAGGTGTACATAGGTGTTCATAGGTGTACATCTATGTACATAGATGTACATAGATGTACATATATATACATATGTGTACATACATATACATAGATGTACATACATGTACATAGATGTACATACATGTACATATATGTACTTAGGTGTACATAGGTGTACATATGTGTACATAGGTGGACCTAGGTGTACATAGGTGTACATAAATGTACATAGGTGTACACATGTGTACATAGGCGCACATAGGTGTACATAGGTGTACATACATGTACATAGATGTACATAGATGCACTTAGGTGTACATAGGTGTACATGGGTGTGCATGGGTGTACATATATGTACATTGGTGTGCATAGATATACATACGTGTACATATGCGTACATATGTTTACATATGTGTACATATCTGTACATATATTTACATATATTTACATATATTTACAAATATTTGGTGTGCATAGGTTTACGTATGTGTATATATATGTATATAAAGTCATGTATGATGTAGGTGTACATAGGTGCATGCATGTGTATAAGGATTATAAAGGTTATACAAATATAGGAGTATAAGGAGTATAACAGTTATGCAAATATAGGCAGCCGAATTATCTTAATATTATTTGTTATTTGTTTAAACTGCGTCATGTTATCCTGGTATGTGTACTATTTCAATATGTGTGCTCCGTTGTAAAATTGTCCGATATAATACATGTGAACCGAGGTGAAGTTACTATAATAAATTACAAACTGTCTATATAATGATAAATGTTAAATTATAAAAACCCAAAGACATATAGAGGATGTGTGAACTTGGTAAACTATTATTCATTAGGTATAGAACTTGTATATTGAATAGTCTTTAGAGGGAGTGTCACTTCCGAGTTTGACTAAGAACAGTCCTTGGAAGAGTCACCTCACATGCCCCTCCCCCCCCCACATGGTATTGTTATGATCATTGACCACTGCATTGTACTCTGATTGGAGGAGTGAGTCATGTGACCACTGCATTGTACTGTGATTGATGAATAGGATCATGTGACAACGGCCATCTTGAATCTTGAGAACCTATATAAGCAATAAACCAGAGAGTCTCACTCTCTTACTTTTCCTTCTTACCCTGTTTTCCTTTATTACCTGTAGTGTTTTCACTTGACCTATTCACACCACCCACACCACCAGCCGGCACGTTTACACCGTGTTCTGCGGGCCTGTGCTGTGGCACGTGCTGCGGTGCTGCGTTGACCAATACAAGCAGCCGCTGGGCGTGTATACAACTATATATATATATATATATATATGTAACCAATAGGAATGCCTAACACTAGTAACAAACAGAACAAGAAGACAAGATCGGTTGAAGAGAATCTTAAATCTTCCCGTAGGAGAAATAATGCACAATCCACTGAATAACAGTTTAAAAGTCAGCCAACGGTGGCGGGAAAATCAGTAGCTGGCCAATCACAGGTGGCCCCAGTGGAGGGATGCGGGAGCCAGCCCACGCATGTTAGATATATGGATCTGTGGTACCAGAGTTGCGGAGTAGGGGGCAGGGGGATAACTGGAAGGTGACATATCCTTTAATATACTCCCATAATTCGCTATATATAATATATATATATAGAATGTATAATTTATTATGCGTATATAAAAGGGGCGGAGCTCTAGCTCAATAATTATGATTATTATTCTTTGCTCGATTATTATTAGTCCAATTGCTGACTTGCCCGTATTTGTCCCGGTCTTGCCTATGCCAGAGCCACCACCGGCCGTTTCCGGCCTGTGCGCTTGCCGGGCAGTCAGTCTCTGCCCCGCTTTCAAACTTTTACCGGTAAGTCTGTGTTATGCTTAGCCATGACGCAAATAAAGTGTCCTACCCATCACTTCCTTGTCTCTCTCCTTTTTTCGTAGCCCAACTTTATATATATATATAACGTTTAGACTTCATATTATATATGTACTATGAAATTTATTATGTGGATATAAATAGCGGCAGCCCCCTTAATGTTTATCTTTGCCCATCTAAACCTCAACGAGTGCACGATCTGTTGAACCCACGCAAATCCACCCACACCATGAAATCATAGTACTATATATATATACGTTTATATGACCACAGGGATGATCAAGTAGTGCATGACCCGATGAACTCACCCACACACACCCACACACACCAAGTAGCATCACTGCTGCCACCATTCCAACGTGGTCACGTGGTCACGTGGTCACGTGACATCGGACACGGAGAGGCTCCATAGCTGCAGGGGGGATGTGGTTCCTTATGCGAGTTGGTTAAACAGAATAGTTTTTCGTGCTTTAAAAAGTGTGTCCGTTTGAGAAATGTATTGTTGTTGTTGTTGTTGCGGAATCATTGTAGTTCAAATACATGTGCATGTAAATGGATATATACAATATTTATATAAAATAGATATATATTATACCTACACACCCACCCACAACATACATACATACACACATACCTACATATGTACATACATACCTACATATGTACATACATACCTAGATGCATACATACATACCTACATATGTCATCATCATCATCATCATGCTGTCAGTCGCGATGCAACAAAGACTGCTTTTATTTCTTAACCGCCGCTGTTCCGTGCGGTTGTGCATTTCATAAAAGCTGCTTGCAAAGTGTTGAAGTGCTGCTGGCTTTTGCAAGTTACTAGCAGCACTCTCTCGGGGAGCAAATAGAGGTTTCACACCGGCAAGAACACGTCAAGACAGCCGCAAACTATTTGTCCCTGTAGTAGCTGGCCGGGAGATGTTGGGAGTTCCCTTCATCACCGCCCTTAATGCTGCCACGGAAGCATGGTTTTCTGTTAGGGTTTGCTCCCTTAGCCGTTGATTCTATCAAGAACCTATACCACAAGGCAGTGGTTTATAACTTTGCAAGGCAGGGGCGTCAAACACCCTGAGGTATTTTAGCAGATAGGTACTGCATTGCATACCTACATGCATACGTACATACATACCTACATACATACCTACATACATACCTACATGCATACATACATGAATACATACCTACATACCTACATACATACATACCTACATACATACATACCTACATACATACCTACATGCATACATACATGAATACATACCTACATACCTACATACATACATACCTACATACATACATACCTACATACATACCTACATACATACCTACATACATACCTACATCCATACCTTCATACATAACTACATACATACCTACATGCATACATACCTTCATACATACCTTCATACACACCTACATACATACCTACATACATACCTTCATACATACCTACATACATACCTACATACATACCTTCATACATACCTACATACATACCTACATACATACCTTCATGCATACCTTCATGCATACCTTCATACATACCTACATACCTACATACCTGCATACACACCTACATACATGCCTACCTACATACCTACATACCTATATATCTACATACATGTATACCTACATATATACCTACATAATACCTGCATAGATACATATGTACCTACCTACATACCTACATACATACCTACATACATGCATATATACATACATGCATACCTACATGCATACCTACATGCATACCTACATGCATACATAAATACCTACCTACATGCATACATACATGCATACATACATGTTTACCTACATGCATACCTACCTACATACCTACATACATGCCTACATACATACATACCTACATACCTACATGCATACCTACATGAATACCTACCTACATTCGGTGCTATTAACACAGCGAGATGTGCCCTATCCATTATTCTACCAAGAATAGATCCACAAATGGTTGGGAAACATCAGTTAGTACACTGGTTCATTAGATTGATGTAAGAAACCCACCCAAACCTAAATACAATAGGTTTTGGGATGTTTCAATAGTATTCAAGCTATTCAAGTCATAGCCTGGCAACAGACATTTGTAAATGAAAGACCTAGAATTTAAATTAGCAGTTTTATTACTGCTAATTACAGGACACAGAGGCTAAACCATTTAGGCACTTTCACTAGATGGACTAGAAATAGATAAGGAAGAAGCTACATTTGATTTACAGACATTACTTAAATCAAATCATTCAGGAGACCCACTGTCCACAGTACATGTTACTAGGTTTCCAGAAGATAAATGGATATGTGTAGCTTCGGCCATTAGGGATTATATATCCAAGTCACACAGAGTCAGAAATTCCAGACAACTACTAATCAGCTTTATACGCCCACATTAAGCTATCGCGAGAGAGACACTCTGGCAAGATGGGCTATCAAGGTGCTTAAACAAGCCGGAGTCAACACTGGATGCTATGCATCTCACTCAATGTGTGGAGCCATGGTCTCCAAGGCAAGACAATTAGGAATGTCAGTTAAGAGAATTCTTGCACACGCTGGGTGGAAGACGGCTAGATCGTTTGCAAAAGATTACAACAAATGACTGGAAAAGTCAAGCGGCGTGGCGACATGCCTACTCACCAACTAGAAACAGGTGAGAAAAAACATTAAATTATGTACTCGTATATACATTTGTTTTTGTTTGCTTGTTGTTGTTTTACGTCCTAGCAACATCAAAGGTCATATCAGGACGGGTACCGACTTGTGACAGTATGCACTCATGGCGACTTTCTACTGCTGCCCCACTGGGAGACCAGGTCGCCAGCACCATGACCTGACATACCACTCAGTCACATTATCCTGACACTGAGCCAACCAGTCCTTGCCCTATCCTAATAATGCCGAGTGCCTGGCTAGGAAGCAACAAGTATCAATTTTTAAGTCATTGGTTTGACTCAACCAGTGTCCGAACCCACGATCCCACGGTCTACCAACACGGGAGACGGATGCTCTAACTCATTCGGCCATCCCGTCTGGTCATATATACATAGTATGGTTACAACATAAAGGATAAAAAAAAGAGATCACGTCAAATTCTCCCTGTGCTATGAGTAGCCAGAGGCGTAGTACCGAGATAAAATAGTATAGTTATACGAATCTTACCTGGGTACAGATGATGGATAACTGGTTTTTCCCGAGGTACTTGGTTGTTTGTTTGCTGTTGTTTCACGTCCTAGCAACATCTAAGGTCATATCAGGAAGGGTACCGACTTGTGACAGTGTGCACTCATGGCAACTTTATAGTGCTGTCCGACTGGGAAACCAGGCCACCGGCACCATGAACTGGTATCCCACTCAGTCACAGTATCCTGACACTGAGCACACCATTCTTTGCCCTATCCTAATAATGCCAGGCATCTGGCTAGGAAGCAACAAGTATAATTTTTAAGTCATCGGTTTGACTTGACCAGGGTTCGAACCCACGACCCCACGATCTACCAGCACGGGAGGCGGACGCTCTAACTCATTCGGCCATCCCATCTGGATAGTCGTGGGTCAGGGCCAATCGACCCTACCCTACCACGACTATCATTTTTTGCTAGAACCAGGCTAGTACCTCGGGAAAACACCAGTTATCCATCATCTGTACCGAGGTAAGATTCGTATAACTATACTATACTATATATATATATTATATATTTCTATTATTAGACTGAGTGGCTCAATGAGTTGAGTGCCCGCTTCCTGCATTCCGTGCACGTCATGGGATTCGAACCCCTGTGGTCAAACCAATGACTTATGAGGAAAATCAATTTTGAATTTTTCTTTGCTTAATGAACAAAACTGAAATCATACTTTATATTCCATATCTACAATCTATATAATATTCATGCACAATACTTAAATATAATATTTACACCTTGTTGATAATACAGTATCTTTACCATACCAACTTATTAAACTATCGACCAGACGGAATGGCCGAATGAGATGAGCGTCTGTCTCCTGTTTTTGTAGATCATGGGATTCAATCCCATGGGTTCGAACCATGGTCGAGTCAAACCAATGACTTAAAAATTGATACTTGTCAATTCCTAGGCAGGCGATCAGCATCATTAGGATAGGGTAAGGACTGATTTACTCAGTATCACTATAATATGACTGAGTGGGAAATTGGGTCATGATACTAATGGCCTGGTCTCCCAATGGGGCAGCACTATAAAGTCGCCATAAGGATCAGTCCTGGGGCCTCTACTCTTTATGCTCTACATAAACGACCTATGAAAATGGCTAGAAACAGAACAGCTCCAACTATATGCAGATGACACAGTCATTATATGCAGAGGGAAACACAGAGGAAGAGGTAACAACTAAGCTGAACAAACTCCTACTAAAGCTGGACGACTGGTGTGAGTCCAATAAAATAACCATTAATGCAAATAAATCCAAAACAGTGTTCTTCTCATATAAATCAATGCTGGAAAGAAATCTATACTGCAAGCTCGGAAACCAAATATTAGAAAACATAAATCACTACAAATACCTAGGCCTAGAGCTGGACAGCCAGCTAAACTACAATCTATGTATAACAAAAATCATCCAAAAAATAAACCACAAACTGTGACTATTTGCAAAACTAAGAAACTATATGACACAAGAAATGTCAATAAAAATCTTCAAAGGTATGGTGCTCCCCTACTTTGACTATGGGATGTAATTTACATGGGGGCTAAAAAAGAATGACTAAAAAAACTGCAAATACTGCAAAATAGAGCTCTAAAGAACTGCCTCAAAGTAGACAAACTGCACCCCACCTATGACATACACAAAAGAACTAAAGTAATGTTCTTAGAAAACAGAAGAATAATCCACCTAAAAACCCTAGCGTATGGATATAGTTGAGACAATAAACATCTAATCCAACCACTAAGGAACACCAGCGCAAATAATGCACCACTACTAAGGCAGACCAGAAGCCAAATCAAAGCTCACGAAAGAAGCCCACTGGAAATGGCTGCCAAAGTATGGAACGCACAAACAGTAAAGGAACAACAAATTCCTGACCTAAAAACATACAACAAATATCTGTGCAAAATAAAACCAGGAAACCCCCTCTAAGCTGTTCCACAAGGGGGCATGTGATATGTCACGGCCCACCAGCTGGACAGCCCATGAGAGGTAACCTCCTGCCAGAAAACAGCCAGATAACACCAAATTCAAACATAAACCAACTAACTGCCTATTATGTGCAAGCCTATAATATGTAAATAGAGTAGGGTAGTCTAGAATTAAGTGTGGGAATAAATAAAAAGAGGAAGACTCTTACGAAGAAAATCCAAAAAAACTAACATAGATCACTAACCACACAAGCTCGATCATCCGAGCTTATATGCTATGGACACCATAAACATCCCATAAAAAATAAAAAATAAAAAATAAAAAATAAAAAAGTGCGCACTTTCACAAGTCGGTACCTGTCCTGATACGACCTCAGATGATGCCATAATTTAAAACCCCAACAAAGAAATAAACTTATTAAAGTACTCATCAGGCTACCATTTTGAACATTTATCACTCAGCCCCTTCCCCCTTTCCTAAAATTCTAGCTGGGATGATATATACCGGAAGTATCAACTCCTTACGCACACCGTTACAACGTAACTGCCTCGTTAACATCTCCGCCGATTGCATAGATAACCCTGTATTCACGACGAATCCGCTGCCAAATCGAGAATAACCTGAGCCTAATCGTCTGCTGCCAACCCGGCCCCAACTCATATTATCGGCCACCCTACTCTCCAAGCGGATTGTATGTCATTCGTGTCGGGCCCATACCCAGGAGGGAGTCACTCTCCCCGCCGCTTGGAGAGCGTTAAATGGCCCGTCGGGAGCGCCACCTGGATGACACGCACCGAAGCACAAAATGACGTCGTCCCATTAAGTAGGCATCAGGTCGGAGATCATTTACTCCAACACTCCATCCAACCTCTGACCCTTGCAAATCGCAAGCGACAATGCTCGATGAAAAAATAGGGGTTATAATATAGACCATCCGAATCTCATCTTGAAAGTCAGCCATTTTGAGTGTTTATTTTTTATCACCGCGTATCCAACAAACAGCGAAGTCAAGCCGCCATGTTGTTCTGAATTCAATTTTCGCCGATTTCGGTCGATGAATCGTGAGTGAGTTAGAGACCTGTGCAATGAGTTTCAATGGCGACTCTGTGACGTCATCACGCCCTGTGCTGACCTCGCTGATTGGTTGAGATTAGATAGGGACGCTGGGAGCTCTGCTTGAATCCTCCTCCAAGGTGACACTGACTTCCGTTATTAATTCAGGACTAATTAGAACCTCTACCGCCCACCCTCACCCCACTCCCACCCCACTCCCACCCCACTCCCACCCCCACCCCACTCCCACCCACACCCCCACCTCCACCCATCTACAATCTACTCCCGCCCGAACACCACACTCCTGTGGCCAGTCTCCAAGCAGAGGCGTGTGAATGTTAATACCTTAGCACTGCTTAGTCAGTGGCTACATCTGAAGAATGTGCTTGGTGATTTCATGCACCCCCCCCCCGTCAGAGGGACAAGGCGGGTGCCAACTCCACAAATAAAGCTGTTCATGGATCAAATCCACCTACACAAAACTCCCAAGGCGTTGTGAAAAACCCCTAAATTCCATTGACAAGTAATACTATTTTATAGCAACTTTATCTCTTTATAAAGAAATTCATTAATTGTTCAAAATGTCTTGGGATTTTTATCTTGGTGGATTTGTATATACATGTATATATATGAACAGTTCAGAGGCAAACCACTGTAAGGCCACCAATCTCTTTTTTTTTTGTTTAAACATATGTAGCTTTACCTGACGTAATTTTAATTCTCAGTAATTCCACCTTTCCTTCCTATGAAATGGCTATAGGGAAATTGACAAAAAATATGAATGCCAAAAATGAACCTTTTGAAGGTTTGCCTGCAATGGTTGTCTCAATTTTTGGAGGTGGCGTTCACAAGGTTTTGTGCGTGAACTCGTCACACTACCATCTTCAGTTATATCTGTATTGTTAAATTGTGAGCAACACAGCTAGTGTATGACATTTATATATCAATCAATCAATAGTTCCGTCCTCTAGTCGAGGGTTGGATGCAATGGTTCTCCACTTGTCCCGATGGTGTGCTGTTCTGATAGACTGTGAATAATTCAAGCCTGTCCACTGTGAAATATTTGTAAACCATGATGTTCTTGGTCTCCCTCTCCCTCTGCTACCATTCACCTTCCCTTCCAACAATGTACGGTATATTGAACTCTGACGAATGATGTGGCCAAAATAAATAACTTTCTTTGTCTGTATAGTGGCAAACAAGCGTTTCTTATTTTTAATTTTTCTGAGAACTTCTTTGTTGGTGATCTTCTTTGTCCATGATATTTTCATCATCCTTCGATAAGTCCACATCTCAAATGCTGCTAAACATTTGTACATTTTCTTAGAGATTGTCCATGTCTCAGGCCCATACATTAGAGTAGACCACTCATAACACTGAAGAATAATAATAATATATAATATATATTATATATATATAATCAGCTAACCTGTTGTACAACGGGTTTGTCGCGGATTGCGGAGAAAACACCCTGATTTAGATTTCAAATACAATTTGCCTCGTCCTCCACGTGGGAGCCTTGTGACGCCTGCCTCGCGGCTGTCATTGCCGGTGGTAAAGACGTCAGTGTTGGCCGCCACGCGCGCTGCGTGCGGTCCTCCTAGCGGTGACACGCGTCTCAAAAGTCGAGAATGACGTAGTCGCCTATCGGCCAGATTACCCCGAAATTCGACCCAACTGCACCCGGGTTAGGGACGGGGTGGGGGTGGGGGTGGGGGTGGGGGTGGGGGTGGGGGTGGGGGTGGGGGGGCTCTCATTAGTAGATATTAGTTTTTGTGTGTTTTTGTTTTTGTGTTTTTTTTACATCTTGGCAACATCTAAAGTCACATCAGGATGGATACCGATTTGTGACAGTGCGCACTCATGGCGACTTTATAGTGCTGCCCCACTAGGTTGGTTTGTTGTTGGAGTTTTACATCCTGGCAACATCTAATGTCATATCAGGATGGATACCGACTTGTGACAGTCCGCACTCATGGCGACTTCATAGTGCTGCCCCACTGGGTTGGTTGGTTGTTGGCGTTTTACATCCTGGCAGCATTTAAGCTCATATCAGGATAGATACGGACTTGTGACAGTCTGCACTCATGGCGGCTTTATACTGTTGTCCCACTGGGAGACCAGGCCACTGGCACCCTAACCTGATTTCCCACTCAGCCACATTATCCGGATACTGAGCTAACCAGTCATTGCCCTATCCTAGTAATGCCAAAATCCAGGCCAGGTAGCGAGAAGCATCAATTTTGTAAGTCATTGGTTTGAATCAGCTTGGTTTCAAACTCCCGACCTACCGCACGGGAAGTCTGCACTCTAACGATTGGGCCACCATGCCCCGGCGCCCATTAGGATGTACCTAACAGGAGTCGGTTCTGTTGACAATACTGATGAGGGTTCAAAACCAGACCGAGGCAAAGCAATGACATGCACAATTGATACTTGTCGCTACCTAGCCTGGGTCTCGGCATTAATAAATAATAGCAAAGAACGAGGCAACTCCTTAAGGCTGCATTCCATATACGCGTAATGCGTTATGCGTTACGCGTTATGCGTTATGCGAATGCCAGCATTCCATATACGCGTAATGCGTATTGCGTTATGCGTTATGCAGTGAAGTATATAAAAAGTACATGTTTGCACTGTTAGGAAGCAGTCTTCATGAGAAATATGAAGAATGGGACGGTCCAAACATGGCTCAGTTTAGCTTGCTTGGAGGGATGTTAGGACCGTCCCAAATATGAAGACTGCTTCCTAACAGGTCCGCCGCATAAACCTACATGTTTGCACTGTCCTATTATTCATATTTCTCATGAAGACTGCTTCCTAACAGGTCCGCCGCATAAACCTACATGTTTGCACTGTCCCATTATTCATATTTCTCCTGAAGACTGCTTCCTAACAGGTCCGCCGCATAAACCTACACTGTTAGCAAATTCTGTACATATACATATATTATACTTAAAAATTTATACCTTTTCCAGAGCAGTCATTAAAACCAAAACACCATTTCATCTCTCACTATGCTGAGTTGGCCCTGAAACTTGGACCTCTCTTGCGCCTGTGGACATTTCGTTTCGAGAGTAAACACCAATTTTTCAAGAGGGTAGTCCGATATTCACAAAACTTCATCAATGTAACATCAATGCTTGCAGAACGTCACCAGTATCTGCAAGCATACAACTCGACTACACCTTTGTTTGACAACCAGGTAATTGCCACCCGATCTGTGCCCTTGTTTTGCGGCCTCTATGCAGATAACATAATCACAGCAATTCAAACCTGCAAACAACATACAGATGTACACACTCACGTGTCTGATCAGGCTACGATCCATAGTACAAACTATAAGAAAGGCCATGTTGTCATTCTGGACACAAGTCTTGCAATGAGACAGTTGATTGTTGGCAAGATCATCATGCTGCTACTAGATGGTGAAGATGTGCACTTCATCACTGAGAAATTGTGTGCCAAATTCCATCCTAATCTTGGAGTGTATTTATTGGAGGAAAATGCAAGCAAAGTATTTGAGTGTGTCAAACACTGCACATTAGCCGACTACTGCCCCCTGCCTATCTACAGTACCAACTACCTTGACCACATTGTGCTGAAACATCAACCTATGGACTTCCATTAAATGTCAGTATAAATCTATATATATATGTATGTATATATATATATATATAAATATAAACCACACATACTGGAAGCATTATTAAAGCAGGGTTCCAAATTAGTGCTCCCTGCCCCCTGCCTATCTACAATACCAACTACCTTGACCTGAATGAGAAAACCTTGGGGGCCCGATGTGCCCCCCAGAAATGTCCCCTCAATTTCGACCCCTGTTAATATATCTTGCCATTGTGCCAATAACATATGCATGTAAACTGTTAAGAATAAGTTAATTTATAATTTTGGGTATTAACATGTGTGACATTAGTTTAATATTAACAAAATTAATCACATGTAATTTTGTGTGTGATTAAACTGAGAACTGAGAATGTCTTCAACAGATTGATGTGAAAGTTTATTATAAGTGACTGTATAAATGTTACAAATAATTTTCTTGTAGACTATGGATGGCATAGCAGAACGAATACGAGAGGTCCTGCCCTATATAACCGACGACGAACTTAACCCAGTCCTGGACCACTTTCAAGCTATTGGTGTGAAGACTGTGGACTGCCTATGCTATGTAGAGAAGGAAGATTTGGTTGACTTTCTCAAGATTATTGAAGTTCGCAAACTTTTAGCTGCATTTAATTCAGGTATTAAATTGCTAGTTGGTATACATACTATTATATAGCAGTTGTTGAATATTATTATTATGGAATATTTGGTTGACTTTCTCAACATTAGTGAAGTTCGCAAACTTTTAGCTGCATTTAATTCAGGTATTAAATTGCTAGTTGGTATAATACTATTTATTACATAGCAGTTGTTGAATATTATTATTATGGAATGTTTTTCATAAAAATTATGAATTGATTGCAATGGTCCAATTACAAATTGACCAGACGGGATGGCCGAATGAGTTAGAGTGCCTGTCTCCCATGCTGGTAGATCATGGGGTCATGGGTTCGAACCCTGGTCGAGTCAAACCAATGACTTAAAAATTGATACTTGTCGCTTCCTAGCCAGATGAATTTTCTTAAGTAAAACTCACAATTTTGTATTCATGTTTTGTGCTTGCATTGTCGGATTCACTGTTGTCATTCCACAGCCAGGCCCGGTGTAAGCAAAGATTCACCAGTTATTATTGACATCCCTTTGACACCTAAAGTTCACAATTTGTTATTCATGTTTTGTGCTTGCATTGTAGGATTCACTGTTGTCATTCCACAGCCAGGCCCGAGTGCAAGCAAAGATTCACCAGTTATCATTGACATCCCTTTGACACCTACCACTACATCTTCTCCAGTAACTGTCATCACTACCCCCACAACACACAGGATCAGTGAAGCATCATCAAATGGAAGCCCTCTGACATTGCCCCGATCATATTGGAGCCACAACTTCAATATTCCATGGACCTTGTTGCCCTACAACATAAACTGTGCCCTCGAACAAGGAAAAAAACTTGCTAAGAAACAGAGAACAGACCTCTGCAATTGTGTTGTGGATGCTATGCTGCGCGAATGCAAAAAACTTGGTAGGGAAGCATTTGGACCAGTTGCAAGTAGGGTCGTAGGATCATACCCTCAGTCCTTAAAGGACAGTTATGCTGATGCAACCATTGGCAGTGGTTTTGACAGTATAATGCACAAGCTTGAAGCACAGTACTACAACAAAATCAGATCTACTGACGTGCCTTCAAAGAAAAGAAAGCGACTCAATATGGATGAGACACCAGGCAGTCCTAGCCGTATTGACACCTACGGATGCATCAACTATATGCCTGATATCCCCGCTGGAATATCAAGAGAATCGCTGGAAGAAAGCAAGGAGTGGTTGGTGGCTGAACACACCAGAGAACACTGGGTCGAAGGGATGATCAGCGAACACATGGCAAAATCCTACATTTTGCAAAGGGAGGATGTTGTAAACAACAAGCCTGTGCCGGATCTCATCAAGGAATGGCCATTCCTCTTCAAAGCCAGGTGGCTGTTGGACCATTTCGGACACTTGGTGGGCAATTCTTGCACAGACGTCCTACACAAGAAGCTGGCAACGAAAGGAAAGTCAATCCTGCAGTTCATGAGGGTGAACAAAAAGTCAGTGCATACCCTCCAAGAAGTGGAGTCAGCCATGGATGTGCTGAAGTCGGAGATACCACAAGCAGCTGGCACAGTACTGATGCTGTGTGAGTACTTCAAGGAGAAGCGGGAATTCCTGACTGTAACTGTTGATGTAAGTATTAATCCTAAAAATGTGACATGCAATGTACTTTTTTATAAATTGTTTCAGGTTACAATATTTTGAATTCTAGACCAAATATGTTTCAAGGGAATGGAGTATGTAGTCTGTACATTTGTGAACAGAAAAAAATCATTTTAATAAATGTGTTACACACTTTATTACTCAAGGATATATAACAGAAACAAAGATTGTTAAATACATTTTAAACAAAAAACTTTACTCCTTGCCACTGTTATTTATGTATTATTGTAGCTAAATAAGCGTCATCATTTCTAGAAAAATATAATCAACATATCACATTATGTCATTTGTCTCTGTCTGTGTGTCTGTGTGTGCGTATGTCTGTCTCTGTAAAGTCAGGTCAGGAAACACAGACATACACACACAGACACAGAAACACATATACAGACATACACACAGACACAGACAGACAGACATACACACACATACGGCCCCTGAACTCTGATCTGCAAACAAAAAGCTGCATGCTAATTGTCAATAATTTGTGATGCAGGATGATGCTACGGTTGAGGACATAGAATGCAGAACAGCAGCCCTACCAAGTACCCCTTGTATTGTTGCCTTTGGTAAGTTCAACTTTTTTTAGGCTGTTACAAAGTATTAAACAAATGAGCTATTGTCATGACATTAGCCTTGTCTCTGCATTGTCTTATTTAAACAAATTAGTATAACACTAAAATGGTTATTAAAGTTGTAGAAAAAATTATTTACAATTTTCTCAGCTTTAATAAACACCTTCAGTACATATTTACTAGACTGCCTAATATTGGATTCTAAAATACTATTAAAATGTAACTTCACTCATTGGTAAACTTGTAATGCGAGTCACAGCGGAATTGCCAATATATATATATATATAATTATATATACTAATAGATTATGATAGATAAATAGACATAGATTGTAAACCATTTTGTTAGCTCTGTACAAGCAATTTGTTAGGTTCAATATTATTACATAAGAATCTGGGGTTATTTCATTTTTGCCTAGACAAAATACTTAAAAAATGAACACACTCGCATTCTTTTCCAGGACCTGGTGGATTGCTTATGGCAAAAGAGTTTGCGGTCACCGTAGACAAGTGTGTGGCTGTGTCAGAGATCAAGTCACCCATTCTCGCCATTGAAGTGATGTTTGCATTATACTATGTGTTGAACGTCGCCTATCCAGTTGAGGCTGGCTCCACACTCGAGTTCATGCAAAAGTATGTATATATGTGTTATAAGTATTTCTGTTTGGGGTTTAACATCTTTGAAATTACATCTGCATTGGGCACTGAATACAAAATACTTAGAGCATTGTTGCCATTAGCCTTTCAATTTCAAGACCACCAGTAATTATAATTTTAAGTACTAATCTGTTTTATTTTTCTTGATATTTTCTACTACTCTTCCCTTTTATGATGCATATATGATAATGTTCTGTAGTTTTTATTCAATACAGTCCTCCCATACTAATTTTTCTTTGTAAATTGGCTTGATCTTCATAATTTATCATTTACAAAGAAATATAAAATCCCACTCGTGGCGATTATTGTTGAAAGTAGTGGAATTTTATCTATATATATTGTTTTTTGTTGTTTCGGGCTAAGGTTTTTCTTGAACAATATTTTAATATAAATGGATTTCAGATCATATTTACAGAGAATAAAAAGTTTTAAAAAGCATCAATTTCATGTCTCATCATTTCTGGAGTTTTCAGCTGATCAGTCAAGTTTTTGTTTGCATTTGTATTTAAGTATGATGTGAGTACTGTGTAAAGATTGTTTGGAATCAGAATTTGATGCAATTAATTATTCTAGAAGAAAACTGATTTACAAGCATAGAATAGTTTGTAGCGTACTGGTATACATGTATATATATAATTATATTTCTCATTCCAGATGCTTCTTCAACATTAACCCATCAGGAGGGACCAAAATAAACAGAAAACCTGGAAAGAAATTTCAACGTACTGGTACCCATTCTGCAGTGCTGGCTTTGGTTAATGCACTAGGGGAATTTGAGTGGACACATGCTAGTCAATAGATCCATGTAGTTCATTACAAATAATTATGTTTGTTACTTCTTAAAGTTGCACTCAAAATATCTCAAAAGCTTACCATTTAGTTTGTTGGTTGCCCCTTTATACTCATATGATAAATTATATATCACATTTTTGCATGATTGTATGTGTTCTAGTAAAAAAAAAACTGTGATAGGTAAAATATTTTATTAATCTTTTAAAAGGTTTAGGGTAATATTGTAACATGACATTTTTGCATGATTGTATGTGTTCTAGTAAAAAAAAAAACTGTGATAGGTAAAATATTTTATTAATCTTTTAAAAGGTTTAGGGTAATATTGTAACATGACATTTTTGCATGATTGTATGTGTTCTAGTCGAAAAAAGTGTGCTAATTTGTTATTAATTTTGTGACTGAACATTTCTGTCCACTTGACTTTGTAAGTAACCATTCCTCTAGACCAGGCGGGATGGCCAAATGAGTTAGAGCGCCTGTCTCCCATGCTGGTAGATTGTGGGGTCGTGGGTTCGAACCCTGGTCGAGTCAAACCAATAACTTAAAAATTGATACTTGTCACTTCCTAGCCAGGCGCTCGGCATTATTATGACAGGGCAAGGACTGGTGTGCTCAGTGTCAGGATAATGTGACTTAGTGGGATACTAGGTCATGGTGCCAGCGGCCTTGTTTCCCAGTGGGACAGCACTATAAAGTTGCCATGAGTGCGCGCTGTCACAAGTCTGTACCCATCCTGATATGACCTTAGGTGTTCCTAGGATGTAAAACAGCAACAAACAAACCATTCCTTTATGATGTGTTTGAATGGTTTTAAATTGTTAATATGCTAGGTAAAATAATATGTTAGTAGCCTGCCATGATCTCTCAGGCAAGGAGCCACATATACACGTATGCATTGATAGAGTGATTGCATCACCTAGATAGCATAATGGTTAAGATGCTAGCCATGGAATGGCAAGAAATGTGGCTTCGTCACAAGTCTGTACCCGTCTGATATGACCTTAGGTGTGTAATATACAAGTAGAGTGCGTATAGCGAGTGACCAGGGGAGTGACGTAGGTTGGAAGCGTCAGGCAAGAAAGGAAATAAACTCACTCACACACTGGACGTCAAAGTGTTCACGCGTCTTCCATCCATTACATGGTGTCAGATTGTGAGTCTGGACAAGCCACGCCCAGGATTCCACCATGGCGTTATCAGCATTGAAGCCACCATTGCCACTAAGCCTAGAGGGAAACTTGGCGATGAACTGGCGTGCCTGGTATCACGCATACGAGATATACAGTATCGCTTCAGGCGCAGCAAGTAAGACTGAAAAAATTCAGTGCTGCGTATTTTTGCACATAGCCGGCCTAGACGCACAGAAACTTCACCTAACGTTCAAGATACCAGATGCCCAGAAGGAAAAGATCGAACCACTCGTGAAGCTGTTCGAGGAGTATTGCGTTGGAAAAACCAACATTACGGTGGTTAGGTATGACTTTAACTCGTTCAACCAGACGACGGAGTCTATGGACACATACATTCGAGAATTACGACACCGAGTGTCGTACTGTGACTACTCGACAATGGAGGATTCGTTGCTATGCGATCGTTTGGTGTGCGGGGTGAAGGAAGCAAAATTGCGTGATAAATTACTACAGACACCAAACCTGTCGCTGGACAGGTGCCTGGAAATGTGTCGGTTGAGCGAGAACACCCATACACAGCTACATACCGGTATAAACCATGGTACCGAGGAGCAAGTAGACACCGTGAACAAAGATCGGGGAGGCTACGCACCAAGAGCAAGGCAGGTTACGTCAACATCGCGTGTGCAGAGATGGCAAGACCGGGGCACGAGAGCCTCTGCGCCTCGTGCGAACTGCACCCGATGCGGTTATCGCCATGGCAACGCCACATGCCCAGCGGCTGACAAACAATGTTTACAGTGTAATCGGTATGGGCACTTTCAAAAAGTGTGCCAGTCAAGGCGCACAGCTCGTGCCCAAGTGAATGAGCTCGACACAGATGACGTTGTCACGGATGTAAATGGCGAAGGAGACGACCTATTCGTAGGCGAAATAACAAGCGAGGCGATTAGCAGCAGCAACCTGTGGTACGTGAATTATGAATTACAGAACATCCCTGTTAAATTTAAACTGGACACTGGGTCCCAAGCCAATATTATACCACGTACTATCTACGATGCCCTACGTAACACCGTATTAGAACCTTCAAGATGTTGTCTCGTCACATACTCAGGTGATCGGATACGTCCCGAAGGCCAGACCACCATTGCCGTCGGAGGGGTGCCATTGAGGTTCCAAGTCACGGCTAGAGGCACACCAATTCTGGGAAAAGAGGCGTGCGTACAACTACAACTAATCAAGCGTGTAGGAGAAGTCACCGTACGTACAAGACAAGCAACCACCGCGGGCCAAGCAGCACAACGCTTAGTAGAAAAATACTCAGATGTCTTCACTGGTTTAGGGACTATAAAAAGTAATGCTAAAATACATATTGATGTCAAAGTAGATCCTGTAATTGACCCGCCAAGACGGATTCCCCATGCGATTGTTGAGAATGTAAAGAAAGAATTAGACAGAATGTTAGCATTGGGGGTGATCGTTAAGCAGCTTGAACCAACCCCATGGGTAAATTCTATAACAATCGTACGAAAACCAGATAAGCTTAGAGTTTGCCTAGACCCAACCAAGCTTAATAAAGCCATATTAAATACCCCATATCCCACCAGGACTATAGAGGAGGTTATTGCGAAAACAAGCAAGGCTAAATTCTTTTCTGTTATTGATGCAAACAGCGGGTATTGGCAAATAGAACTGGATTCAGAAAGCTCAAAATTGTGTACTTTTAATACACCATGGGGACGTTTCCGCTATACCCGGCTGCCGTTCGGGATTAAGACGGCTGGAGACATATTTATCGGTGAGATGAACAAAATTTTATACAATTTACCAGGTGTTAATGTAATTGCAGATGATATATTGGTATATGGGAGCACCGAGAAGGAACACAATGTCAATCTAGAAAATGTATTTAGGAGGGCCAGAGAGGCTGATTTACGGCTCAACCCAAAGAAATCTGTAATTTGCAAAACCGAAGTTAACTATGTGGGACACACCTTAACCCAGTCTGGTTTGAAGCCCACAGCTGACCGCGTCCGAGCCATAACTGAAATGCCCACCCCCACTGACAAAGCAGGCGTCCAACGATTCTTAGGAATGGTTGGTTATGTTGGAAAATTCATACCGAATCTATCTGAAATTTCAAAGCCGTTAAGACAAATTCTGTCTAAAAACGTAGTATGGTTCTGGCAACATGAGCAGGAACATGCATTTAATACTCTAAAAAAACTTTTAATATCAGCTCCTGTACTAAAGTACTATGACGTAAATGAACAGATCACTTTACAAGTAGATGCTTCAAAGTCTGGCCTGGGGGCAGCCATTTTTCAGCAAAATAGGCCTATCGCCATGGCATCAAAGGCACTGGATTCTTGCCAGGCGAGTTACGCAGTGATCGAGAAAGAATTGTTGGCGATTTGTTTTGGGTGTGTCCGTTTCCACGATTACATTTATGGTAAAGAGGTAATAATTGAAACTGATCATAAACCACTTGTATCAATCATGGTGAAACCATTGCATTTATTGTCGGCCAGAATACAACGTATGCGCATGAGGTTGCAGAATTATAACATTGTAATGAAATATGTAATTGGCAGAGAGATGTTCTTTGCCGACACTCTTTCGCGGGCACACACGAGCAACATAACACCGAACAATTTATTCGACAACAAAATTTCCATAGCTGCGATAGACATTGCACACAACATGATAGACAAAATCACCGAGGCTACGAAAACGGATACCACCCTCATTGAAGTGACAAAATTGGTAAGAGGGGGGTGGCCAACCCAGAATAGTTTAGTGAAGTCTTGTGCAAAACCGTTCTTTACTTGTAAAGAGGAAATTGTCAGTGCAGATGGCATGCTATTTAAAGGTAATCAAATAGTAATACCCTCTTGTTTGCAGAAGGAAATGTTGACCTTATTACATGAAACCCATTTGGGAATAATTAAATGTAAGCAGCTGGCCAGAGACAATGTGTTTTGGCCGGGTATGAATCGCCAAATTGAAGATCTAATATCCCGTTGTAGCACATGTCAAAATTATAGGAATTCCCTGAGAGCTGAGCCCATGATTCCTCACGATATACCCGAGATACCATTCTGCAAGGTGGGAGTCGACTTATTTCAGTACCAAAGTAAGACGTATCTCATTTTAGTTGACTACTATTCCAAATTCCCCGAGGTGATGGAGTTACAAACTACAACCTCAAATGCCATAATAAAGTGCCTAAAAGAGATATTTGGACGTTATGGCATACCGACCTCTCTAATTTCTGACAACGGACCACAATTTGCAAGCAATGAATTCAACGTATTCGTTACCCAATATAAGTTCAATCACATTGTTTCCAGCCCGTATTATCCTAAGAGTAATGGGCAAATAGAACGCTATGTTCAAACAATAAAAAAGATGATGAAAAAAGCAGGAGATAATAATCAAGATTTCAACCTATACCTATTGAACTACCGAAATACTCCTCTTAGACAATTGAATGCATCTCCAGCCCAATTGCTTATGAGTCGTCGACTTCGATCAAAAATGCCAACGACTAAAAACCAGTTACAGCCAGAGGTTCAAACATCCAAAACAGACAACATTGCCAAAATACAGGAACGTCAAAAATATTATTATGACAAAAGAGCTGGAAAAGTGCACAAAGAACTAAAAATTGCGGATCACGTCAAGTACAGAACACATGATGGTAGATGGAGGGACGGTATAATAACACAAACAAACAAACAAAAACCCAAAGATTATGTAATTGTAAACCGCGCAGGTAAGAAATTACACCGAAACCGTGTCCACATGTTTAAAATACCAACAACTACAGTTCAGCATTGCCGACCAGCGCATACATCCACACCGCACACTGACACAGAAACTGAATGTACATCAACTGTGAAGGCACACAACAAGCCAAACAGAGGGACAAATACATATACCACTAAAAGTGGGCGTGTCTCGCGCCCACCTGATCGACTAGGAATACCAAACCACAACTACTAACGGTAACATATGTCACCCAAGTCTAGGGGAAAACGAATGCACATTTAATAATGTTCAATTTCAAGTTGCATGTCGTTGCCAAACCAAATCCAATAAGCAACGTTGTTCCCAGCATGAATATTGATGTAACTATCCATAACGGAGAGTAGTTTAAGCGTTCATACAGGAGTATGTCTGTTCTAGTTTTTTTTATTCCAACCCCTGAAAAATGACATTACCTGTTCATGCTTGTTCAAAGAAACGTTTACGAGTTCAGAGTAAGTAATAATAAAATAACAATAAAACAAGTTTATATTAAGACCCCCCTGGGTTAACATCAACACAATCATTTCGATGTATCTAAAAAAAAAAAAAAGAAAAAAAAAGGGGGAAGATGTAATATACAAGTAGAGTGCGTATAGCGAGTGACCAGGGGAGTGACGTAGGTTGGAAGCGTCAGGCAAGAAAGGAAATAAACTCACTCACACACTGGACGTCAAAGTGTTCACGCGTCTTCCATCCATTACAAGGTGTTGCTAGGATGTAAAACAGCAACAAACAAACCATTCCTTTATGATGTGTTTGAATGGTTTAAAATTGTTAATATGCTAGGTACAATAATATGTTAGTAATATTCTTTTAACAGATATTTGACAAGTTTTAAATTTGATTGATTTGTTAAATGCAATGCATTACTGTACATAATTATTATAATACTGTAATGTGATATATTTTTGCAGGATTGTATATGTGTGTTCTAGTCAAGATTCATAATAAATCAATTGTTTATTAAATTTATTGTTGGTGTTATATATGTAGAATTACAGAAAATATTTCCAGATTCACATGCAGTGTCTGTATATTTACATAACATGTTTGTAAATTTAAAGATATTCTCTGAAAACATTTACAGACATGTCTGTATATTTATGTAAAATGGCTGTAAATTAACAGATATTCTCTGATAATGTTTACAGAAATGTCTGTATATTTACATAAAATGTTAGTAAATTTAAAGATATTCTCTGAAAACATTTACAGACATGTCTGTATATTTACCTAAAATGTTTGTAAATTTAAAGATATTCTCTGTAAACATTTACAGACATGTCTGTATATTTACGTAAAATGGCTGTAAATTAACAGATATTCTCTGATAACGTTTACAGAATTATCTGTAAAATCACAGAAACTTTCTGTAAAGTTACAGAACATTTCTGTAAAATTTACAGATTTAATCTGTAAATTTACAGATATTATGTGGTAACTCTGTTGCCACATAATATCTGTAAATTTACAGAATTTTTTTAAACAGTGTACATGTTTGCACTGTCCCATTGTCCCGGCTGTCCGTAATTATCACTCGCCTCCTCCAGCCTTATATCAATGGACAAATGCGACTGATGCTTTTCTATTCGCACCACCTTTACGCATTACGCATTACGATGCACCGATCACTACATGGAGCGATCGGGATAATGGATTTCTGTCGCATTCGCATTCGCATTACGGATTACGTGTGTATGGAATGTAGCTCATAGGTTTCAAGGCATTTCGATTTTTTGTCGCATTTGCATTCGCATTTGCATTACGCATTATGCGTATATGGAATGCAGCCTTTAGGCATGAGTGACAGTGTCTGTTGGGGTGGACTTGGTCCAGTGGCGGCCCCACTGGTGACATGATTGGTCGTGGAGTAGGGGGGGGGGGGGAGGCAACTCACAGATAAGCATTTACAGTGACAATAATGGACAATAATAATAGTTTCCTTCCATGCCTTTATACTTGAATAATGTTTATAATCACATATATACATGTATATAGATATATACATCTGTAGATATATAGAAAAACATTATATATATAGTAAAACCACTCCAACTGACCACCTCCACAGATTGACCACTCCCCTTTATCAATCGCTTTATTTGGGTCCCAAACGATCGCCCATATATACATATATATAAATTTAGATATATATACCATATATGTCCCAATAGAAGCACACTACCCAATAGAAGCACAACCCCCATTTCAAGATTGAAAGCACGCACAAATTTGTGATCATATTCAGACTGAATGCACATAAAATAAGACAATCCCACTTTATTTCAGAGGCACGACAAAAACAAATCCATGAAATTCTTTAACTTTGAATAGACGCGCATCCATGTGTCTGCACTTGCGCAGTGCATGTCTATTGGGACATATACGGTATGTAGAAATGTAGATATATAATTATGCATATATATATATAAATGTGATGTATACAGATATACAAATATAAATAACAGAAGCTTCTTAATCCTGATAATTATTTCTTAATTATTCGCCAAAATGTACCACTAGTAATAGAATATACAGTAGCATACTACTGCGCTTACCTCCCAACTCCTTCTGATATCTACTGCCAATGGCCACCGAACGGATATATATATATACAAATATATGCAAATATATGCAAGTGTATGCAAATATATACAAATATATGCAAATATATACAAATATATACAAATATATACAAATATATACAAATATATACAAATATATACAAATATATACAAATATATACAAATATAAAATATACAAATATATACACATATATACAAATATATACAAACATATACAAATATATACAAATATATACAAATATATACAAATATATACAAATATATACAAATATATACACATATATACAAATATATAAAAATATATACAAATATAAAATATTCACATATATACAAATATATACAAATATATACAAATATATACAAATAATATACAAATATATACAAATATATACAAATATATACAAATATATACAAATATATACAAATATATACAAATATATACAAATATATACAAATATATACAAATATATACAAATATATACAAATATATACAAATATATACAAATATATACACAATATATACAAATATATACAAATATATACAAATATATACAAATATATACAAATATATACAAATATATACACATATATACAAATATATAAAAATATATACAAATATATACAAATATATACAAATATATACAAATATATACAAAGATACATATATATATACAAATATATACATATACAAAAATATATATACATATATTTATACATGTACAAATATATATACATATACAAATATATATATATATACATATATATATACAGATATATATAAATATATATATACAGATATATATACAAATACATATATATACAAATATGTATATACACACATATATATATATGCACACACACACATATATATATATATACATATATATACATATACATGAGCAATACTTTCTACATCGGGTTCTAGCTGGACTCTTGTAATGCGTTAGGAATGCGGATGGCACTTGGGAACCAATCTTTATTGTCACTTTAATTAGGCTCGTGAGTTGCAGGTGTCCAATAAAAGTTGGTAAACCTTGGGTGAATAGCCGCACTGTACATATAATAACTGGGCAGTAAAAGATGGTGTGTGTACACACACAGGACTCGTGTTGTTGATTTGGGACACGGCACTGGTGTCACTTGGCTAGGATCCGCTGGTTTGGTTGGTGTTCGTTGTTTCGACCTGGCAACATCTAAGGTCATATCAGGACAGGTACCGACTTGCGACAGTGCACACTCATGGTGAGTCCACTGGGAAATCACTCATGGTCCACTGCACACTCATGGTCCACTGGGAAATCAGGCCGCCAGGACCAGGACCCAATATCCCACTCAGTCACATTATCCTGACACTGAGCTAACCAGTCCTTGCCTGATCCTATTAATGCTGCACGCCAGGCTAGGAAGTGACAAGTACATATTTTATAAGTCATTGGTTTGACTCGACTGGGAATTGAACTATCGACCTTCCACAGCCTGGGCTCTACCGATTCGGCCACAGTGTGCGGTGGTGGTGGTGGTTGTTAGGGTGGGTGGGGGTGGGGGCTGGGTTATGGGTATTTACACCCCCAGCCCCACCTTCATCCTCCACTCCCACACCAACACACTGGTTACAGAATGACTTTTCATCTACCCACACATCCACTTCCCAACCAGGCATTGCCACCATTTTGAATAGAAGCTTCCTCCGTCTACCAAGCAACACAACTATGGAACAAAGTACTCACTCAACGAACGGTATTTACACCCCCAGCCCCACCTTCATCCTCCACTCCCACACCAACACACTGGTTACAGAATGACTTTTCATCTACCCACACATCCACTTCCCAACCAGGTATTGCCACCATTTTGAATAGAAGCTTCCTCCGTCTACCAAGCAACACAACTATGGAACAAACTATACTCACTCAACGAACGCAGCCGCAAAAACTTCATTGCTCCAACCTCCACAAAATCCTCAGGCACCATGTTGCCACATCATCCACCTGTAGATCCTGAGAATCCATCCTGAAAAGGTCCTCTTTGACCAAAAAACATCCATAATAAGTCAAATAAGGGGCAAGGAAAGAAATTGTAAGATACATATCATAAACTGCATTCCATCTCACCTCAACCATTATACCCCCACCTCAACTCCCCTCCCATCTCCTAGTGTTAAGCTGCGTTTACACGGGCAAAAAGTAAAATGATCTAGGCAAAGCATTTTACCTGAAGCATTTTAGTGGCGCGTTTACATGGACCGAGATTGAAAGTGTGTCGCGTCTACACGGGCAGTACTTAAACCGTTTCATGGCGGAAGTCTTCTATCTGCGCATGTGCTTCACAGCTTCAAAAGATCAGATTGCTTACGCGAATGCGGGTAACCGGAAGAAAACAAACGATTCGGTCGTGTGCGCATGGGTGTGACGTCAGTAAAACGCCTCAAGTATCATGCTATCGTTTACACGACCATTTACAAAACGTTTTATCTAAAACGGTTCGTGTAAACCACCTCCCGAGAGGTGGTATACGTGAAACGTTTCAGGTGAAACATTTCAGCCCTAAAACGACTCAGCGGCGTTTACACAGGCAAATGTAAACGGATCTAGGCAACTAGGTAACTCGCCCGTGTAAACGCAGCTCTAGACCGGGTCTCATGAGCCATGAGTGCACACTGTCACAAGTCGGTAGCCGTCATTATATGACCTTAGATGTTGCCAGAACGTAAACCTCCGAAAACTTAGCCAATTATATCCCATAACCCATCGTTATTATATGCATACCAATTACCGTGCAATTTTCTAACTTCTCGTTTATCTTCACGTCATTTGCTAAACTGTCAAATTGCTTAGATACATTTAGTTAAATTAGCTATTGTTAGTTTGCTGTGGTTCCTTTGGTTGTACATGCAAGATTATCTATTGAGGTTTTGTTTGTTTGTTGTTGTTTTACGTCCTTGCAACATCTAAGGTCATATCAGGACGGGTACCGACTTGTGACAGTGCACACTCATGGTGACTTTAGAGTGCTGCCCCACTGGAAGACCAGGCCACCAGCACCATAACCTGATATCCCACTCAGTCACATTATCCTGACACTGAGCCAACCAGTCCTTGCCCTATCCTAATAATGCCGAGTGCCAGGCTAGGAAGCAACAAGTATCAATTTTTAAGTCATTGGTTTGACTCGACCGGGGTTCGAACCCATGACCCCATGATCTACCAACATGGGAGACGGACACTCTAATGCCCGGTACACACCTCCCATATAAAACCTAAAACTGCCCGTTTCACGTCTAAGTTTGAGTTTTAGTCGGTCTCAGTCTTTAGTTGTGTGACCCCCTAACACACCTGAGCCTTCCGATTCACGACTTCAAACTCAGTTTTAGGGCTTAAGACTGGAATCTTTATAAGATTCGAAAAATGAATCGGGCCGTTCGAGTCAGTTTTAGTCGGCAAACGGGACGGGTCAGGTTGTGACGGGTCGTGTCGGGCAGTCAGTTTTAGCGCATGAATCATATATGGGAGCTGTGTACCAGGTTTTACTCATTCGGCCATCCCGTCTGGTTTTATCCATTGAGGTGATGCATACCAAACTTGCCCTACCATATTGAACGGTTAAAGTGCCATAGTCCGATGGGTTTGACTTTCTGCCATTTTCTGAAATAAATACATTACATTGATCATTATAATCTAGGGGAGGGGAGGGGAGCCTGCGCTCTACCGATTCGGTCACTATGTCATGTGAAGGAAGGGGAAGGGTGTGGGAATGGTGTCAGGGGGGGGGGGGGGGGAGGGGGAAGAGAAGAAGTGGGGGTGGGGTGGTTGTTGGGGATGCGGGTTACAATGTGGGATGTGGAATGTGGAATGTGGAATGTGGAATGTGGAATGTGCTTGGGTTGTAAATAGGCAGGCCAAGAATGGAGGGCAGTGGCTTGCAGGACAGGCAGGACAGGCAGGACAGGCAGGACAGGCAGGACAGGCAGGACAGACAGGACAGGCAGGACAGGCAGGACAGGCAGGACAGGCAGGACAGACAGGACGGGCAGGACAGACAGGACGGGCAGGACAGGCAGGACAGGCAGGGCAGGCAGGACGGGCAGGACAGGCAGGACAGGCAGGACATGCAGGAGAGGCAGGACAGGCAGGACAGGCAGGACAGACAGGATGGGCAGGACAGGCAGGACGGACAGGACAGGCAGGACAGGTAGGACAGGCAGGATAGGCAGGACAGGCAGGACAGGCAGGACAGGCAGGAGCGGCAGGGATGGGAGGACAGGCAGGACATGCAGGACAGGCAGGACAGGCAGGAGCGGCAGGCAGGAGCGGCAGGGATGGGAGGACAGGGAGGACAAGCAGGACAGGCAGGACAGGCAGGACAGGCAGGACAGACAGGACAGGCATGACATGCAGGACAGGCAGGACAGGCAGGACAGGTAGGACAGGCAGGATAGGCAGGACAGGCAGGACAGGAGGACAGGCAGGACAGGCAAGATAGGAAGGACAGGCATGACAGGCATGACAGGCATGACAGGCATGACAGGCAGGACAGACAGGAGAGGCAAGATAGGAAGGACAGGCAGGACAGGCAGGACAGGCAGGACAGGCAGGACAGGCAGGACAGGCAGGACAGGCAGGACAGGCAGGACAGGCAGGACAGGCAGGACAGGCAGGACAGACAGGACATGCATGACATGCAGGACAGGCATGACAGGTAGGACAGGCAGGACAGGCAGGGTAGGCAGGACAGGCAGGACAGGCAGGACAGGCAGGACAGGCAGGACAGGCAAGACAGGCAGGACAGGCAAGATAGGAAGGACAGGCAGGACAGGCAGGACAGGAAGGACAGACAGGACAGGCCAGGACAGAGCAAGCCAGGGCAGAGGACAGAATAGAGGAAGGCAGGATAGAGGAAGGAAGGATAGAGGAAGGCATGATAGGGGAAGGCAGGGGGGCAGGGCGATAATGAGGGTGGTGACTGTGTGGAAGAAACTGTGAAGATTGCAGATGGGTTATAATGCTATAATGGGTTATAAAGCATGTTGCGGTGTTTGTGTTTGTGTGTGTGTCGGTGTGTGTGTGTAAGGGGTGTGGCGGGCGGGCGGGAAGCTTGCTGTCAGGGTATCCGCGTATCCGGGTATCCGGGTATCCGGGTACGGGGTATCTGGGGACCAGATGGCACCCGCTCTTTGCGGTAGCGGTCCGGTCTGGTTTACCCGAGGTGCGGCCTGCCTCGTCCGTGCAGGAACCCGACAGTGGAAAATGGGGGTGAGAGGGGCGGGGGACAAGGCGCCGTGAATAGTTACACAATGACCCGCAAGGTGCGGCCCGCCCGGCGCGTCACTAGGCAACAAGGTGCACGGCTTACTAACGGCTCGTCGAGCAGAACAAGACAGAGCATTGTCACGTAGACGGGTGGATCCACTTGATGGTTACAGGCTGAAGGCAGGGGATGATTGCATGTGTTGGTGTGGGGAGAAGGGGGAGAGTGAAGGGGAGGGGGGGGAGGGGAAAGGTTGTAATTTCAGATGGGTAGGAAGTAGATAAAAGATTCACCCGGTACTTGTAGTACACGGGTGAACGACAACATAGTCTAAATTATGGGCGAAAAATAGCTTTAGGTATGGAACAGGGTGTAGGAATGTCTGCCTCCAGTATCAAATGGATATATATATAGGCTCAGAGGTTGGTGAAATGGGAGAGAATGCAAAAAGACAAGATGGCGGCCGTAGAACCCCGTTGATTTCACTTTTAAATCTTATTAAACTAGATATTATATTATATTTTTCAACTCAAAGGTAGCGGGCTAATAATAATACATATGTAAAGAATAAATGTTGCTTCTTAGATTGTGAAATTAGGCTCTCAATTCTTTGACCCATTTTTTCGACAGCTTTTACATAGGGTTGGTTTGCACCCCTACTGCAGCAGTATGGGGTGAATCTTGTATCTAGGTAGGAAGGGGTGAGTGGGGACGGGTGAGGGATGAAAATAGAGAGAAGAAGAAAGGAAAGTAAGGTGGGGGGAAATAGAAGAAAGGTTGAGGAATTAGGGAGGGGCGGGAGGTAATTAGTGTAAAGATTGGAGAAGTGACGTAAGTAAGGGAAAGTTGGGGAAGTAGGTCAGGGAAAGGTCATGGAAGTAGGTCAGGCAGGGAAGGGATCTAACTTAGGAAGGGTGGGTTGTAGAAGTAGGGAAGGGAAGGGTTTTTGAAGTGGTCAGGAAGGGTTGTGGAAGTAGGTCAGGGAGGGTTATGGAAGTAGGTTGGGGATGGTTGTGGAAGTATGTCATGGAGGGTTGTGGAAATAGGTCATGGAAGGGTTGAGGAAGTAGGTGAGGGAGGAAAGAGAAGTAACATGGGGAAGTGTTGTGGAAGTAATTCGGGCAAGAGTTAGAGAAGTAGGTCAGGGTGGAAAAGGAACTAGGGGAAGGGTTGTGGAAGTAGGTCAGTAAAGGTTGTGGCAGTAGGTCAGGGAAGGGTGATCGAAGTAGGTCAGGGAAGGATTGTTGAAGTAGGTCAGGGCAGGGTTAGAGAAGTAGATCTGAGACGATAATAGGTGGAGGGTTGGAGAATGTGATTTACTAAAGGGGAATTACTAAGTGATTTGTGAAGTGTGGCCAAGCAATTCGGGAAGGGGGGCGGGGTAATTCGGGGGGGGGGGGGGGGGGGGGGGAGAGCGGGAAGAGCGGAAATGTAACTAAGGAAGGGTTGGGGACCAGTTTGTCATTCACTGACACCGACATGGCTGTTCAAACAACCACTAGTCAGGCCCCTGGTCGTGTCACGGTTGGGGAGATGCACACTGCAGCGCGACACACTGCTACGCTCATTTATATACCGGAAGTGGTTTTTTTAAAGGTTTTTTTTAGTGATCATTTGTTTATTCTGCTAAGTGCAGTGCACTTGGTTTCACGGCTGTGCAGTAGTAGTCATAATCCATACGGATTGATTTCCTTTATTAACAATTTCTATCAACTTGTATGTGGTGTAAAATCGGGGAGTTCCCAATTTTTACATTTGTTTTCTTGGTTTTCATCTGTATTTTGTACCTAGTCAACATTTGTGATACCTTGTGTTTTAATCTAGATATACTGTGTTAGTTTTTGTGACACCTTTGAAAGTTAGGTTTGTGGATTATTTGTACGGGTTTCAGTAGATAAAAGATTCACCTCGTACTTACAGTACAGGGGTGAACGACAACGGGCAAAAATAACTTTAGTATGGAACAGGAAGTAGAATGCCTGGCACCAGTGTCAAATGGTTACTTATATCGGCACAGAGTTGGTGAAATGGCAGAGAATGCAAAAGGACAATATGGCGGTCGTAGACCGCCATCGATTTCACTTTTAAATCTTATTAAACTAAATGTTTTATTATATTTTTCAACTCAAAGGTAGTGGGGAAATATGAAGACATAAACAAAGAATAAATGTTGCTTCTTAGATTGTGAAATTAGGCTCTGATTTCATTTCCCTGCCTTTTCGACCAGTTTTATATAGGGCTGGTATTCAATTTGTTGTTTTCAGCTCATTTTGCTTCAGAGATACCTCCCAGTATTTCAACTGCACATGGTACATTATTTAATGTAGAATAGTTTATACCACGATCTCACTGGAATTCACACTAGAAACAAATTACCACAGCAGGGGCTATATGCATGACGCGCTTTTGGTGTTACAGCCGGACACCGTTTAGCTATCACTGAGGTCGGGAACTAGGTCAAGTGGTATGCAGGAGCGCATAACACTTTGATTATGGCTAAACGTGAAGTTATTTATAGATTTGGGAAATCCCTCGATTCAACAATATTAATATCGCCGCCATTGTAACGGCGGCGTTACTTTCGGTTCGTTTTTGCGGTTAACTTGCTAAAATATCACTTGTACAGTATGTAATTCTGTTAAATATGATCGCATTGAATAGATTTGGCTTTAATATATTGCCGCTGATACGCGGGTGGTGGCGGTGGCCATGTTTAGTTGACGTTCGACAGTATGGACATCGACGTCAATGCGGCGGTGGCGATTTGTTTGCTTTACATTCGTCGGTTCGACAATATTAATATAGCCGCCGATGCGGCGGCGGCGTTAATATCGGTTCGAATTTAGGGTTAATTTGATGAAATTTCACTTTTTGATTATGTTATTCTGCTAAATATGATTGATAGCATTGAATAGATTTGGGCCTACTCCGTAGCTAACACCGCCTGTAAACCAGCTATGGAATGGGTTTACCGTAACCTAGTTTAAGCTTGTGGTGTTAGCCCTAACACTGACCCTTGCATGCAACTTTTCGCTGCTAAACGGGGAATTCCCGCCAAACATCATTTTGGCTCACTAACACTGCGTCATGCATATGGCCCCTGGAGTGGACGGAGTAAATACGCAACAGTATTTTATTTAATGCAATATATTTGCAAGGATAATTTTATTGCAATCCACATTAGAAACAAATGTATGGTAAGAACCAATGAATCGGTAGAGTGCAGGCTTCCCATGCGGAAGGTCGGGAGTTCGATTCCCGGTCGAGTCAAACCAATGACTTACAAAATTGGTACTTCTCTCTTCCTAGCCTGGTGCTCGGCATTAATAGGATAGAGCAAGGACTGGTTAGCACAGTGGCACGATAATGTGGTTGAGTGCGATATCGAGTTGCGGTGTTGGCAGCCTCATTTTCCAATGGGGCAGCACTATAAAGTCGCCATAAGTGCACATAAGTGTCACAAGTCGGTGATATGACCTTAGATGTTGCCAGGACGTAAAACTCCAACAAACAAACTAGTGCAATGTACTCCTCCAGTAGTTGAACTCATCGCATTGTAAATGTACATGTGCTTTCTGACTGAAACAGTAGTCGACGTAATCCATTCACCAAGCACCTTAATGCCTTGTCTACCCCGATCAAATGTCGTCTGCGGTCAATCAAATTCACTTAAACTAGTTTTGTGATTGATTGTTTTTTTCCCTTACAGGTGGCTGCTGCATCTTTTCCACAAATAAAGGGTAGTTTAGTCGGTTGTTTGTTGGAAGGTTACATCCTGGCAACATCTAAGGTCATATCAGGACGAGCACCGACTTGTGACAGCGCACACTCATGGGGATTTTATAGTGCTGTTTCACTGGGAGACCAGGCCACGGGCACCATGCCCCAATTTCACACACAGTCACATTATACTGACAGTGACAGTGAGCTAACCAGTCCTTGCCCTATCATAATAATGCCGAGTGCCAAGCTAGGAAGCGACTAGTATCAATGTTGTAAGTCATTAGTTTGACTAAAATGGGAATCGAACTCCTGACGTTGCGCACGGGAAGCCTCCGCTCTACCGATTTGGGCTCCGCGTGCAGTTGGGGTAGGTAGTGGATTAGTGGGTGTGGAAGTGGAGGGCAGTGTACCTTCACGACAAGGGCAGAAGTTGAGATCTACCAGCTGAAAACGATGCAGTTTCATTAGTGCTTTTCTCCAGCAACTCCTGTGCTCGGCAAACAGTTTTTAAATACATAGGTCCACCACAATCCCTTATCAGGAATTGCATATAAATAAACTATTTATCGACTTTAGTTATGCTATTTAATGTGTAGGCAGCATTGCGGTGGTGATGTAATAGCAAGTGACAATCAGGAGCAGTGAGAAGCATTACAGTGATGATGTATTAGCAGCAGACGGCAATCAGTAGCAGTAGGCAACATTACAGGTACAATGTAATAGAAGCAGATGGCAATCAGTAGCAGTAGACAGCATCAGGATGTAATAGCACAGCGACAATGATAATAGCAAGTAGCATCAGTGACAGGAATAGCAGACGCAATCAGTAGCAGTAGCACATACGGTACAATGAATGAAGCAGATGGCAATCAGTAGCAGTAGACAGCATTACAATGATGATGTAATAGCAGCAGCCGACAATGATTAATACTATAATAGCAAGTAGCATTACAGTGACTATGTATTAGCAGCAGACGGCAATCAGTAGCAGTAGGCAACATTACAGTGACAATGTAATAGAAGCAGATGGCAATCAGTAGCAGTAGACAACATTACAATGATGATGTAATAGCAGCAGCGGGCAATGATTAATAGCAAGTAGCAGCATTACAGTGACGATGTAATAGCAGCAGACAGCAATCAGTAGCAGTAGGCAACATTACAGGTACAATGTAATAGAAGCAGATGGCAATCAGTAGCAGTAGACAGCATTACAATGATGATGTAATAGCAGCAGCCGACAATGATTAATAGCAAGTAGCATTACAGTGACTATGTAATAGCAGCAGACAACAATCAGTAGCAGTAGGCAACATTACAGTGACAATGTAATAGAAGCAGATGGCAATCAGTAGCAGTAGACAACATTACAATGATGATGTAATAGCAGCAGCGGACAATGATTAATAGCAAGTAGCAGCATTACAGTGACGATGTAATAGCAGCATACGGCAATCAGTAGCAGTAGGCAACATTACAGTGACAATGTAATAGAAGCAGATGGCAATCAGTAGGAGTAGACAGCATTACAATGATGATGTAATAGCAGCAGCTGACAATGATTAATAGCAAGTAGCATTACCGTGACTATGTAATAGCAGCAGATGGCAATCAGTATCAGTAGGCAACATTATAGTCACAATGTAATAGAAGCAGATGGCAATCAGTAGCAGTAGACAACATTACAATGATGATGTAATAGCAGCAGATGACAATGATTAATAGCAAGTAGCAGCATTACAGTGACGATGTAATAGTAGCAGACGACAATCAGCGGTATCAGACGACAATTGTTGAGCTAGGTGTGTTAGACCTTGCCATTGTCTTGAGTGTATATCAACTTACCCAAACTGAAACAAAGCTCAGCTTACCTCAGCTGAATACAGTAACCATGGCCGCTTCCTAAATACCTGCCTTGTTCGCCCAGAGTGCAGTGCATGTTCTTTTCGAGGTGAGTCTGGTTCAGCAAGTGTAAATAACGGCATAATTAATTAATTACTCACAGGGAAGTTACAGTCACTGTGTGCCACCCTACGCTGCGCGATAATTTGTCTAGAATCTTGTTGATCGGTTATCAGGACTCTAATTGTCAATTTCTTGACAAATCACTGTCTGATGGAATTCGACACCTGTGTCCCACGCCTGTGTCCCACACCTTACACCTTTGACACCTGTATCCCACACCTTACAGTCTCCTCATCGTTACTCCCCCCTCCCCACGTCACCACGATAGCCAACTAAATGATCATTTAAAATAGCAACAGTATCCATTGATTTGCTTGAAAACTTTTATATATAACTATAAATGGAATGGCGTATCAAAAACCAAGCTGACCCTTTGATTTTGAAATGACAACATTACAAATGTAACCATAGAATGTTCAAAATAATATTCCGGGTCCCCAAATTCGCCATGCAATTATTAATTTCAGTATATTTTCATAGTTGCAATATTTGTAAATAGGAACATCAATTATCGTTCTTTGCTCACCTTGTTTCACTGCTCATGTCTAGACTATTTAAATAAACAATGTGACAGAATTTTGGTTCTTTAGTCATTTCAAGGCATATATACTATTTATTACAATAACCATTATCATTATTCGTCAGACAATGTATACAGTTGCATACTTTTGTGCGAGGTATTACGTCATTTGAATTTGAGAACATTATTATTAATTTACAATTAAAATATAATAAGAAATGCTTAAATTGATACTTGTTGCTACCTTGCCTGGCGATCAGCATTACTAGGTTAGTGCAAGAACAAGTTAGCTCAGTGTCAGGATAATGTGAGTGAGTTGGGAAATGGGGTCATGGTGCTAGCGGCCTGGTCTCCCAGTGGGGCAGCACTATAAAGTCGCCATGAGTGCGCACTTCCACAAGTCGGTACACCTCATGATATGACCTTGCATGTGGCTAGTATGTAAAATCCCAACAAACATATAAACTTAGATGATATCAGGAAGGTTTGTTTTATTTAACGATGCTTCTAGAGCACATTGATTTTTATCATCGGCTATTGGGCGTCAAACATGTTGTCATTCTGACATATTTGTTTGGAGGAAACCCACTGCCACCACATATGCTACTCTTTCCGATAAACAGCAAGGGGTCTTTTATATGCACATTCCCACAGACAGGAGAGTACATACCGAAGCCTTTGATGAACCAGTTGTGGACCACTGGTTGGAATGGAAAATAGCCCAAACTGCAAATGTGTCCACTGAGCAGGATTGAGCGGATGACCCACACCTTCACAGGTGGACACTCTACCTCCTGAGCTATATCCCGCTACCCTAGATGTTGACAGGATGCAAAAAGGTCAACAAACACTCACCCAGATGGGCAGCGAATGTGCCTTCCAGTGAGCCATGAGGTCTGGTAAGAATTTGTAGTGAACGATCCAAAGAGGTGTATCCTCCCACACCAAATCTCAAAACACACCGGCTGTAATGACAACAAAGCGCATTATTAAGCAACACTTATCTCTGCAGGTTTGCGTCTGCTCAAACCATTCTCACAGCATGCACATTGTTGTCCAGAGCAGTGTCAGTTCAGTACAAACCAGTTATGCAAACAAGCTCTCCGCATTTAGTCAACAGGCAACAAGGCAGGCAGTCTTGTCAACTTATACAGTGCTGGGGTGACTCGATGTGGCTTGCCATGTTTGCCACGTTTAATTATGAGTAATTTGTATACATCTACATCAACTAGACAGAGATATACTCCGTCGGACCGGATGACCGGATGAGCTGAGCGCTTGCTTCCTGTGTGGGGATCGGATGCGGTGTCTGAATTGGTAAGAGTGCTGCCTTCCTATGTGGAAGGTTGGGGATTTGAATTTCCAGCTGAGTCAAACCAATTATGTACAAACTTTATACTTGTCACTGCCGAGCCTGGTTTTCGGTATTACTAGGATAGGGAAAGGACTGGTTAGCTCAGTATCAGGATAATATGACTGAGTGGGATCTTGGGTCATGGCGCCAATGGCCTGGTATCCCAATGGGACAGCACTATATAGTTGCCATAAGTGGACAGTGGGGGTGGCATTGTGGGTAGGATAGTAGGGTTGGTGGGGTCCAATATTGGTATTTCGCGTTCCGCTGGTCCCCCAGAACAAGCTGTAGCTGTGACTCAGCATGCCGGGTCTCAGCTTCAGCTTGCACACCGGAAGTTAAGGGTTGATGCCCCTCCCAACACTATCCTTCACTATAGGTCCAAGATTTTAAACCTACTTTGTACTTATTGCGACATGCCACCATTTGACCCAACTTGGTAGGGCTCTTTTCATTAAACATTTTAATTGTTAGTTTTTAATTTTACCGTAAAATATGGTAGCGTGTTTTTGGTTGGTTACCCCCAAGGGGGAATTCTTCCTGCCTGCACAGCGAAATGCATCTCTCCAAGGTCAAAATAGGTAACTAGCAAAGTATCTAAACAATTTGACAGTGTAACAATCACATCAAGATAAACCATAAGTTAGGAAATCGCATGGGATAAATACAGATTGTTTATAAGGATAATAAAGGTGGTGGACCATACAGGTTATGGCATCCTAGAGATATTTAAAATACATACAAGTATATTGCATGCAATGTCACCGAGCACGGTGTCCAAATCGGTAGAGCGCGGGCCTCATGTGCGGACGGTTGGGAGTTCGGTTCCCGGTCAAGTCAAACCAATGACTTATAAAATTGATACTTGTCACTTCCTAGCCTGGCTCTCTGCATTAATAGATTAGGGCAAGGACTGGTTAGCTCAGTGACCGGATAATGTGGCTGGGTGGGATATCAGGCCACCAGCACCATGATTTCCCAGTGGGGCAGCACTATAAAGTCGCCATGAATGCGCACTGCCACACGTCAGTGCTCGTCCTGATATGACCTTAGATGTTGCCAGGATGTAAAGCTCCAACAACCAACCAACCAAGTATGCAATGCATAATACATGAACGGTATGCGAAGACTCAAGAACCAGGGCCCGTATGCATGGGGTGGTGTCAGCGAGCCAAAACTGGGTTTGGACGGGATTTATAGTTTAGCGGCGAAAAGTCGCTATGTATGGAGCAGTGTTACGGAAACACCGTGAGCTTAAGGTCGGCTACGCTAACCCCAACCCATATCAAGTTTACCATTGGTGTTAGGGACCGATTAGGCCCAAATCTATTCAATGCCATCATATTTAACAGAATTACAGACTCAAAACATGACATTTCATTAAATTAACCCTAAAATTGAACCGATATTAATGCCGCAGCTACATCGGCGGCGATATACATATTGTCGAATCAACGAATGTAAACAAAACAAATCGCCACCGCCACCGCCGCTGAATCGGCGGCTATATATTAGGCCCAAATCTATTCAATGGTATCATATTTAACAGAATAAGATACTCAAGAAGTGAAATTTGGTCAAATTAACCACAAAATCCAAACGATATTAACGCTACCGCCGAATTTTGGTCAAATGAAACCAATAATCGAACCGATATTAATGCCGCTGCCAGCGCCGAATCGGCGGCCATATTGTCAAATAGCATCACCCGCCGGTAACAGGCTCAGAGGGATTTCCCAAATCTATAAATAACTTATAGGTTAGCTAATGCCACCGCACTTTGGCATCGTAGATACCCCGTGACCCATTTCCCAACACTGGCTTTAGCTAACCCAAACGCCACTCTTAACACCGGAGCCGATAAATAATTCTTCATGCATACAGCCCCAGTTTCGCCGCTAAACCAGAAATTCCGTCCAAACCCCGTTTTGGTTCGCTGACACTGACACATACATATGGCCCCTGCATGTATTGGACATTTGAGTGGAGTTTAGGTGGGGCATAACGGATGAAATGTGATAGAATGCTGTCCATGATAGGTGCTTACAATGTTTTTAATTCCCCTTTCAATTGCTTAGTCTGAATCAATTGACTCAAAGAGGACTCTGTCCACATTTTCAGGATCTACAGCTGGAGTTAAAGCTGCATAGTCCGATGAAGTATCAACTTTTCAAAACCAAAACAACCATCTAGATTCGATTCTACAATCTAACTTAGATACTGATGCACTTAATAAACATGTTTCTGCATAGAAGGGAATAATAGGACCTATTACTGCAGAACCCTATGGTGTCAGGATTTTGGCATGCTTGCCAAAATTTATTTTACATTCTTGCCCTTCAAATATCTCAAAGGTTTACCATTTAAAATAAAGATTACTTCAAACTAAAGTAAAGTCAATAATAATGATAAATCAAATATATTTTTCTCAGAAACATGACAGAAACTTAAGACCATCGGTCTATGCAGATTTAATGACAGTATTTTTCACGCCTATGTATCTAGTGATTCAATGCGTCCATCACTTGATATCGTGCTTCCAAGGTAGGTGAATTCCGGGACAGAGTTCGGCTTGTTTCCATCAACCATGATATCCTCCTCTCAGGTTCTTATAGAGTTGAGTTGGTACAGCACTTCCGTCTTCTTGATGTTAATCTTCAGGCCGAACTTGTTTGACGCATCGGAAAAAGCATCCAGTGTTCTCTGGATCTCTTCAGCAGTGATTAAACAGGGAATTTAAATTGAACTAAGGACGGGATGGCCGAATGAGTTAGAGCATCCGTCTCCCGTGTTGGTCACGTGGGTTCGAATCCTGATCGAGTCAAACCAATGACTTAAAAATTGATACTTGTCGCTTCCTAGCCAGATGCTCAGCATTACTAGGATAGGGCAAAGAGCAGTGGAATGAGGAAGACCAGTCCTCTGCGACTGAAATTTCCCCTGCTTAAACAACTAATGTACCAACAAAAAAAAGAAAAAGGAAAAAAAGGCGGACAGAGGAAGGGGTCGAAAGACAACATCAGGGAATGGACAGACTTGGAGTTCGGCAAGTTCCGGAGGGCAGTGAAGAACAGGGACAACCGGAGAAAACTGGTTGAAAAGTCATATGTGGTTCCCCAACCACCCTCGTGGTTAAAGCTGCATGGTCCGATGACAACATCAAATTTTCAAAACCAAAACAATTATCTAAATTTGATTCTACATATCTAACTTAGATACAGGTGCACTTATTAAACATTTGTAGCTACATAGAAGGGAATACTGAGGCAATTGAATAGAACCTGTTACTGCAGTAGCCTATGGGGTTGGAGTTTTGACAAGCTTGCCAAAATTAATTTTGCATGGTTCCAATTCAAATATCTCAAAAGTTAGCCACTTAAAATAAAAGTTACTTCAAGCTAAAGTAAGGTACATAATAACGATCAACCTAATATATTTATCTCAGACAATTTCAGAAACTCAAAACCATTGGATTATGCAACTTTAAGGAATTGATGATGATGATCCATAAGGTGTTCATTTATGCCATCACAGTGCATTGATTATTGAACGTCCCCTTTGAGTGCAGATATTCCCGATGTTTGTGCGACTAGCCCGGAATCGTTTGTTTGTTGTTATTTACGCCCTAGCAACATCTAAGTTCATATCAGGACGGGTACCGACCTGTGACAGTGCGCACTTATGGTGGCTTTATAGTGCTACCTCATTGGGAGACCAGGCCACCAGCACCATGACCTGATATCCCACCCAGTCACATTATCCTGACAATGAGCCAACCAGTCCTTGCCCTATCCTAATAATGACGGGCGCATGGCTAGGAAATGGGAGGTATCAAATATTAAGTCATTTGTTTGACTTGACCAGGGTTTGAACCCATGGGTTCGAATCCCACAATCTATCGAAACGGCAGACAGACGCTCAACTGATTCAGCCATCATGTCTGCTCAAGTGTTCTAGACCCTGATATAGCACAGCAATACTACGGTCAAGGAGACATATTTGACTCCATCGGCCATGCCATCTTGTTGACCTTTAACAAATAATTTTTTTAAACACCAAGTGGACATTTAATGAGGTGATTAATAAGGTGATTCAACAGCATCACCATGTTTCGACGATGAAATATAACAAACAATTAAACAAATATATATATATATAGAAAAAGAATTCTTTTTAAAATAAAAAGAGCAAAGAATTGATTAACCAGACATGATGGCCGAATGAGCACAACTGATGAGTTGAGCGCCTGCCTCCCATTCTGGTAGGTCGTGGGATTCGAGCTCCAGGGTTTAAACTCTGGCCGAGTCAAACCAATGAACTTTAAAATGTATACTTGTCGCTACCTAGACTGGTGCTCGGCATTAATAGGATAGGGCAACGAGCAGTGGAATGAGGAAGACCAATTGTCCGTGATTGAAATTTCCCCTGTTTAAGCAATTAATGTGTGAAAGAAAAAAAAAATCAAGAACAAATACAAGCAAATTAAAAAAAGTTAAATCCGAAAAGAATTCAAGAGGAACAAAAATTAAATTATTGTAATCTAAATCCAGAAAAATGGCCCGAAACCTGTCACACACATGCGATTTTGAAGGCCCCCTTCCCCCGCCCTACACACACATACACACACTCCCCCCTCCCCCTCCCCCCTCCAGGTGTAGGCCTCAGGTGCAGATAGCCCAGTGGAAGTTTCTGGTGCCCGGGGCATCTGGCACACACCTGGTGGGTGGGCAGGGGACGCTGAGTGTGTTCAAACACAGGCGGGCACTATTTTAGGTGCAAGGCAATATCTGCCTTTACTCCCGGCCTTATTTAAACGCATGATAGTTCTGGACCACAGCAATCAAGCCACTCTTCAACACTGAACCAGAAAGAAAAATTAAACAACAAATCAAATTAAAATAAAAAAATTAAAAAGATTTTTTTTAGGTGGAAAGGGGACAAATGTGGGGGGGAGAGGGGAAAAAAAGAAAAGGAAAACCCCACAAAGTATGCTGTAATTTTTTTGGGTTTTACATCCTAGTGACATCTGAGGTCATATCAGGACGGGTACCTACTTGTGACAGTATGCACTCATGGCGACTTCATAGTCCTATGTTGCCCCATTGAGAGTCCTCACCGCCCCCCCCCCCCCTCCATACGATGATTCGATATCACACTCAGTCATAGTATCCTGATATTAAGCAAGCCAGCCATTGCCTAATCCTAGTAATGCCAAGGACAGGCTAGGTAGCAATAAGTATAAATTTGATATGTTATTGGTTTGACTCGACTAGGGTTCGAACATAGTGACCTTCTACATGGGAAGCCAGCCAACACTCTTACTAATTGGGCCATCCTGTGTTGTTAAGTTCTGTATAATTGTCGTCTGCTGTCACTAAATATAATCTATTGTCAATCAAATTCACACACAGGTTTGTGTTTCTCTCATTCATTCCATGTCTCATTCTCTGTCATAAATAATTATTTCTTCCCCCTTCTAACTATCCCTCTCCCTCCCTCTCCCTCCCTCTCCCTCTCCATCTCCCTCCCTCTCACTCTCCATCTCCCTCTGCCTCCCTCTCCCTCTGCCTCCCTCCCTCTCCCTCTCCATCTCCCTCCCTCTCCCTCTCCCTCTCCTTCTCGCTCTCCTTCTCCTTCCCTCTCTCCCTCTCTCTCCATCTCCCTCCCTCTCCCTCTCTCTCCATCTCCCTCCCTCTCTCTCCATCTCCCTCTCTCTCCATCTACCTCTCTCTCCATCTCCCTCTCTCTCCATCTGCCTCTCTCTCCATCTGCCTCTCTCTCCCTCTCTCTCCCCCTCTCTCCATCTCCCTCTCTCTCCATCTCTCTCCACCTCCCTCTCTCGCCATCTCTCTATCTCTCCATCTCCCTCCCCCTCCCTCTCTATCCCTCTCTATCCCTCTTCCGCTCCCCCTCCTCTCTCACTGTCACTCTCTCACTGTCACTTTCACTGTCACTTTCACTCTCACTCTCACTCTCACTCTCACTCTCACTCTCTCTCACTCTCGCTCTAAAAAAACAACAACAAAAACCTTACACCAGATGACATTTAGTTTTAGTGGTTTTGTACCACACACTTCATAATGCGAAGTCTTTAACAAAAGAAGAAGACAAAATAATATATATTTGAGATCGTGCCAATAATCCCCGCTGATCATCCTACACCTACATCACCATTATTACGGCAAGTCGCCTTATTTGAGGGTCACGTCTACAATATTTTATTACCCGTTCACTGTGCGTGAGTTATGACATTGGTCACTGACCCTCTCTCGTGCACTGCTCCGTGACCTCCTTTCTCCAGTGTCACGTGACCTGGTCCCCCTGCTCCGCCATGTTTGCTTTGATGTCGCTGCTATCGGATCTGTGTTTTATTTTTTTGCGAAATAATTATTTAATCTGAATAGTTATATTTGTTCTCAGTACTAAGGGCACTGATCCTCCAGCCATTTTACATTGCGTACCTAATCTGGCATAAAGTGTCAGCTTGGTTTGGTTTATTGGAGTTTTCCATCCTAGAAACTTCCGGAGCAGGACAAGATGGGATGGCCGAATGAGTTGAGTGTCCGTCTCCTGTTTTGGTAGATCGTAGGATTCGAACCATGGTCGAGTCAAACCAATGACATAAAAAATTGATACTTGTCGCTTCCTAATTAAAACAACTACTTACACTTGATCCTGTATATCCAACTTAGATACTGGTGTATTGGCTAATGATTTGGGACAGCATGTACAGCATAACCAGTGGATTTATAACCTTACCCCTTTGAACACTCAGTTTGAAACACCCATTATGCAGGGAGGCCATTAACCAATTAGGCCAATCTCGTGACCTCATTAGCCTCCCCAACCAAGTAGGCCTACTGTGCAGGGTCATAGAGGGAAGGGGAAATGAGGTGGATGTTGCCCCTCCCCTCCATGTTGGATGTTCAATGCTGTTGTGGTCAATTCTATGAATATAATTAATCAATTTGGGTAATTTAAATTTAGAAATTTATATATATATATATCAGTATTGGCCGATCAATATATATATATATTTGTTGGTCCATGGCCCTTCCCCTTCTCCCTGGGGGTTCCCAGAATGTTCAAACCCCAAACAGAAATACCTACCTACACACCTGTCAGGTTCCAGGATTAGTAGGTCATCTCACATCACTTGGTGACCGCGAGATGACCATCTAGGTCATAGCCACAGGAGTTTTGGCAAGCTTGTTGAAATTATTTTGGGTTCCTTCAGCTCAAATTGCTTCAAAACTAGTAATTTTTCATCAAAATGACTCCAGACTAATGATTAGTAGCTCATAACGATCACTTTGATATATTTATCTAAAAAATAAGACAAAAATTCAAAGGCCATCGGACCATGCAACTTGGATAATGTGACAGGGGGAAATCGGTTCATGGAGCTGATGGCCAGATCTCCCAGTGGGGCAGCACTATGAAGTCACCATGAGTGTGCACTGTCACAAGTCGGTGCCCGCCCTAATATGACCTTAGATGTCGCCAGGACGTAAAACTATCAACAAACAAACAAAGCAAACATTTTGCCGAAGCAGACGATAATGTGACATTGGTGGTGAATCTTCTGTAACCAATGAGCTCATTGGTGCGTGACGCACACATATATATACACTCACACCTCAGTAACTGCGTAGGTGGACTCTTGTTTTCTTTGACTACATTACTGGTCAGCATGCAAATATCCGTCCTGCAAGTGTGTACAACAAACAACAGAATTGCGTGGGATCAAAAAATGAAAAACGAAAAATAGGTCAAGCGAGAATTACACTTAATTCAAAAAAATCTGTGATGAAGTTATTTACCATGCCCATAACAGATAAGTGTGTTAACGTTTGTTTTCACCGTTGGGCAGCACTAGTCCAATTTGATTGAAATCCTTAAAATGTTGTTTTAGTAATAATTTAGGTGTTCTTGTTCATGGCTTGTAACTGTTTGTAGATTGCAAACAGTCCAAAACCCAGCTTTTACTATACTTTGTGTTAGTCCATTTAACTTTCATTTTAACTTTTAAAATATTTTGTGTGTGCATTTCTATTGAAATTTGTTAATTTCATTAGTTGCTACTACAGCCATAAGGTCTAATGATGCTGTTAAGTGTATTGATTTAAATAGGTTTATGTAGTTACTTGTTTGTGTTCTACTAGAGACATATACATTGTGAGCCAGCTATTTACCTACGAACTCCTATAGGATCACGTTGGTCATGATTTTTTGGTTAACCTGTCATATTCGTGAGTTGTTTTGAGCTAGGAAGCGACAAGTATCAATTTTCAGGTCATTGGTTTGACCCGACCGGGAACTGAAATCGTGACCTTCCGGACGCGAGGCTCACGCTCTATCGATTAGGCCACAACGCCCGGTCACCTTACAGGGAAAAGTGCTCAAAGCGCCTGTCACACCTTACCGGACTGAGTACCGGAGACCACCGGACAAAGAATTTTCTAGTCCGGTGCTCTCCGGTACACAAAATGTATCGAAATGTATCGAAATGGGTCAATTGCCGCCGGGCGACCGGACAAGTGACGTACATGTACTGTACATGTACAGGATGAGAACTGGACGAGAACCGGACACGTAATGGATGGGTACTGGACATGTACCGGACATGTACCAGACAAAACGAACAAACCGGACACCAACGGATGGGTACCGGACATGTTCGGATGGGTACCGGACATGTACTGGACAAACCGGACACCAACCGGACATGTCAGTCTGGCAGTGTCCAGTAGAAGTTTTGTGCATGTTCAAAACCTGTACCGGACACTGCCAGACACCACCGGACACCGCCGGATGGGTAACGGACATGTACCGGACATCGCCATACAGTACTAGACAGTGTCCAGTTCTCGTCCGGTTCCCCAGTCGGGTAAGGTGTGACTGGGCCTTAAAGAATTTTCATTTTCGTAAAGGCTATAAATCAGCTAAGTGCAAAGTACCTGGTCTAGAAGCAGGCTATACACACAACATCCATTTGGAGGTAATTTAATAATTGTTGTTGGTTGCTGGAGTTTTACGTCCTGGCAATATCTAAGGTCATATCAGGACGGGAATTTAATAATATGGATCTAAGTAAGTGCAATGCGGTATTGCATAAATACACAATAAAATGCCCCTACTGATATGACCTTAGAAGTTGCCAGGCCACAAAACTCTGACAACCAACAACAATATAATGTATTCTACAAATACCAAGCACTGCATCTAGAATGGGACTCGAACCCACACTTATTCCATTCCACAACTGGCGTCCGAATCAGTAGAGACTGCAACTTTAACTCGGCCAGGGATTGATCCCGCGGCCATGGGAAGCGAGTGCTCTACCCAGTCGGCCATCCACTTCCGGTTCCGGTCGGCTGGTTGCTTTCAGTCGCGCGTCGTGAGTCGGGGTGACTAATACTTGGCCTCTTGGCGTTTTATACGAGGTATAAAAGTGGCAGTTTATGGACTGCTAATGCACCCCAGTGTGTCCCAATGGAGACTTGATATCTTTTCAGGAGCCTGTTACAGGCTGGGTGGGTGGGCTGGCTTAAAGTTGCATAGTCCGATGGTTTTGAATTACTGTATTTTTTCTGAGATAAATATATTAGATCAATCACTAGTATATACTTTACATTAGTTCAAAGCTATTTTAATTTTAAATGGTAAACATTTGAGATATTTTGAGTGCAAACATGGAAAATTAGTTTTGGCAAGCTTGCCAAAGCTCTGACACCATAGACTTCAGCAGTAACAGGTTCTGTTACATTGACTCAGTATTGCCTTCTACGCAGAAACAAATGCTTAATAAGTGCATCAGTATCTAAGTTAGATATGTAAAATCAAATCTAGATAATTGGTTTGGTTTTGAAAATTTGATATTTCATCGGACTATGCAGCTTTAAAGTTGCATAGTCCGATGGTTTTCAGTTTTGGTCATCTTCTGAGATAAATACATAAGGTTGACTTGCTATCCAGACTCCACTTCGTCCATACCTCTTCTATCTCCCTACACCTGCCGGTCTCTTCTCCTGGATATCCCGTCCTGATATGACCTTAGATGTTGCTAGGACGTAAAACAACAACAAACAAACAAACAATCTCCTGGATATGCTTCAAAGAACTACTGCAAGGGGTGGCCGGCCTGCTTTTCACTTCCTACCACGTTACTCTGTTTGTGTCTCCGGCTCACCAACTGGTCACCACAGAGCAAGGAGGCACGGCTCTTTGAGTCAACTCTCTTCACTTCTCTTTCCTCATTCCTACCCATTCTCTTTTTTTTCCTCCCAGGCTTACTTCTCTTGATCAAAGGAGTTGTTGGCTTGGGTAGGGCCCTTTTCCTTTTCACTGCTGCTCTGTGCTCTTTTGCTGGGGACCTCCTCTTCTCCCTTCCTGCCTCTCCAACCTTTTAGCGCCTAGACTCAAGTGTTCTGACTGTGTTACACTGAAGTTTATCAATCAATCAATAGTTCCGTCCTCTAGTCGAGGGTTGGATGCAATGGTTCTCCACTTGTCCCGATTGTGTGCTGTTCTGATAGACTGTGAATAATTCAAGCCTGTCCACTGTGAAATATTTGTAGACCATGATGTTCTTGGTCTCCCTCTCCCTCTGCTGCCATTCACCTTCCCTTCCAACAATGTACGGCATATTGAACTCTGATGAATGATGTGGCCAAAATAAATAAGTTTCTTTGTTTGTATAGTGGCAAACAAGCTTTTCTTATTTTAAATTTTTCTGAGAACTTCTTTGTTGGTGATCTTCTTTGTCCATGATATTTTCATCATCCTTCGATAAGTCCACATCTCAAATGCTGCTAAACGTTTGTACATTTTCTTAGAGATTGTCCATGTCTCAGCCCCATACATTAGTTTATACTTCATCCAAAATTGGACCGAGTTATCGGTGCCGATTCAATGCTGTAGTTTTGCAGCCTGTAACCGAACAGGTTACAAGCAACCCAAATCACTCATCAAATTAGGTTGATCATTATAATCTATCATACTTTAGTTTAAGGTAACCTTTATTTTAAATGGCTAACTATTGAGATATTTGAAGTGCAAACATGCCAAATTAATTTTGGCAAGCATGCCAAAACTCTGGAACCATCGGTTTCTGCAGTAGTAGGTTCTATTAGATTGCCCCAGTGTCCCCTTCTATATGGCAATACATGTTGAATAAGTGCACCAGTATCTAAGTTAGATATGTCAAATAAAATTTAGATAAATGTTTTGTTTTAAAAATTTGATGTTTTCATCGGACTATGCAGCTTTAAGCCTGTCCAGTGTGACGTGCTGGTTTTTTTTTTCTTGAAGATTTATACTGCCTATCATGGATAAGTCTGAATAGACTTGTTTTCACCATTAGACAGTTTGTCGTTAGAAGGCCTGAGCCTACACTTTTACCAACCCAAGGGATTTTTAACCTCCCACACCACATAGACATGGAATGAGAGCAACTGGCCTTTGATGACACCGTAAGTTATACACAGCAGTGGAAATCCAAATTGACAGAGGTGGGGCAGAGGGAATCGAACCACTGACCTTCAGATTTAGGAGTCTGACCTAGAAATAAAGTCAGACACTCTAACCACTCCACCACAGAGAACAAACACCAGCTTGAATATTTCCCAAGGGACACGCGGAACTCAGAATACCTGTACTGAAAAGGTTAGTTAGATGGTTGCTTGGGGTTTTACATCCTAGCAACATTTAAGGTCATATCAACACGGGTACCAACTTGTGACAGTACACACCCATGGTAACTTTATAGTGCTTCCCTGCTGAAAGACCCTGCCACAGACACCGTGACCTGATATCTCACTCAGTTGATATGATATATATTGATATGTATATTTGTCAAACAAATTATTGAACTATTTTGAGTCACTATTTGATTTACATTCTATGTTGTTATATTGTTCCTTTCATACCATGTGACGGGTCGACAGAGTAAAACTAAAAGCATTGTCAAATCATTGTCATTGTCAGTCACATTATCCTGGTGCTGAGAAAACCAGTTGATACCCTGTCCTAGTAATGCCGAATGCCAGACTAGGTAGCGATAAGCTTAAATTTGATAAGTCATTAGTTTGATTCGATTGCGATTCAAACACCTGACGGTCAGCATGGGAAGCCAACGCTCTTCCAGATTATCTCACTGTGTCCGGTATATTGAAAAGGCTAATATATATACACTAAAGCTTAGATTCCTTGTCCGCGATATGCGGTATGCGGTATGCGAATGCGAATGCGAATGAGGCAAAAAATCGAAATGCCTTGAAGTCAATGGGCTACATCCCTTACACGCGGTATGCGAATGCGAATGCGAATGCGAATGCGGCAACTCGATCGGTCCCCGTAGTGATCGGTGCGGCATGCGGCATGCGATATGCGAATAGATACCTCAGTCGCACTTGTCCATTAGTTTTAGACTAGGAGAGGCGACTGATCTTTACGGAACAGTCACACACAGGGGTGCGGAGGGGAAACATATGGTAGTGGTGGTGGTGGGGGTTCGGGTTGGTAAAAATGCTATCATAGCCACAAAAATATGAATACTTATCTATAATTTGGTAATTATAAAGGTAGGAACCCACATGTGACGCACCAAGAGGTACATAGATATAAATGCCATATTATTAAGTCATATACAGTGCAGTATGGAGTATACTTGTATATTTTATTCATAGCCAGTCGTGTGCTGCATGCCGCATACTGCGTAGAAGGAATCCTCTCATTCGCATACCGCATGCCGCATGCCGCATGCCGCATGCCGCATGCCGCATACCGCATACCGCGTAGAAGGAATCTAATGCCTGGTACACACCTACCATATACAATTCGCGCACTAAAACTCGCGACTCGACCCTACCCGCTTAAAACTGAAAATGGGCCGATTCATTTTTCGAATCGCGAATCGCAATCGTAATCGGCCCGTTTTAGCCCTAAAACTGAGTTTTTAGTCACGAATCGCAATCGCTAGGTGTGCGTGGGGAGCGCACACGTAGTGATTTTTGTGCATGAAATGGGCAGTTTTAGATCGTATACGGTAGATGGGTGCGCACAAACGGTAGGTGTGTACTAGGCATTAGCTTCATGCATACATTCAGAAGGGATAGTTGAATGGGTAGAGCAATCGGTTCCAGTATCACTTGGATTCCTCGGCCGAATTAAACCAAAGACAGAGAGAACAAAATTGTAATCAGAAAGTGGTAGGTTCTTGTTTGTTTTTGTTGGTGTTTTACATCCTGGCAACATCTAAGGTCATATCAGGATGGGTACTGACTTGTGACAGTGTGCACTCATGGTGACTTTATAGTGCTGACACAGTCAGAGATCATGCCGCCAGCACCATAACCTGATATCCCACTCAGTCACACTATCCTGACATTGAGCCAACCAGTGCTTGCCCTAATAATGCCGAGCGCCTAGCTAGAGAGTGACAAGTATCAATTTTTAAATCATCGGTTTGACTCGGCTATGGTTCAAACCCGTGTGTTAGAATCCCATGTTCTCCCAAAACAGGAGATGGACGCTCAACTCATGCAGCCATCTCATCTGGTCAAAGTGATAGGTCCATACCATAATAATCAAATAGAAAACTGAAGGTTGACAAGTATGCCCCTACCGGCCATTTCACGGGGCCAGCGACAGATATCACTTACTCACCCAGGCGGAAGGATGTGTGACGTCACCACTATTGATTGATACTTCAGATCGGCAGTGACTTCCGCTCATCTCCACCTGCTCACAATAATGGATGTTAACGGACATTTCAGGAAGTCCTAGTCACACATAAACCTATTCACTTCTAATCCTGATATGACCTTAGATGTTGCTAGGACGTAAAACAACAACAAACAAACAAAACAATTTAATTGTGTCATATATTCAGTCGCGTGGGGTGGTCGCCCTCCCTCCTACTACGCACAGGATCGGTGTGGAGCATGCGCAGTAAAGCCCCGTTTACACGGGCGATTTAAAACGTTTCATATGAACCCACTTGCCTAGATCGACTCACATTTGCCGTGTAGACGCGGTTCTGTGGTGTTTTAGGGCTGAATCGCTTCTTATGAAACGCCTCATCTATACCACCTCGGGAGGTGGTTTATTTGAAGCGATTCAGCTGGTTCCCGGGCGGCGATAGTATAAAATAGTAGGGCTTGCCGGCAACAGGCAGAGCAGTAACTAGTCGCTTGTGCCCGGCAGTGTTATGGCCCGATTAGGCTGAAATCTATTAAATGCGATCATATTTAACAGAATTACATCCTCAAATAATGAAATTTAATTAAATTAACCTTAAATTCCAAGCGATATTAACGTAGCAGCTACATCTGAGTCGAATCAATGAGTGTAAACTAAACACATAGCAGTGCTCGCCGGCTACATGCGCACCACAGGCTGCTTGTTCCCGGCGCCAAAACACTTTTTAAACTCTGTCCGTGTAAACGCGCCTCAAAAACGCCTCAGATAAATCGCTTTGTCTAGAACGTTTCACAATTTCCCGTGTAAACACGGCTTATGACACATACGTAAAGGTGCAGTAACACGACTGAAGCAATGCTATATGCCTACAACTTACAAGTATCTCTTTCCAAAATAAATATTGAATGTTTTGTGTATTTTTAAACTAATCTTGATCCCCCCTGGGTGTTATGTATTACATAATCTAAGCTGGGGAAGGCCTAACGATCTCCAAATTCAAAGTTAATTAGGCTTCTCAGTTAAAAAAATATTTAGTAGATTTAGGTAAACCAGGGGGGATTAAATTGCTCCAAAGTATGCTCAGAGTGATAGGTCATTAACAAGATATTTTCCCTCAGAGCATGCGTATACATCTGAAACTTAGGATGCCGGTACCGGGCGCGGTGGCCGAATCGGTAGAGCACAAGCCTCGCGTGCGGAAGATCAGGAGTTCGCGAGTTCGGTTCTCGGTCGAGTCAAACTAATGACTTAAAAATTGATACCTGTCGCTTCCTAGCCTGGTATGCGGCATTATTAGGATAGGGCAAGGGCTGGTTAGATCAGTGTCAGGATAATGTGACTGAGTGGGATATTGGGTCATGGTGCCGGTGGCCTAATTTCCCAGTGGGGCAGCACTATAAAATCGCCATGAGTGCGTACTGTCATAAGTCGGTACACGTCCTGATATGACCTTAGATGTTGCTAGGACGTAAAACAACAACAAACAAAGAATGGGATGCCAGTCAACTTTGGAAGGGGGTACTAATTAAAGCTGCATAGTCCGATGAATTATCAAATTTTCAAAACCAAACCAAGTATCTAGATTTGATTTTATATATCTAACTTAGATACTGATCCACTTATTAAGCATTTGTTTCTGCATAGAAGACAATACTGAGTCAATGTAACAGAACCTGTTACTGCAGAAGTCTATGGTGTCAGAGTTTTGGCAAGCTTGCCAAAACTAATTTTCTATGTTTGCACTCAAAATATCTCAAAAGTTTACCATTTAAAATAAAAGTAACTTTGAACTAATGTAAAGTAGATACTAGTGATCGATCTAATATATTTATCTCGGAGAAAATACAGAAATTCAAAACCATCGGACTATGCAACTTTAAGGTTGTGTAGTGTTACCATTTGACGTATTGGTCAGTGCACACTGTCATGCATTTAAAACCAATAAAATCTAATAAGAAAACATCCATCAAGATGTGATGTCCTAGCTTTTTCATCACACACATTTACGCAGGTAGCAACTAATCTAGATTGAGCTAGCTTCGAACTATCTCGAGACCACACGCAGTAACCGAATCAGTAGAGCGCAGGCTTCGCTTGCGGAAGGTCCGGAGTTCGAATCCTGGCCAAGTCAAACCAATGACTGAGAACATTCCTACTTGTCGCAACCTGGCCTGGCGTCCGGCATTTCTAGAATAGGACATGGACTGGTTGACTCGGTATCAGGATAATGTGCCATATTTATCTTTATAATATTCAACCTGATGTATTTATATGATCTACCGAACTTTGTTCTTTTTTTTTTTTAGCTTGATGTAACTTTTATTTGTAAGTGGTTAAAGCTGCATAGTCCGAGGTAATTATACAATTTTCAAAACCAAAACACTTACCTAGATTTGATCTTGCAATATCGACCTAAATACTGGTGCATTTGTTAAGCATCTGTTGTTGCATAGAAGGGAATACTAAGCCAATTTAATAGAACCTGTTACTGCTGAAACATATGCTATCAGAATTTTGACGTGCTTGCCAAAATTAATTTTCACATCAAATATTTCCAAAGTTAGCAATGTAAAATAATAGTTACTTCAAACTAAATAAAATAGATTATAATTTTGTGTTGTTGTTGTTTTACATCCTAGCAACATCTAAGGACATATCAGGATGGGTACCGACTTGTGACAGTGTACACTCATGTCGACTTTATAGTGCTGCCCCACTGGGAGATCAGGCCACCAGCACCATGACCTGATATCCCACTCAGTCACATTATCCTGACACTGAGCCAACCAGTCCTTGCCCTATCCTAATAATGCTGAGCGCCAAGCTAGGAAGCGACAAGTATAAATTTGTAAGTCAATGGTTTGACTCGACTAGGGTTCGAAGCCACGACCCCATGGTCTACCAACACTGGAGATGGACGCTCTAACTCATTCGGCCATCCCGTCTGGTAGATATATTATAATGATTAACCTAATCTATATAATTAAGAAAATACTAGAAACTCAAAACTATCGGACTATTTTTTTTTTACTAAATGTATTTTATTCAGCGAATAATGTCTTTTGTCAGCGCCAGAGCACTGGTCTTCCGGCCGTTAATTACAATTTGTTGGTACATAAATGACAATATTAGTTGCAATAATAACCACATGAAAAACCTGTTCGATAATAGAAGCATAATATAAATTGACTATTTGTCGTAATAGTAACTGCATGCAATTCCAGTTCAACATATGTATTATGCACTTGGTGAGCATGCATCAATAAATGTACAAGATGACTCTAGAATTGTCTTTAAACACTTCTTTCTTCCTTTGTTTTCTCTCTTCTCTTTTCAAAAAGATATAACATATCTACAATACACATATATATATACTATATTGCAAATATGCAAATCAGTGGATCCAATCACCAATACCAAATGCGGAAACCTGGCCATTTAAATTTTTTTTTTTTTTTATCCCATCACGAGTGTTCCGTTCTGTGTGGCCTAATGATGGGATCGTGGTCTGAGATTGCAGTGGGGACTTACATCAGACAGGTTTTATGTCAATTTAAAGGAAAATTTTAGGTAATAGGATTTGAAAGAAGGTGTAGTAGGGGTGGGGTAAGGGCGGGAAGGGGATCAGCGTGCAGGGCTGTGTAGTGCATTTGAGAACATTTATATATATATGTATGTACAAGGGTCAGGGCAAGGAAGGCCTTTAGAATACCTATGCAGGTTTAATTTAGGAGATATTTGAGGTGAAAACATATGAAATTAATGTTGGTGTGCTGAACTTCAGCAGTGACTGGTTCTATTAAGTTGACTTAGTGTTTCCCACCTATGCAGCAATACATGCTTAATGAGTGCAACCGTATCCCAGTCCGATATCGACGATTAAATTCAGGTTTAGAAAAATTGATGCCTTCCCCAGACTTACGACCAGACAGGATGGCCGAATGAGTTGCGCGTCCGTCCCCTATTCTCTTAGATCGTGGAATTTGAACGCTGGTCGAGTGAAATCAATGCCAGCCGCTTGACATTATTAGAATAGGGCAAGGACTGATTAGCTCATTGTCAGGATAATGTAACTGAGTGGGATATCAGGTCATGGTGCTGGCAACCTGGTATCCCAGTGGGGAAGCACTATAAAGTCGCCATGAGTGCACACTGTCACAAGTCGGTACCCGTCCTGATGTAACCTTAGATGTTGCCAGGATGTAAAGCTCCAACAACCAACCAACATGACGATGCTGCTTTACTGAGGATGTGGAGCTACAGGACACACTGGAGTTATTAATAACTCAGTCCTTCCGGTCTGCTTCCTGGAAAAGTGCACTATAATTAGTTCCCAATCACGTCACCAGGGTGTGTGTGTGGGGGGGGGGGGGGGGATATGAGGGAGAGGGGAAGGGGCGGGGGGGGGGGGGTCACGTCTTATAGAGTCAGTTCAGGCGGTTTGTCAATCCAGTGTCACGATGCACTTGTATCATCCGGCACTGTGTCACTGTGTCACTATGGCAACCAGGAGATGGCCAACCGGAAGTGACATATTGGCGTGATTCCACGAAGCGTCGGTGTTGCTGATGTGCATTCATATTTCTGACACTTCCGGCCATTGTCCAGGACTGACTCCTCTCTGCTGCTATTTACAGCAGTTCTGACCAATGAGACGCTGCCGCAAGGTGGCGCTACGCGAAGGTTGGTGACCAACCAGTCAGATTGATGGGATTTGTTGTTGTTGCTGTTGTAATGTATGCAACGTCATGTTCCTTTATGACTTTGCGCTTATCGGAAAGAGTAGTCTATGTGGCGGCAATAGGTTTCCTCCAAAGAAATATGTCAGAATGACTATACGTTTGGCGTCCAATAGCCGATGATATGAAAATATATGTGCTCAAGAGGCATCGTTAAGTAAAACAAGCTTTTTTACTTTCTAACTTGCGCTTGCCCTTACCCACTGCCAACCAATCAAGTTATCAACCTTCACAAATTGTTTGTCAAACAACATGAGAAAATGCCCTTACTTGCCTACATATCAGACTGGTTTGCTCAGTGTCAGGATAATATGACTGGGTGGGATATCGGGTCATGATGCTGGTGGCCTGAATTCCCACTGGGGCAGCACTATAAAGTCACCATGAGTGCGCACTGTCACAAGTCGGTACCCCTCCTGATATGACCGTAGATGTTGCTATGACGTAAAACAACAAATAACTGGAGGTATTGCTATAAGCATAGATACTGAACATGTTTGTTATTCGGTCTAACATCCTAGCAACTTCCCAGGTCATCCGGATGGCACCGAACACTGTACTAGACTACGACTAGACATAGGTTATCCCATCATTACTAACAACATACTTACCCAAAACTAATTCATGTAGTCGACCCCCCCTTCCAGGTATTAATATTGTAAACATACCGATGCACATAACTGCACTCCATCTAACAGAATAAACAGACTATCCTACTAACACTGCATCTCAAACTGCTATCCTAAGCAACAGGACAGTTAGGTAATTTGCACTATAGGTATCCAAATCTTAGAAGGGAAACCACACGCCTGAACACCCCATAACTTAGTGATCTAATCAATACATATATGTATGTGTATTGCAACATATAATTACTATCTCATATGTGAATTGTCAAACTGTACCATACGTAACTTTTGAAATAATTAATATTGTTATTTCGGCTGATTTAAACTAGCTGCTGATGACAATATCAATATTGTCAACAAGTTAGGTTGGTTGGCGGTTAGAGTTTTACGTCCTGGCACATCTAAGGTCATATCAGGATGGGTACCGACTTGTGACAGTGTTGCCAGGACGTAAAGCTCCAACTCATGGCGACTTTTATAGTGCGGCCCCACTGGGACACCAGGCCATTACCTGATATCCCACTCAGTAACATTATCATAGCACTGAGCCAATCAGTCCTCGCATTATCCTAATAGTGCCGAGTGCCTGGCTAGGAGGCGAGAAGTATCAGTTTTTAAGTCATTCGTTTGACTCGACTAGGGTTTGATTACACAATTTACCAAAACAGGAGAAGAACGCTCAACTCATTTGACAATCCCGTCTGGTCTCTAAGGTCTATAGTATATACATGTATATATGCACATAAATGTAAATATGAACTGATCCAAAGAAAATGTGAGGTATATAACATAGTGTTTTACACATGTCGTCTGCTGCGGTCACATTATTTAAAGACCCTCCCCCCCAAACACAACCCCCCTCCCCCCCTCCCCCCACACAAAAAAAAACAACACCAACCAGACCATTTCCATTGAACAACATGTGGCAGTGAGAAGGTTCTAATGCACGTCACCAACAGCAGACGACATTTAAGTCGGCCGCGTCGCACTCACACAACACCGGACGCTTCGAACACTTCTTCCGCCGCACACTGCGCCAAACAGGCTTAACGCTTTGCACAGTGACCGCCGCCACTCCAGCGCCCCCACCCGGGTCATGCCGGAACCTTTACAGTCAGATTGTAAGCCACTCTCCAAACACAGGCACACTCCAAGTCTACGTCGTGTCCAGGCCCAAATATGTCCACACATAGACACACATACACACACACGCGCGCACACACACGCACATACACCCGCACGCACACGCACACACATGCACATATGCACACACATGCACACACATGCACACACATGCACACACATGCACACACATGCACACCCATGCACACGCATGCACACACATGCACACAGATGCACATGTACACACATGCACACACATGCACACACATGCACACACATGCACACACATGCACACACATGCACACACATGCACATAAGTGCCCACACATGTGCACACACATGCACACACATGCACACACATGCACACATGTGCACATACATGCACCCATGCACCTAAATGCACCTACACGCACACACATGCACACATGCACACACATGCACATGCACACACATGCACACATGCACGCATGCTCACATATGCATACACATACACAAGCATGCGCACACACGCACACACATGCACACATACATACACACATGCACACATGCACATACATACACCTTCCTACGCAGTGCCGACAAAATCCAACACTGTGAGAGCGATGAAATGAACACAAAAGTTGGGTGTGGGTGTGGGTGTAAGGGGCTGGGGGAGTCCCCCCCCCACCCCACCCCCACCCACACACGTTCCTTCCCTTGTTGGTCCCGCCTCGCTTTCATCTCTCGAGTACCCGGATGGAACGCTGGCGCCAGCGGTGATGAGGTGCGGCGGATTTCGTGTTGTGAGACCTGAAACCCAACATGGCAACCACGGTGCGGTCCGGGCATGCGCGCTGCGGTCCGACACATCACTTCCGGCCCCGTCCTTTAACTGTTTAACCCTGTGCCTGCCGATTCACCAACAATTCGTCGATGGGTAGATTTTCGTCGTCAATTGAAGCAATGCCTTTCTTCCCAGCATAGTCTCTCTTTTTTGGGGGGGGGGGGGGGTACATTAGTTGATTAAGCAGGGAGAATTTCAATCACAGTCATTTGGTCTTCATCCTTCCACTGCTATTACCATATCCTAGTAATGTCAAACACCAGGCTAGGTAGTGACAGGTATGCATTTTTAAGTCATTGCATTGACTCCACCATGATTCGAACCCACGGGCTCGAATCCCATGACCTACCAAAACGGGAGACGGACGCTTAACTCATTCAATCACACCAGGGTAAGATACTAACAACTGTGGCCCCCCCCCCCCATTTTTAAATATTCTTTCGTCCATTTTTAAATCCTATGTTTTTATTAAAGCTACATAAGTCAAATTAAAACATTTTCAAAGCCTAAACACTAACCCTAGTACACACCTACCGTTTGTGCGCACCCACCTACCGTATACGATCTAAAACTGCCCGTTCCACGCACAAAAATCGCTAGGTGTGCGCTCCCCGCGCACACCTAGCGATTGCGATTCGTGACTAAAAACTCAGTTTTAGGGCTAAAACGGGCTGATTACGATTGCGATTCGAAAAATGAATCGGCCCGTTTTCAGTTTTAAGCGGGTCGGGTCGAGTCGCGAGTTTTAGTGCGCGAATCGTATACGGTAGGTGTGTACCAGGCATAATTTGATCGTAGATATCCAATTTAGATATTGGTGCATCTATTCAAGTTGCATCGTCCCATGGTTTTCAGCTTCTGACATTTGTTAAGATAAATATATTAATTTGATCGTTAAATTCGACTTTACTTTAGTTTTGAGTCTTTTTATTAAAAATAGTTACACAATCTTTTAAATATTTGAAGTGAAAATATGAGCATTACGTTTTTGACAAGTTCTGACACCGGAAGAAAATTCTGACACCGTAAGCTTCAGCACAAACAGGTTCTATTAAATAATGCCGGACGACATATCTAATAAGTGCACCAATATCTAAGTTCGATATGTAGGAACAAGTATGCGTGACCTTTCTACTAAGGTAAAACAGGAAAACATTTTTGCCTTTTTGAGGGCAGCTGGACTGTACCACCTCATATAGTTTACTAATTAGATTCTATCAATTATTAATAAAACTTTTCTTTTTCTATGGGAATTTATTTCCCTTGACCACAAATATATGATTGTGAGCTTTCTAATTTAATGAGTGTCTATTGGCACATAATCGATTGTCTGCTTTTACATGTAAAAGCGATGGTTTGAACAAAAAACAAACATTTCTCGCTGTGAATATGGCCTATGCTGCCGACACGGCGTAAAGTAACCACCAATCAATCAATGTAGGATCAAATCTAGGTACTTTTTTTGGCTTTCGAAAATTTGAAGGTTTCATCGGACTATGCAGCTTTAAGGATTTGTTTCTGTACAGAAGGGAAGCTAAGTCACTTTAATAGACCCGTTACTACTAGTACTAGAGTGTATGGTGTTAGAATGTTGACTTGCTCGCCAAAATTAAGTTGGCCTAGTTTCGCTTTAAATATCTCCAATTTCAAAGTTAACCATTTATAATTAAGTTACTTCAAACTGAAATAAATTAGATTATAATAATTAATCAAAAGTTTGTCATTTACGCTAAAAGTTGTGTCAAACTGAAATAAATTAGATTATGATAATAAATCCAAAGTTATCCATTTATACTAAAAGTAAAAGTTACGTCAAACTGAAATAAATTAGATTATAATAATTGATCAAAAGTTTGTCATTTATACTAAAAGTTGCGTCAAACTGAAATAAATTAGATTATGATAATAAATCCAAAGTTATCCATTTATACTAAAAGTAAAAGTTACGTCAAACTGAAATAAATTAGATTATAATAATTAATCAAAAGTTATCTATTTATACTAAAAGTAAAAGTTACTTCAAACTGAAATAAATGAGATTATATTAACCAATTAAAAGTTTGTCATTTATTCTTAGAGTTACTTCAAATTGAAATAAAGTAGATTATTATAACCAATCCAAAGTTATCCATTTATACTAAAAGTAAAAGTTACTTCGAACTGAAATAAATTGGATTATAATGATACATCCAAAGTTATCATTTTATACAAAAAGAAAATGCTACTTCAAACTGAAATAAATTAGATTGTATTAATCAATCCAAAGTTGGCCATTTAATGATTTATACTAAAAGTTCCTGAAATAGATTCGATTATAGTAATCAATCTCATGTGTGTATGTATATATATACATATATCAATATAAACACATATATATATATATATATATATATATATATATATATATCCGAAAATGAAAACCATCGGACTATGCAACTTTAATCTCACAATAAAAGGCAACGCTATTTACATAAAACAAATAAAAATAAAATAAAGTTTTTGTTTTACAATGAAAGGCATCCGGCTTCCAGAGGTAAATGCTGCCCAATGTTCCGTTGGTAAACGGCAGTGTTTGCTGTGTGTGAGAGGGGTGGGGTGGTGGTGGTGGTGGGGGTTGGGTGGTAGGGGTGGGGTTGGGGGTGGTGGAGGCTGATAGTGGCGACGGTGGCTGTTAAGGCTTGTTTGAGTTGTCGGGCGGCCATTGTTTGGTGAAACCACTAAACCCCAGCCTGACATAAAAGAAGCTCCCCACGAAACGTCATACTAACAAACCGCCGATACAAAGCCTCCCCCTCCCCCTCTATCAATGAGCCATCGTCAAATACAGGCACACAGCCGCACAGCCGCACAGCCGCACAGCCGCACAGCCGCACAGCCGCACAGCCGCACAGCCGCACAGCCGCACAGCCGCACAGCCGCACAGCTGCACAGCCGCACAACCGCTCAGCCGCACAGCCGCACAGCTGCACAGCCGCACAGCCGCACAGCCGCACAGCCGCACAGCTGCACAGACACACATACCCACATATACACAGACACACAGACACACAGACACACATACACACATACACACATACACATAGATGCACAGACACACAGGCGCACAGACACACAGACACACAACACACAGACACACAGACACACAGACACACAGACACACATACACACATACAAACATATACACAGATGCACAGACACACATACACACATACACACAGATGTACAGACCCACAGACACACATACACACATATGCCGAGATGCATAGATGCACAGACACACATATGCACAGACACACATATGCACAGATGTACAGACACATCGACGTACAGATGCACATATGCACATACACATACACAGACACAGATGCACATACGCACAACCACACAGCCACATAGACACACAGACACACACACAGACAAAAAATCAGACACACGACGACATAATCGCGTAGAGCAAGTTCTCATAATCACAAACACTCCGCATTTAAAACAAAAATTATATATAAACAAACTGAGGTGTTGGTAAACCGGGACCCAGCGGGGGCAGAGAAGCACTTCCTACAGGCGCCACACGAGGGCGCCACTGGGTGATGTCCCGGCGTCCTTTGCGGCTACCGGACGGTCGTAATGGCGGCCACTTTGTGGAGGAGGGCAGTCGGTTTGGCGGGAAAAATAGGGTCAAATTGTCGTCTGCTGTTTGTTCCTGTCTGTTTTATTAGAACGGAAAGCTTCGATTGCCAATGTCCACCACTCAGCACTGCCTTAAGACGGGCGTTGTAATTAAAGCAACCTTTTAACGCGGTTCTGAGATACTCAAGATGGGGGAGCCTGGTCTCGGACAAAGGCCGGGATATATGGCTGATAGAGTTGAGCGCCCACTTCCCGTGTGGCAGGTCATGGGGTTCAAACGCGGCTGAGTAAAACCAATGACTTAAACAATATTTATACTTGTCGCTACCTAGCCTGGCGCTCCGCTTTAGTAGGATAGGGCGAGGGGGTGGCAAGAACTTTTGAAGAAGCTGTCCGCAGTTGAAATTTCTCCAGCTTAATTAGTGATTGCAACAACAAACCAAAATGATTATTAAATGTTGAGAATATTAGTTACTTCATTAGGAACTTAGTTTGGCAAATTGCCATGCTGTAAGCTGTAAGCTTTTTAGAGTAGGAAAACACAGCCATAAAGTGTTCCTTTCTGATAAGGGCATTTCTTGCAAAAGTTGTCTATGTAGACTACATGTTTGTTTGTTGTTGTTTTATGTCCTAGCAACATCTGAGGTCATATCAGGACGGGTACCAACTTGTGACAGTGCGCACTCACGGCGACTTTATAGTGCTGTCCTACTGGGAAACCAGGCCACCAGCACCATGATCTGATATCCCACTCAGTCACATTATCCTGACACTGAGCACACCAGTCATTGCCCTGTCCTAATAATGCCGAGCGCCAGGCTAGGAAGCGACAAGTATCAATTTTAAAGTCATTGGTTTGACTCGACCAGGGTTCGAACCCACGACCCCACGATCTACCAGCACGGTAGCCGGACGCTCTAACTCATTCGGCCATCCCGTATGGTCTATGTAGACTACATGGTCCAGGACTACATGGTCCAGGGTACTGATATGACCTTAGATGTTGCCAGGACGTAAAACTCCAACAAACAACCAACCAACCATCTAAAGTCACATTCGAGATTGGAAAAGTGGTGTTCTGATTTAATCCGCTCCGTAGTTTTACAGGTCCAACTTCTGAGAGGGCTATAGGCCGGTTGTTCTTGGCTTCACTGCGGGCCCTAATCACTGTTAATTACTATATAGCTGCTCCACCCATTTATACTCATACAATAAATTATATATCACATAACCCTGTTAAACCAAACTTGAAGGGACCCTAAAAATTTGTTTGGATTAACCGATCATTGGTTTCACCAAGCTTTGGCTTTGACTTTGACTTTGAGTAAGCATGTATTGCACATGTAATATACAATGTATGTGGACACTTTGATTAATGTCTTTTATGTACATACAGTATAACCCCTTTAAACCAAGGTCAGTTAAACCAAATGATTGGTTAATCCGAACAAATTTCTATGGTCCCTTCAAAATACTACCATTTATCATATAAAAAAGTCAGAGGGGTCTCAGATGACCTGAGAACCACATGAAAGTTTGGTTTAACCGTACCGGAAGTGGCCTGAGGTCCGACAATTTTGTTTTGATTAACCGATAATTTGGATTAACCGACTTCGGTTTAACCAACTTTTTTATATGATAAATGGTAGTATTTTGCCGGGCTGCTGAAAAAAGTTAGGATTAACCGATCGTTTGGTTTAACCGAGCTTGGTTTAACGGGATTATACTGTACCAGGTTTGGGTATCAGTTGTTATTCTCGCCTTGTAGTCTGGTCTGTTAGGGGAGAAATTGTGCAGATTTGTCTACAAGCATGAAATTTGGCACACTTGTAGTTTGTGACCTGCTGAATTCAAATCTGCCGGGAGCCAAAGCCAATTCTCAATGCGGGTCGCCATATTGGACAATTAAAAATGGCTGCCACAAAAAAAAAGATTTTTACATTACGTTACAAATCAAAACACTTTGCTAGGGTTTTGGACCTCATGGATTCTAAATCTGATGTCTGTTTGACAGTAGCCTTGACAGGAAATGCCATATTGGAAAATCCAATATGGCCGCCTGTAAAAATCGAATTTTGCATAACTTTGACAATTTTAGTCATAGAATCACAATCATAACCTCTATTTTGTAGGTTTTGTATATCAAGGATTTCAAATTCTTCCCCTAACAGACCGCTACATAGCATGTAGTCTGGTCTTTTAGGGGAAGATCTCCTAACAGACCAGACTGTCTCAGTCAGGGAATTAGAGGCACACGCCACATCGCATCGTGTGCGATGTGGCGTGTGCCTCTGGTACAGTGTTACTTAAACATCAGACTGTTGTGGTAACAGGGCGATTGTGGCCAGGCAGCTGATGCCTATGCTGGTGACACTTACTACCACCTACAGTGTTACTTGCACCTCAGAGACTCAGCTCGTGCTGAGGATCGCAGAGCATCTGCAGGTCCTCCTCCCCCTCACTTCAATTCAGTTGCCATTGCGCAAATTGTTGCTTTTGTCGAGCAGTCTGGCTCAGTCTTCAAACTGTCTGCTTTGCGACAGTTCTATAGAGCACTTGTGGAGGAACAGAGAATTACATGTTCTGCTACCAGGGAACCACATGCCACACGGTTCAAGGAGTATCTTCTGAAGCTGCTTCCTGAGGGGACAGAGTTCTCCCAGGGTAAGGAAGTCTATATCTCTAGCAACCAGAAGGTTGGAGTTATACTAGCTGAAACCCAAAAGTTACAGATAGGTCAGGATGATGCTTTGTTGTTGATGCGAGCAGCAGTAATACTTAGGAAATGCTGTCTCCAGAGGCAAGAAATCATTTACTGGTTCTTTTGCCTCTGATTCCCTGACAGCTCCCATCCCTGGACAGCTGAGAAGCTTCCTCAACATCCTGCTTCAGGGCCCCTCAATCTTGTGAGAACAGAGCAATGAGGATTTGCAGGCGCAGGTACAAGGCAGGGCAAGAGTTGCAAGCGCCATTGCTCAGCAGATTATTTATAATACCTGCAGTGGTTCACATCATCCCACAAAGTACAGCAACATCCGTCACAACAAAGAACATGAGACCCCTTTCCCTTTGTACCAGGGTCTCAAGCTGCATGGTGAGGGTAGACAGAAGAAAGCGATCAATAACGCCAATACCTTTGGGGTTTCTGTGTATTACAGTCGTGTTTTGGAGATGAGGCGATCCATGGCATGAGCAGTGGTCAAACAGTTTGTCCAGGATGGAGTTGTGCTGGCCACAAACATCCGTAGTGGGGTCTTCGTGACCTTTGATGTAGACAACTTGGATAGCAACAACCAAGGTAACTTCTCCCGGGATGAGTTCCATGGGACAGCAATCAGCATGACAAACCACCTGTCTTGGGACTTCCAAGGAGTACAGCGACCCTCTATCCAGCTGGATCCTACAGACACTTCTGTACCACAACTCCCTGAATCCTACACAGTGGTTCAGCCAGCTGAATTCTCAAGCAATGATTTGCATGTACCATGTACTCCAGGTCTCAATTCTCGGCCATCTCATAATCTGCTACACGGAGCCAAAGTTAAGGATGAGTCCTGGATGGCACAGGTGTCCACAGTGCTTAAACAGGACACATTGCCAGAAGGTGAAGTCATCACCTTGTCAGGCTACAACTCCCGACTCATGAGTGGTGACTCTGTGAAACCTAAGGCAGTGATAGGGGTTCTACCTCTGTTCCCTGACACAGCAGCCACACCTTCTATGATGAAACATGCAATGCATCTCACAATGCAAGGCACAGAGGCCCTCAACCCTGGTCAAACTCCTGTGCTTGGTGGTGACCAGCCTCTGTATGCCATCGCTAAGCAGCTGCAGTGGTCATTCCCTGACACAATGGGGGAAGATAAGCTGGTCCTGATGATGGGCGCTCTACACATAGAGGACAAAATGCACCTGATGATTGGTAAGTTGCTGCGAGACTCTGGGTGGAGCAACATTCTTACTCAGGCACAGGTCCTCACATCTGGCCATGCCCAGTCTGTGCTTGATGAGCATCATATAAAGCGCACTCGCTATGCTCACCAGGTCTCTGTCATGGGTCTGTATATCCTCAGACAGAAGTCATACTCCAATTACTGCTCTGGTGTTGAGGGACCACCTGAGTCTCTAGAGATGTGGGCTCAAAGGTCCAGAACTCACAATCCCATGTTCATGTTCTGGTCTACCATCGTGGACCTGGAGCTCCTAATGTGCCGATTCATCCGTTCTCTCCGTGAGGGAGACTTCCTGCTGTATGTGCAGGTCTGTGATGAGCTGTGCTCCTGGTTCCATGTGATGGGCCACACAAACTATGCTCGTTGGCTACCAGTGCATGTGCGGGATATGGTCCAGTTGCCCCCGGAGCCCCCACAGTTGTATGCTGAGTTTCTCAAGGGGAACTTTGTTGTCCAGAGGTCACCTCACAAGTTCAGCCTCATTGGCAAGGACCAATCGCATGAGCAGTCAAACAAGAACCTTCAGGCCCATGGTGGTGCAGTTGGTCTGTATGAAAACCCTGAGGCACTCACTCTTTTCATGCTAGCAGGTCCCGACTGTTCTCGATGTATCGAGCAGTTTGAGGCTGTGTTGGAAACTGCAAACTCACGCACTGCCCATCACGAAGAAGCAAGTGATTTGCAGACTAAGTACAAGGAAGATGTTCTGTCATTTGTGGAGATAGTTGAACAGCTAGGTAATCCCTTTAACAATGGCCATGAGCTTTTGGCTCTACACACACAGGAGGTCATGAAAGATGAAGTTGTTGCATCGCTTGCCCAGCTTCATAACCTTGGAAAAGATCTACATGCCAAGTTTGTAACACAGACTCTAGAGCAGGACACTTTGCCAATAACAATCACTATCAAACGACAAAATGTCCTCACATTTGCCAATCGCCCTGTTACCACAAAAAAAGGAGGCACATCAGGCAGTGCTCAGAGAAACTCTACCCTCATAACCAAGCTTTTCCTCTCCTTACAGTCTCGACCTGATGCAGACATGGAAGAGTTCTTTTGGTATGAGAATCAGAGAGAACCACCTAGTCTCTCCAACCAAGGATCACTCAGGTCTGGCAAAAAGTATGACATTCTAGAGCACCTAAAGGCACCCACTGGTCGCTCAGCTGCAGCCAAAGCAGCCACAGTTGTGGTACTTGACATGGCAGCTGTTGTCCACATGGTGCGGCCGACCTCAGCATACACATTCACTGATTATGTGTCACAGCATTTGGTGCCATTTCTGGAGTCACAGGTAACTCCAACTGTCACACCGGTAGATGCTGTCTTGGACACCTACCAAGAGGACAACCTCAAAACCCTGACACAACATCGTCGTGGCTCAGGCCCACGTACCAGGATTGGGGATGGTCAGACCCATATTCCAAAGCAGGACTGGAACACTGGGTTCCTCAAGAATACTGACAACAAGAGGGAACTGTTCCCTTTCCTGAGTGCACAGCTTGTGAAGCAGGATCTGGGTGGGAGGCTTTTCCTCAGCACCAACAATGAGAGTCTTCTCTCCAACAAACAACATGACGTGTCTGGTCTTCAGCCATGTACCCACATTGAGGCTGATACCAGGATACTGCTCCATCTTGCCCATGCAGCACAGCAACACCACCAGGTTGCATTGGTCTGCACAGTCGACAGTGATGTGGTCATCCTGGCCATTCACTTCTTTTCATCACTGGGGCTGTCCGAGTTGTGGGTCTGTCTCGGCAGTGGGAAGAAGATGCGTGACATTCCTATCCACACTCTCTCTGCCCAGCTTGGACCATCAAGGTGCCTGGCACTGCCACTATTCCATGCGGTCACAGGCTGTGACACTGTGTCACACTTCCTGGGATGTGGCAAGAAGTCAGCCTGGTCAGCCTGGCAGAGCACACCAGGACTGACACACACCCTTGATGCCCTCACCAGTGAACCCCAAGAGTTCAACCCACAGTCCCAGCACATGCGCACTCTAGAACGCTTTGTTGTAGTCCTGTACAGCAAGGGCTGTGGTCTGGAAAGAGTCAATGAGGCTAGGCTTTGACTCTTCACAAGTGGGAAGAAGACACTGGAGGCCTTACCACCAACACAAGCTGCTCTGTATCAACACATCCGCAGAGCAATGCTGCAGGCCAGCTTCTTCTGGAGTCAGGCAATGTCTGTCCACCAGGACATCCCTGACTTCCATGACTGGGGGTGGTTGCCCTTCTGGACAACCTTTGAGGACAGCAGCAAGGCCTGTTCCATCCTTTTGCAGTGTGGCTGTGCGAAGTCATGCACAGGGAACTGCAAGTGCTGCAGAGCTGGCATTCGTTGCACAGGTTTGTGCAAATGCGAAGGAGGATGTGTGAACAATGAGGATTGATGAATCAGTGTCACACCAGTCACAGCATGTGATATGATTGATACATTTATTGATTGATTGATTTACAGCCTTTTTCATTGGATAGTGTTTTCTTGATGGTTATTAGCCTGATTTTGTTGATCAATAAAGGGTACCTATGAAAAGACGTTTTACTTATGATTCCATTACTTTAAGTGTCAAAGTTATGCAAAATTCATTATAATATTACAATTTATTTTGGCAATGTTAAGATTACTGTCAAACAGACATCAGATTTAGAATCCCTGAGGTTTCCAAACCCTAGCAAAGTGTTTTGATTTGTAACTGTATGACTTCTTGTAAAAATCATTTTATTGGTGGCGGCCATTTTGAATTGTCCAATATGGCGACACCATTGAGAATTGGCTTTGGCTCCTGGCAGATTTGAATTCAGCAGGTCACAAACTACAAGTGTGCCAAATTTTCATGCTTGTAGACAAATCTGCACAATCCCTCCTTAAAATCCCCCTAACAGACCAGACTATTGTGCGAAAAGACGTGGACGACGCCTGATTCCAGATGATGGTGAAGAGCAGAAGCAACAATTTCGATGCAGATTTAGGGAGGTGTTTCAGGAACCGATAATGAATCTCATGAAGCCCGACTGCTATGTGAGGCAAGCTTGCGACAGCACATTTCAACTCTCCCATGTTAATTGGGGAGTTGTAGTGCTCCTTGCCATCGGAGGCAAACTCTAAAATTCTCAACATTTATTAATCATTTTGGTTAGTTGTTGCAATTACTAATTAAGCAGGAGAAATTTCAACTGCGGGCAATCAGCCTTTTGCTACCCCCCTGCCCTAGCCTAGTAAAGCCGAGCGCCAGGCTAGGTGGCGACAAGTATAAACTTGGCATTCTCTGATCTAATGTTATAATAAGGTGTTCTTTGGTGGCTAGAAAACTCAGGCGACATCTTTTTAAAGACACATTTCTGGAAAAACTGTGACCAGTGGTGAGTCAGTTCTTTGATTACATCATCAAGTGATTCGAGAACTGTCCCATTATGTTTCAAACGCTTGACTACAGAAGACTCACATCCGCCCTTTTTAAAACTTTCTTTTATATGAAACTATAAAGCTATCTTGAACTAAAAATTAATTAATTAATTAAAATAAGAAAAGATTTCTTGAGACAATCTCCTATCATACAAAGCGCTGGCTATTCCATTCCATTCCATTCCATTCCATTCCATTCCATTCCATTCCATTCACCAAACATGATCGCTGAATCGGGAGAGCGCAGGCTTCCCGTGTGCAAATTCGTGAGTTCGATTCCCAGTCGAGTCAAAGCAATGATTTGAAAATTGATACTTGTCACTACCTAGCCTGCCACTTGGCATTACTAGGATAGGATAAGGACTGGTTAGCTCAGTATCAGGATAATGTGCCTATGTGGGATATTAGGTCACGGTGCTGGTGGCCTGGTCTTTCACTTTCAGTGGGATAACACTATAATTATAAAGTCGCCATGAGTCCGCACTGTCACAAGTCGGTGCCAATCCTGATATGACCTTAGATGTTGCCAGAACATAAACTCCAACAAACAAACCACTCCATTCCATTCCAGTATCCAACTGAATAGCAGGTATTGTTGACCAGGCCGCTCCAGCGCTTGCGCATGAAACCTAGAACCTTCACATGCGTAGCCGCCATTGTAAATACTATATGTACAGTAGTATTAGTACTATAGTAGCCTGCAATGACCCTCAGGCAAGGAGCCACATAGACAGGTGGGTAGGGTGATTGCATCAGGGAGCCTAGGTAGTGTAATGGTTAGTGTCGTAGTGTGCACTGATCCCTCAGGCAAGGAGCCACATAGACAGGTGGGTAGGGTGATTGTGTCAAGGAGCCTAGGTAGTGTAATGGTTAGTGTTGTACTTGTAGTCTGCACTTATTCCTCAGGCAAGGAGCCACATAGACAGGTGGGTAGGGTGATTGCATCACGGAGCCTAGGTAGTGTAATGGTTAGTGTTGTAGTCTGCACTGATCCCTCAGGCAAGGAGCCACATAGACAGGTGGGTGTGGATAGAGTGATGACATCAGGAACCCTAGTTGGTATAATGGTTAGCACATCGGCCCGGAATGCAAGAGGTATGGGTTCGAATCCTGCTATAGGTGCAATATTTCTTATGTTCATCTTCATCATCCCCCATGACAGTACATTATTATACCACACCTCTAATATGGTGTTCGAAATCTTTGCGCTTCTGAACTATATATCTGCCTGGGCTTGGCTCGGTAAAGGCCCTGTCACATTACGACGCATCTCACAAGCACACGGCTAATGCGTAAAATCACTTTTTTACATCGAGAAGCGTCAAACTTTTCGGGTCAAGGGGAAAAGTTGGACATATGCATACCATATACATAGCGTATGGACAACGTATGACCAACGTATGCCTAAATTGCTTTCAAGCAAAAAATGCTCGAATTATGCTCATGGTACGTTCGCAGAATGCCAGTGAACGTTATATATGTTATTCGATCACCAGAACTATGCCTCATACGTTACATATGTCAAGAAATGTTGGAGAAATGCTAAATGTACGTTAGACATATGTTAGACGTATGCTAGATGTACATTATCCATATGCTGTCAGTACGTGGACTGTAGGTTCCCACTGCCTTTAATGTAGGTCAATGTAGTGCAACATAGTGAACAACATTTGTCTAATGTATGTCTAACATACATCGACTTACGCCTAATGTATACATAATGTACAGCCGACATAAAATGCACACGTTGTCGAACGTTGTCGTACATAGAAAGTTTTGTGCATGCACAAAACTTTACCGACCCTATGACGCGCGACGCCATATCTTGACGAACGTCAACATACATTGACGTATATCAACGAGCGCCTAACGCATGTGTAACGCATAACGGCATATCCCAACATAGCTGGCAAAAATCACATTGGGGCGATGTGTTGTAATGTGACAGCCCCTTTAGTTTCCGTGTGGACAAACCAAAGCAGTGTGTTGAAGCTCTATTAAGGAGCCCGGAGCCCCACAGCTGGGCTTAAACCACGGTCAGTGACAGCAGGCCCAGTATTTGCTCACCTTACACCGATTGGGAGAATCCTGCAGAAACTGACTCGCTAATTAGACTTGCCACAGGTGGGCGGGTCAGGGATAACTGCCAGGTAGCTCTCCCCTCTAATACCACCTCCCCACTTCCGGTATCACTGACACTACTGCCGTATTGCTAACAATTCGCCACTCGTTGATAGCAAAATAAACGAGGGTGTCCTTTTGTCCGGTGATATCCATTGTTAATGTTATGTCTCACCATATGCAACTGCCAATAATTGAATAAATGTGTTGATTTTTTGGCTGGTTCAAATGCATTAACATTTATCCTACCATTGGTCGATATTATTGATTGGTATATGTATTTATATATATATATATATATATATATATACGTATATATGTTTGGGGGAGCGCATTATGCAAATGTAAATACTGAGGGGAATCCTTGTTCCTTTTGTGCACCGACCAATTTATATATATATATATATATTATATGTAGCACCCATATATGTATGGGTGCTAGCTATATATAATATCCATATTATTGTGTCTTATATAATGGTGTTATATATGGGTGTTATACATGGGTATATATCGATTAATGGTATTATAAATACTAATAAATTTAATGCATAGGCGTCCTATTTATGGGTAGTATATACATGGGTGTTATATATATATGTAGGTATTATATATATGGGTAGTATATATGGATGTTGTTATACATGGGCAATATATATATGTATATATATATATATATATATATATATATATATATATATATATGTATAGCGTGTACATAAAAGTGTCCGTCCTGATATGACCTTAGATGTTGCCAGAATGTAAAGCTCCAACAACTAATCAACCAACAAAATAAAAGTACTTACTGTTGTAAGTTGGCAAAATAGAGAACTTTCTGGTTGCGTTTGATTCATTAGTATAAAAACAAACAATTTGAGTTCGAGGTTCAAACTGGATAGTCCGATGAAAACATCAAATTTCTCAATCAAAATCACTTAACCACGTATTCAAATTAGATATTGTTGCATTTATTAGGCATTTGTTGCTGCATAGAGCAGGCTAAGTCGGTTTAATCATTAATAGAACCTGGTACTGCTGAGAGCTATGGTCGCAGTATTTTGATATGCACACCAACATCAATTTAATATGTTTTTATTGTGAATGTCTCCAAAGTTAACTATTTAAAAAACAATCACACCAAACAGAAGTAGGGGGAATTATAATCCACTTAATATATTTATCTAATGAGAAAGATCCGATTTCCCATTCAGTCACATTATCCTGGTACTGTGCTAGCCAGCCCTTGCCCTATTCTAGTAATGCCGAACACCATGCTAGGTAGCAACAATCGTACAGTTTGTTGTTGTTGAAGATTTATACTGCCTATCATGGATAAGCCTAAATAGGCTTGTTTTCACCATTAGACAGTTTGTCGATAGAAAGCCCGAGCCTACACTTTTACCGACCCAAGGGATTTTTAACCTCCTACACCACATAGAGATGGTATGAGAGCAACTGGCCCTTTGATGACGCTGTAAGTTATACACAGCGGTGGAAATCCAAATTGGCAGAGATCGGGGCACGGGGAATCGAACCACCGACCTTCAGATTAGGAGTCCGACATAGAAAAAAGTCAGACACTCTAACCACTCCACCACAGAGAAGACCACCAAGGTCATTTGTTTGACTCGGCCAGGTTTAAGAACTCCTGACCTTCCACATGAGAAACCTGCGCTCTTCTTACCGATTCAGCCACCACGTCCCGTCTTTAAATATGTCAGATGTGCTGGGTGTAGGCCCCTACAACACAGGACAGAGTCGGCGGAATGATACGTATTGCTATTTTAATAACCGGGCGCGCTGGCCGAATCGGTAGAGCACAAGCCTCGCGTGCGGAAGATCGGGAGTTTGCGAGTTCGGTTCCACGGTCGGGTCAAACCAATGACTTAAAAATTGATACTTGTCGCTTCCTAGCCTGGTGCTCGGCATTATTAGGATAAGGCAAGGGCTGGTTAGCTCGGTATCAGGATAATGTGACTGAGTGGGATATCGTGTCATGGTGCCCTGATTTCCCAGTGGGGCAGCACTATAAAATCGCCATGAGTGCCTACTGTCACAAGCCGGTACTCATCCTGATATGACTTTAGATTTTGCTAGGATGTAAAAAAACAACAAACATACAAAGCTATTTTAATCATAATTGGTAACCCCCCCCCCCCAATATTCCCCTTTCTGTGACAACGATGACGTCAGCAGTGCAGTGTACCGATAAACCTGATTAGCAAGCAGACGGCAATTCATCCCCTTCTCTGAAACTGATTGCTCATTGGGACAGTTCAGCATTTCCTCGAATCATATGCCCCTACCCCCCCCCCCCCTCTCTCTCTTCTCCCCCTCTATCTCAGCCCCGGCCCCCTCCGGACCGACACCGCCCAATCAGTAAGTAGCCCTCTGGTGGTCAACAAAGACAACAATCAACTATACTTCGGACCGGAAGTGGTGGCCGAATCGGTAAGACTAAGAGTCAGAGCGCAGGCTGCCACCGCCATGACCCGACGTCCCACCCAGTCACATTATCCTGATGTGCTAACCGGTCATTGCAATATCCTATTAATGCCAAACGCCAGGCTAGGTAGCGACAAATATCAATTCCATAAGCATTCCTTTGACTCGGTTGGCTTTTCGAACCTCCGTCCATCTACCTGGGAAGCCTGCACTCTTAACCACTTCAGCAATTGCATCTGGCTGGTTAATTGTTGGAGCTTTATGTCCTGGCAACACCTAAGGTCATGTCAGGATGGGTGCCGACTTGTGACAGTGCACACTCATGGTGACTTTATAGTACTGCCCCACTGGGAGATCACACCATTGGAACCATGACCTGATATCCCACTCAGTAGCATTATTCTGACACTGAGCTAACCAGTCTTTGCCCTATCCTAATAATGCCGAGCGCCTGGCTAGGAAGCGATAAATATCAGTTATGAAATCATTGATTTGACTCGAACGGAAACCAAACTCCCGACCATCCGCATGCGAGGCCTGTGCTGTACCGATTAGGCCACTGTGCCCAGTGTATATATATCCGCCTCTCACCAGAAGCACACAAGTAAGTAGTCACCCTACTGTTGGACGCTGGTAGCCAGCAAGTCTGTCCCGTGTTTGCTGTACCACCTCGCAACTACCCCTCTGGGGCGACAGGCCAAACACTAGGCAGGATGTGTGAGAAAGTATATAAATATGTACATATAACCATTATATATATGTGGTGTATAATCCATTATGTGAGTATAAATAATGGAAGGTTCCACTACTCCTATTTATCCCCAACCACTGAATGTACTTGACGCTGTGTGTTGTGGACTTGTGGCGCCCTCTGCCCCCCCCCCCCCCAACACATATGTGAGCTGTGTAATTTATTATGCGAATATATGGATCAGACGGGATGCCCATATGAGTTGAGCTTCTGTCTCCTGTTTTGGGAGATCGGGAGATCCGAACCCATGTGTTCAAGGGTTCGAACCCTAGTCGAGTCAAACCAATGACTTAATAATTGATACTTGTCACTACATAGCCTGTTGTTCGGCATTATTATGATAGGGCAAGTAGTTGAATGAGGAAGGCCAATTGTCGACCATTGAACACAAAATGCGGCCTCCTTAATCCAAGTCATGTACACACAAAAAACACACCAAAAAACACGATTGTTATCTACCAAAAGATTACCCAAAACATTGAAGTTGCATAGTCCGATGATTTTGAGTTTCTGTCATGTTTCTGAGATATTAGATTGGTCATTATAATCTACTTTAAAACAGTTTGAAGTAACTTTTATTTTAAATGGCAAAACCTTTGAGATATTTGAAGTGCACCACATGTCAAAGTAGTTTTGGCAAGCATGCCAACACTCTGACACCATAGGCTTCTGCAGTAACAGATTTGATTAAATTGCCTCAGTATTCCCTTCTATGTGGTGACAAATGTTTAACAAGTGCACCAGTATATAAGTTAGATATGTAGAATCAAATCTAGATAATTGGTTTGGTTTTGAAAATTTGATGTTTTCATCGGACTATGCAGCTTTATAATCAACTCATGTACAAGCAAACAAAAGCGAAACACGCTTGTTATCTCCCAAAATAAGAGCACACTACCCAACCCACAATGCGGACCATCCATCCTTATATGGGCATGTCCACGCACTGCTGCTGTCATGGTGCACTATCATCACTACTCGCTGTATATTATTGCCATACTGGAAGTGCTGATGCGCATGACCATGCCATGACCACGCCATGACCACGCTATGACCACGCTATGACCACGCTATGACCACACCATGACCACGCCATGACCACACCATGACCACGCCATGACCACACCGTGACTACACCGTAACCACGCCATGACCACACCATGACCAGGCCATGACCCCGCCATGACCACACCATGACCACGCCATGACCACGCTATGACCACACCATGACCACGCCATGACCACGCCATGACCACGCCATGAGTCAATTCACCACACGACTAGCTCCTGGCAACATCATAGAACTACAATGACGATGACGATTTTTTGGAGTTTTACGTCCTAGCAACCTCTATGGCCATATCCCCTCCTGATATGTCCTTAGATGTTGCCAGGATGTAAAACTCCAACAACCAACCAATCTATGGTCATATCAGAACGGGCACCGACTTGTGACAATACGCACTCATGGTGAGTTTATAGTGCTGCCCCACTGGGAGACCAGACCACCAGCACCATGACCTGATATCCCACTCAGTCACATTATCCTGACACAGAGCCAACCAGTCCTTGCCTTCTCTTAATAATGCCGAGCACCAGGCTCGGAAGTGACAAGTATCAATTTTGAAAGGCATCGGTTTGACTCGACCGGGAATTGAACTCCCGACCATCCGCATGGGAAGCCTGCGCTCTACCGACTAGATTATCACGTCCGGTGGCGATGATGATGATGATGATGATGGTGGCGATGATGATGATAATAACAAGCTCCCTTCGCCCCCCGCCCCCACAGCTCAGAAACTCAGTAAGCCCAGTCGGGCTGGTTTTTGTCGGTTGGTTATTGGACCTTTAGGTCCTGGCAACATCTAAGGTCATATCAGGACAGTACTTGGCCTATATGCATGACGCGGTGTTAGCGAGCCAAAACGCATTTAGATGGGATTTCTGGTTTAGCGCCGAAAAGTCGCTATGCATGAGTCAGTGATAGGACTAACACCACAAGCTTAAACTAGGTTACGGTAAACCCGTTCCATAGCTGGTTTACAGGAGGTGTTAGGTACCGATTAGGCCAAATCTATTCAATGCTGTCATATTTAACAGAGTTACATAGTCAAATAGTGAAATTTTATTAAATTAACCCTAAAATCGAAGCAAGATTAACGCTGCTGCCGCAACAGCGGCGATATTAATATTTTCGAATCGACAAATATAAAGTAAACAAATCGCCGCCGCCGCATTGACGTCGATGTCCATACTGTCAAACGTCAACTAAACATGGCCGCCGCCGCCACCCACGTATCGGCGACAATATATTAAAGCCAAATCTATTCAATGCGATCATATTTAACAGAATTACATACTGTACAAGTGATATTTTAGCAAATTAACCGCAAAAACGAACCGAAAGTAACGCCGCCGCTACAACGGCGGCGATATTAATATTGTCGAATCTAGGGGTTTCCCAAATCTATAAATAACTTCACGTTTAGCTATAATCAAAGTGCTATGCGCTCCTGCATACCACTTGACATAGTTCCCGACCTCAGTGATAGCTAAACGGTATCAGGCTGTAACACCAAAAGCCGCTAACACAGACCCATGCATATGGGCCCTGGTTCCATGTGTAGTAGGATGCGGCATGTTACACAAGAATCACGTGAGTGTGTGACAGGAGCTGTATTTCTGCTGTTGATGTTCACCCCCTCCCCCCCCCCCCCCACCACACCTACCCTGTTGCCCCTTCACCGTCGGTAGGAAGTTGGTGAGTTTAGTCCTCGAGTTTGGTTCTGTAGGCGACCGGACGCGGTGGCCAAATTGATAGAGCGCAGACTTCCCGTACGGAAGATCGGGAGTTTGAATCCCGATGAGTCAAATCAGTGACTTATAAAATTGATGTGTGTCGCTACCTAGCCTGGTGCTCGGCATTAATAGGATAGGGTAAGGATTGATTAGCACAGCATCAGGATAATGTGACTGAGTGGGATATAAAATCATGGTGACAGTGGCCTGGTTTCCCAGTGGTGCAACACACAAAAGTCACAATGAGTGCACATTGTCACAAGTTGGTGCCCGTCCTGATGTGACCTTAGATGTTGCTAGGATGTAAAACTCCAGTGGTGGCTCACAGCGCGTGCTCTTTGGAAAATGTCTATTGTGGAGGTCCACACAGTTCAGATGCTTATCCACTAGTGGGGTGGGGGGGGGGGGTGTCCTTTGATTCGTGATGTCGTGCGATGGTGTGAGTGTACGTGAACGCATACATGTACACACGATATATATAATATATATATATATAATATATATAATATATATATATATAATATATATATATATATATATATTTAACCGTCGGGCTATTCCACCCCCGCTTAAGGCGAGCCTACGTGTTAATATAAATAATTGTTTCCATGTGAATGTCTTGTGCCTCCTGCCGCCGGTTGTCTGTCATCCTGCCAGCCTGACCCTTGACTAGCAATGTCCGAGGTGGAGAGTTCGACTCCTGACAGACCATGGGCAGAAGGCCCTTAATTAAATAAGATTATAGAGCAATCCAAATACCAATCTGAAGTTGACCATAGCGGTTAATAATATAAGTCTGGAGGACAGTAAAGAATGCAAGGAACGTTCATGTCACTTCTTAGGAGCTCACCATTTTATTCTTACCTCTTACTAACAGAATGAATTTAGCAATATAACTTATGTTATGATTTAAATATAGTTCAACAGTGGAATGTATGTTATAAGTCAAATCCCCTCCCATATAATTAAGTTAAATAAGTTTGGAATTTACATAATAAAATCCTAAATATTCGGCTGAAACATCGGAGAGTGCAAAAACACGTCCGATGGGTCTGGGTCCGAACGCCCAACCTTCTATCGTTGCTAGGATAGTCACAATCGACGTATCCAAGCAACGCTTTACAGCAGGGAACCCTGCAGTTGTGAACAGGCGCAAAATGCGCGCAAATAATCGGTCGAGTAGTCTCGCCCACTTCATATATATATGATGGACAGCTAATTATCCGAGTATAAATTATAGGGGAAAATGTATTATTATTCCTCCTTTCTGCGCATTGGTTGAGTCCCCCCCCCTCCCCCCACCCCCATTGAAGGGGAGTGAATGCATGCGGGTGCCTCCCCCCCGCCCCTTTGCACCTCCCACACAGGAGGAACTTTTCTTATATATATATATATATATATATATATATAAACACGTCCTCCGGTCGGCCCAACGAGGCCGCATCCACGTACGAGTGGACAGTTCTGTTCTCGACATCGTCAGTGACGCTGGCGGTCCGCTGGCGCCCATCCAAAATGGTGCCCACGCCATCTTGTTGTTTGTATGGGCGCCGGTTCCTTCTTCAGTCTCAATTTGCTCGTAGTAATTTACGGCATTCCTCTAATTCCTCCAACTCATCCTCTAATTCCAAGGCCTCCACTTCCTTTGCTGCACGCTCCTTCTGTTCTAGCAATGACAGTTCGCCCGACTCATTCCTGGACATTTCCTTGGATGACATTTTGTCTAAATTACCGGTCGTCTCCTTAGTCATCTGTGAGCATCTATTCAGCCTGGCACTGGCTTTTTCCCGCTCACACTCAATTATATCTCCTGTGTCGTGGACAGCACCGATGTCACAGAAAGTTCTAGGCCTACTAAGTTCCGCCTAATTCACGAACATGCCCGCACGAGAGCGCAAGCTAAAAAATGTGTGTAGTAGCGAGCTGAGCACCAGCACGAATAAATGAAAAGCGGCAGCAGTGCCGTAGCAGCAGAGCAACATGCTAGGACCTCAGCGAATATAGAAGAAGTAGAGAATAAATAAATAATAAAATGCCAAAGTAGGTAGAACCCCACCTATATATATATATATAATAAATGATATTTTACATATATGTATATATCCCATATATTCATATTCCCATATTTCTATATTCTCACAATCCCTCTGCTTCTGCGTCCCCAATTCATCCTATAATCCACTTCCTTCACTTCCTGCTAGTGTCGGCTTCCCTCTCCTCCCTTCCCCACTTCCTTCCCTCCTTCAACACCTCACCTTTTCTTCTTCAGTCCATTCCCACTTTCTCTCATACTCCCTTCCCTCCCCTTCCCATCCCCTACACACTTCCCCCATGATGCACCTTACCTTCAGCTCAATCCCTTCCCGCTCCCCTCCTCACTCGCACCCATTCCTCCCACATCCCTTCCCCCCAACCCCCTTCACACACAACACACTTCCTTACACTTTCCCTAATTTAGCTTTCCTTCACCCTTCTTGCCGGATATTCCTTCTTCCATCCCCGTTCCCCCACACCCACTCCAACTTCTATGCCCACCCCCACATCCCTCACTCACCCCTCACTCATCCCACACCTACTCCCACCCCCAACCCCCACCCCAACCCTCATCCACTCCCATAACCACACTCACTCCCACACCGCACCACACCACACCACACCACCCCACACCACCCCACCCCACACCACACCACACAACACAACACAACACCACACCACACCACACCACACCACACCACACCACCCCACACCACACCACACCACACCACACCACACCACACCTACTCCTACTCCTACTCCTACTCCTACTCCTACTCCTACTCCTACTCCTACTCCTACTCTTACTCCTACTCCTACTCCTACTCCTACTCTACTCCTACTCCTACTCCTACTCCTACTCCTACTCCTACTCCTACTCCTACTCCTACTCCTACTCCTACTCCTACTCCTACTCCTACTCCTACTCCTACTCCTACTCCTACTCCTACTCCTACTCCTACTCCTACTCCTACTCCTACTCCTACTCCTACTCCTACTCCTACTCCTACTCCTACTCCTACTCCTACTCCTACTCCTACTCCTACTCCTACTCCTACTCCCACTCCTACTCCTACTCCTACTCCTACTCCTACTCCCACTCCTACTCCTACTCCTACTCCTACTCCTACTCCTACTCCTACTCCCACTCCCACTCCCACTCCCACTCCTACTCCTACTCCCACTCCCACTCCCACTCACACTCCCACTCACACTCACACTCACACTCACACTCACACTCACACTCACACTCACACTCACACTCACACTCACACACCCACTCACACTCACACTCACACTCACACTCACACTCACACTCACGCACCCACTCCCACTCACACTCACACTCACACTCACACTCACACTCACACTCACACTCACACTCACACTCACACTCACACCCACACTCACACTCACACTCACACTCACACTCTCACTCACACTCACACTCACACTCACACTCACACTCACACCCGAACAGTGGAGCGAACAGTCATGCGTGTGAGCGGCGGTTACACTCACTCAAGTTACTGTCACATCGTGGGCATTAAAGCTGTGTAGTCCGATGAAATATCAAATTTTCAAAACCAAACCAATTATCTAGATTTGATTTCACATATCTAACTTAGATACCGATGCACTTATTAAGCATTTGTTTCAGCATAGAAGGCAATACTGAGTCAATTTAACAGAACCTGTTAGTGTTACTGCAGAAGTCTATGGTGTCAGAGTTTTGGCAAGCTTGCCAAAACTAATTTTCCATGTTTGCACTCAAAATATCTGAAAAGTTTACCATTTAAAATAAAAGTAACTTTGAACTAATGTAAAGTAGATACTAGTGATCGATCTAATATATTTATCCCAGAAAAAATACAGAAATTCAAAATCATCGGACTATGCAACTTTAATCAAATGAACGGGCATCCAAAAAAAGCACAGCATTGCTAATATCAGATTGTTCACTACTAATATCAAATTCTGTTAATTGTGAGCATGCTAAAATTTAAATGCGAAATTTAAAATTAGACAACTGTATGAGCAGATATGACTGGCTGAGAGTAGTACATGTGGGTACCAGTTAGTGTAACACTATACCAGCGGATATGACTTGCTGGGATGCTTTCAGGGTATGCCTCCGAGTCGACTCGGAGTCGGCTCTGCGATGTCTTTTTGGCTTATTTTCCTTCAGGGTATGCCTCCGAGTGGTCTCGGAGACATCTCCCTTTTCAGACTGGAGACAAGAAGAGCCTAGAAAATGGCCACCAAATTAAGTGGTTTCAGCCAATCAGAGCTCTTCTTTTCCATTGCAAAAGGGACAGCAATTTTCGAGGTGACTGACTGTTTTGCAGTTCAGACTAGCGTGATGTCAGGAATTTATCCGAGATGCCTGCGAGGCGTACCTTGAACGTGGCCCTGATAGTGATAACAGTACACTGTGCCAGCGGGTCTAACACTAACAGGCTTACGCTGGTACCAGATAGAGGGGATTCTCCAATCTAAAAATAACTGTACGGTTAGCTGCCTTCACCACTTTTCGCCCTCTTGCATACAATTTGACCTACATCACCACCCCCATGATAGCTAACCCGACTTTACCTTTTTACACCGGGGGAGGCAAACACTGCGTCACGCATACAGTCCGTGCCTGCCGGGCTGTACAGTCGGCGGTAGGTGTGTGTGTGTGGGGGGGGGGGGGGGGGGAGGTCGGGGGGAGGCACACACACACAGGGGGTTTCCCCGGCTCCCCACACTGACTGGGTATCGGGCCCGCACTGTCACCAACTGTCCCATTTGATATTTCATATGACGTCAGCATAGGTATTTAGGTCACTGCGCGTGCAGCTTGGCTGCAGGATGACACACTGTCACACTGCAAACTCAATGGCTATGAGCAATCTTCATAAAGAAAAGGTGAAATATCCCTAGAAACAAACCGATTGGAACACATATAGAAACATGTTTAACAAACAGATTATATTAAATTTATAAGGTTAGGTTTCTGCATTTCTATTAATTTTGAATAAAACTGACGTTTTGCACTGCATGTACTGGCAAACTCAATGCATTGTCAATGGCCATGAGCAATCTTCATACAAAAAAAGTGAAATATCTGTAAAAAAAACAAAAAAAAACATCACCTAGAAACAAACCGCTTGGAACATGTACAAAAAACATGTTTAACAAAGAGATTATATTAAATTTGTAAGGTGAGGGTTCTGCATTTCTATTAATTTTGAATAAAACTGACATTCTTCACTGCACGTATCACAAACTCAGTGCCAATGTGCCTTTGTTCTGCAGCCAAGCTGCGCGCATACACAATGTTTATAAACATTGAAACAACGAAAGGGGTCTATATACTCTACAGAGAGAAAACATATAAGTTTTAAGAACTTTTCAGATTTCAGAATTTCAGATAAGGGAATACGGACCTGTTGTACTAATAGTTCTTAGATGTAATCCCTGTTTTACACATACGACGAATAATCGTGTCTGCATACCAATTATCTGTACAGTAAGGAATATCTTACTAATATGAACATCGTAATGTACATATCCTGTGTGGTATATACTGTCATGGGGGTAATGACAATGGGAGATATTGCACGTAGAGCAGGGGCCATATGCAGGAGTCAGTGTTAGCGGGGTTTGGTGTTAGAGCCTGTTACCGTTTAGCTATCACCGACGTCGGGAACTGTGTCAAGGCGTATGCAGGAGCGCGTAACACATTCATTATAGCTAAACGTGAATTTATTTATAGATTTGGGAAATCCCTCTGCCGCATCGACGTCGCTTTCCATACTGGCGGTGGCGGTTGCTTGCATTCGTCGGTTCGAAAATATTAATATCGCCGCCGTTGCGGCGGCAGCATTAATATTGCTTCGAATTTAGGGTTAATTTGATCAAATTTCACTTATTGCGTATGTAATTCTGTTAAATATGATAGCATTGAATAGATTTGGGCCTAATACATTGACGTCGACATGGTGGTGGTGGCGGCGGCGATTTCGGATTTGTTTACTTTAAATTCGTCGATTTGACAATATTAATATAGCCGCCAATGCGGTGGCAGCGTTAATATTGCTTCGAATTTAGGGTTAATTTAATGAAATTTCACTTATTGCGTATGTAATTCTGTTAAATATGATAGCATTGAATAGATTTGGGCCTAATACATTGACGTCGTCACAGCGGTGGCGGCGGCAGCGATTTGTTTACTTTACATTCGTCGATTTGACAATATTAATATCGCCGCCAATGCGGCAGCAGCGTTAATATTGCTTCGAATTTAGGGTTAATTTAATGAAATTTCACTTATTGTGTATGTAATTCTGTTAAATATGATGCCATTGAATAGATTTGGGCCTAATCGATACCTAACAGCAACCTTAAACCACTTATGTTTTTGGTTTAGCTTAACCTAGTTTAAGCTTGTGGGGTTAGGCCTATCACTGACTCGTGCATACCGACTTTTCGGCGCTAAACCAGAAATCCCGTCTAAACGCGTTTTGGCTCAGTAACACCGACTCCTGCATATGGCCCCAGGATTCGAACCCACACTTCTTGCCAGTCCAGGACTAGAATACTAACCATTACACTACTTAGGCTCCCTAATGCAATCACCCTCTCCATGCCTATCTGTGTATGTGGCTCCTTGCCTGAGAGGTCAGTGCAGACTAGTACTACATCCTACACTTATCACCCTGGAGTTGTAAGTCTTTTAAGTGGTTTATGTCCATATGTTGTTTAATGCTTACAATTGCATACATACAGGCAATGCACTTATATAAATTATATACACATAGGGTAGGTTGAACAACCATACAGCGCGTAGCTTGTACGGGATCCAGGTCACAACAACCCGTGTCATGGCGGTGATGAAAATGGGAAATACTGCACATAAACATCTGTTTCTGTATAGAACGGCACACTAACTGACTAAGACAATTAAAGCTGCATAGTCCGATGAAATATCAAATTTTCAAAACCAAACCAATTATCTAGATTTGATTTAACATATCTCACTTAGATACTGATGTACTTATTAAGCATTTGTTTCTGCGTAGAAGGCAATACTGAGTCAATTTAACAGAACCTGTTACTGCAGAAGTCTATGGTGTCAGACTTTTGGCAAGCTTGCCAAAACTAATTTTCCATGTTTGCACCCAAAATATCTAAAAGGTTTACCATTTAAAATAAAAGTAACTTTGAACTAATGTAAAGTAGATACTAGTGATCGATCTAATATATTTATCTCAGAAAAAATACAGAAATTCAAAACCATCGGACTATGCAACTTTAAATAGAACCTGACAATACTGAAACCTATAGTATCGGAATGTTAATGTGCTTTTCAAATTAAATTTGGCATAATTCGCTTCAAATATATCCAAAGTTAGTCATTTAAATTAAGTTACTTCAAACGAAAAGCAAGGTAGACTATAACCATGAACCTAATACTAATAGAGTTATCTATCAACAATATTTGTCAAAGAATCCTCCGACGGGAGTGAGGTTTGCCTGTGCCCGGCAGGTGCGGGGAAGCGCCGGAGGTGGCGCCACCAGTAATGAGCGTAGGGAGGAGGCAGTACAGAGTATTCAGTGTAATAATGTATAGCACAAAATAATTCCCTTCCACATCTTTATACTCGCATAATGCGTTATGCACTACATAAAAAGACAGAAACTCAAAACCATTATGCCAAGTACACACCTACCGTTTACGATTCGCGCACTAAAACTCGCGACTCGACCCGACGCGCTTAAAACTGAAAACGGGCCGATTAATTTTTCGAATCGCGAATCGCAATCGTAATCGGCCCGTTTTAGCCGTAAAACTGAGTTTTTACTCGGGAATCGCAATCGCTAGGTGTGCTAGGGGAGTGCACACCTCACGACTTTTGGGGAGTTTTAGATCATATACGGTAGGTGGGTGCGGAAAAACGGTAGGTGTGTACCTAGCATTAGACTGAGCAACTTTGACATTTCAAATTTTACTTTCTTCAACCTTTGCAGATCTATTTACACTATTACAAGGCTGAATGCATTTACTAAAAGCATTATTACCCTAATGTTGGGATTTGAATTCATCAGACCAACAACAAACACTAATTACCATCCTTACACAGTTGCCGTATGTATACAAACTGCCCACTAAGTCAGTGTAGTTTTGGACTAAGTCCAGTCTGGTTGACTTGAAGTTGGTGTCTAAATCCGATTGAGCTCATTTGACACTTTAATTGAAGTATAACACGCCGGGCACCAGCGACGGCCATAGATAAATACAGCAGACGTCAACAGTAATCTCTGACACAGCCGGCAACCAGCGGCAGCCAAGAAGGCGGCGCGCACTGGACAGTTTTCCCGCCCTTTCACATAGCAACAGGCCTCTTCCAAATGTCGTCTGCAACCACGGAAGTGACAGTGTTTGGTAATTATTCTTCAGTTCTCTGGGAGTAATTGTAATTATTAATAAATAAAGTCGCGTGAAAGTAAACCTGACGACATTTGATGATTTCTCAGTGGAAAGAACAGATCCAGTGAATACAGCGCGAGGCAGACAATTTAAGCAGAGCAGATGACAAAATGCAATTGAGCGTTGGATCAGACGCCGCGCGTTCTGAGCTGCGCGAGTCACCGGTGCGCATGTGCGTGACAAACCGCAACGTCCGCCTGGAGGCGCCACTGAGACGTCGTCTGTGTTGTCGTCACGCACACTGTGATTGCGTCACGGGCGTTTGGGCGTTTGGGCGTTTGGGTGTTTGGGTGTTTGGGTGTTTGGGTGTTTGGGTGTTTGGGTGTTTGGGTGTTTGGGTGTTTGGGTGTTTGGGTGTTTGGGTGTTTGGGTGTGTGGGTGTGTGGGTGTTCAGTGTCCTGCGTTTGGGTGTTTGGGTGTTTGGGTGTGTGGGTGTTTGCTGTGTTTGGGTGTTTGGGTACATCCCTGCTGGTATTGAGTGGAACAACTCCGTCAAGCTGAAGCAATCGGCGTGTGTGTGTGGATGTGTGATGTTGGTGTGGGTGTGGGTGTGGGTGTGGATGTTGGTATTGGTGTTGGTGTTGGGGTGTGTGTTGGTGTTGGTGTTGGTGTTGGTGTTGGTGTGGGTGTGGGTGTGGGTGTTGGTGTTGGTGTTGGTATTGCCATTGGTGTGGTGTTGGTGTGGGTGTTGGTGTTGCTGTGGGTGTGGGTGTTGGCATGGGTGTTGGTGTGGGTGTTGGTATTGGTGTGGGTGTCGGTGTTGGTGTGGGTAAAAGTATGTCTGTGGATGTTGGTGCTGGTATAGATGTTCGTATTGCTGTAGGTGTCGGTGTTGGTGTGTCTTGCTGTTGGTGTTGGTGTCGATGTTGGTGTGTGTTTTGTTGTGCATGTGCTGGAGTGGGTGGTGGTGTTGGTGTCGATGTTGGTGTGTCTGTTGGTGTGCATGTGTTTGTGTGTGTGTTGGTGATGGTGATGGTGCCGATGTTGATGTGGATGTTGGTGTGTGCTTTGGTGTTGGTGTGGGTATTGGTGTTGGGTGGGCATAGGTGTGTGCATGGATGTGGATGTTGGTATGGATGTTGGTATTGGTGTTGGTGTGATGTAGGTGTGTATTTTGGTGTGGATGTTGGTGTGTATTTTGGTGTGGATGTTGGTGTGGAAGTTGGTGTGGATGTTGGTGTGGATGTTGGTGTGGATGTTGGTTGGTGTGTATTTTGGTGTGGATGTTGGTGTGTATTTTGGTGTGGATGTTGGTGTGGATGTTGGTGTGGATGTTGGTGTGTATTTTGGTGTGGATGTTGGTGTGGATGTTGGTGCAGATGTTGGTGTGGATGTTGGTGTATTTTGGTGTGAATGTTGGTGTGTATTTTGGTGTGGATGTTGGTGTGGAAGTTGGTGTGGATGTTGGTGTGGATGTTGGTGTGTAGTTTGGTGTGGATGTTGGTGTGGATGTTGGTGTGTATTTTGATGTGGATGTTGGTGTGGGTGTTGGTGTGGATGTTGGTGTGGATGTTAGTGTGGATGTTGGTGTGGAAGTTGGTGTGGATGTTGGTGTGTATTTTGGTTGTGTATGATGGTGTGGATGTTGGTGTGGATGTTACTGTGGATGTTGGTGTGGATGTTGGTGTTGATGTTGGTGTGGATGTTGGTATGGAAGTTGGTGTGTATTTTGGTGTGGATGTTGGTGTGGATGTTGGTGTGGATGTTGGTGTGGATGTTGGTGTGGATGTTGGTGTGGATTTTGGTTGTGTATGATGGTGTGGATGTTGGTGTGGATGTTGGTGGTGTTGTGTTGTGTGTGGATTTGTGTGGTGTTGGTGTGGTGTTGGTGTGGTGGTTGGTGTGGTGTTGGTGTGTTTTTGGTGTGGATTTGGTGTGGTTGTGGTGTGTGTGGATGTTGGTGTTTTTGGTTGTGTATGTGGTGTGGATGTTGGTGTGGTGTTGGTGTGGTGTTGGTGTGTATTTGTGGTGTGGGTGTTGGTGTGATGTTGGTGTGGTGTGGTGTGTGTTGTGTGGTGTGTGTTTGTGTTGTGGTGTTGTGTGGTGTTGGTGTGGGTTGGTGTGTGTGTTTGGTGTGTGTTGGTGTGGATGTTGGTGTGGAGTTGTGTGGTGTGGGTGTTGTGTGTTTGTGTGGGTTGTGTGTGTGGGTGTGGATGTTGGTGTGGTGTTGTGTGTGGTGTGGTGTGGTGTTGGGTGTGTGTGTTGTGGTGTGATTGTTGGTGTGTATTTTGGTGTGGATGTTGGTGTGGATGTTGGTGTGGATGTTGGTGTGTATTTTGGTGTGGATGTTGGTGTGGATGTTGGTGTGGATGTTGGTGTTGATGTTGATGTGTATTTTGGTGTGGATGTTGGTGTGGATGTTGGTGTGGATGTTGGTGTGGATGTTGGTGTGTATTTTGTTGTGGAATTTAGTATGGATGTTGGTGTGGAGGTTGGTGTGGAGGTTGGTGTGGATGTTGGGGTGTATTTTGGTGTGGAATTTGGTGTGGATGTTGGTGTGGATGTTGGTGTGTATTTTGGTTGTGTATGATGGTGTGGATGTTGGTGTGGATGTTGGTGTGGATGATGGTGTGGATGTTGGTGTGTATTTTGGTGTGGATGTTGGTGTGTATTTTGGTGTGGATGATGGTGTGGATGTTGGTGTGGATGTTGGTGTGTATTTTGGTGTGGATGTTGGTGGGGATGTTGGTGTGGATGTTGGTGTGGATGTTGATGTGTATTTTGGTGTGGATGTTGGTGTCTATTTTGGTGTGCATGTTGGTGTTGATGTTGGTGTGGATGTTGGCATGTATTTTGGTGTGGGTGTGGGTGTGGATGTTGGTGTTGATGCTGGTGTGTATTTTGGTGTTGGTGTTAGTAGTGGTGTTGGTGTGGGTGTGGGTGTGGGTGTGGGTGTGTATGTTGGTGTGGATATTGGTGTGTATTTTAGTGTTGGTGTGGGTTCAGATGTTGGTGTTGATGTTGGTGTGTATTTTGGTGTTGGTATTGGTGTGGATGTGGGTGAGGGTGTGGGTGTGGGTGTGGGTGTGGGTGTGGGTGTGGATGTAGGTGTGGGTGTGGGTGTGGGTGTGGGTGTTTAAATTCGATACTATTTCAATGCTTCGTCCATATCACCCCCGTCCAACAAACACTCTCGGTTAGTCTCATATGCGTTTATCATTTCGTTTGTGCAAAGCACCACACATTGTGCCGCGCGTTGGAACCAAAGGAGTGAAACCTACGCAAGCCTTGTCTTCGATCACGTGCGAATAGGGCGCAGTGCTGCGGTGGGCGATGACTAGGGGGCACAAACATGCAGGATTGGCTAAAAACACTCCCACTTTGAAAATCAGAATCGACTCTTGTCGGTGTCCAGTGTTTGACACACACCACCAAGCACCTACCTCACGAGCTCCCTCCTCAACTGGGTGGGTGCCTGTTGGAGTTTTAGTTTTACATCCTGGCAACATTTAAGGTCATATCAAGATGGGTACAGACTTGTTTGTTTGCTTTGTTTGTTTGTTGTTGTTTACGCCTTAGCAACATCTAAGGTCGTATCAAAACAGGACTTGTGACAGTGTGCACTGATGGCAACTTTATAGTGCTGCCCCACTGGGAGACCAGACCAGTGGCACCATGACCTGATATCCCACTCAATGACATTATCCTAGGACTAAGCCAACCAGTCCTTGCCCTATCCTAATAATGCGGAGCGCCTGGCTAGGATGCGACAAGTATCAATTTTGTAAGTCATTGGTTTGACTCGACCAGGTATTGAACTCCCGACCTTCAGCAAGGGAGGCCAGGGCCCGTATGCATGAAGAATTATTTATCGGCCCTGGCGGTGAGGACCGAGTTCGGGGTAGCTATCGCCGGTGGTGAGAAATGGGTCAAGGGGTACGCGCGGAGCCAAAGCACGGATGCGTTAGCTACCCTAGCAGCGGCGATGTTTTGTTGATATTCGACAGTATGGATAGCGACGTCGATGCGGCGGTGGCAGCGATTTGTTTTGTGTACATTTGTCGATTTGACAATATTAATATTACTTTCGGTTCGTTTTTGCGGTTAATTTGCTCAAATATCACTTGTACAGTATGTAATTCTGTTAAATATGATCGCATTCAATAGATTTGGCCCGAGTCGGTCCCTACCACCACCCTTATACCTGCTACGGAATGGGGTTAGCTTACCCGACTTTTAACTCCCGGGGTTTGCATAACACTGGTCCATGCATACCAACTTTTCGCCACTAACCCGGAGATCGCCTCTACCCACAGGTTTGGAGCGCTACCACCGCCCCATGCATATGGGCCCTGGGCTCTACCGATTTGGCAACCGCATCTGGTAAACCCTCCCCAACTTATTTCTGAAAACAATCGGATGCAATGGCTGAATCAGTTTTTTTGTTTGTTGTTTCATGTCCTAGCAACATCTAAGGTCATATCAGGACGGATACCGACTTGTGACAGCGGGCACTCAGGGCAACTTTATAGTGCTGCCCCACTGGGAAATCAGGCCACCAGCACCATGACCTGATATCCCACTCAGTCACATTATCCTGACACTGAGCCAACCAGTCCTTGCCCTATCCTAATAAAGGCAAGCGCCAGGCTAGGAAGCGACAAGTATCAATTTTTAAGTCATTGGTTTGACTCGACCTGCGTTTGAACCCACAAACTCATGGGTTTGGATTTCCCGATCTCCCAAAACATGAGACGGACACTACTCATTCGGCCACCCCATCTGGTAGGCTGAATCAGTAGAGCACAAGCTTCCCGTGCGGAAGGTTGGAGTTTGAAACCAGGCCGAGTCAAACCAATGACGTACAAAATTGATACTTGTCGCCACCCAGCCTGGCTCTCGGTAATACTAGTGTAGAGTGGGTGGTCGAGTCTGTGTCTATGTAGGTAGGCTAAAGTGAAAAACATTACAGGCAGAGAGAAAGAGAGAAAGCTAAGCAAAAGTAAGAGTGTAATGCCCAGTGCACACTGCCCGTATACGACGTAAAACTGGCCGTTTCGCCCATAAAACTGGGTTTTAGTCGTTAGGTGTGCGACCCCCGCGCACACTAGACGCATGCGATTCGCGTATAAAACTCAGTTTTATGGCTTAAAACTCGAGTCGCAAGCGATTCGAAAAATGAATCGGGCCGTTCGAGAAACGCTAGATGTGAGCGGGCAGTCGCGTCGTATACGGTATATGTGTGCTAGCCGGCAACCGGTCGTGTCAGGGTTTTAGCGATAAGCGAATCAGAGGGGCGGAATCGGGTCATGTGACTTTGTCCGTACACAGAGGAAAAAAATGGCGGACTGGACGAACGAAGCCGAGAATTGTATGGTAGAAATGTGGAGAGATCGCCCGTGTCTCTTCGACGTGTGTAGTCCCGAGTACTCCAATCGAGTAAAGAGGATTACTGCATTGTCCGAAATCACCGCAGAGGTCGGGCAGTCAGGTAAGCATGTTTTTCCGATAGTTTTCACTGTTTTGTTTCGTCAACATGGGTCGTAGTGGGTCGTAAATAACCTACGCTACCTGTGTACCGGTGTTTTAAGTCTGTTGTATCTGTATTTGTGTTGTGCGTTTCCCGATTCCCGTTTCCCGATTAAGGATTCATGCGGTTTCTTGTAGTACATGGGTGTCATGAGAGCATCTATAGCCTGTTATCTAGCACGTTTACGTAACTTAATCGTGAAACTTTAGCATGAAACTTGGTAGAGAATGCTACATGACAAGATGGCGACCGCAGAATGCCGCCGAATGTGGCAATCTGTACAATCTGTACAACCGTGTTCTATATAGAAATTTTAATATATTCTAGCAATATCACACATGTAGAAAATTTGCACAATGTAAACATTTATTATATACAAATTTTGCACAATGTAAACATTTATTATATACAAAATTTACAACTTTTGCACACTGTCAACATTTATTATATACAATCTGTACAACCGTCTTCTATATGTATTTACAGCCGCTTCTATACAGAAACGGATGACTAACCTACGCACGCAATATACGCTTCTCCGCAAACAACAGCCGTCGGGCTCGGGGGCCAAGCCAATGACAACACGACAGACCTGGATTCACCCGTCGTTGTCTTTCCTCGCACCCCACGTCCAGAAACGCCAAAGTTTGAGCAACCACCAGCTCCCCGCCCCAAGCTTCAGCCACGAACCTGATGAGGTAACGATACCTAACAAACACTAATATAATACAGGAATACAGTAATACAATAATATATACAATACTACAGTAATAATAATACAATACGATTGTTCAGCCATCTATATCATGGCCGCCTGCCACGGCACAGATCCGGTCGGCGAGTTGACGTACTCGACCAAGTAGTCCCTTTGCGTTTTTGCGCGCTGCGTCGAGTTGGTTCCTGACGGTAGGGGGGCCTGGGTGAGCACTCTGTCTGATCTCCACGCGCCGGGAATTACAGCATGCGTCCTGGGATCCTCGTAGTCAATATTGCAGGTGGTGCCGATCTTCTCGCGCAGAAAGTTGTGCAGTGCACAACTGGCCATCACTATGCGCTCCACCTTATCTGGGGAGAGGGCAATGTTTGTCAGGAAAACCCGGAAGCGGTTCGTCAGAATACCGAAGGCGTTCTCTACAACCCGACGTGCGCGCGACAGGCGATAGTTGTAGATCCTGTGATCTAAGCGGAGGTCCTTGTGGCTGAACGGTTTCATGAGGTATTCCTTCAGCGGAAACGCGTCGTCGGCCACAATGAAGTGGCCCAGGGGCCGATCGTCTCCGGGGACAGGCCTGGGGGGTGGGAATGCATCTGCATGATTCTCCAGTTGTTGCTGTAGGGTGCAGCCAGCAAAGACTCCTCCGTCACTGACGCGCCCATTGCAACCCACATCGACGTACAGGAAACGGTAGTCGGCGTCCACCAGAGCCATCAGCACGATGCTGAACGTGTTTCTTATAGTTGTAGAACGACGATCCCGAGTGTGGAGGTGGCTTGATGTGGATGTGTTTCCCGTCCAAGGCGCCGATGCAGTTCGGGAAATTCCATCGTGTGCTGAACAGATCCGCTACCTTGCTCCACTCGTCGTGGGTTGACGGGGTCTGCAAAAACAAAAAGACTAAATTGTTATGTTTGTTTAAAAAATATTGTGTTTCTATTTTGTATCTCAGCACATGGATGCGGAGATCGACGAACACTAAATTGTTATGTTTGTTTAAAAAATATTGTGTTTCTATTCTGTTTCTCAGCACGTGGCGGAGATCGACGACGACGGTGAAATGGAAAGCCTCACATCGGCGCAAGCTGTGGCAACGATTGAAGACGAACCGGAAGACGAAACGGACACTATCGCGAGCACCCCAAAGTCCATCCAGGATTTTAGGAAAGCCAACAAACGCAAGCGCGCGGACGCAGACAGCCGAGAGAACGAGCTGATGGAGCTCGTTCTGCAGAATCTAAAAGAAACGCGGGCCGAGCCGGACGATGCCATCGCAGTGTTCACTAAAAGCATCGCCATGAAGTTGCGAAAGATCAGTGATCCGCGCGTTCTGCTTCTTACCCAGAACGACATCGAGCAGGCGTGCTTTCGCGGCAGTATGAAAATGCTGGAGATTAAAAACCAACAACAGGACATCGCCCAAGCAAGAGGCACCGCTGGGACAGATGCCGCCGGTTCCTCCTTCTCGTATTTACATATGTTAGGATCAGATGACTGTAGCGACACTACACATTAATTTGGTTTATTGGTCACAGACAACAGCGGCTGGACATAGTCGTGGTCAGTTTTAGTTTTGCTATGGTTCCCCATAGCAGTTTCAGGATTTGTTTTGTTGTTTTAGTATCAATCTTATTGAACAGTTACTGAATAGAAATAAGATATAATAATTACTGTTTTTGGTTTGTTGTTTTAGGCAGAATCAAAATGAAAAGTCACCGACAACATATTTACATATGTTCGGATCTGATGACTGTAGCGACATTCAACATTAAATTGGTTTTTTGGTCTTGATCATTGTGACATTCCCATAACATTTAATAATTACTGTTTTTGGTTTGTGGTTTTGCTCTGTTTACCCATAGCAGTGTTTTACATTTGTTAGGATCTGATGACTGTATCGATATTCAACTTGATCATAGTGACATTCCCATAAGATTTTATAATTACTGTTTTTGGTTTCCAATTTACAAGTTTCACGCGTTGTGCATATCATGTTTATCATGTTTATCATGTTCATGTTCATGTTTTTGTGTGAAACCCAATAAAAAGAAAATTAACACAAGCACTGTTACCTTGAAGTAGTCATCCTTCAGTGCTGCGTAGATGGCGTCGCACGTCTCGGGGACAAGCTGCCCGATGGTCGTCGCACCCACCCGAAACTGGTAGCTTATGCTCTTGAACGACTCACCTAGAAAAAGGGTTCTTAATGTGAGCTCATATCGTCGAACACAAAGTCAGAAAAAAACACCACAGTACAAAATAAACAAAATAAACGATATCGTCGAAGAGATAGTCAATCGGAATGTATAAGACAAAGTAAATTATTACCTGTCGCCAGGAAGCGTAGGGTGATCGCAAGCCTCTCTGCAGCCGAGATCGACGCCCGAAACGTTGTGTTCTGACGCTCGATCCGAGGTTTGACCAGCTCAAGCAACTGATCAAACTGTGGCGCTGGCATCCGGCTATAGTTGGTGAACGCTTGCGGTTCATCGGCACGTAATCCAGCTACCAGGGTGTTGAACGCTCCAAGCTGAGCATGCTGAGCAATGTGGGGACGAATCCACACTTGCCGACCTATCCTTCGACGTCGCACATGACGGATCGCAAGCACTGCAAGTGCCTCAGCGATTTTTCTTCTTTGCTCTGGTGTACGTGGTGCCATTTTTGAATTTGAATTTTTAATCCCTCAGCGACTGCTCACGATACGATAGTTCGCCCCACATCCGCCAGTTGCGTGCAGTGAAACACACATGGCGCCATCTTGCGTTGGACCACACCAGCTGCTAGGAGGCGCTGATGCTCATGTAGTTCGCGCTAAAAACACCAGGTGCGTAGGTGGCAGTCGCGAATCGGGACGGTATATGTGCGCGCCCAGTCGCGCTCCAGTCGGTAGATGTGTACACCCCCAGTCGTAAGTTTTAGTCGGGAAACGGGTCGTGATGAGTCGCGTCGGCCAGTCAGTTTTAGTGCGCGAATCGTATACGGTATGTGTGTACCTGGCATAAGAGAGAGTCCAAGCCCCTTTGGTTTATTATATATAGTACATGGATACTTGGTATAGGATCATGCCATTATCGGAATATTTTACACTAGGATAGGACAAGGACTGGCTAGCTCAGTGTCACGTATCGGGATAACGTGACTGAGTGGGAAATCGGGCCATGGTGCCAGCGGCCTGGTTGCCCACTGTCAAGTTGCATGAGTGTGCACTGTCACAAGTCGTTACCCATTCTGATATGACCTTAGATGTCGTCAGGATGTTGGTGGTGGAAATCCTGTATAAAACCTTTTTCCACAGCGCGTGCTGCACGGTGAGCTGCTATCCACAGCATTAGTTCCTCCACTATCATCAGAAAGCGGGTTGGTGGTGGAAATCCTCTGTAGGACCCTTTCCACAGACTAGGTGCACAGTGAACTCCTGCGGGCAACATTAGTTCTTACCACACTGTTGCCAGATGGCGGGTCGGCGGTGGAATTCCTCTATATAACCTTTTCTATAAAGCATGCTGCAAGCTACTCACAACAATAGTTCCTTCCACTGCCATCAGAGGGCGTGTTGGTGGTGCAAATTTCCCATAAGACCCTTTACACAAAGCATACTGCACAATTGTGGCGTTCTCTGTGCCGTAGTGGTTAGAGTGTCTGACTTTTTTTCTAGGTCAGACTCCTAATCTGAGGGTCAGCGGTTCGATTCCCCGTGCCCCCAGCTCTGCCAATTTGGATTTCCACCGCTGTGTATAACTTACAGCGTCATCAAAGGCCGGTTGCTCTCATACCAAGTCTATGTGGTGTGGGAGGTTAAAAATCCCTTGGGTCGGTAAAAGTGTAGGCTCGGGCTTTCTATCGACCAGCAGTGGAATGAGGAAGACCAGTCGTCTATGACTGAAATTTCCCCTGCTTAAACAACTAATGGACCAAAAAATAAATAAAAGAATGAACTGCTAGCCACACCATTAGTTCTTGCTTTTATCACCAGAGGGCAGGCTAATGGTGGAAATCGCTTGGTGGCGACACTTTAATTCTCCACTATGTGTTCATCATATGAAAGCTCTCAGGTAGTAGAATCCAAAAGTACAATTTAAAATAACAAATAGTTTACTTTCTTCTGTCCGATTTTCATAAGACTGTACACAACTTTGCATATTTCTTATTCCCCCGTCCCCCAAGCATTGTCCCCTTTTTGTCAGAAATTACAGGAAGTTGTGACTTATAATAGTGGGGGTGGGGGCCTCACAAAAGGCTCATGACTAATCCATTGAGAGTCGATTGGACACACATGCTTGCATATAGGTACAAGATTCACCCCGTACTGCTGCAGTAGGGGTGCAAACCAACCCTATGTAAAAGGTGGCGAAAATGCGGGTCAAAGAATTGAGAGCCTAATTTCACAATCTAAGAAGCAACATTTATTCTTTACATATGTATTATTAAGAGCCCGCTACCTTTGAGTTGAAAAATATAATATAATAGCTAGTGTAGTGGTCTGCACTGACCTCTCAGGCAAGTAACCACATAGACAGGTAGGTGTGGGGAGTGTGTTGATATCAGGGAGCCTAGGTGGTGTAATGGTTAGCACACTGGCCCGGAATGCAAAGAGATGTGGGTTCGAGTCCCGCTCTAGGCGCAGTATTTCCCATTTTCATCACCCCCACGACACTGGTTGCCGTGATCAGGATCCTGTACAAGCTTTGCGCTGTATGGTTGTTGAACCTACCCTGTGTATGTATGTGTAAGTGCATTGCCTGTATGTATGTAATTGTAAGCATTACAAGACTTACAATTCCAGGGGGACGAGTGTAGTGGTCTGCACTGACCTCTCAGGCAAGTAACCACATAGACAGGTAGGCGTGGGGAGTGTGTTGATATCAGGGAGCCTAGGTGGTGTAATGGTTAGCACACTGGCCCGGAATGCAAAGAGATGTGGGTTCGAGTCCCGCTCTAGGCGCAGTATTTCCCATTTTCATCACCCCCACGACACTAGTTTAATCAGATTAAAAAGTGAAATTGACGGCGTTCTGCGGCTGCCATCTTGTCTTTTTGCATTCTCTCCCATTTCACCAACATTGTGCCTACATGGGTAGCCATTTGATACTGGAGCCACAGGTTCTAGGTGATGTTCCATACTAACGCTATTTTCGCCCGTATTTATATAAGGCTGGTCTTCACCCGTGTACTACAAGTACCGGGTGAATCTTTTATCTAGCTTGCATAATGCTCAGATAATTTGCATATTTCACTGGAAATTGCAGGTGAGCTGGATGGACAACGGTAGCTTACGGACATGACTTCCCGTTAAGGCACCGGAAGTGGTGGGCGAATCGGTAGAGCGCAGGTTTTCCATACAGGAGATCGGGAGTTCAGTTCCCGGTCAAGTTAAACCAATGACTTACAAATTTGATACTTGTCGCTACCTAGCCTGGTGCTTGGCATTACTAGAATAGGGCAAGGACTGGTTAGCACAGTATCAGGATAATATGACTGAGTAGGAAATCGAGTCATGGTGCTGGCAGCCTGATTTTCCAGTGGGGCAGCACTATAAAAGTCACCATGAGTGCACACTGCCACAAGTCGGTACCCGTCCTGATATGACTTTAGATGTTGCCAGGACATAAATCTCCAACAAACAAAACAAACTTTCGATTAAGATGGACTCCAATATTGTGTAATAACAGGATTAAACACATTGTTTGTGAGAATGGTGAGAAATGATATACAGTAAAACCTCTGTAACCGACCACCTCCACAGACCGACCACTCCCCTATATGGATCGCTTTAGTTAGGTGCCAAACGATCACCCATACAATACCATTGTAATGATTTTTGTTAACTCCCTACGCCAACCACCTCCCTAAATGGGCCAATTTAACATCAGTCCGATGGTCGGTCGATTTAGACATGTTTTACTGTAGATTACAAAGAAAGAAAAAAGCACCATATGAAAAGTATCATCCTTTATTGCACTATTTCTCAGAGAAATGAGAGGAAGAAACACAGAAGGAGGGGATTACAAAAAGGAAGTTTCAGTAGCCAGCGTTTTACAACTGCTGACCCCCCCCCCCCCCCCCCCCCCTAGGGCCTTAACGGTGTCGGGTTGACGTTCTATATACAAAGACGCGCTGAACCCCCGCCTTACTTGATTGGTCTCGGCGCGCCGGTCACCATTGGATTCAACGGCACTTTCGCGGCTGTAGTCGCCAATCAAGTTCGGCCACTTTACCGGGCGGATGAACAGGAAGCAGACGACATTTCTGTGTCCACATCGCAGACGCTGCTCTCCAAGCGGAGTCTGTACCTGGGAGCTTTGTGCGTGTATGGAGGTCGGGGTGGAGATGGGATTCTGTGGGTGGAGAGTGGAATCGGCAATCGATCATCCACTTGTATTATACCGAGCTGAATAACAACTTTTTTTTCTCTTGTTTCTTTGTTTTGTTTGTGATTGTCTGTTGCTGCGTTTGTGCGCGTGCGCGCGGATGCGCAGTGACCTCGTCTGCTGATCGTGTAAGTACCGTATTTCATAGACTTACTGCGGGGGGTTTAAAGCTGCATAGTCCTATGAAAACATCAAATTTTCAAAACCAAAATAATTACTTAGATTTGATTCTACATAGCTAACTTAGAAACTGCTGCACTTATTAAACATTTGTCACCACATAGAATGGAATAAATACTGAGACAATTTAATAGAACCTTTTACTGCAGAAGCCTATGGTGGTAGAGTTTTGGCAAGCTTGCCTAAATTAATTTAGCACGTTTGCACTTCAAATATCTAAAAAGGTAACCATTTAAAGTAAAAGTTACTTCAAACTAAAGTAAGGTAGATTATAATGACCAACCTAACATATTTATCTCAGAAAATGGCAGAAACTCAAAACCATCGGACTATGCAACTAAATAAAATAACCGAAACTCTCAAATCAACACACATACCCTCCCCCCCGCCCCCCCCCCCCAAATCCCCAACAAATTGTCAAAGACCGTCCCACGGCATATTCCCAACTCTCAACTTTCAAACTTAGCTAGATTTAATCCAATAAATGTGACACTGGTGCACTCAATAAACATGTATTGACGTTTGGTGCTCCTGTGCTACTCCACTGCTGATAATCTAATAAATCTGCCTTAGACACTGGTGTACTCTATACATTATTTTTAAAGTTTGGTGCTCCTGTGCTACCCCGCTGCTGCTAATCTAATAAATCTGCCTTAGACACTGGTGTACTCTATACATTATTTTTTAAGTTTGGTGCTCCTGTGCTACTCCGCCGCTGGTAATCAGGTAATCTAATAAATATGCCTTAGACACTGGTGCACTCAATTATTTAATGCTCCTGTGCTACTCTGCTACTGCAATCGAAAATGAGTAAACAAAACCCATGCCCAACATTTCGGTGTGCATGCCTGAATTAATTTGGCAATTTTTCACTTCAACTTCAAGTTCAAGAACAGCCAAAGCCTACCCTTTAAAATAAAAGTTACTATTTTTTCGGGGTCTTTTGTTGGGAAATATGTTTATTCTGCTGAATAAGTCTTTTGTCAGTGCCGAAGCACTGGTCTTCCAGCCATTTTTCAATTCAGGGTTATTTACACAAAAGGTATATAGAATAAGGTGTACAATAACTGTTGAATACACAATTTGCAACATCTAACACGATGGAATTCTGTAACCCAAAAGTTCCCTAGCAATATGGTAACAGTAGTGTCATACAACTAGATCAATATTAGTCAGATCAATGTCAGTATTTACATGGTATTTAGAATGTAAGCAGAAGTTATCTTCTGTATTCAGTTGGTAAAGTTGTAGTAAGTTTTAATGTTCAGTTGCAGTTAGGCAAGCATTATATAAATGTCTCTAAATTAAATTAAAGTCGATCATAATGATCAACCTAATATATTGATCTAAATAACTTAGAACCATAGAATCCTGACACTCTCCTGCCACATATTAGGCAATATAATTAATTATAAGCTGAATAAGCTGAGAAAGTAAACATTTTGTTTTTGGACATGTGTCCGGCAGCATTAGTCGGGATGCAGAGTTGTTAGTTGATGATGGGTATCATTACATATATAAAGTGTATATATACAGTATATGTTGTATATATGCTTTATCTATACATTACATGAAGTGTCTTTAATTTGTGTATATATACGGTTTATATACTGCATGTATACTATATGCATGCTGTTTATATATACAGTAAAACCTCTCTAAATCGACCGACCATGGAACCGACTTTAAGTGGTACATTTAGGGATGTGGTCGGCTTAGAGAGTTAGAATATCCTTACAATGGTATTGTTGGGACCCAAATAAAGCGATCGATATAGGGGCGTGATCAATATATGTACATATATATACATTTAAATGTACATATCAATATACATACCAATATGCATATCAATATACAGTGCAATATGCATAGCAATATACATAGCAATATACAGTATAACCCTGTTAAACCAAACTTGAAGGGACCCTAGAAATCTGTTTGGATTAAATGATCATTGATTTAACCGAGCTTTGGCTTCGACTTTGACTCGGCTTTGGCAAAAACGTGGGTGCATTATGAATGCAATATACAATATGTATGGACACTTTGATTATTGTTTTTTATGTATATACAGTATAACCTGTTAAACCAATCTCAGTTAAACCAAACGATCGGTTAATTAAAACTTTTTTCGGCAGCCCGGCAAAATACTACCATTTATCATATAAAAAAAGTCTCAGATGACCTTATAACCACATGCAAATTTGGTTTAACGGTACCAGAAGTGGTCTAGTGGCCAACAATTTTGCTTGGATTAACCGATTATTTATATGATAAATGGTAGTATTTTGCCGGCCTGCCGAAAAAAGTTTGGATTAACCGATCGTTTGGTTTAACCGAGCTTGGTTTAATTGGGTTGCACTGTACATAGCAATATACATAGCAATACACATAGCAATACACATAGCAATATACATAGCAATATACATAGCAATATACATAGCAATATACATAGAAATATACATAGCAATATACATAGCAATATACACAGCAATATACTTAGCAATATGCATATCAATATGCATAGCAATATGCATAACAATATACATAGCAATATACATAGCAATATACATAGAAATATACATAGCAATATACATAGCAATATACTTAGCAATATACTTAGCAATATGCATATCAATATGCATATCAATATGCATAGCAATATGCATAGCAATATACATAGCAATATACATAGCAATATACATAGCAATATACTTAGCAATATACTTAGCAATATGCATATCAATATGCATAGCAATATACATAGCAATATACATAGCAATGTACATAGAAATATACATAGCAATATACATAGCAATATACATAGCAATATTCATAGCAATGTACATAGCAATATACATAGCAATATACATAGCAATATACATAGCAATACACATAGCAATATACATAGAAATATACATAGCAATATACATAGCAATATACTTAGCAATATGCTTAGCAATATGCATAGCAATATGCATAGCAATATGCATAGCAATATGCATAGCAATATGCATAGCAATATACATAGCAATATACATAGCAATATACATAGCAATATACATAGCAATATACATAGCAATATACATAGCAACATACATAGCAATATACATAACAATATACATAGCAATATACACAGCAATATACATAGCAATATACATAGCAATATACATAGCAATATACATAGCAATATACATAGCAGATATATAATAATAATAATAATACTCTCCGAAATCAAATTCCGAATTGTTATGAAATAATTTACTCTTTTCCTGTTTGTCCTCTTCTGAAGGACCCTCGAATGGCGTCGGGACGAGTAGGGCCCTCGTCTCGTGCTCAGTGAGGCGTGACGAATCGGCAGCCAAGAGTGGTCGTGTCTGCCCATATGGACTACACGTGAGGACCTACCTGCCAAATCACTTTCTTTAGATATGCCATTCACAGAAATCGATATATCAGGAGGCATAACCGAAGCAGGTGCATATTGCCCGATATGAGCTTTGAGGCCCGAGCAGCCGAGGGTCTCCGGAATGTGCATTGACGGAGACCAAGTCGAGGTGGGTGTCTGTAGTGCATTTCAGAAGCGGGAGGGATTTCGAACTCTATACAATCGAGTCATAGAGCATTTATTTAAAGTTGAATGTAAGTTTTTACAATATAGATCGAGCTGGTTATTATACAGTAAAACCTCTCTAAATCAACCGACCTTGGGACCAACTTTAAGTGATCCATTTAGGGAGATGTTCCGTTTAGGGAATTAGAATATGGTTACAATGGTATTCTTGGGACCCGAATAAAGCGATCGATATAGGGGAGTGGTCGATCTGTGGAGGTGGTCGGTTAGAGAGGTTTTTACTATAATCTACTTTATTCTAGTCCTCTTCTCTCTATCACTCTATTTTTCTCTCTTTCTCGACTTCCCTACTTCTCTCTTTATCTCTTTCTTTCTATTTGTCTCTTTGTCTCTTTGTCTCGTTGTCTCTCTGCCTCTCTGTCTCTTTCTCTCTCTCTTTATCTCTTTATCTCTTTCTCTCTTTCTCTCTTTCTCTCTTTCTATTTCTCTCTTTCTCTCTTTCTCCTTTTCTCTCTTTCTCTCTTTCTCTCTTTGTCTCTTTCTCTCTATCTTTCTGTCTATCTTTCTCTCGTTTTCTCTTGCTCTCTCTCTCCCTCTCTTTGTCTCTTTGTCTTTTTTGTCTCTTTGTCTCTTTCTCTCTATTTTTCTCCCTATCTTTCTCTCTTTCTCTCTCTTTCTCTTTCTCTCTCTCGTTCTCTTCCCCTTTTTTTCTTCTTAGTATGCTTAGAAGCGCCTGAGTTTTACAACAGAATACTGGATGGGTACCGACATGTGACAGTGCACACTCATGGTGACTTTATAGTGCTGGACCACGCCATTGGCACCATAACCTGATTACCTACTTAGTCACATTATCCTGATAGTGAGCTCATCAGTCCTTTCCCTATCCTAGTAATGCCGAGCACCAGGCGAGGTAGCGACAAATATAAATTGTCTAAGTCATTGGTTTGACTCAACCAGGAATCAAACTCCGGGCCTTCCACATGGGAAGCCTGCACTTTACCGATGTCCAGTATATATGTGCTGTATAGCACATTATGTGAGTATTAAGGCAGAAGGGAATTATTGTTATTATATATATGTTATTATTCTGTACTATGCCTCCTTGACTCCACCTATGAGACTGGTGGCGCTGCCACCGGGCTTTTTCGTCATTAACGGTCGGAGGATTTTTTCTATGTAGATATATATATATATATATAGTTATATATATATATATGTATATGTATGTATATATATATATATGTCTGTATATATATATATATATATATATATATATATATATATATATCTGCCTATGTAAAATTGTATATTTCGATTCGAGTATATTTTGGTGGAAGTTCCATTGAATTGCTTGCTAAACGCCTTAGCAGGCGTCTTTGAAGACGCAGACGACACTTGCGGACACGCAGACGACATTTGGAGTGGTTCCCGCCGCCCTTTTATCGCCCGCGTGCTATGAGTTTAATGGCTGACTAAGAAATCATAAGGCCACCACTATATGACTGCTCTAAGAGTGGTGTCAGCACTCTCCGAGCAGATTTCTAGTCGGTTTGCGTCGTATGACATAGTGGGACGCAAGCGCCTGCGGGAGGAGAGTGTGTAGAGGCGCCGTATCGAGAATATGTCAACAGTGTCGTCTGCCACAAGCACTCAAGTGCCGCCCCCGACGGCGGTGGACGTAACTAGATTTGGGTTAACGCAAAACGGTATACCACTGCGACTCTAATTGCGGGCCCTGAGGTGTGTGTGTGTGTGTTTGTGTCACGTGGTGCGAGCCTGTGCGCGCGTGCGCGCGTGTGTGAGAGGGGGGGGGGGTGAGTGGAGGAGAGTAGATGTCAGAGGAAGGCAGGGTGGGGAGGCGGGAGAATGTCGATGGGTGTAGGCGTGTGTGGGAAGGAGAGAGAGAGACAGAAGGGCGGAGCGGCCGGATGGAAGCCCGAGAGGGGGGGGGGGACCGGGGTTAATGGGGCTGTCACACTACGATGTAACGACGTCAATGTAGAGAGAACGTGAAGAACGTTGAACTTTTCGGCGTAGTATGCAAATTTGGGCACAAGTTGAACGTGGATGCAGCGTAGTGGACGAGAGCGTAACGTCGGTAAAGCGTAGTGATACCGTCATTCAACGAGAGAGGACAACGTCATTACGCTAACGGAACGTTATGAACGTTATTCCATTGCCAGAAGAACGTTAGATGACGTTACATACGTCATGAGATGTTGAACGTAAGTTGAATGCACGTTCTCCTGACGTTCTTCTGACGTTCTCCTGACGTTCTCCTGACATTCCCATTACGCCACGTGGGCATTTGCACTCGGTTTAATGTGGGTCAACATAGTGGAACGTAGTTGAACGTAGTGAGCAGCGTTGGAATAACGTCCGTTTAACGTCATTGACGTTCACTGAACGTGAACAGAACGTACGGCGAACGTAAACCCTTACGTTCGAGCTACGTCAACATTTTTGAACAGGTTCAAAACTTTGACGCGCCCCGACGTAACACGACGTAATGTGACGTAGCTCGACGTCAGTCTAACATCATTCTGACGTCATCATGACGTCACCCAATGTACGTCAATGTAATGACAAAACGTGATCACGCCAGGCTTACGTTTGCTCATTACGTCGTAGTGTGACAGGGGTATTAGGGGCCCATGGCAGCCCAGGGGGACCTAGGGGGACCCCAGGGGGACGGACCCCATGTGCGTCGGTGTTAGGGGGCGGGTGGTGGCTGTGTGTGACTGACAAATAAGTTAAACTTCTATCAAACACACGCACACGCACACGCACACGCACACGCACACGCACACGCACACGCACACGCACACGCACACGCACACGCACACGCACACGCACACGCACACGCACACGCACACGCACACGCACACGCACACGCACACGCACACGCACACGCACACGCACACGCACACAGGCACACGCACACGCACACGCACACGCACACGCACACGCACACGCACATTTCCGCAGCAATCAGCGCAATTCCGGAGCGCCACTTTCACCCTAATTTGACGCTAGAGGTCGCGCTGCCGCACTCAGGCAGACGCAATGACCGGCTTCCTTTTGTAAATAGAATCTGTGTCGCATAAAGCCTTATGTTAATATTATTTCGAATTGAACCTTTATATTTTCTGGTTGTGTGTGAATTGTCACCCGCTATGTAATTTGCTGAGTTTTACTGCGTTTTACTCAGCACCACGACAAGATATCTGACTGAGTCTATAGCCGTGTTTACATGGGCAATTGTAAAGCGAATTAGACAAAGCGATTTATATGAAGCAAAGTAGTGGCGCATTTACACATGGAGCGGTTTAAGGCGGAAATCGATATCTGCGCATGAGCAAGTCCAGACTAACCAGCGCCAGTTTTGGTTAGTCGACGTCGCCACGAGAGAGTGTGGGTTCAGCCTAGATATGTATGGACTGAATCGTATTGGTTTGGAACGGTCAAAACTTCTGCTGGGCAGTGAAAACCTAAAAATAAATGATGAAGAAAATATCTGTGCACAGCTAGCAGGTTCATACAGCAAATTTACCGGAAAGTCAACAAACTCAGGTCTCGACTTTGACGTCATTAATCCACCTCAAGTAAACCGTTACTGTTTACACTATCATTTATAAACCGACTTTCATAAAGCACTTAATATAAACTACCTCGCGACCCGGTTTATATAAAGCGAATAATATGAATCGATTCAGCCCTAATATGCCGCAGCGTCGCGTTTACACGGCGAATGTAAGGCAACTAGGCAAGGCGCTATATTTGAGGCATTTTAACTCACCCGTGTAAACATGGCTTCATTAATATTATCCTGTGAATGATACGGTAGGTTCATCAACCATATAACACTTACCTTGTTCAGGTTCTTGGTCATGGAAACCAGTGTCCTTGAACTGATACAAACAGGAAATATTACACCTAGAGCAGGATTTGAACCCTCACTTCTTGCTATTGAGGATTTGCGTCAAATGATTAGCACCACGTGACCAGTGCTTCATCGGCCATCATGGTTGGATAGAAAGTACAGCATAACACTGCCGATACGGCGGTGGCGTTAATATTGCTTGGATTTTGGGTTTAATTTGACCAAATTTCACTTTTTGATTAAGCTATTCTCATAAACAACATTATTTCAACCCCCGATTGAATATTCATGGTTCTAAATAACAGAATTAGATCGTAGCAGTGAAACGATTTGTGCTTTTTGTTTTATTTTTCTATTTATTATTTCTATGGTTTTAGCAATGTATCTGTGTTATTTTTAAATGGGGAAAGCACCTCATAAGTATTGTACTTCTGCTTTCTCCTTTTTCATGTGAAAATTTGTTACTGATATGCACTTGATAGTAGAAGGAACTGCTTCTATTCAAGCACGATGCAGGAGTAGTGGGATCAAGTCGTTTGAGTTGGTAATGTGTAGTCAGTAAAAAAAAGAAGGAAAGTTTTTTTATTTAACGACGCGTCCAGAGGACATTGGTTTTTATCATTGACTATTGGACGTCAAACATATGGTCATTCAGACATATTTCTTTAGAGGAAACCCGCTGCTGCCACATAGGCTACTCTTTCCAATAAACAGCAAGGGGTCTTTTATATGCACTTTCCCACAGACAGGACAGCACATACCACAGCCTTTGATGAATACATGCAAATCCTCAATTCTGGGGCTAGCACCTTAGCCATTACACTATCTAGGCTCGCTAATGAAGGCACCCTAGCCAATCATATGGTCTATGTGGCTACTTGCATGAGAGCTTAGTGCAGCCTAAAGCTAAGATTCCATATACGCGATATGCAGTATGCGGTGTGCAGTATTCGAATGCGAATGCGAATGCGGCAAAAAATCTAAAAGCATGTAAAGGCATAATAGTGCTTCCATACGTCCGAATGCGGATGCAAATGCGAATGCGAATGCGAATGCGGCAAATGGATCGACCCATGGACCAATCGGTGCAAATGCGAATGCGAATACTGCTGCGTTTGCCATAGAAAACAATAGTAACTTTGATCTTCCTTCACAAATTTGGAGCAAAAAAAAACAAAAATGCCATGGGTATCCTTTTTGGTGTGATTGTTAGTTTAACGACCCCCCCCCCCCCCCCCAGAACAAAAAGTAAACACGGGCTATTGGGGGTTGGCATATATCTATGCCGCATTCGCATGCCGCATACCGCATATATGGAATCTTAGCTTAAGTAAGTAGATTATGTAGAAAACCCGGTGGTTATGTAGTATTTATTTATAATTAGGCCATTCGGTAATTTATGTAAATGAAAGCGTCACCATTCTTTTATCATAGCCCTACACCAAACAGGACGGGATAGCCAAGTGGATAGAACACCAGCGTGTGGGAGGTTGTTGGATCAATCCCCGGCCGAGTAAATCCAGATTTACATAATCGATACTTGTCAGTAACTTGCTTGGTGTTCAGCATTACTAGGATAGGACACGGACTGGTTGACTCCCTTTTGGGATAATGTGACTGAGAAGGTTATTGCATTATGACGTCAGAGCACTCAGGATCTCAGTAAGGCAGCACTATGAAGTTGCCATGAAAACACACAGTCACATGTCAGTATCAGTCTGGATATGACACTTGATGTCGCTAGGACGTAAAACCTGAACAAACCTTAACAAAAACCTCGATCTCTACATTAACAGTCAGTTTTTTCCCCTGAATTTATTTTTTTTTTTTTTTTTGGTCCATTAGTTGTTTAAGCAGGGGAAATTTCAGTCATAGACGACTGGTCTTCCTCATTCCACTGCTGGTCGATAGAAAGCCCGAGCCTACACTTTTACCGACCCAAGGGATTTTTAACCTCCCACACCACATAAGCCGTGTTTACACGGGCAATTGTGAAGCAAATTAGGCAAATCGATTTATATGAAGCGATGTAGTGGCGTGTTTACACGGAGCGAGTTTGAAAGTGTTTCGGCGCCGGGAACCAACAGCCTTAGTGTTCCGCCTGTAGCCGGCGAGCACTGCTATTTGTTTAGTTTACACTCGGCGATTCGATGCCGATCTAGCTGCTAAGTTAATATCGCTTGGAATTTAAGGTTAATTTAATTAAATTTCATTATTTGAGTATGTAATTCTGTTAAATATGATCGCATTCAATAGATTTCGGCCTAATCGGTCCCTAACACTGCCGGGCACCAGCGATAGTTACAGCTGAGCTTGTAGCCGGCGAGCACTGCTATTTTACACTATCGCCGCCCGGGAACCAGCTGAATCGCTTCACATAAACTGCCTCTCGACCAGGTATTTTTAAAGCGCATCATATGAAGTGAATCAGCCCTAATCCGCCTCAGAGTCGCGTTTACACGGCGAATGTGAGGCGAACTAGGCAAGGCGATTTATATGAAGCAATTTAACTCTGCCGTGTAAACACGGCTATTGACATGGTATGAGAGCAACCAGCCTTTGATGACGCTGTAAATTATACACAGCGGTGGAAATCCAAATTGGCAGAGCTGGGGGCATGGGGAAACGAACCACCGACCCTCAGATTAGGAGTCTGACCTAGAAAAAAGTCAGACACTCTAACCACTCCGCCACAGAGAACGCCGATTCATGTTTATATTATTTATTATGGTTCATAGCAAGTACAAATAATGGCTAGAGTCCAGCAGTCATTGTATGCAAAGCCTGTGTGGTAAATTCTTTTTGACTAAGTTGACATTCTTTGCAAATAGGCCTGGCTAATTCCACAACTATAGACCCATCTAGATTCTTCACCGGTCACGGTGACCGAATTGGCAGAGCGCAGGCTGCCCGTGCGGAAGGTCGGGAGTTCGATTCTCCGCCGAGTCAAGCCAATGACTTACAAAATTGATACCTGTCGCTTCCTAGCCTGGTGCTCAGCATTTAATTACCAGCTTAATTACTCAAACTACCACGCACATATGTACACAGTTTGTTGGAGTTTGACATCCTGGCAACATTAAAGGTCATGTCAAGATGGGCACCGACTTGTGAAAGTGCACACTCATGCCAACTTCATAGTGCTGCCCCACCCAGAGACCTGGCTACTGGCACTATGACAGTCACATTATCCTGGTAACTAGTCCTTGCCCCATCCTAGTAATGCTGAGCGGGTAGCGACAAGTATCAATTTTGCAAGTCATTGGTTTGACCAACCCGTTTTCAACCGTGTCTGATCCCTCACTCTGATCTGAAATCACTAATAGCCACCCACATTAAATCCGAATGGCAACATGAGTGGGGTGAAAACATTAATAAACTTAAAGAAATTGAACCATCTGTCAAAAAACCACCACAGACTCATGCGGGAGGTCGGCGGGACCAAGTGGTCCTTAGCCACTGCCATATTGGCCACTCGCGGCGTACACATGATTTTCTGTTCAAGGGGGACCCTCCCCCTGAATGTATTGGGTGTCAGTCCCCACTTACACTCGAACACATTTTGTTGAGTTGTGTCGATTTCTTGGCCCTGCGCCAACAGTTTAACACTGCAAGCAGCATGCACAAACGACCTTTTCACAAAAGTAAAACAAGAAAACATGTTAGCCTTTTTAAGGGCAGCTGGGCTATATCATCACATATAGTCCCTTAAACAAATTAGATCAATTAACAACCTTTAACTTTTATCTTAATTCTATTTCCTTTAGGCACAAATTATGCAACAGTGAGCTTTTTAAATCCACAGTGTACTGACACAAAATTGATTCTGTGCTTTTGCATTCTGTAAAAGCGATGGTTGAATTTTTTTTTAAATAAAAAATTATTGCCGTGAATATGGCTTATGCTGCTGACACGGCGTAAAGAAACCACCAATCAATCAATCAATCAATCAAACTCCTGAACTTCCCCTCAGGAAACCTGCATTCTACCGATTCGGCCACCGCATCAATTCATCTACACAGTTAAAATATCTGTCGTTAAAATACAATTAATAATGCATTTGAGTTGGCTATGTGTAGTCAGTAAAAAAAAGAAGGAAAGTTTGTTTTATTTAACGACGCGTCCAGAGGACATTGGTTTTTATCATCGACTATTGGACGTCAAACATATGGTCATTCAGACATATTTCTTTAGAGGAAACCCGCTGCCGCCACATAGGCTACTCTTTCCGATAAACAGCAAGGGGTCTTTTATATGCACTTTCCCACAGACAGGACAGCACATACCACAGCCTTTGATGAATACATGAATACAATTAATATTAAAATAATACATGAATATTTATTCTCGTTGTTATTAAGACAAATCTTGGTCTTCTCTTTACAGCCAATAGGCACACTGACTCATGCGGAAAAAATGCTCACCATTGACACTATTATATTGGCATTAGATAGCGCTTAAAGTCAATTTAATTACCACCGATGCTTCCAATAGTACTTCAGTCCTTTACACCCACACAGGTACACTCACGTTCTGCCCTCAAAACGCTACAGGTCAGCCAAAGAAGGTCTGAAACCGAGTAAGAAACGCCACTCAGGTTGAATCTTCCAGTTTGTTGATAGTTGCAATAGGGGTGTATAAAATGGGTGAGTAATGCATAGCGCTGACCGGACCGATTCGCCATCACCTCTGACAGTGACAGTACATAGGACATATTCAAGGCGAGCCTCATTAGTATGTGCGGTATCAAAGATATTAACTGCCTGAGCGATCAACATGGCTTAATGAGTTGAACGCTTGCTTCCCCGGGGCAGGTATTAGGTTCGAACCCTGGCCGAATCAAACCAATGACTTAAAAATGCATACCTGACGCCACCTAGCCTGGTGCTTGGCACTACAGTATAACCCCGTTAAACCAAACTTGAAGGGACCCTAGAAATCTGTTTGGATTAACCGATCATTAGTTTAACCGAGCTTTGGCTTCGACTTTGACTTAGCTTTGTCAAAAATGGGTGTGCATTATGAATGAAATATACAGTGTATATGGACACTTTGATTATTGTTTTTTTTATATATATAGCGTATAAACCCATTAAACCAAGCTTGGTTAAACCAAACAAACAGTTAATCCAAACTTTTTTCGGCAGCCCGGCAAAATACTACCATTTATCATATAAAAAAGTCTCAGATGACCTTATAACCATATGAAAGTTTGGTTTAATCGTACCGGAAGTGGCCTGGGGCCCGACAATTTTATTTGGATTAACTAATATTGTTTGTTTGGATTAACTAATATTTTGGATTAACCGATTTTGGTTTAACCAACTTTTTAATATGAGAAATGGTAGTATTTTGCCGGGCTCCTGAAAAAAGTTTGCATTAACCGATCGTTTGGTTTAACCAAGCTTGGTTTAACGGGGTTGTACTGTACTAAGGATGGGGAAAATAGTGAGAAAGACGAATTATCTCCGGTTGAAATTTCCCCCATTTAATCAATACATACAGTATAAACAACGACAAAACGGAAGCAGATCTCCCAAATGAGGTCCACCATCAAAGCTTGCAAGAAGTTCACGTCCATTTATCGGCTAGTGTATTGCAGGCATTAAATTCATGTAGGTTCCATACACGATTGACCGGTGTCGCAGTTTGAGCGCCCTGCCAGTTTCAGCTGACTGCATACACTCAGACTCAAGGCATTGTCAATGGTCGTGAGCAATCTTCATACCGAAAATACAGAAGAAGTGAAATATCTCTAAAACCACACCACCTATTAACAAATCGCTTAGTACACATATAGAAAACATCTTTACCAAAATGGTTATATTAAATGTATAAGGTTAGGGTTCTTGATTTCTATTTATTTTGAATAAAACTAATGTTTTGCACTGCGCATACCATCAAACTCAAGGCATTGTCAATGGTCGTGAGCAATCTGCATACAGAAAATACAGGAAAAGTGAAATATCTCTAAAAGCACACCACCTAGAAACAAATCGCTTGGTACACATATAGAAAACATCTTTACCAAAAACATTATATTAAATTCATAAGGTTAGTGACGATGCTGTTAGATTTAGACGCATGCGCATGAAACTGACAGTCAGCTCAAACTGGCTGGGCGCTCAAACTGCGACACCGGACCTGGTGGTCGAATCGGTAGAGCGGCCGCTTCCCATGTGGAAGTTCGGAAGATCAAAACCAGAGCGAATCAAACCAATTACTTACAAAATGTTGCTGCCTAGCTCAGCTCTAACCAGTAATGGAATAAAACAAGGAATGGTCAGCTCAGTACCATGAATACATGACTCAGTGGGATATTGGGGAATGGTGCTGGTGGCCTGATGTCACAGTGGGGCAGTGCCATCAAGTCGCCATGAGTGTGCACTGTCACTAGTCAATACCCATCATGATATGACTTTAGATGTTGGCAGGACGTAAAACTCCAACAACCAACCAAATCCTGATATGACCTTAGATGTTGCTATGATGTAAACGGTAAAACCCAAACAAACAAACATACATAAGTGACATATCTTACCTTCAGTGCCATTCGTCTTTTGTCCAACCTCTGCTGTATACTTCTCACATACATACATACATACATACATACATACACACATACACACACATGCATGCATACATACACACATACATATATATACACCTACATACATACACACATGTATACATACATGCATGCACATACACACATACACATCATCATCATGCTGTCGGTCGCGATGCGACAAAGACTGCTTCCATTACTTGACTGCCGCTCTCCATTTAACTCTCTGCTGTGAGAGTGATGTCCATAAGTCGGTCTTAATCAGTTAATGTCTCTCAGCTTCAGGTTTCTCTTGACGGTATCCTTGAACCGGAGACGAGGGCACCCTCTCTTTCTGTAACCAGAAGACAGTTGAGAATAGGATCTGCTTTGGTAGTCTGTCTGATGACATCCTCATGAGGTGTCCAGGCCATTGGAGATTCTTTTTGATCAAAAGATCTTCCATCCATACACACATACACACATAAATACATACATACATACATACACACAAACATACACACCTACATACACACATATACATACACACATAAATACATACACACATACATACATACATACACACATACACATACATACACACATACATACACATACATACATACATATACACATACATACACACATACATACACATATACATAATACATACACATACATACACACATACACTACATACATACACACATACATACACAAATACATATATACATACACACATACACATACATACACACACCTACGCACATCCACTTCCGGAAATCCAATTTCCGGGTCCCTCTCATGCACTCCATTAGCCAATCAGAGTGCGGCGACCTATTCGCTGCGGTAGCCCCCACGAGATAGCGGGCCCGATAACGGTTCGATTAGAGATGATCTCGAGGTTTGGATTAGCTAGAATTAACTGCACCTAGCACTCAGTCACCCCGGTACAGATAGAGAGAGGAGTCAGGCAGTGCAGGCCAGCGACTGGACAACATGAGTCAACGTAGATAAAAGATTCACCCGGTACTTGTAGTACACGGGTGAAGGACAACGTAGTGTAAATACGGGCGAAAATAGGTTTAGTATGGAACCTGAACTAGAAACTGTGACTCCAGTATCAAATGGCTGCATATATTGCCACAGAGTTGGTGAAATGGGCGAGAATGCAAAAAGACAAGATGGCGGCCAGAGAACACCGCCGATTTCACTTTTAAATCTGATTAAACTAGATATTATATTATATTTTTCAACTCAATAAGACATATGTAAAGAATAAATGTTGCTTCTTAGATTGTGAAATTAGGCTCTCATTTCCTTAACCCGCTTTTTCGACCATTTTTATATAGGGTTGGTATTCATCTGTGTACTGCGAGTACGGGGTGAATACTTTATCTAGAGTCAACGCTGTTCGAATGTCCAATAAATAAGCCATTTCCACCACCAGCCCACCCTCTGGCGACAGTGGCGAGAACTAATGTTGTGGGTCGCAGCTCAGTGTGCAGTATGTGCTAGTTCTGTGAATGTGTGAAAGGTCTTATAAATGATTTCTACTACTGACGGGCCCTCTGGTGGCATTGGCAAGAACTACCGTAGTAGTTCAGCCTGTAGTAATGCCAAGTAAACACCTACCGTATACGATTCGCGCACTAAAACTCGCGACTCGACCCGACCCGCTTAAAACTGAAAACAGGCCGATTCATTTTTCGAATTGCGAATCACAATCGTAATCGGCCCGTTTTAGCCCTAAAACTGAGTTTTAAGTCGCGAGTCGAAATCGGTAGATGTGCTAGGGTATCACACACCTAACGACTTTTGTGCGCGAAACGGGCAGTTTTAGGTCGTAAACGGTAGGTGGGTGCGGATGAACGGTAGGTGTGTACCTGGCATAAGCCTATGCTAGCTCTGTGGATGTGGAAATGATCTTATAAAGTTATAGAGGATTTCCACTACTTACTGGCCCTCTGATGGCAGCATGTAGAACTAATGTTCTGGATATCAGCTCACTATTTAGACTGAGTGAGTCCTGGGCGAAAGGTCTTATAGTTATAGAGGATTTCCACTATTGACTGGCCCTCTGACGACAGTAGCAAGAACTAGTATTGTGGGAAAGTAGGCCTACTCAAAATGCAGCTTGCGTTATAAGACAAAGACTCATAGCGGATTTCCACCACGACCTGCCCTCTGGTGGCAGTGGCAGGAACTAATGTTGCGGGTAACAGCTCACCATGCAGTATCCTCTGTGGAAAAGGTTTAATAGAGGCATTTTCACGATCAATCCACCCTATGACGCTGGTAATAAGATCCAATATTGTGGGTAGTGACTCTCTGCGCATGCTTTAGTGGAAAACGTCTATTGAAAATGGTTTTTTTTAATTTGGGGGTTTTACATGCTAGTAACATGTGAGGTGGTGTTCTCTGTGGCGGAGTGGTTAGAGTGTCTGACTTTTTTCTAGGTCGGACTCCTAATCTGAAGGTCGGTGGTTCGATTCCCCATGCCCCCACCTCTGCCAATTTGTATTTCCACTGCTGTGTATAACTTACAGCGTCATCAAAGGCCAGTTGCTCTCATAACATGTCTATGTGGTGTGAGAGGTTAAAAATCCCTTGGGTCGGTAAAAGTGTAAGCTCGGGGTTTCTATCGACAAACTGTCTAATGGTGAAAACAAGTCTATTCAGACTTATCCATGATAGGCAGTATAAATCTTCAAGAAAAAAAATAAGAAGGCTATATGAAGACTGGTGCTGACTTGTGACAGTGTGCACTGATGGCGGCTTTATAGTTTGTAGTTTGTTGGAGTTTTGCGTACTGGCAACATCTAAGGTCACATCACGGTGGGTATCGACTTGTGACAGTGCGCACTTATGGCAACTTTAGAATGCTGCCCCACTGGGAGACCAGGCCACCGGTACCATGACCCAATTTCCCACTCAGTCACATTATCCTGATACTGAGCTAACCAGTCCTTGCCTATCGCCTGGCTAGGTAGCAACAAGCATCAATTTGATAAATCATTGCTTTGACTCAACCTGGAATCGAACTCCTGACCTTCCGCATGGGAATCTGGGCTCTACGGATTCAGCCACCACATCCGGTGCAGCTTTATCGTGTTGCCCCACTGGTAGACCATGCTCTCAACACCATCTCAGTCAGGCTCACGTATATATATGCAGTTAACCAATTATGGGGATATAAATGAGGACAAACTCAGTTAATTTCTTCCTTTACTAATCTTTCCTGCACATATCAGCGAATCAGAATATACAACGGGACCTAGTTCCGAACTCAGCGACTGTGGCGCTACCCAGCACACTGGATCAGATTTGGGCTACATATATATATATATCTATATGCTGTATAATTTATTATTCTTGACAGAACCGAAGGCTAAGGGAGCAAACCCTGAACAGAAAACCATGTCATTGTGGCAGCATCAAGGGCGGTTGATGTATGGAACTCCCAACATCTCCCGACCAGCCACTGCAGGGACAAATAGTTTTGCACCTGTCTGGACATGTTCTTGCCAGTGTGAAACCTCTATTTGCTCCGCGAGAGAGTGCCGCTGGTAACTTGCAAAAGCCAGCAGTACTTCAACACTTTTGCAGGCAGCTTCAGAAATGCATACAGTCCAGACAGAGCGCTGACCTATTCAATGTCGCACACTTCAGAGCGAAGACCAAGACTACTCGGATACTGGTGAGAGAGCTGCTATTCGCAGATGACAGTGCACTGGTTGCCCACTCTGCTGAAGAGATCCAGAAAATAGTGGATGATTTCTCCAATGCATCAAAGAAGTTCGGCCTGAAGATTAACATCAAGAAGACGGAGGTGCTGTACCAACCCAACTCTACAAGAACCTGAGAGGTTGATATCATGGTTGATGGCAACAAACTGAACTCTGTTCCGGAATTCACCTACCTCGGAAGCACTATATCAAGTGATGGACGCATTGATGCTGAAATACAGAGGAGGATGGCCAAAGCGAGCGCATCTTTCGGCTGACTACGCCAGAGACTCTGGAATATCCACCATGTGTCCATGTGGGTCAAAGGCAAAATCTACCGTGGAATCGTGCTATCCACCCTACTATACGGAGCCGAGGCCTGGACAGTGTACAGACGACAGGTGAAAAAGCTGCATGCCTTCATGATGCAACATCTGCATTCAATCATGAGGCTAACCTGGAAGGACAAAGTGACAAATAAGGAAATACTCGAACGGACGGGTCTGCCCTCTTTGGAAGATCTTCTGATCAAAAAGAATCTCCGGTGGACTGGACACCTCATGAGGATGTCATCAGACAGGCTACCAAAGCAGATCCTCTACTCTCAACTGTCTTCTGGTTACAGAAAGAGAGGGCGCCCTCATCTCTGGTTCAAGGATACCATCAAGAGAAACCTGAAGCTGAGAGACATTAAGACTGCCTCATGGACATCACTCTCACAACAGAGAGCTAAATGGAGCATGGCAGTCAAGTAATGAAAGCAGTCTTTGTCGCATCATGACCGATAGCATGATGATGAATTTATTATGTGAATATAAATGACGTAAGAATCTTCCTGATATATATATATGTATATATATATATACATATATATATATATCAGGAAGATCTTAATTCTTATATATATATATATATATTTTGAAGATTTATTTTATATATATATGTATATACATATGTATATATATGTATATATATATGTATAATAAATCTAACGTTAACACGGTAACAGGAGATAAGTAAATGGTAAGACAATAATAGAAGAGTGCAGTATGAGTTGGAGGAAAAAGAGACAGGCCCCCCCTTCGGGGGGGGAGGCCTGCCTCTTTTTCCTAGGCGCCCCCCCCCCACCCCATGAGAGGGGGGTAAGGAACCACTACAGAGTTTTTATTACCCACGTTAAAGGGGTTTATCACTATCCATATATACATATATATATATGTGTATATATATGTATATATATATATGTATATATATATATAGCCACGTATATATGCCAGCGTATATGCGAGTGTAAGATTCGCACTGCTCCTCTCGCGCGGTGCGCGGACGCTCGTCTGCTGGGCGTGGATGGCCCGCTTGGGGCGCCAGGTGGACTATATATACAAACCAGAGCCGCAGCTTCAGCCGCCACTGCAGCTCATACTTCCATTCGCTTTACCTGAGTCTACCTGAGTCTACCTGAGCCTACCTGTGCGCCTTCTACCTGTCTACCAGTTCGTTTACAGACACAGTCTACCTGTTACCTGTGTTCTCTGCTATATTATGACTGACCAAGTGGAGGGTGATCGTCCAGACAAGCATAACGTGAGCCAAAACTTACAATAACTTACCGTCGATTATATCGATATGCTACTTGTGTGTCGAGTTATGAAAATCTACCAAAACGGACAACGGAAAGGATATCGGGAAGGCCGTATCGACGCCATTGTTTCAATTGATATCGACGTGAAGATGATCGATATTTGACTAATTTATTTCGACATTTATTGCCTTTAGGGTCTCTATGTGTGTGTCGATTGATAATTGGACATAAAATATTGCCGATTCAGGCGCTAACCGACAAATATACGGTAAACAAGATGGCGGTTGGCACGAAAATATTTTGAATGTCGATGCCTCACACACTTGCACAATACGCTTTTGTGTGTGTCGATATTAATTTGTCTGTCGATGTCTACTAAGCTATAACTTATAAATACTTGATTGTCGATTATTCGACAGACAAATGCCAACATTTGAATTTACTTTATTCTTTAACTGATAAAGCTACACAAGATGGCGGTTGGCGGGAAAACAGTTTGAATAACATGTCGTTGTAGACTATACTCGGATAGCTCGTGTGTGTCGATCCACGACATGCATGACACCAGCCTGAGTGTCAATGTTAATTCAACTACATGCTTTACATACTGTGGCTGTTGGACCTGCCATATATTGTAATAGTGAAACATATGATGACATTTGCTGAAAATATGATGACAACTTGAACTGCCATATGATGACACTTATATTTTTATGACCAGGCATTTACGCACTCTACTATTTACATAGGGAAAGAATTTTATTTATATCACACTGCCGTTTATTGACGACTATACCCCTCTAACACTATCTAGTCAGTCTGTCACTATTGTGCCTGGATATGAGGACTCACCTTCACTGCCATTATCATTATTAATTACTATGTGACTTTTTATTGTTTGTCTCTTACGCCGTTTTCCTTGTGCCATTTAATTTATCTCCCGGCACCCTATAATTGTGATACCTATCAGGAAAGACATACATAGCCAGCTACATCTCCAACACTCCGATAAGCTTTTGTGCTTAACAGTGACAAATCCTGTCACTTATTTTTCCTTGTGTCTATATTTGCGTCTGACACTGCCATTAAACGCAACTATATTTGACACCATTTGCCCGACGCCATTTATCCGCCATCTTTTTTCCGGCACCGACTATGCCCAAGGCTTTTTGTGCATTCTGCAGTAGAGTGCACTCTGAGCCTGTGAACGTGGACTGTCCATCTAGGGCTTCGAATAAGCGAATTACTCGCTCGTGCGCTGGGAGAGAGGACGACACGATGGCAGAGGGCGGAAAAGGTTGCATGGCTGCGGAGGAAAATGGGCTTGTCATTGACGATGAAGCCCTTGCTAAGGAGGAGCGTGAGATCGGCGAGAGGATTCGCAACCTTGAGAGGCGCAAACGGATTGCGGAATTGGAACGCATCGAGCGCGAGCTGCGCAAAGACGTCGCCAACTTGACCCTTGGCCGCACACGCGACAGAGGGAGGGAGCCGACTACTCGGCGGGCACATGACCGGGGAAGCAACCGGTCATGCCATCCCTTGGAGGAACAGAGTGGGACCGAGAGGCGTTTGAGGGCCCGTACTAGCAGCCATGAGCGGAGTCCCTCCCGGGAGAGGCGGAGGAGACGACATAGACGACGGACCTACAGCTCTAGTTCGTCAGATGAGCGCTCAACCAGTCGGGAGAGGAAGGCTCATAGTAGGTGGTCGCTTCGCCGTCATGTAGAGGACGGGAAGGATGTCAAGAAAGTGACCGCCTTCGAGCTAATTGAGGCTTCGGTTAATTGGGCAGTCGCCTCTAAGGTATCAGACGGGGATAAACTCTTAAGACTCCTAAAACACTTGGGTTACATAGCGGGCAAGGCCAAGTCGGGCAGCTTTATGGAGAAAACCCATGCCAACTATGATCGGGCCATTAGGAAGCTTGCTGCCACCGAGGGATTTGACGCCTTCTCATCCGGGAACCGCGAAATAGCATTGAAATATTATGCTTTCGAATATATGAAAAAGGGGGGGTCGGTTTCGAGTGGCAATAAAAATAGAACGGGTAGTATGGCTAGCTCCAAGCATCTCTTTACGAAGGAGGGTAAGAAGCCCTGCTTCGCGTTTAATAAAGATGAGGGTTGCTCCCGTGATGGCAAGACCTGTAATTACGGCCACTGGTGCTCCCGCTGTGGCAGCAAGTTTCACATCAGAAATAAGTGCAGTAAAGATTAGGGGCCTGTTGGGTGCCGAGGTCAGCGTATGCCGGGAGGTTGGGAATGTGGAATTTAGTCCCGACCTTATCAACGAGGTATATTGTGCTACCGACTTGACCTCTGCCCACCCGTCTGCGCCCCCTAAGTCGGTTGTCCCTATTTGTGCTAATGTGGAACAGCCGTTGATGCTCCACCCTGGCCGTGATGTGGAACACGGATGTGGTGTGAGAACAGATACCTGCCATAAGCGGACTGCGGCTCATGACCGCTGTAACAACATTGTGGTCGCTGGTAATGACTCTGGGCTTTGTGATGCCTTTGTTGAGGTTTGCATCAAGGTCGCTCAGGAGACTGAGGTCCCGGCACGCACTAGCATTGCTATGCCTGATTGCCCCGCTTTTAATAGTGACTGGTTGACAGTCCGGCGCGTTGGGCCTATCCTCCATGTCAAAGCTTGTGACCTCCATAACCCTGTGCATGAACTTGAATTTGACGTTTCACGTGACTGTCTTAATGCTGTCTGTTCTTGTGTACATTTTATTGGTCACAGCCGAGTGCAATTGAAGCCATGTAGGTTTTTTTGTGACTGCTTCTTTCGAGGCAAAATTGATCGAGACTTCGAGTTTATCCTCGCAGGGGTCATCTTCGGCTTTAAAGTTATTAATCCCTCATGTGATGCTGCCTATTCATGCCCATTTAGAGCAGCCAGGGTTCTTAGCGAGAAACTTTTTATCGATAAGAAACTTTCTAGCGAATTAAATTGTGTCTATTTAAGCAAGGCGGATAGCGCTCCTATTTGTGTGCATAATGTCTTTGCCATCCCTAAGTCGAGCGGTGAAGGTCTTCGCACAATTATTGACTGCAGTAGGCCAAGTGAGCATTCTGTAAACAACTATGTGGATGAGGTAACTAACACCTTTTCTTACATGAGTTTTGATGATTTAGCCTTTAATCTTGTCCGTGATGACTACATTGCTACTTTTGATATTCAGGACGCCTATCGGGCCGTCTGCATTCACCCGAGTGACTGTCCCCATCAGGCAATCTGCTGGGATTTTGGTAGCGGTGCCGGGTTAGAGGTCTTTTTTGATAACCGTTTATGTATGGGGCTTTCCTCTAGCCCATATATCTTCAATCGGATTTCCGATTTTGTCTTGCGCTGTGGTGTGCGTGAAGGCGTCGATAGGTCAGTTAATTATTTAGATGACTTTGCCGTCATTGGCACTACCTATCAGGAATGCCTTTCGAACCAAAACAAAATTGCTGCCATATTGAGGAGACTTGGGTTTTATCTGAGCTATCCCAAACTTCTCGCCCCTTCTCAACTCACCAGGTTCCTTGGTATTGAAATTGATAGTGTTGAACTCAAGCTCCGCCTCCCCCGCGATAAGTTGGCCAAATTAAAAGATCAATTATTACTGTTTTGGGGTAAACATAAGGCCACACATAAGGACCTGGAGCGCCTTGGTGGGCGCCTCGCTCACTGCGCTACGGTCGTCCGAGGGGGTCGCTCTTTCTCTACCCATGTCTATGACACTATACGCCAACTTAGGAAACCATTTTTTAAATTCCGGCTGAACGATGAGTTCAGGTCTGAGCTGAATTGGTGGCTAGACTTTGTCAAACGTTTTAATGGCTATGCAAAACTATTGGGCCGCCATGCTCCTTCAGTAGCGGTATATAGCGATGCGTCGTATTGGGGCTATGGAGCGACTCACTCGGGCGATTGGTTAGTAGGTAACTTCGAGCTAGAAGATATCGACCTCCCTTCTGAGGTTGGTCATCATTTTGCAGAATCGATCCCCGCCGCTGCTGACGGCCATATTAATTTAAAGGAGATGTGGGCAGTGGTTGCCGCCTCTCGGCATTGGGGGCCCCTTTGGCAGGACAAGTGTGTTGTCTTTATCACCGACAATAACACTGTGAGGGCGGCACTCGCCACCGGGCGTTGTGTCAACAAACAAATTATGACTTGGGTCAAAGAACTCTTTTGGACTTCGGTTAATTATAATTTTGACATAAAATCTGTCTACATAAAGAGTAAGCAAAATGTGACTTGCGATGCCCTCAGCAGGTGGCGGGACTATTCTAGCAGAGACTGAATAGCTTGTGTCGACCCCGCAGGGCTGATGTGTTGTGCACATATTTTTAGGTGACATTTTCCTTTATTACAGGTCTAGCGCAGCTGGAGGTCCAAGTTAGGTCGATGTCTGGCCAATATTATTCGGACAATTCAAGAGCGACCAGGTTGATGCAGATGTGGAAATACCTCGCATTTATCGATGAGTTCCGTGGCTTGCTCTCGCCTATCCCCTGTCCATCTTCCCAGGTTGCCATTTATATCGTCTGGCTATCCCGCACTTTAAAGTATTCCTCTATAACAAATTATCTCAGTGCCTTCAATTTTTTTCTTAAGTCTGAGGGCAGTCCGCCTATCGATTTCTCTTCCCACCAGATTAAGACCGTCATGGGGGGGGGGGGGGGCTAAGCGTGTTTTGGGGTGTGCTGTGAAAAGGGCGGCCCCTTTACTGCCAAGTGAGCTTTTGAAGATTTTCGCTTTATTATCAGAGCGTGAGGGACATGTTTGCGCTTGTGCAGCCATTCTAACTGGTTTCCGAGCTCTCTTGCGCAAGTGCCAATTGACTGAGTCTGCCTCGGTCCTTAGGCGATCGGATTTTGAGTTTTTTCAATGGGGAATGGTCATTTCAATACGTAGGTCTAAAACCATCCAATTCTCAGAAAGGGAGTTGTTGATCCCTGTCGCCCGTGTCCCAAATACCTCTCTTTGTGCTGTCTATTGGGTCGAGAAACACTTCAGTCAGATCAAGGTAGCCCCTGATGCAGCAGCTTTTCAAATCCCTGCGGTTGATGGGGGCTACAGACCCCTTGATTACCGTACTTTACATACTACTATAAAGTTATTCGCTGCTGACGCGGGTCTTTACCCAAGTAAGTTCTCCTGCCACTCTCTCCGGAGGGGCGGGTCTACATTTCTCGCCCTCCAGGGTGCATCTATTGACGAGATAAAGGTCAGGGGGGACTGGTCCTCCGATTGTGTTTACAAGTATATTACTTGCCCGCTTGCCGAGCGCATTGTATTAGACATTAGGGTGGCATCCACCTTGAGTTCCATTATTGATTGATTATGTTTAGCTAATCTGTCTGGGTGGCTCCGGGGACCTTGGCACTTTGGCCCGGCCAGATTATTTATATATACACTGCATGTACTATTTAATGCTGAAATAAATATATCTACCATCCGAGTTTGCTTCGTGCCCATCTTACATATATATATATGAATCATGTGCGTGCTTAAAATTCAGTATTTTTATGAATCAATTTCCAGACATTAAATTTTGATCGGAACGATCGGTGAATCGTTACTAATACTAACACGAACAAACCCTATTTATATTTGACCTGCGTGGGCTTGCTGTAACAGTCACCTTTCTGAACTATAGCGCTGCTTGACCAAACTAAATGCATTAGTTTAGCGTTCCCTTGTTATGCTAAGTTTGAGAATGCAAATCTGAAACCGACCGGAAAAACAAATCCTTTTTTTAAGGTGGGGGAGGTGAGAATTCTTTAAAATGAATTTAAAAAAAACAAATAAAAACAGCAGAAGACACCAGCAATAAACGGAGGAAACCGCGAACCAGTCTGCATTTTACTAACATTTCAACGACCACTTCCTGATTGCGTTTGCGTGTTCTTTTGTTAAATCGCCTAAAGAAATTGTGCTCAACTCCTTGCTTTGACAAGATTAATATCAACATTATATTAATTATTATAGACATATGTTGGAAGTGTTGAATTGTGCGGTTACTTTTTATATAGGTTTGTTTTCGTTTAAATGATTTAAAAAAAATAGTAACATTAGAAGAGTTTGATTTCTTCATGACATCACTGGGTTTTTTTTCCCGATATAGATCAAATTAGATCAAAAACACCTGATATGTGACTCAACATGGGAAAGGGTACCCCCACGTTGAAATGTGTGTGGACCGGGCGCGGTGGCCGAATCGATAGAGCGCAGGCTTCCCACGCGGAAGGTTGGAAATTTGAAACTTGGCCGAGTCAAAGCAATGACTGCCAAAATTGATACTCGTCGCTGTCAAGCCTGGCGCTCGGCATTACTAGGATAGGGCAAGGACTGATACTGATACTGATAGCTCAGTATCACCAAAGACCCTATAATACTAAGACGGCTCACTGAGCCTGTACTGTGTAATCAAAATAATCAAACCCACCACTTGGTGCGCTGGCTGTTCTCTTGGTTAAACAGGTGCTATATTATATGTATAGATGTATATATGAATGTGAAAGATGTGTGATGATGATGATGATGATGTGTATTTGTTCATAGCAATTTCATATTGATGTATATTCATAATTACCTATCTCATGTATAATATAATTGTATGTGTTTACATGTGAAACACCAACCAGCAGCCGGCTGATCAAACCCACCACAAGGTGGCACTGCAAAATTTACATCACCATGGGAGAGATAGGGAGTGAGCTGTCTTAGTATTATAGGGTCTTTGGTATCACTATCATGAACAAATCCTGGATATAGGGTCATGGTTCTATCGGCCTGGTTTCCAAGTGTGGCAGCACTATTAAGTCGCCATGGGTTCGCACTGTCACAAGTCGGCACCCATCCTGATGTGACCTTAGATGTTGCCAGGATCTAAAACCCCAACAAACAACAAATCACATTATGATGTAGGCGCGGGGACGCACGAGAGACCACGTGTCACATTCTTAAATCACAAGTGTGGCGTTCCCATCGAGAAAACCACAAACATGGCGCACAACCACGAATTTGATTGGGCAACCACTATTTTAAATGATGTCATGAAATGGTAAACAATGGCGATTTTTCTTTTAATTTAACAACAAATAATTAAAACTTAAAAAGTACTAATAATAATAGGAAGATCTATACAATAATAATCAATAGAAAACACCACTTTGACAATTATGTTCCTGGTCGAGTCAAACTAATGACTTATAAAATAGATACTTGTCGCTTCCTAGCTTAGCGCTTGGCATTAATAGGATAGGGCAAGGACTGGTTAGCTCAGTGTCACTGTCAGGATAATGTGACTGAGTTGGATATTAGGTCATGGTGCCAACAGCCTATAGGGCAACACCATAAAGTCACCATGTGTGTGCACTGTCACCAGTCGGTCGGAACCTGTCCTGATATGACCTTAGATGTTGCAAGGACGTAAAGCTCCAACAACCATCCAAAGAACCAACCTCACCAGGACTGGTCACGTGACAACGGCACCACGAGATTTGGTGGGTCTGAATAAATAAGTGGTCAGGTGCAAATAAATAGCACACTATCTGACGGGTCCCCGTCCCCCCGGCGCCTGGTCCCCTAGACCTCCCCTCCCCCCCCCCCCCCTCCCCCCCCCCCCCACCCCCCCCCCCCCCCCCCCGCCCCCCCCCCCCCCCCCCCCCCCCCCCCCCCCCACACACACACACACACACAGGGCGCCCCCTGCTGCACGGGCGTGTTTGTTTGTCTGTTTATTGGCGTCTTACATACTGGAAACAGTGCAACATCTAAGGTCAAATTAGTACAATTTTGTGACAGTACCAAAATGAAATACATGGTGGGTATATATAGTGCTTACCCCATCAGGATATGCCACGCCGCCCGCACCATGACCATTGATATCCCACTCGCTGCTCAGCGCTCAGCGCTCAGCGCTCAGCGCCCAGTCATATTATCCTGACGCTGAGCCGACCAGTCCTTGCCATGTCCTATCCAATAATGCAAAACACCAAACAAGGTAGGAACAAGTATAATAATAATAAAATATTTATTTCCACATCATCAATGTACACACAAGTTGGTATTTATATCAGTATTTTTGTTCACATGAAAAAGGAGAAAGCAGAAGTACAATACTTATGAGGCGCTTTCCCCATTTAAGAATAATAATATCAGTTTGGCCAAGTCATCGGTGTTTGACTCGGCCGGGGATCGATCCCACGACCTACCGCATGATGACAAGGCGGACGCTATACCCGCTAGTCCACCACGTCCGGTTTCTAGTGCGTGGAGAGAGTCAGTTGATTTCGTTCCGTTAGTCCTTACACCACACAAGTGGCCAGGCAGAACCGGATATGCAGATCTCTCAAAGTGTAGCATTACGTGAGCACCCATTGTGGGGATGTTGACCGTCACTTCCAACAAAAATCATTTTAAATAAAAAAAAAGTGTTAATGGAAATTGCATTCTTGTTGTGTCATTCCGGAGACGCGCTGTGTGTGGATCACGTGACCCATGAGTTTGTTTGTGACCGGGCGCGGTGGCCAAATCGGTAGAGCGCATAGCCGTGTGGGAGATGGGGAGTTTGGTTTCCGGTCGAGTCAAACCAATGACTTATAAAATTTATACTTGTCATTTGTCGCTTCTAAGCCTGGTGCTTGGCATTAATAGGATATGGCAAGGACTGGTTAGCTCAGTGCTAGGATAATGTGATAGTATGGGGTATCGGGTCAGGGTGCCGGTGTAGTAAGTTCAAAACACTACCCCAAAACAACACCACGATAGTGTTTTCAACCTAGATTCAAAACACTATGGTAGTGTTTTCAACTTAGCTAAGGGTAGGTTCAAAACACTACCGTGGCCACGCTCAAAACACTATCCTTAAGTTCAAAACACTCCCTTTAAGTTCAAAATACTACTCTCATGGTGCTGGCAGCCTGGTCTCCCAGTGTGGCAGCACTATAAAGTCGCCATTAGTGTGCACTGTGACAAGTCAGTACCCGTTCTGAGATGACCTTAGATGATGCTAGGACATAAAACAACAACAAACAAGCAATCAAACACTGTAGCACCATCAGCGTAGTCTAATACATGGTACAGTTGCCGCAGCACCATCAGTGTATACTAATACATGGTGCAGACACCACAGTGCTATCAGCGTATACTACTAGTATCTGTGTCCTGATATGACCGTAGATGTTCCCAGGACGTAAAACTCCCAATAACCAAACCAAATAGTATGTGCATACCAATATGTACCAGTAGGTTACATTTTGCGACAGTACACTTACAGCCCCCACTGCAGTGTTACGATAGTGTTTTGAACTTGGGTAGTGTTTTGGACGTATGTAGGGGTAGTGTTTTGAACTTAACAGTAGTGTCTTCAACTTAAGTTGAACACTACCATACTGTTAAGTTAAACACTACCGTACTGTTTTGAACTTAGGTTGAAAACACTACCTTAGTGTTTTCGACGAGGTAGTATTTTGAACGTCCTACACGGTCAGACTGATTTTCCTGTGGAGCAGGGGCCGTATTCATGAGCTCAGGGTAGGGCTCTAACCATAGGGTAGGGTATCCCCCCTGGCTAACGGTGGAAAATCCATATTCATGAGCTTGGGGTAGCACTACCCTGGGGCTCTAACCAGGGGGTACCCTACCCCATTTTCGACTCAGGGGTAAGGGACTATCCCGAGGGGGGGTATGGGTGGGTAGTGAGCCTGTGTGGGTCTGAATCTATTCAATGCGATCATATTTGATAGATTTAAATACGCAATAGGTGAAATTTTATCAATTTAACCCTAAATCCGAAGCGAAATTCACGCTGCTGGCGCAAAGGCGGCGATATTAATACTTTCGAATCGACGAATGTAAAGTGCACAAATCGCCGCCGCCGCAGCGACGTCGATATCCATACTGTCGACGTCAAAATGGCCGCCGCCGTCGCCGCCGAATCGGCGGGAATTTCTTACGCCCAAATCTATTAAATGCTGTCATATTTAACAGAATTACATACGCAATAAGTGAAATCTTATCAATTTAACCCTAAATCCGAAGCGAAATTCACGCTGGTGGCGCAAAGGCGGCGATATTAATATTTTCGAATCGACGAATGTAAAGTAAACAAGTCGCCGCCGTCGCCGCCGAATCGGCGTGAATTTCTTACGCCCTAATCTATTAAATGCAGTCATATTTAACAGTATTACATACACAATAAGTGAAATCTTATCAATTTAACCCTAAATCCGAAGTGAAATTAACGCTGACGCCGTAACGGCGGCGATATTAATATTTTTGATTCGACGCGTGTAAACAAAGCGAACGGGTAGCTATCCCGACCGGCTAGAACATTGGTGAATACCGATTGACCTACTTAAGCGCCGCGGTTAAACCGCGGGATAGCTACCCAACGGCTAAGCCTAACCTCCGGCTAAACGTACCCCGCGCTCATGAATACGGGCCCTAAAGTCGCCATGAGTGTGCACTGTCACAAGTTGGTGCATATCCTGATATGACTTTAAATGTTGCCAGGACATAAAACTCCAACCAGCAACCAACCTATGAGTTTGTTGTTTTTTGGGGGTGATTTTGTTTCTTTTATTCACCTTAATCGCCCTGTGTTTTAACCACCCACGCAGAGCCTTAGATCAAATCTTCACCCCCACCCGGAGTAGGGGCAAATGATGACCATGTCTGAATCCGAGCAAAAACTGCTTCGAAATAAATCAACTATAAACAAGCTGTGAGGGACCTCGTTCCAGCATGCAGTGTTTATCTACACTGGCATAGAGTTGATGAACTGGGCGAGAATGGGGAAAAAAGAGCAGTGGATGCTCTCGATTCAACTTTTAAAGTTGATTTATGTACATGATATCATCAATTCTTCACTACAAAGGTGGGAGGCCATAATAGATAATTATGTGAGTAATAGAGTTAGCATTTTAGTTTGTGAATTCATGTGGATATGTCGATAACCCAGCCTGCTGACACTTTGTCCATAAGGTTGTTTAAAGCTGCATAGTCCGATGAAATATCAAATTTTCAAAACCAAAATAATTATCTAGATTTGATTCTACATATCTACCTTAGATAATGATGCAATTATTAAACATTTATTTCTGCATTGAAGGGAATATTGAGTCAATTTAAAGGCCCTGTCACACTATGATGTAACGACATCGCCAAAGAGAGAACATGAAGAATGTTGAACTTCTCGGCGTAGTATGCAAATTTGGGCACAAGTTGAACGTGGATGCAACATAGTTGACGAGAGTGTAACATCGGTAAAGCGTAGTGATACCATCATTCAACGAGAGAGGACAACTTCATTACATTCACGGAACGTTATGAACGTTATTCCATCGCCAGAACTACGTTACGTGATGTTACCTACGGCATGACACGGTTGAACGTACGTTGAATGTACGTTCTCCTGATGTTATCCTAACGTTATCCTGACGTTCCCATTACGCCACATGGACGTTTCCACTGGGTTTAATGCGGGTCAACGTAGTGGAACGTAGTTGAACGTAGTGAGCAGTGTTTGACCAACGTCTTTTTAACATCATTGACGTTCGCCGAAACGTGTACAGAACGTACGGTGAACGTAAACCCATACGTTCGAGTTACGTCAAAAGTTTTGAACAGGTTCAAAACTTTGATGTGCGCCGACGTCATACGACGTAATGTGACGTAGCTTGACGTCAGTCTAATGTCATTGTGACGTCATCATAACGTAACCCAACGTACGTCAACATAATGACGAAACGTGATCATGTCAGCCTTACGTTTGCTCGTTACGTCGTAGGGTGACAGGGGTATTATAGAAGTTTTAGAACCTGTAAGTGTAGAAGTCTATGGTGTCTGAGTTTTGGCAAGCTTGCTGAAACTAATTTTCCATGTTTGCATTTCAAATATCTCAAAAGTTTACCATTTCAAATAAAAGTAGCTTTCAACTAATGTAAAGTAGACACTAATGATCAATCTAATATATTTATCTCAGAAAAAACACACAAATTCAAAACCATCGGACTATGCAACTTTAACAGCGCTGTCAAAAGGTTGCGGGAGTAACTGGCAGAGACTTACTCAATGTGCTTCACCATTGCAAATGCTAATTTCAATGGTAGGTTGGTTGTTGGAGTTACGTGTCCTGACAACATCTAAGGTCATATCAGGACGGGTACCAACTTGTGACAGTGCGCACTCATGGCAACTTTATAGCACTGCCCCACTGGGAGACCATGCTGCCTTATATCCCACTCAGTCACATTATCCTGACACTGAGCCAACCAGTTCTTGTCCTATCCTGATAATGCTGAGTGCCTGGATAGGAAGCGACAATTATACATTTTTAAATCATTGATTTGACTCAACCAGGGTTTGAACCCATGGGTCCAGCTTATCATCATCATGCTGTCGGTCACAATGCGACAACGACTGCTTTTATTTCTTAAGCGCCACTATTTTCTGTGGTTGTGCATTTCATAAAACTGCTTGCAAATTGTTGAAGTGTTGCTGGCTTTTGCAGTTTACTAGCAGCACTCTCTCGGGGAGCAAATAGAGGTCTCACACCGGCAAGAACACATCAAGACAGGTGCAAACTATTTGACCTTGCAGCTTATATAGGACAGTAACAGTATTGGTATGCCCCAATATCTTTTGAATAGACTCCATATATCGATATTAGTTGATAATGATACATCTCTTAGATTATCATGAAATATAATAGACCTTTTCATATCGGGGAGCTGCTACCAACGATATGAGCTCATACTACTGCCATCAGAGGGCACGTCGGTGGTGGAAATCGTCTATAGGACCTTTCCCCCTGCACCGTGCTGAACAGTCAGCTGCTTTGCACAATATTAGTTCTTGCCACTGCCGCCAGAGGGAAAGATGGTAGTTGAACTCCCGTGTTTTGTGGGCAATACTTAAAGTTGCAGAGTCTGCTGGTTTTGAGTTTTTGTCATTTTCTGAGATAAATGGATTACTATGTGGTGTTCTCTGTGGCGGAGTGGTTAGAGTGTCTGACTTTTTTCTAGGTCGGACTCCTAATCTGAAGGTCGGTGGTTCGATTCCCCATGCCCCCATCTCTGCCAATTTGGATTTCCACTGCTGTGTATAACTTACAGCGTTATCAAAGGCCAGTTGCTTTCATACCATGTCTATGTGCTATGGTAGGTTAAAAATCCCTTGGGTCGGTAAAAGTGTAGGCTCGGGCTTTCTATCGACAAACTGTCTAATGGTGAAAACAAGCCTATTCAGGCTTATCCATGATAACTTCAACAACAAAAAATTTAAATTAGTAAATTATTAGGTTGATCCTTGCAATCTTCCTAAATTCAGTTTGAAGTAACTTTGATTTAAAATAACTAAATTAGGAGATGTTTAAAGTGTAAACATGCCAATTTAATGTTGGCATGCTTGTCAAAACTCTGACCGCATAGGCTTCAGCACTAACAGGTTATATTAAATTGACTTAGTATGCCCATATATGTAGCAACAAATATTTAATAAGTGCACTAGTATATAAGTTGAATGTTTAGATTCAAATATAGATCAGTATTTTACTTTAGGCCATTTAATGCTTTTATCGGACTATGCAACTTTAATTCTATTTAACACATGATTGCAGTGTTACTACTATCCTAACAATAACCACTCTCTGCTTATGATGTCAGCGGTACTGAATCGATTGTGTGTAGCCCGGTTAGCTCAGTCGGTAGAGCATGGGACTCTTAATCCCAGGGTCGTGGGTTCGAGCCCCACATTGGGCGTAGGTTTTTATCTTGTGTAATAACGAAGCTATACTAATAAAATAAACAACTCAAAATGAAGTAACGTTAGCCGAATCGGTAAGTTTGTTGTTGCTTTACGTCCTAGCAACATCTAAGGTCAAATCAAGACGGTACAGACTTGTGACAGTGCACACTCATGGCGACTTTATAGTGCTGGTCTAGTCAAACCAATGACATAAAAATTGTTGCTTTCTAGCCAAGCACTCAGCATTATTAGGATAGTGCAAGGACTGGTTGGCTCCGTGTTAGGATAATGTGACTGAGTGGGATATCAGAGCATGGTGCTGCCTGATCCCCCAGTGAGGCAGCACTATTGTATAAGTATAAAGTTAACAAGAGTGCACACTGTCACCAGTCGGTACCCATCCTGATATGACCTTAGATGTTGCCAGGGTGTAAAACTCCAACAGCCCAAGCAACCAACCGGTGATGAGAACTGGTCTCCCCTCTGCTTGGAGAGTGTGCTGACCACGCAAGCTGTTATCTATCCTATGTGTCCTATCTATCCTATTTATCCTATCTGTATATCTCCGCGAGGCGTCGCTGCTGTCCAAGGCAAACTCAAGTTGCTGGCACTAAGTAGGTTCTTAGCTGTCTATCTCTGCACTCAGCACACTCACACACAGGTGTACTCACACACAGGTGTACTCATGCACAAGTGCACTCATGCACAGGTGCACTCACGCACAGGTGCACTCATGCACAGGTGCACTCATGCACAGGTGCACTCATGCACAGGTGCACTCACGCACATGTGTACTCATGCACAGGTGTACTCACACAGGTGTACTCATGCACAGGTGCACTCATGCAAGGTGCACTCACGCACAGGTGTACTCATGCATAGGTGTACTCACACACATGTGTACTCAAGCACAGGTGCACTCATGCACAGGTGCACTCACACACAGGTGCACTCGTGCAAGGTGCACCCACGCACAGGTGTATTCATGCACAGGTATATTCACACACATGCATACTCATGCACAGGTGCACACATGCACAGGTGTACTCACACACATGTGTACTCACTCACAGGTGTACTCACACACAGGTGTACTCACACACAGCTGTATTCACACACAGGTGTACTCACACACAGGTGTACTCAAACACAAGTGTACTCACACACAGGTGTTCTCACACACAGGTGTACTCACACACAGGTAGTACTCACACACAGGTGTACTCACACACAGGTAGTAATCACACACAGGTGTACTCACACACAGGTAGTACTCACAGACAGGTGTACTCACACACAGGTAGTACTCACACACAGGTGTACTCACACACAAGTGTACTCCCACACAGGTGTACTCACACACAGGTGTATTCACACACAGGTAGTACTCACACACAGGTGTACTCACACACAAGTGTACTCACACACAGGTGTACTCACACACAGGTGTACTCACACACAGGTAGTACTCACACAGGTGTACTCACACACAGGTGTACTCACACACAGGTGTACTCACACACAGGTGTACACACAGGTGTACTCACACACAGGTGTACTCACACACAAGTGTACTCACACACAGGTGTACTCACACAAAAACAGGTGGACTCACACACACAGGTGTACTCACACACAGCTTTAGGCGTGCCCGTGTAGCAGAGGTGCCAAGTTTGTTTGTTTGTTGTTGTTTTACATTGTAGCAACATCTGATGTCATATCAGGACGGGTTTTGACTTGTGACAGGGTGCACTCATGTTGCCCCACTGGGAGACCAAGCCGCCAGCACCATGACCCAACATTCCACACAATCACATTATCCTGATTCAGTGCAAACCAGTCCTTGTCCTATCCTATTAATGTCGAGCGCCAGGCGAGGTAGCGACAAGTGTCAACTGCGGACCTTCCGCACGGGAAGCCCACACTCTACCGATTAGGCCACCGGAATGTGACTTGTGAGTGGAGAAATAGAGAGAATAATAGGGGTAAATAGGGAGAAATAGCGTAGCCGAAGTGAGGAGGGTGCCGGAGTGGGGCCGGCCCCTCCCACCAGGGGGGGGGGGAGAGGGTCTGAAGGGCCTCCCCCAGAAAAAAGCAAGTTAAACTGAGTAATTGGGGGGAGATCACAAATGAAAAGCAGGAAATGTGAGAATGGGGTTATTTTGCTATATTTTAGGGAAATCTCCCACCAAATCAGGAGACTTGGCACCTTTGGTGTGGACGGGGAGTAGGAGACTAAAGGTCTGGTCACAAACACATTAGTGGACGTAGTTGAACGTAGTGGAGGCTAATGTAGTTAAACGTAGTTGAACGTACCGGCATCCATACTTCTCCATCATGTTCACTTGGTAATAACGTGGGTGGGCCGTGAGTTCCTATTTAATCTTTGGACATGTTCAAAAGAGCACTACGTTAGAGGCTAACATACTGTGGCGAAGTCTCCATACTCTTAATGTACTATAGCCTACTCTAGTGTACTCTAGTTTACTTGGATGTGGTTGAACATAGTTGACTGTAGTGGAGGCTAACATACGTTGAACATAGCAGTATCTGTGCCAGAACATATTTATCCGTACCAAAACCTGCCGTACCTTAACGTTTTTCACCGTAGTTTAACGTACTTACACCACGTTTGACCCACGTTAATCTATCCTACATTCAACTACGTTCACTAACGTGTATGTGACCAGGGAGGCCAAGGTACCAAAATACCAAATGTTGTTTCAAAACATACAAGCATGAATTAATCACATTCAACCATAATAATTATGATAAGTATGTAATAATAATGAAGCACAACATTGTTTGTAATACTATATAGTAGTTTATTGTGTAGAAGTAGTTGGAGCTTATCTGTACCTCTACTAATTTTCTTAAAGTTGCATAGTCCGTTGGTTTTCTGAGAAAAATATATATTAGGTTGATCGTTATAATCTACGTTACTTTTGTTTGAAGTAATTTTGATTTAAGATGACTAACTTTGGAGACGATTAATCTTAGTGTGCTTGTCAAAACTGTGACCCTATGCCTGTGCCAGCAGTAACAGGATCTATTAAATATATTTAGCACGCCTTTCTATGTGGCCTAGTCCGATGAAATATCAAATTTTGAAAACCACATCAATTATTTAGATTTGATTTTACATTTCTAACTTAGATACTGATGCACTTATTAAGCATTTGTTTCTGCGTAGAAGGCAATACTGAGTCAATTTAACAGAACGGTTACTGCAGAAGTCTATGCTGTCAGAGTTTTGGTAAGCTTGCCAAAACTAATTTTCCATATTTGGACTCAAAATATCTAAAATGTTTACCATTTAAAATAAAAGTGACTCAGTAAAGCAGATACTAGTGATCGATCTAATATATTTATCTCAGAAAAGAATACAGAAAATCGAAACCATCGGACTATGCAACTTTAATATTAGATAAAGGATTCACCCTGTACTCGCAGTACACGGGTGAACGACAACGTAGTATAAATATGGGTGAAAATAGCTTTAGTATGGAACAGGAAGTAGAATGCCTGTCTCCAGTATGAAATGGGTACTTATATCGGCACAGAGTTGGTGAAATGGGAGAGAATGCAAAAAGACAAGATGGCAGCCATAGAACGCCGTCGATTTCACCTTTAAAATCTATTAAACTATATGTTTTATTATATTTTTCAACTCAACGGTAGCTGGGTAATATGAAGTCAAAAAAAGAATAATTGTTGCTTCTTACATTGTGAAATTAGGCTCTCATTTCATTTCCCTGCTTTTTTGACAGCTTTTATATAGGGTTGGTATTCACCTGTGTACTGCAAATACGGGGTGCATCATTTATCTACTTAAATATGTGCACAAATATCTAAGTTGGCTATGTAGGTTCAAACTAGATGAGTGTTTTCCTTTTGAATAGTTTATGCTTTTATCGCTCTATGCAACTTTAACTAGTTTTATTTTCATTAAAGATATTTTATATAGTTGCATATTCATTAAATATCTTTGGATATAATCTTCCATATTACAGGACTGCTAAAGATGCTATAATTTATAAATGATATATATATATATATACCGGTGACAATGTTTACCTGCAGAGCTTTCCTGCGTCATTGCATTGCATCGGGTTCCAAGCAGGGTCTCGGGGTAAATGATACCCGATACAATGTGCCGTGGGGGTGATGAAAATGGGAAATATTACGCCTAGAGGAGGATTCAAACCCACATTTCTTGCCATTTCACGGCTAGTGTGTTAACCATTACGCTACCTAGGCTCCCTGATGCAATCACCCTATCCGTGCCCACCTGGCAATATGGCTCCTTGCCTGAGAGTCAGTTTAGTCCACTATACAAAGGGTTTCACCTAGGCTATAGTCATTGTCATGGTATGCCCCCCCAACAATGCAACATAGATATTATCCTAATATTTAGAAGCTGGATCTAGACTGTATGAACGGGCCTTAGCAGTGACCAGGTTCTCAAACCCCACTGGTGGTTGCGTCCTCGTCATCTCAGTATGTGGTATATAATGCTTTATGTGAATATAAATAAGAAAGGTGATTGTTATTTCCTATTTCGCAGAACCACCCTGCTGGCGCCACCTGGAGCTGGGTGCTATCTACCTTATTACCACTGACCCGTGAGCCTGCTAGGCCTGCTATTATATATTTTCCATTAGTAAAGTTGCATAGTCCGATGGTTTTGAGTTTCTGTCATTTTCTAAAATAAATATATTAGGTTGATCGTTATAATCTACCTTACTTTGGTTTGAAGTAAGTTTGATTTTAAATGGCTAACTTTTGAGATATTTGAAGTGCAAACAGGCAGGTTCTATTAAATTACCTCATTATTCCCTTCTATGTGGTGACAAATGTTTAATAAGTGCACCACTATCTAAGTTCGACATGTAGAATTAAATTTAGGTCATTGTTTTTGTTTGGAAAATTTGTTGTTTTCATCGGACTATGCAGCTTTAAATATTTAATGTAATCATCCAGTGCAACTAGTGACAGTGCGCACTTATGATGACTTCATAGTGATGCCCTACTGGGAAATGGCTGCCAGCACCATGACTTGATATCCTACTTAGTCACATTATCATGACACTGAGCTAACCAGTCCTTGCCCTATCCCATTAATAATGCGAGCGCCAAGCTATGAAGTGGCAAGCATCAATTTAGTAGGTCATTTCATTGGTTTGACTCAGCTTGGATTCGAACTCCCAATCTCCTGCACGGGAGGCCTGCGCTGAGTCGATTCTGTGAGAAGCGCTCTCTGGAGGGATTGGTGTGGGTAAGACCCCAGTCACACTACGCTTGCGACAACTTGTAACAAAAAGAACCCGGGTGGTCACAAAAAGGTTTCTATTTGGTCCTTACTGGGCGCTGACTTCCTGGCTAACATTTTGGTCACAAGGAGGTTGCATGTGTTACATCCTTGCGACCAAAATAGTCAACGGTAGATGACCAATCCTTTTCATAGGTTGGCGATGAATCAGCGAGCAGTTGTCGATGAGCCTCGAGACTGATTCCAGACTAGTCGCAAAGTGAGTGGGGGATGGGGCATTTTTATCGCTGAGACCATTGATCGCCTACTGATTGACAACCAGTTTTGCATATATTTAGAAAGTAGTAACATAATTGTATCTTGTTATCATATCAATGCTTCTTATGAGACCAGTCCTCCATAAAGTTCATCAACATGAAAAGAGATAAAAGCAATAACAACAAAATAGCATTTCAGGACATTTATCGTCTTTATATGGCTACACTCTGAATGTACGAATATAAATACATATATACAGATTGGAACTGTCATTTTCCACAAGTTAAAGTTGCATAGTCCGATAGAAGCATCAACTGTTGTAGATTTGATTCCACATGTCCATAGTATAGGATATAACTTGTATGCTACTCATATCCACCTTAAAGCTGCATAGTCCGATGAAATATCAAATTTTCAAAACCAAACCAATTATCTAGATTTGATTTTACATATCTAACTTAGACACCGATGCACTTACTAAGCATTTGCTTCTGGGTAGAAGGCAATACTGAGTCAATTTAACAGAACCTGTTACTGCAGAAGTCTATGGTGTCAGAGTTTTGGAAAGTGTGCCAAAACTAATTTTCCATGTTTGCACTCAAAATATCTCAAAAGTTTACCATTTAAAATAAAAGTAACTTTGAACTAATGTGAAGTAGATACTAGTGATCGATCTAATATATTTATCTCAGAAAAAATACCGAAATTGTAAACCATCGGACTATGCAACTTTAATTACTTGTGCACTTATTAGGCACTTATTGCCACATAGAATGGGATACTAAGTCAATGTAATAGAATGTTTTACTGCTGAAGCCTATGATGCTAGAATATTTACATCCATGGCAAAATTAATGTTGCATCATTTTACCTCAAACATCGCCAAAGTTACCTATATAAAATGAAGGTTATTTCAGTACGTAGATCATAGCGATAAACGTAATATATTTATTTTAAAATATGACAAAAACTCAAAACAATTGGACAATGCAACTCTAAATATGTAGTACATTTTATAAGTAATGTTATATATTACAATGTATACATATGTAGTTTGTATATATAAGATATAGTATATATCAAGTTTAACAACTAGATGTAGTATTTATATATATGGTATACATAATATATATGAAGTACTGTGTGTATATGTAACTGTATTTCCAGTATTTATATATAAGGTATATATAATGTATATGAAGTGCTATATATATCATTATGTAATTTTATTCTCAGTATTTATATATTATGTACCACATAAAATAAGTATGGGAGTAAGTGCATGCATGTGCATGTGCATGTGTATGTGTATGTGTATGTGAATGTGAATGTGAATGTGTATGTGTATGTGTATGTGTATGTGTATGTGTATGTGTATGTGTATGTATATGTATATGTGTACGTGTACGTGTACGTGTACGTGTATGTGAATGTGTATGTGTATGTGTATGTGTATGTGTATGTGTATGTGTATGTGTATGTGTATGTGTATGATTTTATTTCTAAGCGGCTAAGCTACATGTAACTCGTAAGGATTGCTGATTTAAATGTTGTCTGCTCTCACCTCACCTCACCTCACCTCACCTCACTGACAATTGACAACTGACAACTGACTGAAAAACCGCATGACTTCCAGTTTCAGTTAACAAACTTCGCGCACCAACAGCTTCCCGGTTAAAGAGCAGACGACATTCTAAAGTGCCGGAATAGAACAGAGTAGAACAACAGATTTTCAAAGCGAATGTTCACATTTCCACAATGTCAATCTCGTCCTCGTCAGTCTCGACGCCGGTAGTCATGGCAACCGACTTCTCCGCCTCCAGGATGGAAGAGTGCGGCGAGTCGATGCCCGAGTCACGTGACCCGTCCACCGACAGCTCCGTCGACTCGATCGGCTCGGTCGAGTTGCGCCGCACTCGCAGGTCTTCCACCTGGTCTTGTCCCGCGACCACGTGACCTTGAACCCTCGTCACGTGATCATATCGGCCAATCAGATGGCGTGGCAGCAGGGTCTGCAGCTCCACATCGGACGCTTCCATCTTGATGAGGTGACATGGCTGTTGTTGCTGTTGTTGTTGCTGCTGTTGTTGCTGTTGTTGATGTTGCTGCTGTTGTTTCTGGTGTTGATGTTGCTGCTGTTGTTGTTGCTCTTCTTGCTGCGCCACTACGTGTCCCATCCCCATGGCAACAGACATTTTGTAGTCGCGCTGGTCAGTCTCCATGGTTTCGGATGACTGGTGCAGGACCTCGTGACGCTTCAGGTCGCTGACCCTGCGGAAGACTTTGTGGCACTCAGGGCAGTTGTGGGGCCGGACCTCAGTGTGTGTAAGGAGGTGTGTCTTGAGATTGCTGCGCTGGTTGAAGGTCTTCCCACAGGTCTCACAGTTGTGCGGGGATTCCTGTCGAAAGAAATAATGTGGTATGTGATGTAGTTGATTTTTGTATTGTTCTGGGACATGGGAGGGGGAGGGGGAGTCTTCCCACGATATTATAGCTGGGAATGGCAGGCTACTAATTAGGCTAACGGTCAGGATGGAGTGAGGTATTGAAGCACACTGCATCATTACAGAAAACCGGTGCAGTGTACTTGCCAGATACAGGGGCAGTTTGACCACACTGTGGTTAAAGTTGCATAGTCCGATGCTTTTGAATTTCTGCCATTTTTCTGAGATAAATATATTTAATTGGTTGTTATAACCTACCTTACTTTGGTTTGAAGTAACTTTCGTTTTGAATGGCTAACTTTTGAGATATTTGAAGTGTAAACATCCTAAATTGATTTTGGCAAGCATGCCAAAACTCTCACCATAGGTTTATGCAGTAACTGGTTCTGTTAAATAGACTTATGTGGCAACACATGTTTAATAAGTTTAATAAGTGCAGCAATATCTAAGGTAGATATGTATAATACAGTCTAGGTGAATGTGTTGGTTTTGAAAATGTGTTGCTTCATCGGACTATGCAGCTTTAACACAGTGTATCTATGTGAGAAGGTTTGTGGTGGCGGGTTGTGACTGCCCAACGTCTTTGGTGTCCATCAGTTTGATGTGCACGCCAAATTTTATTTCGCCTGTTTTCACTTCAAATATCTGTGAAGTTAACCATTTATGATCAAGTTGATTTCAATCTAAAGTAGAATAGATCGTAACGATCAACCTAATCTATATATCTCAAAATTATCGGACCATGCAACTTAGAACAAAAACAAGGTCCGGGGTTTCCAGAGGCAGCGCGTGAACTATTAAAGCTGCATAGTCCGATGAAAATATCAAATTTTCAAAACCAAAACAATTATCTAAATTTGATTCTACATATCTAACTTAGATACCGGTGCACTTATTAAAAATTTGTCACCACACAGAAAGGAATACCGAGGCAATTGAATAGAACCTGTAACTGCACAAGCCTATGGACTCAGAGTTTTGACAAGCTTGCAAAAATTAATTTTGCATGGTTCCACTTAAAATATCTAAAAAAATTAGCCGCTTAAAATGAAAGTTACTTCAAGCTAAAGTAAGGTAGATAATAATGATCAACCTAATGTATTTATCTCAGAAAATTTCAGAAACTCAAAACCATCGGACTATGCAACTTTAATTAAAGTTGCATAATCGGCGTGTTTTAAATGATTGCCATATTACTGAAATAAATATAATTAGATTGAACACTATCATCTAATTTACTTTCGGATAATTGAATTCCCCCCAAAATTAAAGTAACAAATTCCTAACATTAGAGATATATTTAGTGAAAATATGCAACATAAATTTGGTGTGTATCATCGGATTGTATAGCTTTAACACCCTGGTCATTTGCAGAGTATGAGGTACTGAGGTTGACGCAAGTCAAAGATGATGTCAAGAAAAATTAATGAATTTTGAACTTTTTGAATGAAACTTTTATTTTATTTACTCCGACATCTGGCCTCCCTGTATAGGGTTGAACAAAATGATGATTGAATATTCCGCTGATATCCATGACAACCAAGCTGGCTGAGCATTGAGCAAACAGACAAAGCATCACTAAGTAAACACAGACGCACCTGCATGTGGATGGTCTTGTGTACAGCGAGAGTCCGTGCCTGACAGAATCCTTTCCCACACTCGCCACACTTGAAGGGCTTCTCTTTGGAGTGGATGTATCTGGAATTAAAAATGGACAATTTCTTTAAGAGAAAAATAGATACAAGGGTTCACGATTTTTGGTAAAAGTGGTTTGGGTACAAATTAATATTTGGTGAAATAATTGAAGCTGGGGAAACTGCTCCCGAATTGTATGCAATGATTTGAAGCAATAAAATTATTTTTTAGATACTGTCATTGCATATGTACACCTATGGTATTCACGCAACCAAAGACAGGAGTACTTGTCTGCAAATGTCAATCCTGCATTCTAACCAATGTTGTCCTGACATAGCAAGTGTCCTGTCATTGGAGGGACAGACTTTATACAAATCTATTTAATATTTTGAACATTTGTTCGCGCATGGCAGTTACAGTCAAAGCTCTCTAAATCTACCGACCATGGGACCGACTTTAAATGGTCCATTCAGGGAGGTGGTCCGTTTAGGGAGTTTTTCATTTCGTTACAATGGTATTATTGTATGGGCGATTGTTTGGGACCCAAATAAATCGATCAATATAAGGGAGTGGTCCATCTGTGCAGGTGGTCGCTTAGAGAGGTTTTACTGTACACAATTTGTGATTCATGATTCATGCTCCATGCCATGTGTACTAAAAATGCTATTATCACTTAATAGAAGTAATTCTCACCTGTGATCCCGGAGATGATCTTGTCTCCGGAAAGCCTTATTGCAGATGTCACATGTGTATGGGCGCTCGTCTGTGTGTGTCCGCTCGTGAATCAACAGGTTGTACGACTTGGTGAAGTGTCGTCCACAGAACCGACAAATGTACTGCTTCTTTGGCCTAGAAAAGAATCCAGTATAATCATATAGTTTAATAACAATGGCAAATAACCATAGTCATGAAGAAGTAGTATTAGACTTTGATTAGGAGGATGGAAAATATTTGTGAAGGAATATTTAAGAAAAATGCTCTCAACCTCCACAATAATTGAGTGATATCGATATATATATATATCAAGTAACACCACAGGATATAAACAAGCATTGACATTGACTCCCCCTACCAAGTAAATTATGTTGACAAATAATTATGTCAAATTTGAATTTATGCTCCATTCGTGTTCAATGGACCGGACCCCTTTCCCCCCACAATAAATGCCTAGTGGCTCTTGGTAGCTCGCATCACACAACTCCTCCCATTCAACCCCCCCCCCCCCCCCTCGCCCCCCCCCCCCCCCCCCCCTCCCCCTCGAAAAGGTCAAAACATTACTCGCAGCGCAGACGACTGAGCCCTGCTACCCCACTCCCCACTGGTCGGTTCTCTGCCCACCTTGCACTCACAATCCACCACTCCCCCAAGCCCATCCAGTCGTGTGAAATTTCCCACCCACCTCCTTTCATAGCGAATATTAATATATTAGAGTCATTATAAATGTCTCTATATTTAAAAGCAGAAATATGAGCTGTGGATGGAGTTAGTTTTTTTTAAGATATCTTGAGTGATTGTTTCTTTACGCAGCGTCGGCAGCACCGGACGTGGTGGTCGAATCGGTAGAGCGCTGGCTTCCCTTGCGGAAGGTCGGGAGTTCGAATCCTAACCGAGTCAAATCAATGACTTATCGAATTTATTCTTATCGCTACCTAGCCTGGCGCTCGGCATTAATAGAATAGGACAAGAACTGGTTAGCACAGTGTCAGGATAATGTGACTGTGTGAGATATCGGGTCATGGTGTCGGCAGCCTGGTCTCCCAGTGTGGCATCACTATAAATTCGCCATGAATGCGCCCTATCACAAGTCTGTATCCATCCTGATATGACCTCAGATGTTGCTAGGATGTAAAATAACAACAAACAAGCAAACAAACATCTAAAAAGACATCTTTTTTTAAATGATTAAATTTTCTTTAAAGAAGGACATGAGCAGCTTCTACTGTTTCTAGGCTATATTCAGTCAGTGTTGCCTACCTTCGGAGTCCTCTTCCCCGGGGTCGTCCTACGGGGGCTTTACTTTGTACGGCAGGGGCAGCAGTGGGATTCTGGCCATGGGGAAAGGTGCGCCACAAGGTACCATACCTGAAGGTCATCGACAAAGGAGGCGCTCAAATTAAAATTGCATAGTCCGACGGTTTTGAGTTTCTGTCATTTTATGAGATAAATAGATTAGGTTGATCGTTATAATCTACATTACTTGAGTTTGAAGTAACTTTTATTTTAAATGGCAAACTTTTGATATATTTGAAATACAAGCAAGGAAATTAATGTTGGCAAGCACGGCAAATTTCTGACACCATAGGGTTCTGCAGTAACAGGTTCTATTTAATTGCCTCAGTATTCCCTTCTATGTGGTGACAAATGTTTAATAATAAGTGTATCAGTATCTAACTTATTCTAAGTTAAATATGTAGAATCAAATCTAGATAATTGTTCTGGGTAAATATTTGATGATTTCATCAGACTATGCAGCTTTAAAGCGATGTGAAGATCATCTGCATTATTTTCCTGTGGAGGTAACCACGTAAGTGCAATATGCCAAATGAGTTGAGCGAGTGTTTCGCATGTGGCAGGTCGTGGGATTCAAAAGCCGTGGGTGACTTTGTAAATGAGTTGCAAATTGACACTTGTCACTACCTAGTCTGGCACGTGGCATTGCTAGGATAAGGCAATAGGGGAAGCAGTCGAATGAGGAAGACCAGTTGTCGGTGATTGAAATTTCCTCTGCATAATCAATAAGTATGACCAGCAAACAAAACAACAAAGCCACCAAGTCAGATGTGATTGAAGGTACCGGTGCATTTAGCAGAAAGACAAACACTAATCTTATTATTAAACGCTGTTTATATGCATCATATTATATTATTACATGCGCGGAAAACATGCGCAGTAAACCAGCAGTGACATTGTTAAAGGCCAGCAAATTTAGTTACCTATAGACCTTTTCTGCTACCCACATTAGTTCTTACCACTGCCATCAGAAGGCAGGTTAGTGGTGTAAATCTTCTATAATAACTTTCCCCTTAGAGTGTGCTGCCCAGAAAGTTGCTAGCTACAACATTAGTTCTTACCACTGCCATCAGAGGGCAGGGTAGTGGTAGAAATCCTCTATAAGTATGAGACATTTTCCACAGAGCATTCTGCACGGTGAGCTGCTACCCACAATATTAGTTCTCGCTATTTCCACCAGAGGGTGGGGTTGTGATAGTTTTCAGTGTGCATAGTTTTCACTTTCAGTTTCAGTGTGCATGGTTTTTAGTTTCAGTGTGTGTAGATTTCGGTATGCCTGGTTTTCGGTAAGCAGTTGTCAATGTGAATTGTTTTCAGTGTGCATGGATTTCAATGTGCATGGTTTTCAATGTGCATGGTTTTCAGCATGTGTAGTTTTCAGTTTGTCTGGTATTCAGTGTGCATATTTTTCAGTGTGTATAGTTTCTTGTTTCAGTGTGTGGAGGTTTCGGTATGCATGCTTTTCAATAAGCAGTTTTCAGTGTGAATTGTCTTCAGTGTGAATTGTCTTCAGTGTGAATTGCCTTCAGTGTGATTTGTTCTCAGTGTGATTTGTACTCAGTGTGATTTGTTCTCAGTGTGATTTGTTCTCAGTGTGATTTGTACTCAGTGTGATTTGTTCTCAGTGTGATTTGTCTCAGTGTGATTTATTTTCAGTATGATTTGTTCTCAGTATGATTTGTTCTCAGTGTGATTTGTTCTCTGTGTGATTTGTTCTCAGTGTGATTTGTTCTCAGTATGATTTGTTCTCAGTGTGATTTGTTCTCAGTGTGATTTGTTTTCAGTGTGATTTGTTCTCAGTGTGATTTGTTCTCAGTGTGATTTGTTCTCAGTGTGATTTGTTCTCAGTGTGATTTGTTCTCAGTGTGATTTGTTCTCAGTGTGATTTGTTCTTAGTGTGATTTTTCTCAGTGTGATTTGTTCTCAGCATGATTTGTTTTCCGTGTAATTTATTCTCAGTGTGATTTATTTTCAGCATGATTTGTTCTCAGTATGATTTGTTTTCAGTGTGATTTGTTCTCAGTGTGATTTGTTTTCAGTATAATTTGTTTTCAGTGTGATTTGTTTTCAGTGTGATTTGTTTTCAGTGTGATTTGTTCTCAGTGTGATTTGTTCTCAGTGTGAATTGTTTTCAGTGTGATTTGTTCTCAGTGTGATTTGTTTTCAGTGTGCATGGTTTTCAATGTGCAGTTTCCAGCGTGACTAGTTTTCAGCGTGAATAGTTTCCAGTGTGCACAGCCTCCAATGTACACAGCCTCCAATGTACACAGCTTCCAATGTACACAGCTTCCAATGTACACAGCTTCCAATGTACACAACTTCCAATGTGCATAGCTTCCCATGTACACCGCTTCCAATATACACAGCTTCCAATGTGTACAGCTTCCAATGTACACAACTTCCAATGTGTATAGCTTCCAATGTACACAGCTTCCAATATATACAGCTTCCAATGTCCATAGCTTCCAATATACACAACCTCCAATGTACACAGCTTCCAATGCGGCACCGGAAATGCGAGGACTCACCTGAAGCTTCTGGCTGCGGATGGATACCGGTTGCAGTGTGAGATCTGCGCATGTGCAGTTCCTGCGTGTGTCACTTCTGGTTGGGTGCAAGTCGCTGTTTCAGCGATTTGCGTAAAGACAACTTTGTGCTCTTTGGATTCTGGCACCGGACCTGCAATAGAGGAGAAATGGGATAGTAATGTTCTAGCTTAGTGCTGTGATATTTGCTATACTAGTTCAGTTTGTTTGTTGGAGGGTTTTACCTTCTCGGAACATCTAAGGTCATATCAGGACAGGTGCCGACTTGTGACAGTGTTGCTAGGATGTAACACCCCAACAAACAGACAACAATCTGTGTTTGGGTTATATGTAACCTATCACCTTATATCAGTTATTAAGAATCTGGTCACCTGATTTATAAGTATAATAAAACCTCTCTCTCACCGACCACCCACACAGATCGACCACTCCCCTATGTCGATCGCTGTATTTGGGTCTCAACAATACCATAGTAATCATATTCTAACTCCATAACCGACCACATCCCTAAATGGACTACTTCAAGTCTATCCCAAGGTCGATCGATTTAAATAGGTTATACTGTAGAATGAGGAGGACATATTGTTATCCGTGATTGAGATTTACTCCGCATGATCATATTGAATCAATTGAATAGAACCTGTTACTGTAGAAGCCAGACTCAGGTGTCAGACTCAGAGTTTTGCATGTTTGCCAAAACTAATTTTACATGTTTTTGGGGGGGGGGGAGGGGGTAGATTAGATGATTAAGATGGGAAATTTCAATCGTGGACAATTGGTCCTTCGCATTCTACTAGTAGTAGTACTACTCCTTGCCCTATCCTAATAATGCCGAACACCAGGCTAGGAAGTGACAAGTATACATTTTTACGTCATTGGTTTGATTCGACAATGGTTCGAACCCATGATCCCCCAGAATGGGAGATGGACGCTCAACTTATTCGGCCATCCGGTCTGCACTTCAAATATCTCAAAAGTTAGCCATTTAAATTAAAAGTTACTTCAAACTAAGGTAAAGTAGATTATAATGATGAATCTAATATATTTAACCCAGAAACATGACAGAAACTCAAAATGAACGGACTATGCAACTTTAAACTGTGGTGAGTTATGCCTAGTACACACCTACCATTTGTGCGCACCCACCTACCGTATACGATCTAAAACTGCCCGTTTTGCGCACAAAAATTGCTAGGTGTACGCTCCCCGCGCACACCTAGCGATTGCGATTCGCGACTAAAAACTCAGTTTTAGGGCTAAAACGGGCCGATTACGATTGCGATTCGCGATTCGAAAAATGAATCGGCCCGTTTTCAGTTTTAAGCGGGTCGGGTCGAGTCGCGAGTTTTAGTGCGCGAATTGTATATGGTAGGTGTGTACCAGGCATTAGATATATGAGTGACAGACACATCTTACCTTGTCCTCAATTCTAATTTGTCTTATTTAATCAATCTAACATGGGCGGGGAGGAGCTAAAAATAGATTGGTGAATTTGAAAGAATATCAAGAGGACTGGATAATGGCGGAGAACTGCTAAAAAGATTTTTACTCTTTTTTTTAAAATTATAAATTTAAAGCGGAACTCACTTCCTGTCTCTGTAGCCTGCGCGTCCTGCGTCTCCCACGGCCGGAAGTAGCACGGCGCACGCGCTGGCACTTCCGGTCGGTCTTGCCTCGCCCCGGCTCCTTCCTCTGTAACCGGAACCGGATGTTGCGGCTGATGCATGCCGGCCAGCGCCACCTGCTGGCGCGTCGAGCGCTGCGCGTGTAGTGCCACGTACGACCAGTAGGGGGCGCCACAGGTCGGCTTGGTGACCGGATAGACGGCCATGAGCCTCTGCTGTTGTTGTTGCTGTTGTTGTTGCGCTATGGCGATGCGCGTTTGCAACTGCGCATGCTCCGCCGACATTTTCTCCAGAGCGCGCATGCTCGCGGCGCCGCAGGCGGGAAGTCGGTGACCGGAAATGGCCATCCTGTAGAAGTGCTCCAACTGTGCGCTGGCATGCGCGTCGGCGAGTGCTTCCGGTTTTATAACCAGCTCTAAAAATTGTTTAAAAAGTAGCAACAAAATTAATGGAGTAAGTTCCGGACACACATCAACATAATGGAATATAATGAAACTATTATCTCCAAATCAAGAAACACCAATGGCGACCCAAGCGTTCATCCAACGTCTTCTACATTTTCACGGTCGTAGAAAGCGAAGTCTTCTACGTGTCCACGGTCGTAAAAAGCACACAACAAGGGGGTGGGAGTGGGGGGATCATCCAAAGTTTTCAACTGACTTCAAAGTAGGGCGTAATTATTCATAATAGTAAAATTCTAATGTCATTTCATTCCATTCAGTGACAAAATTTACTTTGTCCACACCTTGTAAAAAGAAAAAGGGGAAAAAAGGGGGAAAAAAAGGGAGAAAAGGCCTTTGCTGACGACAGTACGGAAGTCGTCAATCACTCGTTCCATTTTACTTGATAACTTCGCTGATTTTCGAGTATTTGCCATGGTCCCAACATTATGAGGATGTTTTTCTTTGTATTATCATAAGTGTGTTGGATATACATATCCAAATACACTTGTATATATGCTCTGAGACTACAAACAGTGGGTATATAATATATGTGTGTCTATGTTTGTATATGTGTGTATATGTGTGTATATGTGTGTATATGTTATATCTGTGTACAGTAAAACCTCCTTAACCGACCACCTCCACAGATCGACCACCCCCTATACCGATCGCTTTATTTGGGTCCCAACAATACCATTGTAACCATATTCTAACTCCCGAAATCGACCTCTTAAACTCGGTCCCTAGGTCGGTGGATTTAGAGAGGTTTTACTGTATGTATGTCTATATGTGTGTATAAATGTGTATATATATATGTGTATATATGTGTGTATATATACGTGTGTATATGTATATGTGTATGTATATGTGTATGTATATATGTGTATATGTGTGTATATGTGTGTATATGTGTGTATATGTGTATATATGTGTGTATATATGTGTGTACATATGTGTGTACATATGTGTTATATATGTGTGTTATATATGTGTGTTATATATGTGTGTTATATATGTGGTTATATATATGAATCTGTTGATATTTATTCCCACATGTATTACTATTAGCGTACATGTATTATAATTTATATTTATTACATATATATATATATATATATATATAATTCCTATATGTAACGTATACGTATATATGCATACGAAAGAGGTAGCCAACTACACATGTGTGTATATTCCGTGTAAGGGTGTAAGTGTAACTACATAGTTTATGTGTATCTACATTTATTGCTTAGGCAGTCCTTCGAATGGTTTGATTATTGGTGAATGCAAGTGAACAGGTTTTGTTAGATGTGGGTGAACAGGCCATGCCCGGGACGCAGAGCGTGGGGACCGGGTCCCACCACCGCCTACCCGCCCGTTACCGGTGGGCTGCCCGGTAACCTCCCCACGCCCCGCCGGGCCTCCCGGTACGCACGCCCAGCCGCCCGCCCGTCGCTTCTCCCTGGTAACCTCTCTCCGCACGCCGGCACCCGCCGCGCTGATCTACCGGCCGCTTGTCCCCGGCGTGCTTCCCGGTAACCACCCTCCGCCCCGCCGGGGCCCGGCCCACCGGCCATGCGCGCCGCTGGACCCCGGCGCGCCGGCCGCGGCAACCGCTGGTCCCCCACCCGCCCGCCGCGCCGGCGCTTTGCCATGGCAACACCCGCCGCTCGACATTCCCGGAAAAAGCGCGGGAAGTGTGCTGAGTGTCGTCTGCCTTTCTGTCAATATTGACCGGACGCGGGTTCCTATGGTCGTGATGGCGACGCGATGAGGTGTTGGTTATGATTAGGAAGCTGATGAATTAGTGTAAATAGTGAGTGATGAAATAACCAGCCAGTGATGATTATCAGCTCAGATATTATTAACTGTGTAAATAAACTAAGCAAAGTGAACGTAGTTTTCCCAAATTGGCAGACGACGTCATGTTCGCGTGCTCTAATCTCTCAGTGTCCTAATTAAACCAGGTGACACTACAGATAGCCTGGTGGGTCGTAGATATTATTAGCACATTTTTTCTTGAAGATTTATCAATGGTATGAGAGCAACTGGCCTTTGATGACGCTGTAAGTTTTATACAGCAGTGGAAATCCAAATTGGCAGAGGTGGGGGGGGGGGGGGGCATGGGGAATCAAACCACCAACCTTCAGATTAGGAGTCCGACATAGAAAAAAGTCAGACACACAAACCACTCCACCACAGAGAACACCACATATCGTTTCTGTGATCTTTACTGACACACTTATGTCCTGATATGACCTTAGATGTTGCCACAATGCCAGAGCTTAAAACTCCAACTAACAAAATCACACACTTTGTGGTTTTGTTATATTCCATACTTATAATTAATGACAGTTCCACATGCATTCTGCGTATTTTCTTGAAGAACACTTCGTCTAGCATGACACATATATTATAGTTTGAGTAGACCTAGGTTTACCCTTTGCAGAGTGCTAGCTGCATGGTCTGATGAAATATCAAATTTTCCAAACCAAACCAATTATCTACATTTGAGTTTACATATCTAACTTAGATACTGATGCACTTATTAAGCATTTGTTTCTGGGTAGGAGGCAATACTGAGTCAATTTAACAGAACCTGTTACTGCAGAAGTCTATGGTGTCAGAGTTTTGGCAAGCTTGCCAAAACTAATTTTCCATGTTTGCATTCTAAATATCTCAAAAGTTACCATTTAAAATGAAAGTAACTTTGAACTAATGTAAAGTACATACTAGTGCTAGAAATGATATATTTATCTCAGAAGAAATACAGAAATTCAAAACCATCAGACTATGCAACTTTAAGTATGCGGTCTACCGCGACCTCAGTCCTACCCCTAACCCTAAAACGTTAGTTAAGTAGGGATCATAGAAGACCTCATCTTACCCGTCTATTTAACTAACTGTTTAAGGTTATGGCTAAAGTATCAGTAGATCGCACGCCAAAGTAGCACCATTTGCAGTTATTTGACAATATAATTCCACAAAAAGAGTATTTTTCATGACAAATGAATTCTTGTTTTGCCACCAGGAAGAAAAAGTGGAAAACGAGATTTCAGTTTGATACCGGTATTTCAGCACTTCCTACTGGAACTGGAAGCGTCCTCTGATCTTGCATACGAAGCTCTACTTCTGATGCTTGCCTGATGGACTTATTTAAACACTATCCGCGGACAAACAATACTGGTCGAGTTTCTTGCAGTGTGCTACATTCATATAGTGTTCAATACATCAGCACCTGGGCTGCGGCTGCGGCCTAAATCTAATTCCAATAGTCGCACATTGCTTAACCTTCAAAGACATATATATACACACAGTAAGCGTGAATACAAAGATTAATTACTCCAATAACAGAACCACGCCCTGCTCGGCAAGCACTATTCACACCTACACATACAAGCACACCACAACAACCTTAACCACAATCGTACATGAAAACTCCTGAAGTAATGGGAACCAAACACCTTTGTTTGTCCATAATGACGCTGCTGTAGTCAGTAAGTAGAACACCCCTTACTGCATCACCCACCCACACACACCCACACACACACGGAGTCCAGCAGCTTGTTTAATCTGATAGCTCTGACCCTTCTCTTATTTCACCCGCGCGCTTCGCCCTTCACACACCAGGTGGCGCCCCGGTGGTGGCGCGCGTCGGCGGACGACAAATTAACTTCAAAGTGAACCCCAATTATCGCCCGGTTGGGTGTTGAGTGAAAGCAGTTGGTGTGGGAGGGTTAGAGCCGGCTGAACTCGGTGGGAGACTTGTGTATTACGTGTAGTGTTAGCTGTTAGCGTGATTAAGCTAGTTCTGTTTCAGATAAGCATGGGTATTTTCCACATGTGCCAGGGAGAGAAAGAGAGAAAGAGAGAAAGAAAGAGAGAAAGCAAGAAAGAAAGGAGAGAAGAAGGGGATATGGAAGAGAAAAAGAAGGGAAATGGTAGGGGAGAAGGAAGGTGGAAAAGGAAAGAAGGGAGAAGGAAGTAAGAATTGATTGTCCTTTTCAAGAAACTTAACTTGCTCTTGTTAGTGTTACCCGAACATCTTTCCTGATATCTGACAGCAGCCAATCCCATATCACTGGCTTTGTTGTAATTGTCCTTATATATAATGAATATAATAATATTTATGAATTAAACAAAAAATGAATGGCAAGAAATGTGGGTTCGAATCCTGATCTAGGCACATTATTTCCCATTTTCATCAGCCACCCCCCCCCCCCTCCCCATGACACTGGTGTTGTGAGCAGGCTCCCATGCAGGCTACATCAGAGTACATGCTGTATGGTTATTGAATCTCCCCTGTGTATGTATACTTAAGTTCATTGCCCGTATGCATGAAATTGGAAGTATTCCCACATGACTTATGGATGTAAACCGCTTAAAGTTGCATAGTCCGATGAAAACCTCAAATTTTCAAAACCAAAACACTTATCTAGATTTGATTCTACATATTCAACTTAGACGCTGGTGCACTTATTAAGCATTTGTTGCTGCATAGATGGGCATAATAAGTCAATTAATAGAACCCGTTACTACTAAAAAATCTATGGTATCAGAGTTTTGGCGTGCTTGCTAAAATTATTTTGGCATGTTTTGACATCAAATATCTCCAAACTTAGCCATTTAAAATTAAAATTACTTCAAACTAAAGTAAAGTAGATTATAGCAATTACTGAATTAGTATAATATATTTATCTCAGAAAATAGCAAAAACTCAAAAGCATCGGACTATGCAACTTTAAAAAACTTACAATTCCAGGGGGACAACTGTAGTGGTCTGCATTGACCTCTCAGAAGCCACATAGACAGGTGGGAATGGATAGGGTGATTACATGAGGGCGCCTAGGTAATGTAATGGTTACCCTAGGTAGTGTAATGGTTAGCATGCTATTGCTAGCCCTGGGGTGGCAAGAAGTATGGATTCGTGATAATGATGACAATAATAAAAATGTCTTAGCGATAACAGTAAAAATAATATATACAAAATTGTGAAGTAATAAAGGTGTAGTAGCCCTGTCACCTGGGTTAATCCCACCACACAGAAAGCCCCGACAAGCAGTCACGTGGTGTGTGACCGTTGCCATCTAATCACCCTGGCGCCATCTGTCGGCATTTTCTTCCTTGCATGAGTGTATCTGACTCCCCCCCCCCCCCCCCCACTATACACACACACACACCATCGCGACATCCGGGCCCTTTGGTAGGTAGCTGATCCATTTGGTCTAAAACTCTAATAGATGTCAGGTTTATAATTCATGATAAGCACAATCTCCCCCCACCCCCACCCCACCCCCTCGGCCCCCACATGCCAATCAACATACCAAGCACCATGCCCGGACGCCGTGGCCCAATCGGTCTGGCCCAGGCTTCCAGTGCGGAAGGTCAGGAGTTCGAGTCAAACCAATAGCTGCTTATGAAATTGATAGTTGTCGCTTCCTCGCCTGGCGCTTGACAGTAATCTAATATGATAGGGCAAGGACTGGTTAGCTCAGTGTCAGGATAATGTGACTGAGTGGAAAATTGGGTCATGGTGCCAGCGGCCTGATTTCACAGTGGGGCAGCACTATAAAGTCGCCATGAGGAGGTTTACTTTAATTTGAAGTAACTTTTATTCTAAAGTTTTAATTTGAGAGATGTCTGGGGCCGTATGCATGGAGCGGTGTTAGGGAGGAAAAACGGTGTTTGGCGGGAATTCCGGGTTAGCGGCGAACAAATGGTATGCACGAGTCAGTGTTAGGCCTAACACCAAAGGCTTAACCGGTGTTACCTTACCCCTAAAAAATATTAGGTTTAGCGAGTTTATTAGGCCCAAATCTATTTAATGCTGTCATATTTAACAGAATTAGATATGCAATAAGTGAAATTTATTCAAATTAACCCTATATTCGAACCCTCCTTAAGGCTACCGCCGCATTGGCGGCGATATTAATAGTTATATTTTCGAATCGACGAACGTAAAGTAAACAAATCGCCGCCGCCACCGCATCGACCTCCCTTTCCATACTGGCAGCGGCGGCGATTTGTTTACTTTACGTTCGTCGATTCGAAAATATAACTAGTAATATCGCCGCCAATGCGGCGGTAGCCTTAAGGAGGGTTAATTTGAATAAATTTCACTTATTGCGTATGTAATTCTGTTAAATATGATCGCATTTAATACATTTGAGCCTAATATATGCCTACAAATGCAGAGGGATTTCCCAAATCTATCAATAAATTCACGTTTAGCTATAATGTAAGTGTTACAGCCTCCTGCATACCACTTGACCGAATTCTCCGGTTCGGAGATAGCTAAACGGTAACAGGCTGTAACACCAAATCCCGCTAACACTGACTCCTGCATACGGCCCCTGAAGTGTAAACATGCCAAATAAATGTCGGCATGGGCAAGATAGGCTTCAGCAATGACTGATTTAGTTAAAGTTACATAGTCCGATGGTTTTGAGTTTCTGAAATTTTATGAGATAAATACATGAGGTTGATCATTATTATGTACCTTACTTTAGGTTGAAGCAACTTTTATTTTAAGTGGCTAACTTTTGAAATATTTGAAGTGGAAACATGCTAAATTAATTTTGGCAAGCTTGTCAAAACTCTGACACCATAGGCTTCTGCAGTAACAGGTTCTATTCAATTGCCTCAGTATTCCCTTATGTGTGGTGACAAATGTTTAATAAGTGCACCAGTATCTAAGTTAGATATGTAGAATCAAATTTAGATAATTGTTTTTGTTTTGAAAATTTGATATTTTCATCGGACTATGCAGCTTTAAATTCACTTAGTATTCCCCTTCTACGCAGCAATAAATGTTTGATGAGTGCACCAGTGTCTACATTGGATATGTAGAATCAAATCTACCTAAGGGTTTCAGTTTAAAAAAATTGTATGCTTTCATTGAACTATGCAAACTTTTTTTTAAATCACAAATAATTATGTGTTTGTACCTATTGGACCTGTGTTCAGCGGTCCTGTATGTGGGAAAGTGCATATAAAAGATCCCTTGCTGCTTATCGGAAAGAGTAGCCTATGTGGCGGGAGCAGGTTTCCTCCACAAAGAAATATGTCAGAATGACCAAATGGTTGACGTCCAATAGCCGATGATAAAAATCAAGGCGCTCTAGAGGCATCGTTAAATAGAACAAATTTTTTGTTGTGTGTCTCCAGCGATCCCTGTGGTCGGCAAACCTCTGAGATGTGTGAAAGTAACGTTTTGAATGTGAGACTAGTTTATAGAGGTATGTGTCATATACGGTCGTACCTGTCTTCAGCCAACTTTGTGATCGGCAAACCTCTGCCATGTGTAAAAGCAACATTTTGAATGTAAGACTAGTTTATAGAGGTATGTGTCATAGACAGTCATACCTGTCTTCAGCCAAATCTGTGCTCGGCAAACCTCTGCCATGTGTAAAAGCAACATTTTGAATGTAAGACTGGTTTATAGAAGTTTGTGTCATACACGGTCATACCTGTCTTCAGCCAACTCTGTGGTCGACAAACCTCTGCCATGTGTAAAAACAACATTTTTAATGTAAGACTGGTTTATAGAAGTTTGTGTCATATACGGTCATACCTGTCTTCAGCCAACTCTGTGGTCGACAAACCTTTGCCATGTGTAAAAGCAACATTTTGAATATAAGACTATTTCATAGAGGTATGTGTCATAGGGGTAAGCAGGTATAGCAATACCTCAGGGAGTTTGACGCCCCTGCCTTTCAGAGTTCTAAACCACTGCCTTGTGGTACAGGTCCTTGACAGAACCGAAGGCTAAGGGAGCAAACCCTAAACAGAAAACCATGTCACTGTGGCAGCATTAAGGGCGGTTGATGTATAGAACTCCCAACATCTCCCGACCAGCCACTGCAGGGACAAATAGTTTTGCGCCTGTCTTGACATGTTCTTGCCGGTGTGAAACCTCTATTTGCTCCCCGAGAGAGTGCCGCTGGTAACTTGCAAAAGCCAGCAGCACTTCAACACTTTTGCAGGCAGCTTGCATGAAATGTAATGAAAGCAGTCTTTGTCGCATCGCGACCGACAGCATGATGATGATGATGATGTGTCATAGACAGTCATACCTGTCTTCAGCCAAATCTGTGATTGGCAAGCCTCTGCCATGTGTGGACACCGTTTCAATACATCAACTGTCTCATTTTATGTTATAGTTGGTTTGGTTGTTTACGTCCTGGTAACATTTAAGGTCATATCAGGATGAGTACCGACTTGTGACAGTGCACACTCATGGCAATTCTATAGTGCTTCCCCACTGGGAAATCAGGCCGCTGGTATCATGACCCAATATCCCACTCAGTCACATTATCCTGACACTGAGCTTACCAGTCCTTTCCCGATCCTATTAATGCTGAGTGCCAGGCTAGGAAGCGACAAGTATCAATGTTATAAGTCATTGGTTTTACTCGACTGGGAACCCAACTCCCGATCTCCCGCACGCGAGCCCCGCGTGTTACCGTTTCGGCCACCACACCCTGTCATTTTATATTACATATCTGATGACAGTACACCTGCCAAGTCAGGACAACACTGGTTTGAATGCAGATTTGTCCATTGCAAGACGCGCTACTCTTATCCAATATGAGTCTACTAATATGTTCATTCAGCATTTGTGAACTTATGTGAAATTAACTAATTGTTTCAGATCACCAAGATGAACAGCCTCTGGTGTGAACAAGGTAGGGAATATTTATTCATGGTATCTAAAGTGAAGCCATTTTATTGGAACGATTGTCTCATGCTTATTCTGCGATTATTTGAAGTCTGCCAACATGATGGTTGACCGACCCAACATGCCTAGACCTAATATAATATAGCGATATAGCGAATGGTAGATAAAAAGTGAACACTTATTTGTCTCTCTTTTTTTTTTTTTTGGTACATTAGTTGTCCCAAGCAAGGGAAATCCCAGTCACAGACGACTGGTCTTCCCCACTCCACTGCTGGTCGATAGAAAGCCCGAGCCTACACTTTTACCGACCCAAGGGATTTTTAACCCCCCACACAACATAGACATGGTATGAGAGCAACCGGCCTTTGATGACGCTGTAAGTTATACACAGCGGTGGAAATCCAAATTGGCAGAGCTGGGGGCATGGGGAATCGAACCGCCGACCGTCAGATTAGGAGTCTGACCTAGAAAAAAGTCAGACACTCTAACCACTCCACCACAAGACTAGATTTCGCCGGGTTTCGAACCCAGGACCTTTCGCGTGTGAGGCGAACGTGATAACCACTACACTACGAAACCTCGGTACTACACTACGAAACCTCACCTTTCCATACTTGTAGGTGGGTGTTGGGTGTTGGGTGTTGGGTGTTGGGTGTTGGGTGTTGGGTGTTGGGTGTTGGGTGTTGGGTGTTGGGTGTTGGGTGTTGGGTGTTGGGTGTTGGGTGTTGGGTGTTGGGTGTTGGGTGGTGGGTGGTGGGTGGTGGGTGGTGGGTGGTGGGTGGTGGGTGGTGGGTGGTGGGTGGTGGGTGGTGCGCTTTCAAATCGGCTTCGGTCCCTACGGAAATTGCTCTGCCTACTCACTAGTACTAACATGTTGCCGACAAATATGTCATAAATCATGTCTTTTTTTAGCGCACACTGTGCTGTGATAATTTGGTATTTGCTATGCTACACAATACCATGCAATACTATGCTATGATACACTGTACTAGTAGTAATACTACCCTATAGTATATACTAGAGTATGATATATGCTATACTGTTTTATATACTATCCTATTCTATAGTGTACTATGTTATACAGTATACTATGATGGCATGCAACCGCTCTATCACTATCAGGACAACATTGATCTATATGCAGAGGTGTCCTTTGAAGACGGGGCTTGTATTACCGTCAATTAACGCAGATATTATTGTAAGGGAATGCATTTTGAGACCACGTGACTGGATCCGTATTAACGACACATGAAACATAATTGAGTTGTTCGATCTGTATTCATGTAACAGAACTGATTTATTCGATTATCATTTTTAGAAAGGATGTCATTTATTTTTATGATGGTTAATTTATGAGGTAACCCAAAGTTGATTGCGCAATGTCTGCATTATTTCCATATAGTCGGTGGTATTAAGCACTATGGTGACAATCAGTCATACATGCATAACTTTTACTATTATTATTAGTTTATTATTATTATTAATGCTATTAATGTCATTAATGTCATTAATGTCATTAATGTCATTAATGTCATTAAAATAATTTTAAAATCATCATCATTATCAACATTATCATCGTCGTCATTACCACTGTCATTATTATCACCAAAATTATCATCATTATTATTACTACTATCATCATTATCATAATCATCATCACTATCATTACCACTTTCATCATTATCATATTCATTATTACCATCATTATCATCGTTATCATCCTCGTTTATTATTATTATTATTATTATTATTCAAAATTAACTGCTGAAACAACCGTATACAGTAGTACCTGTCCTTAAAGGACAACTCTGCATCCAGACCAATGTTGTCCCGACATAGCATGTGTCCTGTCATTGAATGGACAGTCAAATGAGGCCCTCAAAAATCAGTTTGCACATCGAAAAGTTATTCGCACATGATAGGGTTGGCTACAACTTACAAGTCGCTGAATGGTATATGGTTAATAATCACGCCTAAGTCGTGTATGAATACACAAGCAATATAGACATGATACTTTGATAGTGTAGTTAATATTAAAGTTGCATATTCCAATGCTTTTGAGTTTAAAAATAGATAAATACATGTAGTGCATCTTATTTTATTTAGTTTGAAGTAACTTTTATTTTGAGGGGCTAACTTTGAAGATATTTTGGGATGCACATCAAACTTCTGACACCGTATTATGAAGGGCTAACTTTGACAATATTCTGGAATGCACATCAAATTCTTACCATGGTAGGCTTCAGCATTATCAGGTTGCATAGTCCGATGGTTTTGAATTTCTATATTTTTTCTTAGATAAATATATTAGATTGATCACTAGTATCTACTTTTTTGTATTGGGTGTCAGTCCCCCCTGACACTCAAACACATTTTACTAAGTTGCGTTCATTTGTTTGCCCTGCGCCAACAGTTCTACACTGCAGACAGTATGCATGACCTTTTTACTAAGGTAAAACAGGAAAACATTTTAGCCTTTTTGAGGGCAGCTGGACTGTACCACCTCATATAGTTTACTAAATAGATTCTATCAATTATTAATAAAACTTTTCTTTTTCTATGGGAATTTGTTTCCCTTGACCACAAATATATGATTGTGAGCTTTCTAATTTAATGAGTGTCTATTGGCACATAATTGATTGTCTGCTTTTACATGTAAAAGCGATGGTTTGAACAAAAAACAAAAGTTTCTCGCCGTGAATATGGCCTATGCTGCCGACACGGCGTAAAGCAACCACCAATCAATCAATCAATCAGTATCTACTTTACATTGGTTCAAAGTTACTTAAATGATAAACTTTTGAGATATTTTGAATGCAAACATGGAAAATTAGTTTTGGCAAGCTTGCCAAAACTCTGACACCATAGACTTCTGCAGTAACAGGTTCTGTTAAATTGACTCAGTATTGCCTTCTACGCAGAAACAAATGCTTAATAAGTGCATCAGTATCTAAGTTAGATATGTCAAATCAAATCTAGATAATTGGTTTGGTTTTGAAAATTTGATATTTCATCAGACTATGCAGCTTTAATCAATAAGATAGATTATAGCAATTAACCTAATGTAGTTTTCTTTTTTTAAAGGCAACAATTCAAAACCATCTGACTATGAAACTCTCTAATAAGCATTACTTCAAACAGAAGTATATTACTTATTATTCGATTATAATGGTCAACCTAATATATTTATTTGTAAAATACGGCAGAAACTCAACATTAACTTAAAAATAACTTCACTCGTAATTGTAATTGTATTGGACCTAGTCTCAGGCAAACACACACAAACACACACACATACACAAACACACCCACATACACAAACACACACACACGCAAACACACACACGCAAACACACACACAAACACACACACAGAGGACCTGCCACTTCTTGTATTCATTTTAAATTTAACATTAAAATTAATTATTTGTACTCATTTGTGCTCTTCCTGGTTACAAGTGGTATCTAGGAAAAGCACACATGACTTTGAAAATAATGGTTACACGGTTTTACCCAGGAAGAGCACACTTGCTTGGAAATAATAGTTACAAGCTTGTAACCAGGCAGAGCACAAATGATTGTAAATAACGCTTACAAGGTTGCAACCAGGAAGAGCAAAATTGATTGAAAATAAAGGTTACAAGTTTGCAACTGGGAATACCAGAAATGATTGAAAATATTTGTTACAAGTTTGTAATCGAGAAAAGCACAATTGATTGAAAATAATTAATTTGAAAATTTGAAAAAAAAAATTTAAACCACAAAAAAAATTAACTTTAGTTTTTTTTCTTGAAGATTTATACTGCCTATCATGGATAATTCTGAATATACTTGTTTTCACCATTAGACAGTTTGTCGATAGAAAGCCAGAGTCTACACTTTTACCGACCCAAGGGATTTTTAACCTTCCACACCACATAGACAGTATGAGAGCAACTGGCCTTTGATGTCGTTGTAGGTTGTACACAGCGGTGGAAATCCAAATTGGCAGAGGTGGGGGCATGGGGAATCGAACCACCAACCTTCAGATGAGGAGTCTGACACCTAGAAAAAAGTCAGACACTCTAACCACTCCGCCACAGAGAACAAACACCGCACTTAAGCTACTCACCTTTCGTACATGTCATGTCCACTGCCATTGGTTGCTGGTGCTGGTGTTGCTGGTGCTGGTGCTGCTGGTGCTGGTGCTGGTTTTGCTGGTGTTGCTGGTGCTGGTGCTGGTGTTGCTGGTGCTGGTGCTGTAGATGCGCATGCAGTTCCCTCTGCTGCTCAGCCATCATGTCGTCTGCTGAGTCTTTAGGTACTCCTCAAGTCTCCAGTTCGGCACACAGGAATAACCCAGTAATACCCAACAGCCGGGAAAAGCAAAGAAAAGAAAATATGAAAAGAACCCCCGACACCAACAATAATGCAGTGATGCAGTGACGCAGTGATGCAGTGATGCAGTGATGCAGTAATGCAGTGGCGTGCCGCTGTTAGTGTTACTACCAGTAGATAGATAGATGAGTGTTCCCGGCCTACACAAGACGACCACTGCGCCACCACACACCGTCTCCTTCTGCTGTGCACGGACTAAGTGTATGGCCAGAGATCCACTCACGGGGGTTTTGTATTATGTGGCGAGGAGATGATTCCAGCACCCACACACTCACCCACACACGCCCACAGCACACGCCTACACCTACACACACAGCTACACTGTACACACACGTGTATACACGCAGACACCTGCTGCGTGTGTAGTTTTTAACGGAACGACACCTAGTGTCCTTCTGAGCTCACACCTCCACTACCCTCCCATTATACTCCAGCCGTTCCCCATCCTCCTTCCCCCTGAACACTGCTCCTCCCCTCCTCCACCCCACCCCCTCGCCTCCCCCTTCCCCCCTCAACCCTCCCCCTCCCTGCCCCGTGCCACTCCCCTCCCCCACCCCCTCTCATTCCCCTCCCCTTCCTCCCCCTCCTCCCCTCCCCCTTCCTCCCTCCTCCCCCTCCTCCCCTTCCTCCCCCTCCCTTCCCCCTCACCCCTGCCCTCATCCACCTCCCTCCCCTTCCTCCCCTCCTCTCCCCCCCCCCCTTCTCCTCCCCCCCCCCCCCCACTCCCCTCCTCCCCTCCCCTCCTCCCCCCCTCCTCCCCCTCCTCCCCTCCCCCCTCCCCCTCCCCTCCCCCTCCTTCCTCCCCCCCTCCCTCCCCTCCCCCCCCCCACACTGTCGCCCCTCTCCTCCCTCCTTCCTCCCCCTCCCCCTTCCCAAACAGTACTGTCGCCCCACCCCTCCCTCCCTCTCCCTACTTACCGCCTATTCCACACCACAACCACCACCACCCACAACCACCACCCCTCACCACCACAACCACCACCAAGTGGTGCGTGTAATCTGCGCTCACGCCGCCTGAGCGGAGCGTTCTGATTGGCTGAGAGGCGCTGCCCGGTGGGCGGGGCCTACGGTGGGCGGGGGCGTGGCTGTGCCGCCGAGGGGGATGCAGAGTGGACACGGGTGGGTGTGTAAGTGGGCGGGTGCGGGCGGAGCGGGGGACGGGGGGCGGTCATAGTGTTCTTGGCGTTCATAGAGTACAAACATATTGATATGTTGCCACCCTCCTCCTCCGCCACTAGTGCCATCGGGATAGAAAGTGAGCAGAGCTGGACGCAGGGAGGGAGTGTGAGGGGGAAGGGGAGGCGAGAAGGGATGTGCGGGGGCGGGGTATTTGTTCATTAATAATAATATGTGATAAGATTTAGGATACAAACCTGACTGGTCAAGAAGGCCAAGGTCAGTGCACCGATTTGTTTGTTGATTTGTTTGTTTTAATGCCGTATGAACATCTCAACATCTATAGGGGCTGTCACATTACGACGCATCGTGCAAACGTACGCCAACGTATGTGATTTTTGGCCGCTATGTCAGAATATGTTGTTGTGCGTGCATTAGGCGCTCGTTGGTATATGTCAATGTACGTCGACGTTCGTCGAGATACGGCATTGCACGTCAGGGGGTCAGCAAAGTTTTGTGCATGCACAAAACTTTTGACGTACGACAACGTTTGACAATGTTCGACAATGTGTGGATTTTACATCCAATGTATGTTATGTATGCGTTAGGCATATGTCCATGTACGTTAGATGTACGTTAGACAAACGTTGTTCACTACGTTACACTACATTGACCTATGTTAAAGGCAGTGGGAACATAGAGTCCATGTACTGAAAACGTATGGATAACGTACGCCTAACGTATGTCTAATGTATGTTTAGTGTTTCTCAAGCGTGTCTTGATGTATGTAATGTATGAAGCATAGTATATAATGTTCACCAGCATTCTGTGAACGTACCGTGAGCGTAATTCGAGCATTTTTTGCCAGGAAGTATGTTAGCCATATGTTGGTCATACATTGACCATACGCTATGTATACAGTATGTATATGTCCCACTTTGTACCCCCTGCAGAAAAGTTTGACTCTTCTCGGTGTAAAAAAGTGATTTTACGCGTTGGCCGCATGCTTGCGAGATGCGTCGTAATGTGACAGGGCCTTAAGGTCATACCAGGAAGGGTACTGACTTGTGCCAGTGTGGCACATTCATACTATGAGTCCTGGCGACGTTATAGTGCTGCCTCACTGGGAAACTGGTTTCCAGCATCATGACCTGATGATGCACAAAACTATATTATCCTGACACTGAGCAAACCAGTCATTGCCTTTATCCTATTAATGCCGAGCGCCAGGCTAGGTAGTGACAGGTACCAATTTGGTACGTCATCGGTTTGACTCGGTTGGCCTGAAAAATGGGCAACATTCATACTGGTATATAGAAATACTGCGTGAGATCTAGGTTATTAGTTCGATCATTCATACTGGTATATAGAAATACTGCGTGAGATCTAGGTTATTAGTTTGATCATTCATACTGGTATATAGAAATACTGCATGAGATCTAGGTTATTAGTTTGATCATTCATACTGGTATATAGAAATACTGCGTGAGATCTAGGTTATTAGTTTGATCATTCATCCTGGTATATAAAAATAGTGCATGAGATCTAGGTTATTAGTTTGATCATTCATACTGGTATATAGAAATACTGCGTGAGATCTAGGTTATTAGTTTGATCATTCATACTGGTATGTAGAAATACTGCGTGAGATCTAGGTTATTAGTTTGATCATTCATACTGGTATATAGAAATACTGCGTGAGATCTAGGTTATTAGTTCGATCATTCATACTGGTATATAGAAATACTGCGTGAGATCTAGGTTATTAGTTTGATCATTCATACTGGTATATGGAAATACTGCGTGAGATCTAGGTTATTAGTTTGATCATTCATACTGGTATATAGAAATACTGCGTGAGATCTAGGTTATTAGTTCGATCATTCATACTAGAATATAGAAATACTGCGTGAGATCTAGGTTATTAGTTTGATCATTCATACTGGTATATAGAAATACTGTGTGAGATCTAGGTTATTAGTTTGATCATTCATACTGGTATATAGAAATACTGCGTGAGATCTAGGTTATTAGTTCGATCATTCATACTGGTATATAGAAATACTGCGTGAGATCTAGGTTATTAGTTTGATCATTCATACTGGTATATAGAAATACTGCGTGAGATCTAGGTTATTAGTTTGATCATTCATACTGGTATATAGAAATACTGCGTGAGATCTAGGTTATTAGTATGATCATTCATACTGGTATATAGAAATACTGCGTGAGATCTAGGATATTAGTTTGATCATTCATACTGGTATATAGAAATACTGCGTGAGATCTAGGTTATTAGTTTGATCATTCATACTGGTATATAGAAATACTGCGTGAGATCTAGGTTATTAGTTTGATCATTCATACTGGTATATAGAAATACTGTGTGAGATCTAGGTTGTTAGTTCGATCCTTTGTGCAAAAGAACTTAAATACTTCTGTACATTTACAGTTGGTTAGTTGTTGGAGTTTTACCTCCTGGCAACATCTAAAGTCACATCATTTCCGCAGCACAAGACTAATCTGAGACTGAGAGTGAGAGTAAATCTGGTAAAACTGTGTCTAATGGTGGCAGTCAGCCCTAATGGTTCTGGGCAAACAAATCCCGACCTACTGGGTACGAGCTCAAATAGCCCATTCTAAATTAAAATATATAAAATATATGGTATAATCACGTGAACAGATCTTTAACTAATGCCTGGCACACACCTCCCATTTACGATTCACGCACTAAAACTGACTGCGCATCACGACCCCGACCGTCCCATTTCGCGACTAAAACTGCCCGATTCGTTTTTCGAATCCCTTGCGATTTCAGTTTTAACCCCTAAAACTGAGTTTTAAGTTGCGAATCGCAAGGCTCTGGTGTGCTAGGGGGTCGCACACCTAACGACTAAAACTCAAACTTATGCGCGAAATGGGCGGTTTTAGATCATATACGTGGTGTGTACCGTGCATTAGTTTAAAGTTGCATAGTCCGATCGTTTTGAGTTTCTGTCACTCTTCTGAGATAAATATTTATAACTGATTGTCATAATCTGCCTTATTTTTGGAGCGGGATGTATTTCAGGCAGCAGAGTGTCCACCTGTGAAGGTGTCGGTCATCTGATCGATCCTGCTCAGTGGACACATTTGCAGGTTGGGCTATTTTCCGTTCCAACCAGTGGTCCACAACTGTGCGTCTGCGCGTGTGTGTGTGTGTATGTTGATGCGTGTGTATGTGCGTATCCGCATGTGCGCGTGTCTGTGTCCCTGTGCATGTGAACGTGTGCGAGTGTGCGCATATGTGTGTGCACATGTGTGTGCGTATGTGTACATGCGTGGTTGGGTGCGTGCATGTATGCGTATGTGCGTGTGTGCGTGGGTGCGTGTGCGCGTGTGTGCGCATGTGTGTGCATGTGTGCGCGTGCGTGTGTGTGCGTGTGTGCGTGCGTGTGTGTGCGCGTGTGTGCGTGTGTGTGCGCGTGTGTGCGTATGTGCGCGTGCGCACGTGTGCGTGTGCGCGCGTGTGCGTGTGTGGGCGTGGAGCGAGGTGTGTGCTGGGGCTGCCTGCCCCCTCAGTGAAGCATCTAGGTGACTTAAGGGGCTGTCACACTACGACATATGGCCTTAGCGTATGCCGACGTATGTGATTTTCGACCAACACATTGGCGTACGTCGTCATACGGTATGTATATGTTGGGCTACGTCGGGCACGTTCTGGGTACCTCGTTATACGTCTCTCACGTCATCTTATGTCGCCATGCGTCGAGGCTCCGAAAAAAATGTGTGCATGCTCAAAATGTCCAAAGTGTGTCGACGTGTGGCTCGTAAATTGAACGTATGCTGCGTGCATGTTCGGGATACGTTGGCATATGTTGGGAGTACATTAGGGATACGTTGGAATACGTTGTTGCATGTTAGCCATACATTCAGCCGGTGGGAACATGCAGTCCCTGTAAGTCCGCACACTTCCAACGGATGCATAACGTACTCCTAACATACTTTGAACATATGCTTGCCATATCTCCAACGTACTTAACATATACGCCATACTTCTAGCGATGGAGTAATGTACGTAACGTTGGTCAGCGTACTGTGAGTGTATGCGAGTGTTTTGCAAACATTTTACGAGGCACATGTACGCTCTAATACTAGCAATAGGTCAGAGATACGTTCTGCATACGTTACATACGTTGTGTGTACGTTGTGTGTACATTGTGTCTATGACCATTTTTATCCACCACTGCTCAACAGTTCGACAAATGCCGACGAACTGGCAAATTTTCGAACGTTGAGCACATGCTGATGCCGTAAGTCGTAGTGTGACAGAGCCTTCACACAGTTACAGGGGCCTTACCCTCAAGTTGGCAGTGGGCGAACTGACCCCAAACACTCCAATAAACCCGCGCCTTATTTATATGGACCCGGTCGGCGTGCCATAAAAGAGCCGTCAGCAGCCCCCCCACCCAGACCCGACACCTGGCGACACCCAGCGACACCTGGCGACAGGGGCACACATGCGCATGGGCGATAAAAGCGCAGACCCCATTAACGGGCAACGCGCAACGCGCAACGCGCAACGCGCAACGCGTCATGCGTCATGTGTCATGCGTCATGCGTCATGCACCATGCGTCATGCGACATGCGACAAGTGACAAGTGACATGCATCATGCATCATGGGTCATGCATCATGTGTCATGCATCATGCACCATGCATCATGCACCATGTGGCATGCATCATGTGACATGCGTCATACATAATGTCATACATCATACGTCATAGGTCACACATCATATGTCACACATCATGCATTGTGGATCATTCGTCAGGCATATTGGTCATGTGTCATGCATGATGTGTCACATGTAATGCACCATGCATCATGTTCCACACTTGCATCGTGCATGATGCATCACAGATCATGGATCATGCATTGTGCATTGCACGATGTGCGTTAGTAAAATTCCATGTAAGACATGGTTTGAGGGTTTATTCAAAAGACCCCGCCCTTCAAGCGACATACGTCAAAATCTCAATGCAGGATGAAATCACCTTTGAATAAAAACACCAAAAAGGCCACAACATCACTAGTGTTTTAGTAGCACCTGGAAATGTGAAAAGTGCTAATTAGACCAGATTAGTTTGATATACTTGATTACGGTTTCATGCCCTAACAACATATCAGGTGATATCAGGCATGTGGCAGTGTACCCTCATGTTAGCTCTATAGTGCTGCACCAATAGGGTTCAGTGCTGTCAGCACCCATGATCCAAAAGCCTGCTCTGTGTGACCCTACGCTGACACTGATTCAATAAGACCTAGCCTTATCCAGGTAATGGCTCTGGTGTTGGTGGGGCGAGTAGTGGGAAGATGGTGGAGGTGGTGTGTGTGTGTGGGGGGGGGGGGGTGTTGGAGGGTAACACTGTGAGTGTCAAATCGTCTGCTTCATTTCCTGTCGCTAACCCTAGAGCTTACAGCAAACACGTGTCACGTGGTGTCACGTGCCGCATCACCGCGCATGTGCAGGTCCGCCTACAGGAAATAGTCCCCGCCCCAAATCACTGCGCCAGCACGGGAGAACCCCCACGAACAGGTGGTCACAATGGTGGTCCACCCGCGCGGAAATACACCGACTCACAGGGACATATCGCACGTCACTTCTGGTATATGTATGTACCAGAAGGGATGCCTTGTACAGGACCTTATATATAGCGTATATATGTGTGCTATATAATTCATTATGGGAATATTAAAACAAGTAGCTGGTCTGTAGAACTAGAAGGCTGGGTTGCTATCTCGCCGTGATTATGGCCTATGCTGCCGACACGGCGTAAAGCAACCACTAATCAATCAATCAGTATGTTATGCATGCACTTATTCTATTTATGTATATATATATATATATTCCCTTAGCATTTATACTTGTATAATGCATTATGCATCAGATATATATGCATGTAATGGATATATATAATGTATATATATATATATATATATATGTAATGTATATATATGTAAGTAATGCATATATATATAATGTGTATATATATATATGTATGTAATATATATATGTATGTAATGTATATATATATATATGTATGTAATGTATATATATACAGTACAACCCCGTTAAACTAAGCTCGGTTAAACCGAACGATCGGTTAATCCAAACTTTTTTGGCGGCCCGGCAAAATACTAGTACTACCATTTATCATATAAAAAAAAGTTGGTTAAACCAAAGTTGATTAATCCAAAGTATCGGTTAATCCAAACAAAATTATCGGACCCCATGCCACCTACGGTACTGTTAAACCAAACTTTCATGTGGTTATAAGGTCATCTGAGACTTTGTTTGGATTAACCGATCTTTGTTTTGCTTAACGGGGTTATACTGTATATACATAAAAAAACAATAGTCAAAGTGTCCACATACATTGCGTATTATATTCATAATGCACTCATGTTTTTGCCAAAGTCAAGTCAAAGTCGAAGCCAAAGCTCGGTTAGACCAATGATCGGTTAATCCAAACAAATTTCTAGGGTTCCTTCAAGTTTGGTTTAACGGGGTTATACTGTATGTGTAATGTATATATATATATAATGTATATATATATATGTAATATATATATGTATGCAATGTATTTATATGTATGTAATGTATATATATGTAATGTATGTATAGTATATGTATAAATGTATGTATGGTATATCTATGTATATATGCAATTTATATATGTATATATATGCATGATAATATATAAATGTATATATGTATGTAAAGTATATATGTATATATAAGGTATATATATGTATTATATATATGTATATATGTATCCATATATGTAATTTTTATATGTATGTAATGTATATATTTATATATAATGTATATATGTATAATAATTAATATGTATGTCTGTATATGTATCCATATATGTAATTTATATATGTAATTTATATATGTAATTTATATATGTGTATATATGCATGATAATGTATTAATATATATGTGTATGTAATATATATATATTCTATATAATGTATATATATATGTATAATATGTATGTACTGCATATGTATGTATTTATGTAATTTATATATTTATGTATATGCATGATAATGTATAAATGTATAAATCTGTATCTAGTGTATGTATATGCAATATATGTATAGGCTTTATATGTATGTAATATATATTATGTAATGTATGTGTATCTAATGTAAATGTATGTAATGTATATATCATTATAATGTATATATCATTATAAGGTATATATCATTATGTGTGTATCTGCATATATGTATATAGGTGTATATGTATATAGTCTATATATGTATATATATATAATGTACTTATGTATGTGTATGTAATTATACTTCTGTATGTACATATATTACACATATTACATATTTAAATATGTATGTATATATATATTATAAACACACATGCACTCCAATAGCTCAAACGAGCGTCTCGACGCAAAAAAAAAGAAGTTATTCCTGTGAACAGAAACTAGTTAACGCTATTCTTCGTCAACCCCAAACAAACACCAAACAAAACAAAACCACACAACTAACAACACAACAAACGTCAACTTATAACCTGTGTTGAATTTCGGACTGTACAGCGCGAATACGCATGCGCCAACAGTCTTCTGAAATCCACATCCTCACCGTGCACACATCACAGCGCGCGGAGGTGGAGGGGGTCGGGTTGGTGGGGTGGGGGTGAGGGGTGGGGGGTGGGGGATGGGGTGGGGGTGGATAGGTTGGGTGGTGGCCGTAATTAGGTGGCGAGAGATGACTCTAATTAACTAATTAACCAGTTTGGGCGGGCAGGTGAGGGGGGAGGAGTGGTCACCCAGGTGTGGTGTGCTTTACAGGTGGGCACCCATTCACCAACACATCACAAACACAAATACATGTACATATAAATGTGCAACAATTTATGCGAGTATTATTATATAAACGGAATCGCGACAGTAACCAGCCGGTAGTGGTACAAGCAGGACCTGCTGGCCAGGCTGCAGTTAGCCTACTTGAATGCACAGACAACTGTGCTCCATGCTGCTCCAGCCGCGCAGCAGAACATACCATAAAAATGCAGAACAATGCAGCAAGCACCCATCGCGATTCCATTCATATAATACTCGCATAACATATTACACGTCCACATAATAATATATATAATATGTACAATCTATATAATATGCATAATAATTTTATATCCCATATATAATAATAATTAATATGCAATATTTATTTGATATATTTCGTGATATATCTTATATTATATTTTGTTATATATTTTTATTCATATATGGTGTACACGTATTTTGTTGCTAATTTATTTCAAAGGACAAGGTCGGTGATGTGCTAGTAGGAAGGGCCCAATGGGGTGCTTAGTGGTGTGTATTTGTAGATGTGTAGTTGTGGGTGAAACCATTTAACAACAGGAAGTGAATGGGAAACAAGGGATCACCATGGGGACGGTACAACTGTGTGTCAAGTGAACAAATGATGTTGGTGCCTTTGGTGGACCTGTCACTATGCCGGTAGGTGCGGGAGTCAACGTCAGGGGGCGCCTCATTCAAGGAGCCCCCAGAGCAAGCAAGCCAGGCAAAGGCCAAGCAAAAGCCAAGCATCACACAATGACACAGTGTGAATACCATCACCCAGTCCCTAGAGATGACCTAAGAGTAAGATCGAATTGATAGCCACGCCATGGCGGTTTTCAAGATTTATAATTCAGAAGATTAACCGCATCCGCTCTCTATTCTCTACTCTATAGACCCCTCTTTGTTTCTAAATCTCCCTACCGCTCTGTCTCTCTCTCTCTCTCATCTCCACCTCCCTTCCTTCTTTTCTATCCCCCTCTCCCACCCTCTGCCCCCTCTCTCTCTGTCCCCTCTCTCTCTCTGTCCCTCTTTTCATCTTCCTCTCTCCCTCTCTCCCACTCTCCCCCTCTCCCTCTCTCCCTCTCTCTCCCTCTCCCTCTCTCCTCCTCTCCCCTCCCTCTCTCTCCCTCTCTCCCTCTCCCTCTCTCCATCTCTCCTTCTCTCCTTTCTCTCCTCTCCCTTCTCTCTCCCTCTCTCCCTTCTCTCCTTCTCTCCTTCTCTCCTTCTCTCCTTCTCTCCTTCTCTCCTTTCTCCCTCTCCCTCTCTCCTTCTCTCCATCTCTACTTCTCTCCTCTCCCCTCTCTCCCTTCTCTCCTTCTCTCCTCTCTCCTTCTCTCCTTCTCTCCCTCTCCCTTCTCTCCTCTCTTCTTCTCCCTTCTCTTCCTCCTCTCCCTCTCTCCCCTCTCTTTCTCTCCTCTCCCCTCCTCTCTCCTTCTCTCCTGCTCTCCTTCCCTCTCCTTCTCCCTCTCCCCTTCTCTCCTCTCCCCTCTCTCCTTCTCTCCCTCTTCCCTTCTCTCCATCTCTCCTTCTCTCCCCTCTCTTTCTCTCCTTCTCTCCTTCTCTCCTTCTCTCCTTCTCTCCCTCCCTCCTTCTCTCCCTCTCCCCTTCTCTCCTCCCTTCCTTCTCTCCTTCTCTCCCTCTTCCCTTCTCTGCATCTCTCCTTCTCTCCCCTCTCCTTCTCTCCTTCTCTCCCTCTCTCCTTCTCTCCTTCTCTCCTTCTCTCCTTCTCTCCTTCTCTCCCTCTTCCCTTCTCTCCATCTCTCCTTCTCTCCCCTCTCTTTCTCTCCTCTCTCCTTCTCTCCTTCTCTCCTTCTCTCCTTCTCTCCTTCTCTCCTTCTCTCCTTCTCTCCATCTCTCCATTCTCCCTCTCTTTCTCTCCTTCTCTCCCTCATTCTCTCCCTGGACGTCTGTATGTCAGGACAACGTGTGCGAGGGCTACTTTCTCAAACTGTTCTATATACCGTGTTATATAGAACAGCTTGATTCCCCTACGACCAGACGGGATGGCTAAATGAGTTGAGCGTCCGTTTCCCGTTTTGGTAGATCGTGGGGTTCGAACCCTGGTTGAGTCAAACTAATGACTTAGAAATTGATACTTGTCACTTCCTATAGCCAGATGCTCGGCATTAATATTAGGATATGGCAAAGACTGGTTGGCTCAGTGTCAGGATAATGTGACTGAGTGGGATTATCGGGTCATGGTGCTGGCGGACTGGTCTCCCAGTGGGACAGCACTATTAAGTTCCCATGAGTGTGCACTGTCACAAGTCGGTGCCCATCCTGATATGGCGTTAGATGTTGCCAGGATATAAAACCCCAACAACCAACCAACCTATTCCGCTTACTCTAAAGAGGGAATTTAAAACTGCATAGTCTGAAAAAGTATAATACTTTACATTGACTTCACACACAAGGAGCCTCATGGACAAGTATGTGTAGATAGGGTGATTGCATCAGGGAGCCTAGGTGGTTTAATGGTTAGAATGCTAGCCCAAGAATGACAAGAAGTGTGGGTTCATATCCTACTCTAGGTGCAATATTTTTTGGTTTTCATCACCCCCACGAAAAGAACATTCAATGTTCTAAACCAAAGTAATTGTCCATGTTGCCGGAAACATGCATAATTCAAAAACCCTGACTACGGGCTTGATATTATGAATACCATAGAGACAGTTCGTAGCGCGCGTCGCTATGTACAAAGTTAACTTCTGGTAGTAGATTCAAAGACTTGTCCAGTCCTTACCTGGCCACCGTCGTCGACAGATCATTGAGTTGAATAAGAAATTTGTCCATCCCACCCACCCTTGCTATAGAATGGGATATTAATAGGGCTGAGAGATTATGGTTCCTATGACCTTGAAATGAATGTTGCTGAGTGACATGAATGTGCGAATGTGTGTGAGTGTGCCAGATGTGAGCTGACCATGTGACCGTGATCTGCCTTAGTTGCTGCCTCATGTCTTCTGTTTTCAAGTTGCCTCTACAGAAATGAATACAGTATCTTCAGAAATGTATCATATATTATTATGATAGTACAATCATAGATATGGCCTGCACATAAGTAATGAAATAATGCAATAGTAGATCTACCTAATATATGACCTGCACATAAGTAATGAACATCAGAAATATAGAAATGCACAGGTTGTACTACCGGATGAAGATAGAGTAATTAAAGCTAATAGTCTCAATTGTACTATTGAGGGTAGCTGATATGAAAGATGTTCACAAAGGTGTAGGTTAAAAGGCTTTTGTAAAAATTTATTAAGCCTGATTAATAAATTTATTAGCCCAAAAAATGATTATCTGTGTCTGGTTTTGAATTATCTAGATTTGATCCTACTTATCTAACTTAGATACTGGTGCTATCATTAAACATGTGCTGCAAAGAACTTAGAACTAGAAGGAATACTAAGTCAATTTACACAGAACTTGTCACTTTTTAAATCTATGATGTCCGGAAGGAATTTCAACGCGCACGTAAAAATAAATTTTCCATATTTTCACTTCAAATATCGCCAAGCTTGACCACATAAAATAGAAGTTACTTCAAATTAAAAGTAAGGTAACGTATAATGACCAACCTAGTATATTTATTTTAAAGACGTGTGGCAGAAACTATATAAAAAACTATGCAACTTTTAACTGCCCTGTTGTAAAACAAGCTATAGGAGAGGATACTGGCCTGACCTCAGTGCTGAGTACACACTGATACTGGCTACCAATTAATGGCACCATAAACACCGCAAACACCCCTCCCCCCCACGCCTCGTCCGAGCTCTAGCATATATATATAATTATATATATATATATGTATATATATGTAATATATATATATATATATCTGTGTGATTTATAACGCATTATGCGAGTATAAAGGCGCGGAAGGGAATTATTTCATTATTATTATTGTTAATATTATTATTATTGTTATTACACGATAAACTGTACTGCCTCCTTCTCGAAGACCAGTGCTCCGGCGCTGACACTATACTGGTTCAGATGAATAAACACTTGTGGAGGGAAAAAAAGAAGTTTCACGACTGGTGGCGCCACTTCCGGCGCTCCCCGGGACCTTCATACCATAAAAATATCACTCGCGTCAGAGGATTATATATATATATGATATATATATATGTGCTCTATATTGTATTATGCAAATATAAATAGTGGAGAGAACGAATATATATTCATATATATATATATATTTATATACGTATATAATTTTTTATATAGCAGACATAGGACGATATGCTGTATTCTGTATGTATAACTATGTATAGCTATGTGTGACTATGTATGACTGCATGACTATCCATGAATGTACATGACTATATATGTATGACTATGTATATATGTATATGTATGTATGACTACGCATGACTATGCCCGGCTGCATTACTACGTACAGTATGCATGACCATGCATAGCTATTCATGAATATGCATGAATACTCATGAATGTGCATGGATATGCCAGAATATCCATGAATATATGTAATATATATACGTGGGTACGGTGGAAACAGTGGCAACCATGTCAACAATAGATTAATTAATAATAATACGTCATAATACAACATTAATTAACAATAATTCACAGACCGTTGTCATTAGAAGTTAAAAACGAGACACATTCGCACAGCCGTCTCGTCCATAGTGACAGATAGCGCCGCTAGAGGCGCCACTGGTAACATGAAAGCGAACGCGTGATCAGCGCAGTGATCTAAGGGAGCAGCTGATAGGTTATCAGTGTGCAGCCCTTTGATTGGTCGCTGTAGTGGTGGTGGCAGTGTGGTGGCGGTGGAGTTTGTTTGTTTGTTGTTGTTTTACGTCCTAGCAACATCTAAGGTCATATCAGGACGGGTACCGACTTGTGACAGTGTGCACTCATGGCGACTTTATAGTGCTGCCCCACTAGAAGACCAGGCCGCCAGCACCATGACCTGATATCCCACTCATTCACATTATCCTGACACTGAGCCAACCAGTCCTTGCCCTATCCTAATAATGCCGAGTGCCAGGCTAGGAAGCAACATGTATCAATTTTTAAGTCATTGGTTTGACTCGACCAGGGTTCGAACCCATGACCCCAAGAGTGCTTGGCTTGGTGTGTGGGTTACATTGAATATGGTTTATGCCTGTATTTGTTGGTCATTTCTTTATTACACTCAGTATATACTTGTATATATGCGGATGTAAGTGGGCCACGGCTACTGCCTATTTTTCAAAAATAATATCAATTCTCAACAATGCTATTGAATGCAATTATTCAGGGTGTCACTTCTTAGGTAGAGCCCAACGCTAGTCGGCGCTCCGTCGTCGCAAAATGCTGAACCGGACTAGTAGTGTCCATTCTTATTCAAGTCTCGAGACCGCCTCTCCTCATGACATTGTTGCTTTATCTTTGGTATCTCACAGGGTCCTAAATAGAGTAAACAGTGTTTTGGTTTTATGTCTCACGATATCTTATTTTGTTCTGGGAATTTCGAAAAAGGCCCGTGTAGTTTAAAAAAAAAAAAGGAATGAAATTAACTGAATGAAATTAACTGAATGAAATTACTTAAACTTAAAGCTGCAGTCCGAAGAAGTATCACACTTTCAAAACCAAAACAATTATTTAGATTTGATTCTATATATTTAGCTTAAATAGTAATTCCCTTATTGAACATTTGTTTCTGCATAGAAGGGAATACTGAGTCAATTTAATAGAACCTGTTGTTGCAGAAGGCCATGGTGTCAGAGTTTTGGCGTACTTGCAAAAATACTAATTTTACATGTTTGAACGTCAAATATCTCAAAAGTTAGCCATTTAAAATAAAAGTTACTTGAAACTAAAGTAAATTAGATAATAATGATCAATCTAATAAAGTAATATATTTGTCTCAGAAAAGACAGAAACTCAAAACCATCGGCATATGCAACTTTAAATTAGGGAAATTAAAGCGATCAAGGAAATCAAAGTAATTAAAGTTGCACAGTCCGATGGTTTTGGGTTTTGGTAATTTTTCTGAGATAAATACATTAAATTGATTGTTATAATCTACCTTACTGTAATTTGAAATAACTTTTATTTTAAATGACTATGTTTTGAGATATTTGAAATTAAAATTTGTAAAGTTTTGTCTTGACTGGCACGGCACAACGACACGATAGGCTTCAGCAATAACAGGTTCTATTGAATTGAGTCAGTATTCGCTTTTATGTAGCACCAAATAGTTAACAAGTGCATCAATATCTAAGTTAGATATGTAAAGTCAAATTTCTAGCATCATTTTGGTTTTGAAATTGTGATCTTTCATCGGACTATGCAGTTTTAAGGAAATCTTCGAAATCAAGGAAATGTGCGAAATTAATCAATCTAGCAAATCAGAGTTTAGTCGACTTAGTAATGTAAGCTTCTATTTTAATTGGTGTGCTCTCCTGTAAAAGGAAACATGCACTAGTCTTGACGTGGTTATTGCAGATTAAGTGAGGCATGTGTGGAGTTTTGATTGTTGGGGTTTTGTGTCCTGGGGACCAGGCGAATCGGTAGAGCACGGGCCCAGGGACCTCTCGTGTGGGAGATCGGGAGTTCAGTTCCCAGTCGAGTCAAACCAATAACATATCAAAATTGATACTTATCCTTCCTAGCTTAGCACTCAGCATTAATAGAATAGGGCAAGGACTGGTTAGCTCAGTGTAAGGATAATGTGACTGCGATGTCAGGTGATGGTGACAGTGGCCTGATTTCCCAGTGGGGCAGCACTATGAAGTCACCATGAGTGCACACTGTCACAAGTCGGTACCCATCCTGATATGACCTTAGTTATTGCCAGGATGTAAAACTCCAACAGCCAAACCAAAACCAACATATTTATGTCCTGGCAACATCTAAGGTCATATCAGATGTGTGGATGTAGTAATACTGACCCACCCAGGAGAACAATACCCACACTCATAGAGCGTGACAGTGTCATACATTTTGACACCAAAATCCAGCAAACGGAAACAGAAATAGCCCTATATGGGTGCCGCCATTTGTAAACTCGTGTTGAAAAACAGAATAATCAAAACCCAGCAAACGGAAAGGGAAAGCGGTCGTCAAGCTTCGCTACGCAGCAAACAGGGTGGATGACAGCGATTGGTTAATAATTGCCTATGGGCTTAACACCTTGACGATGCTCCGCCGCAGAGTATCGCATGCTGAGTCGAGGAACAACTACACTGGTCCCTCCCTCCCTAGAAATCTTGCATATATGGTCCGATAATGTCACCAGGACCAGTTATGTGTTCCTCCATGCTACTCTGCTTAATCCACCCCAGCCAACACGTGGGTTGCTGGGGTCGGGTCGTTTTGCACACAACGCGTGTATTTTTCTACTCCACTCCCGGTGTTCAATTAGAAATTCTAGCAACTCAGATCATTATGGTCCCGAGTCGTGTTAATGGAATACGACCTGGGGGTCGGTCCTAAGCATTGCTTACTCATATTAGTATTATTACTAATAGTAGTGAAGAGGGATCTTTATGTGGGTGGGAGCGTTGACAAGAAATAACCAATTAGCGTTATTATTAGTGGTTGGGTGCTATTTATTTATCTATGTGATCTGCGCTGTTACCGTTAGCGCGCATGCGTAATGGCCACCCAACTCCCTCATAATTTATATCTACATCAACAGCTAAGCAATCGCTTTGATCCAGACCAAATCCGGTAGCAAATCATCTCCCAAAATATCTAAAATTGGTCGGCAACCATTCCTGGTTGAAGCCTACCTGAAGCAACCGATACAATCTGCGCCACTTTGATGTTTCCGCCAATCCGCTTTGATCTGCCGACCCTCCGGAGCCTTATCATTGCTTTATGACCTATTATCGCCCACTCAGTGGGCGCCGCCATGTTGGTTCTAGGTGTTGATGCGCACTCTTTTTGGCGATGGCTCCCAGTAAAGAGCATGGGAATAGAGTAAGACGGAGACTTGGTGGATATTCAAGTAAGTTGTAGATCAATGTGAGGTGATGATATAGTCGGTGTTTATGCGTGATAAGATCGAGGCTTGTGTAGTCATCACGCTGTATGGATAGTCCGCCTTCTGCTGGTCTTTCATGGAGGATTTAAACTGTGACCAATCATCGCGGGTCACAGCTTCAGCTACTTACAATGGGAGCATTCGACTGGGCCCTTTCTATCCGCAAGATTTACGGATGGATTGGATGGAGCCACAACACACATCCGAATCATCGGTATATGAACCCACTTCCGGTCCCAGTCGAATAGGAATTTGTTCGGAAATATTTTGATATTCGGATAGAGAGGCCCAGTCAAATGCCCCCATTAAGTTACATGGCGGAAGGTGGGGGAGGGGGTGAAACTGGATGCACAAAGTGGTTGTATTTTATCTAATGTACAATATTTGCGGGGACAATTTTATTGTGTTCTACATTTAGAAATAAACGGAAATCAACAACCTTACCATGTTTGCTCATCAGGAGGGGTATAATAATAATAATAATAATAACAGCAAGATATTTATTTCCACATGATCATTGTACATACAAGTTGATATTTATATCAGTAATGTTCACATAAAAAAAGGAGAAAGCAGAGGGGTTTTTAAAAAAAAAAAAATTTATTGACGAGGTATTTACTCTGCCCATAACGTATAAGCTCCTGTCAGGGTGCTTGTTTTCAACGCTGGACAGCTGTGGTGCTGTCTTGATCTGTTCCTTTGCCCAGGAGTGTTTACCTGTGTCTGCTCGGGTCAGCCTTCTGCAATTTTGGTTGTTAGTAATAGCCTATGTTAGTTTTTTTTGTAATTTTCCAGTTTTTTTTTGTCTAGTCTGAGTAATGATACCTTAGTCTACTATGTACATCTACTTGGGTGACATGCAGGCTTGCGGGAGAGGATCCCGTTCCATTCAGATTTTTTTTAAAAATTGTTACAGCATCCTTTCACCTAAACCCTGTGCTTAGATAGTGCACTCGTGTGCTAGAACATACTCGGACCCTTTAGGACTGTGGCCAGGTGGGATGGCTGTGTTGTTTGTCTAGCCATTTTATATTTCAAGGTGGATCAGTTGCATGACCGTGGCCTGTCCACTTCTGTGTTGGTTTGTGCCATTACACATACCCAGGTGCACTGCGACATGTGGTGATAGCGTTCCTGATTTCCTTAATACTTAGGAGGGCTAATTTTCCTATTTTTTCCTGTTTAGTGCCTACCACTTTTCCTGTTTAGTGCCTGACTTTTGCTTTCTGTGCCAGTACACAGCAAGCATTGACGGCGCTCAGGGGCAGGTACAATACTTATGACTTTATGAGGCTCTTTAACACATATATACATTACTAATACTATCAAAATAAAATATGGTTGTAGATGCAAAGTAGTTCATAGTTGTATAGTCCGATGGTTTTGAGTTTTAGTAATTTTTCTGAGATTATTAAATTAATTGTTGTAATCTACTTAAAATCAGTTTGAAGTGACCTTTATTTTAAATGGAGAGGCGAGAGGCGAGTCGAGAGGCAAGAGGCGAGGGGCGAGGGGCAAGGCGCGCGAGGGGCGCGAGGGGCGAGAGGGGCGCGAGGTGCGCGAGGTGCGCGAGGGGCGAGAGGGGCGAGAGGGGCGAGAGGTGCGCGAGGGGCGAGAGGAGCGTGAGGGGCGCGAGGGGCGAGAGAGAGAGAGGCGTAATTGCAGAATTACCTTGTTTGTATAAGGAAGGCAACAACACGTCTTACTCTACCGGCGCAGTCTTTGCCCGGCGCTGACTCACACATGGTGGGTAAGTCAGTGCACTCACCGGGTCACCATCTCCGAGCATCCCCCTCTGTTCGAGAGTGGTGTGGTTTTTATATTTGATTTTGATCGGCGAAATGCCAGATAAAGCGACAGATAGGAGAAGCATTGCTTTATGAGCGAGTGAAATCTCCAGTCGCATTACGGCTACTCTCCAGTGCGCCTGACTAGATGTGGCTAATTTGGAGGAGTGCACTTGGTGAACTCTCTCTCTCCCCCCCCCCCCCCCCTCCCCGAGTGAATTACTCAAGAGTAGGAAACACCGGCAGGATCTTCGGTCACGTGGTACCATCTTATATCCGGTGGGATGCCGTAATGGCCCGAAAAAGTGCGACGGCGCGTGTGGTGTCACTATTTTATTTTATTTTATTTATTTTTTTATTTTTTTAAACATAGGCGTTTTGCGGGACCAGCGCTCTTTTGAATTGATGGGAAATGAGCTTAGAAAGTTTGCAATCTCCTTTGTTTGTTTTTTTATTCATCGATTGGAATGTACATAGGCAACGGTTGGTAATTGAGATCACTGTATGTAGATACAATATATATATATGTTATACAATAACACATGCACATACACTCACGGTTGTCCATATGAAGGTGTCACGGACGAGCGCTTCCGAAAGGAGGTTGGGGAGAAGGGATGGGGGCGACCTCCAAATGGAAGAGCGAGCCTTTGGGTTTGAATGCTGGCCAGGTCAAACCATCATCATCATCATCATGTTGTCGGTCGCGATGCGACAAAGACTGCTTTCATTACTTGACTGCCACTCTCCATTTAGTTCTCTGCTGTGAGAGTTGCGTCCATGAGTCGGTCTTAATGTCTCTCAGCTTCAGGTTTCTCTTGATGGTATCCTTGAACCGGAGATGAGGGCGCCCTCTCTTTCTGTAACCAGAAGACAGTTGAGAATAGAGGATCTGCTTTGGTTGCCTGTCTGATGACATCCTCATCAGGTGTCCAGTCCACCGGAGATTCGTTTTGATCAGAAGATCTTCCAGAGAGGGCAGCCCTGCCCGTTTAAGTATTTGCTTATTTGTCACTTTGTCCTTCCAGGTTAGCCTCATGATTGAATGCAGATGTCGCATCATGAAGGCATGCAGCTTTTTCACCTGTCGTCTGTACACTGTCCAGGCCTCGGCTCCGTATAGTAGGGTGGATAGCACAATTGCACAGTAAATCTTGCCTTTGACACGCATTGACACATGGTGGTTGTTTCAGAGTCTCTGGCATAGTCGGCCGAAAGATGCGCTAGGCTTGGCCATCCTCCTCTGTATTTCAGCATCAATGCGTCCATCACTTGATATAGTCAATGACTTAAAAAATTGATACTTGTTGATACCTGACCTAGCAGTCAGCATTACTACTATACTAGGATATAACAAGGAGCAGTGAAATGAGAAATATCAATGTCCACCGTCGAAATATTCCCTGCGTAATCAATTGATCTACCAAAACCAAACCAACAAAAGAACAAAATCCATGTGCCTATCTAATCTGGAATGCGCCTACAAAACCATGAGAATTAACTTGCTTTTTATAAAGCACCCCAATCAATATAATAAAGGATACTACAACTGTGCACCATTCACGAAGCACTGCATACATCCCTATCATTCTCCCAATCCCTATGAATTGTACTTTGTAGGCAATCTGGATAAGCGCCCCACACCCCACACCCCACACCCCACACCCCATACTCACAGTGACAGTCACACCCACACCAACACCCACACCCACACCCACACCAACACCAACACCCACACCCACGCCCACACCCACAACCACGCCCACGCCCACGCTCACGCCCACGCCCACGCCCATGCCCACACCCACACCCACAACCACAACCACACCTGCACCTAGACCCACAACCCACATCCACACCCACACCCCACACCCCACCCCCATATTCACAGTCACACTCACACCCACACTCACACCCATATGCACACTCACACCCACGCTCACACCTACACCCAACACCCATAACCCCACACACCCCCACACACTCACACTCATACCCACACCCACAACCTACACCCACACCCACAACCCACACCTACACCCACAAACCACATACACATGCACACCCTCACACACCCTTACACCCACACCTCACAGCTCATACCTCACACCCACACCCATAGCCATACCCACACCCATACCATACACACACACCCAAACCCACACCCACACCAATGCCCATACCCATAACTGCACCCACACCCACACCCACACCCATACCCACAATGCACAATGCACAACCCACACCCACAACCCCAATCCACATACACCCCCACCCCCACAAGCCACCCCCACCCCCACCCACTCACCCACAACAACACCCACACCCACACCCCACACCCATACCCATACTCATGCCAGACCAACACCCACACCCACATCAACACCCACACCCACATTCACACCGACACCCCCACCTACCCCACACCTACCCCCCACGTACCACCACCCCCACCCCCACATACCCACACCCACAACCACACTCACACAACACACCCACTCACCCATACCCACACCCATACCCACACCCACACCCACACACTCCCGCACCCACACACCCACACCCACATCTCCGTTCTACTGTAGCGCACCATCGTTTGTTCGCTCACCTGTGTCGCCCCACACCCACATCCACACCCAACCCCCACACTCACACCCCACACCCACACACCCACACCCACACCTCACACACTCACACACCCACACCCACACCCACAGCTCCGTTCTACTGTAGCGCACCGTCGTTTGTTCGCTCACCTGTGTCGCCCCACACCCACATCCACACACCCACACCCACACCCACACCGACCCATAAACCCACACCCCCACCCACCCCCACACCCCCACCCCCCACCCCCCACCCCCCCACACCAATACCCCCACACCCACCCACCCACACATCCACACACCCACACACCCACACCCACAGCTCCGGTCTACTGTAGCGCACCGTCGTTTGTTCGCTCAACCGTGTCGCCCCACACCCACCACCCTACGTAACCATGGCAACGATACGCGCGTTAGTAACAACAAGCTCCAAAACCGTTTAGAAACACCTGCTAACACCCGTAACACCCACAACACCCACTCTCCTCTGGTTTCACGAAAACCCCGGTCCCGCTGGGTGGCACTGTGCTTGTAGGAATTAACCGAGCAAAGAGTCGGGTGTTACTAATAAAATGACTATATATGTATCATATATTGTACTGTCCCACTGGGAGACTGACTGGGTCGCCGACACCATAACTCGATATCGCTGTACGACTATCCAATAAATTCGCCATCATTGCCCACTCTCACAAACCGGTGCCCGTCCCGATAAGACCTTCGATGTTTCTAGGATGTAAAACCCCAAGAAGCTGACAAGCTATAGAGGGAGTGCACGTGATGTCAACACTCAGCGGTTAGACATCTTGGATTACACTTAATAGTACCACCTATGGCACCCCCTGTCTTATACCAAGAACACTACGGCCACCACTGGGGCTTATCTCGGCGGCGGCCGACGAAGTGGTTGATGCCACCTAGCGGGTACTGCCCGAACCTGTCTAATTCTTTGACAGAGCATCCAAAGTGTCAACATACTGCGCTTTAGCAATGATGTGAGGCTACATGATTAAAAAAAATACTTCCCCATCATCAAAAAACCCTTTTCCCCGAACTTTTGAAGCCAAACTGCTCAAAACAGTGACAAATAAACCAACAAATTTGTAAATAAACACAATGTATGCAGTTCCAAGCTTTTCAAATGTAATCCAATATGGCCACCGGAAGTTGTCTCATGACGTCATTACACCCCTTCTATTGTGGACAGCGTCCGATGCAGTGACTATTGGTCCAGCCGCTGCAGATAGTAAACCAAGTCCACAACAGCCAGTAATATTCAGGATGTGTTTAACTTTAAGTTGCACAGTCCGATGGTTTTGAATTTCTGTAAAAAAAAAAGTTTATTATATTGATAAATGGTTCATTCTCTGAAACTAGGCACTAAAGTGTGACATGGAAACGAAAAGTGAAAACCTTCGTTTTCTACCTTACTTTGGTGTGAAGTATTTCATTTGTATATTTAAGTAATTTATTCCTATTTCAGTTGATATTATTTCCGTGTAAATTGAATGTCGTTGGTGCGCGCGCAGATCAAAGTGACCTAATTAAGATAATCGGGTCAGCCAATTAGGTCCCGCGTTCATTCGGGCAACGCGACACGCCGGTAACAGTCCCGCGAGTGTTGCCGCGTTCTCCCACCAGGGGGCAAGGCGCGCTACACAGCTGTACTAAGAAATAACCGAGCATTAAATTGAGAACACGGGGCGCTACACCGCTTTACTACAACATCGCCGAGCATTAAACTGAAAGCATTTCACCTCGCATAGATGTCATGAAGGAAATTTGCAAGGATGACCTGAAATGAACTCAACTACTATACTCATCATCATCATGCTGTCGGTCGCGATGCTACAAAGACTGCTTTCATTACTTAACTGCAGCTCTCCATTTAGCTCTCTGCTGTGAGAGTGATGTCCATGAGTTGGTCTTAATGTCTCTCAGCTTCAGGTTTCTCTTGATTGTATCCTTGAACCGGAGACAAGGGCACCCTCTCTTTCTGTAACCAGAAGACAGTTGAGAGTAGACTACTATACTACTAGTAGTACTACTAATAATACAAATTAAAGGTGTAAATAATCCACAGTAAGAACTCTCATGAACTATTCAAAACTGATTAAAGTTGCATATTTCCAAACTAAAGTAGTTGCCTATATTTTGTACAATTTAGATATACTGATGTACTTATTAAAGAGACCAGATGGGATGGCCGAATGAGTTGAGCATCCGTCTCCTGTTTTGGAAGATCGTGGGATTCGAATCCATGGGTTCAAACCCTGGTCGAGTCAAACCAACGACATAAAAATGTATACTTCTCCCTTCCTAGCCAGGCACTCAGCACTTTTAGGATAGGCGAAGGACTGGTTGGCTCAGTGTCAGGATAATGTGACTGAGTGGGATAGCACTATCAGCAATCTAACTAGTAAAAGATACTTTATTTTGTAAATGGGATTATAATATTATGAAATTATAATATAATTTAAATGAATTTTTTCCAATATGACTATCTTAGTATCTAGCACAATATTTAATATATATTTTTAATGAATTTGTAATGTAATGAAATTATAATATAATTATGATGAACATTTCTCCACGATACAATCTACTTAGTATATTTTATTTTTTAAATATGACAACAACCGTTTAAAACCCATCAGATTATTCAGATTTAACATTATTTTCGTGTAAATCTCCGCGGAGAGAGAGAGTTAGTCAGTGGAGCCCTGCCTATTGACCGGGTCTGTTCCCTGCTTTCCCGTCCCCCCAGCATGCCTTGCGGCCTGTGTGGAGCCCCAGCAGCCTCGTTCCGGGAGCTCTAACTGCCCGGCGCAAACCTCGCGAGATCTCATTGGAAACACGTGCGCGGGCTGTGCTTTGAATGTCAATGAAGCCGTTACTTGGCAACAACTCACCAGGCTGCTGACGTCACACATTGCTGGTCGCCACGACTATTCGACGGACGGGACGCGGTAGCCAAATCGGTATAAGCGCAGGCTTCCCATGCGGAAGGTCAAGTGCGGGAAACCCGGTCGAGCCTCTCAACCTTATCCTTCACCATAGCCACTATAGAGGGCATTCACGTGACGTCATCAACCGGATGCGGAGGCCACTGTGGCGACATCAACCAGTAAACAACCTGCCGGTTGCAGTAACATAGTAGATTATTCTTTCAGTATTATTCAAAATTAATAGAAATGCAGAACCCTAACCTTATAAATTTAGTATAATCGCTTTGTTAAACATGTGTTCCAAGCGGTTTGTGTCTAGGTTGTGTGGTTTTAGAGATATTTAACATTTCTGTATGAAGATTGCTCACAGCCATTGACAATGCATTGAGTTTGTTGGGTTTGTTATTGTGGTAGTATCGCCACAATACAATGGCCGCACTTCCGTTTAGCATGACATCAGTGCATGCCCTCTAGAAGACCTAATTTGGCATCGTATCACTCTAATTCAGCAGCTTTCAAAGTATCACGATAACTGAGCGCGATGTCACTGACTGTGCGAGATGCCATGTCGAGTAAATGTGATCAAGATATGCCAATGTAGACTTAAAGCACGAGTGAGTGTTAACCTGTGATTTGTTATTGTGGTTGTATCACCATAATGGCCACACTTCCGTTTAGCATGACGTCAGTGCATGCCCTCTATAAGACCTAATTTGGCATCGTATCACTCTAATTCAGCAGCTTTCAAAGTATCACGATAACTGAGCGCGATGTCACTGACTTTGCGAGATGCCATGTCGAGGAAATGTGATCAAGATATGCCAACGTAGACTTAAAGCATGAGTGAGTGGTAACCTGTGGTTTGTTATTGTGGTTGTATCGCCACAATGGCCGCACTTCCGTTTAGCGTGACGTCAGTGCATACCCTCTATAGGCTTTAACCTCACTTTGCGCCTATAAATAATATAATGTATATTTCCATGCCTCCTGATGATTGATTGATTGGTGGTTGCTTTACGCCGTGTCAGCAGCATAGGCCATATTCACGGCGAGAAATGTTTGTTTTTGTTCAAACCATCGCTTTTACATGTAGCCTCCTGATGATCAAACCGGGCAGGACTCTTGTGATATATTTATTTCTAATGTAGATTGCAGTGAAATTATGATAGCATAGTTAATTTTACATTAGATCAAATGTATGATATGGAATACATTAGATAAAAATGCATAGCATGGAATTCATTACAGTGCTGTGGTAGTTAGATGCCATGACACCGGCACCGTGATACGATACCTTACTCAGTCGGTATCATTATGACCACTCACTCAACTAAGCGGAACAGAAAATACCGACATTCAGCAATCTACTTCCGGTTTCAATTGACTGCTCCCAGGCGGATTGTCTGTGGCACGGGTCGCGCATGCCCGTGTTTGTGTGTGTGTGTCTGTGTGCGCGTGTTTGTGTGTGTCTGTGTGTGTGTTTGTGTGTGTCTGTGTGGGCATCAGCGCGTAGCTAAACATCAGTGTATCTATCAGTATCTAAACGGTGTATCAGTATCAAAGGGGCGGCGACGGGCCGTCTATCGGAGAAGGCATCAACGTCCTGACATCTGACTGGGTGATTAACGACGATTAGTGTATGTGGGGGGGGGGGGGCACAAGAGGGCTGGAGATGGAGATGGAGGGAGGATAAGAGGGCTGGAGATGGAGATGGAGGGGTGGGGAGGACAAGCGGACTGGAGATGGAGATGGAGGGGGAAGGGAGAAGAGGGCTGGAGATGGAGATGGAGTTGGGGAGGGGAGGATAAGAGGGCTGGAGATGGAGATGGAGGGGGGAGGGGAGAGGGGAGGACAAGAGGGCTGGAGATGGAGATGGAGATGGAGGGGGGAGGGGAGGGGAGGGATGAGATGAGATGAGAACAGGATAGCGGGATAGCGAGAGAAAAGGAGGAGGTGGGGGGAGGAGCAGGAGGTGGGGAGGAAGGGAAGAAGGGTGGAGGGGAAGGAGAAGAAGGTTGTGGAAGAGAAGACGAGGAGGAGGGGAGGAGGAGGAGGGGAGGAGGAGGAGGGAAGGGGAGGAGGAGGCGGTGGAGGGGAGGGGAGGGGAGGGGAGGAGGTGGGGATGAGGGGAAGAGGATAGGATGGGGAAGGAGAAGAAGGATTGGGGAGAGAAGACGAGGAGGAGGGGGGAGGAGAGGAAGAGGAGAGGAGGGGAGAAGGAGAGCAGGAGAGGAGGGAAGGAGGGGCCAGAGAGGAGAGGGGGGGGGGGAGGAGGGGAGGAGGGGAGGGAGAGGAGGAGGGGAGGAGGGAGGACGGGAACGCAGATAGTCGTCTGGCGCGTGTCTGGGACTATGGGCGGATTAAAATCAGTGATGAGCCTCTGGGGCTTTCCATCCTAGCAACATCTGGGGACATCATTACGACGCTGGGTCCCGACTCGCGACAGTGTACATTCATAATCATAATGGTTGTATTACAGTGCTGCCGTAATCAGATGCGGTGACACCGGCACCTTGATGCGATACCTTACTCACTCAATGGGCATTATCATAACCGGTTCTGGATTTCTATTAATTTTTAATAAAACTGACGTTTTGCACTGCGCGTACTGCAAACACAATGCATTGTCAATGGCAGTGAGCAATCTTCATACAGAAAAAGTTAAATATCTCTAAAACTACACCACCTAGAAATAAACTGATTGGCATACACATAGAAAACATGTTTACCAACAAGATTATATTAAATTGATACGATTAGGGTTCTGGATTTCTATTAATTTTGAATAAAACTGAGGTTTTACACTGCGCATACTGGCAAACTCAGTGGCAGTGTGCATTCATTCTGCAGCCAAGATGCATGCGCATACACAATGTTTACAAACATTGAAAGGGGTCTATTTGTATCTCTAGTAATTAAAGCTGCACACGTCCACGAAATCATGCCATCTTCTAAACCAAATCACAGACCTAGATTTGATCCTACAAGCCCGATTAGATGATGTTGCACCCGTTTATACTAGTCCGATGAAAGCAACACCTGTTTGACACTAAAAGTATAAAATAAATCTAGATTTGAACCTATATTTTCAACTTAAATACTGGTGACTTATTAATATTAAGCATTTGCTGCTACATAAAGGAACATAAAGGAACATATTATGTAAATTTACTAGAACCAACTACTGCTGAAGCCTATATGGTGTCTGAGTTTTGACATGCTTGCCCAAATTAATTTAGAATGTTTACACTTTGAATATCTCAAAAGTTAGCCATTTAACATCAAAGTTACTTCAAACTGAAACTAGTTATATTAAGTTGATCATTATATAATCTATTTATCTCAGTAAATGGCGGAAACTGAGAACCATCGGAGTAGGCAACTTTAAATTGATTAAATGTGGTAGAACTAAAAAACACCGGGTTATGCAAATTTAAGTAAATATTGTACTACTAGTTTCACCTTGAATAAAAGAGAATGCAGTCGGGGCCATACTCTCAAACTAGTAAAACCCAGAGCCATTTCAAAGTTAAGGCAACACAGTTTCTCAAACAATGTGTTATTGATGCCGAGTCAATAAATTCATTCAAGAACAGATTAGAAAAGGCATGGGCTGATGATCCAGGGAAATTTGACTCCTTATTCACCACATGCTACTAATTATTCCTTGTGTTGCTTATTTACTTGCACTCAAGCAACAATGAGAGACAAATAAGTGTTCACACTTCCTGTCTACCATTCGCTATTTCGCTATTTCGCTATTTCCCTAGTATTATTACTACTAATAATACTAGCCTAATTGAATAGACTACATCATGGTTCCGAGTGCGCATGCACTGAAAACGGCGTTGGCAGCAAAGCAACGGCGTACGTCCATTGAGTTTGCAGATACATTTAGGGCAAAAGTGCCATTTTATTCAAAATAAATAGAAATACATAACAATTTGGCACAAACATGGATGGAAGGATGCAATATAATAATATAATGAATATGTTTAAGACACGACTCTCCATGATTAAGCATTTTGAGCTAATAAACATACAATTTCAGTCACTTTACAGGCTGATATTTACATCACCATTGATTAGCCAGAAGTAATTCTTGTTCTAAATATTCAAATATCAAATGTGTCAATAAAAACTTGTTTCAAAGAAATACATAACCAATATCTGATTAACCCTACTCCTTTTCTATTTCTACATATGTCATTAACCATAGGATATAAATAAAAACATGAATAAAATAAGTATAACTGACTCTGGCTATGGCTCCAACACTAGTCTGAGTGCCCAGATTTGTCTAAATCTAAATGAACATGGCATAAGATGTGCTGATTATATTGATGTAAATGCAATGCTGGATACAAGATTGATATCTTAATTTTATTATATATATTTTTTTAGTTGGCATTCTATGTTTCAAACAAGAGCTCAGATGAGCTGAAACTAGCACATTTCATAGCCGAACTCAGTGTATTACTATTAGCATGTGCCATGTGCTTCTCGCGGGTTTGTTTTGCTCTGTCGCATCCCACAATGCACCGCGCCGCTGGAACCGTGATGTAGTCCATTAGATTGACAACTGCTAAGATTCAGTCAGAGCATATAGGTGTTGCGCTATCATGTCCATCGTTATCTCTGATGTGGTGGTTGGACTCTTTCTAAATGAGCCTCAGTGGGTGTGGGTCGGAAGTAGGGTGGTGGGAGGGTAAGTAGGGAGGCAAGGGGGAGGGCGGGTGGGAGGGTGAGTGTTCCTAAACTCACTACCTACATCTAACCCTTAACCATGTCCAGATGCAGATGCTCCCGCTGTAACTTCTGAAGGCACCCCTACCGGCTGAACGCGTCCATTCGCCCACCATAAACACGCATTAGCTTTTGTAATTACCAACAGGTGCGCCCCCCCAAGTAAAAATAAATAAATTTTAAAAAATCCAAAAAAAAATCAATCGTCTCCTTTCTCAGATTCATCGCCATATTTGGATTTCTCACGAGGAGAGCTTTCATTTGATATGTAAGTTTGTATATGAAAACAGCGAATTGCTAAATAAGATGGGGGATGCGAAGGAGGGGGGGGGGGGTGAATTTGATAGAACATGTCGCTATGGAACCGTTTTCTGTCCGAGTTTTGACATGCTTGCAAACATTAACTCTGCATGTTTTTTTTTGGTCCATTAGTTGTTTAAGCAGGGGAAATTTCAGTCATAGATGACTGGTCTTCCTCATTCCACTGCTGGTCGATAGAAATCCCGAGCCTACACTTTTACCGACCCAAGGGATTTTTAACCTCCCACACCACATAGACATGGTATGAGAGCAACCGGCCTTTGATGACGCTGTAAGTTATACACAGCGGTGGAAATCCAAATTGGCAGAGCTGGGGGCACGGGGAATCGAACTGCCGACCCTCAGATTAGGAGTCTGACCTAGAAAAAAGTCAGACACTCTAACCACTCCGCCACAGAGAACGCCACTTCAAATATTTCCAAAGTTAGCAATTTAAAATAAAGTTACTTAAAGCTGCATAGTCCGATGAATCATCAAATTTTCTAAGCCAAAACAATTATCTACATTTAAGTCAACATATATAATTTAGCTACCAATGCACTTATTAAGCATTTGTTGCCATCTAGAAGGGAATACTGAGTCAATTTAATAGAACCTATAACTAGCAGTATTACTGCAGAAGTCTATGGTGTCAGAGTGTTGGCGTGCTTGCCAAAACTAATTTGACATGTTTATACTTCAAATATCTTGAAAGTTAGCCATTTAAAATAAAAGTTACTTCAAACTAAAGTAAGGTAGATTATAACAATCAAATTAATATGTTAATCTCAGAAAAATGACAGAAACTTAAAACCATCGGACGATGCAACTTTAAGTTGCATAGTCCGTTGGTCTTAATGCCTGGTACACGCCTCCCGTATATGATCTAAAACTGCCCGTTTCGTGCATAAGTTTGAGTTTTAGTCGTTAGGTGTGCGACCCCCTAGCACACCAGAGCCTTGCGATTCGCAACTTAAAACTCAGTTTTAGGGGTTAAAACTGAAATCGCAAGGGTTTCGAAAAATGAATCGGACAGTTTTAGTCACGAAACGGGACGGGTCGGGGTCGTGATGCGCAGTCAGTTTTAGTGCGTGAATCGTAAATGGGAGGTGTGTGCCAGGCATTAGTTTCTATAATTTTCGCTATGATCTACCTTACTTTAGTTTGAAGTAATTTTTATTTTAAATGGCTAACTTTGGAGATATTAGTTTATTATTACATTTTAAAGTACAACCATGTAAAATTAATGTTGGCAAGCACACAAAAACACCATAGGCTTCTGCAGTAACAGGTTCTATTCAATTGTATCAGTATTCCCTATAATATAACTTATTATTATTAGGCATGTGTTACCACATATAAGTTACATGTGACAACACATGCTTAATAAATAAGTACACCCGTATCTAGGTTAGATATGTAAAATAAAATCTAGATAACTGTTTTGATTTTGAAAATCTGATATTTTCATCGGGCTGTGCAAACTAAAGACCACCCAATCGCTCGCTACCACTGTCACTGTCAGGTCACGTGACATCGAGCCTAAATGGCAGCAAACGCCCTTCAATCGTCTCCATCAACTGTTCCCGCGACCAACCCGTACACCGCTCCCCCTGCCTCTGCCTCTGCTTCTTCCCCTCCCCTTCTCCCTGCCCTTACCCCTCCCCCTCCACTCTGCCCCTCCCCCTACCCCTGCACTCTGCCCCTCCCTCTCCCCCTCTCCCCCTCTCCCTTCCTCCCACCTCCCCCTCCCCACCCTCTGCGTTAATTATAAGCACCTTGTTTCCGATGCTTACTTTGTGTGTAACAACCGTGCCCACCCACCGGAACCGGCGAGCGTACGCTGCCACGGCCATCGGAAACCAGCGAAGGCACCTGCGCCTTTTGAAGTGAGACTCTCCCCCCCCCCCCCCCCCCCCACACACACACACGACCCCTGCCGGGGACCATGAACATCATGAGACGTGAGGCGGGGTGGGTGGTGGTGGTGGTGGTGGTGGTGGGTGGTGGGTGGTGGTGGTGGTGGTGGTGGGTGGGTGGGGTGGTGGTGGTGGGTGGGTGGGGTGGGTGGGTGGTGGTGGTGGGTGGTGGTGGGTGGGTGGGTGGTGTGTGGTATGGTGGTGTGAGTGGTGGTGGTGGTGGTGGTGGGGTGGGTGGTGTGGGTGGGTGGGGGGGGGGGACACCCGCCCGACACGTGTTGAGAAGAGGAATTAATTAGGCACCTTAGGGGCAGTCCACAGGCGGGGCGGGATAAACTGAGAGGTTTTGTTGTTGTTTGGGGTGGAGGGGGCGTGGAGGGGAAGGGTGGGGTGGGGGGGGGGGGGGCGGTGCTAATTTGTTAGTTGTTCAGCAAGTTGTTTTCTGCCAGCAATGGCCGTCAGATTCTGACAGGGACAATAACGGGGGGGGGGGGGGGGGGCGGGGGCGGGGCCGTCGACGACTTGATTTCTATTGATTAGATTCTTATCCTAATATACATATATATATATATATATATATATATATATATATACATATAGTAAAACCTCTCTAAATCGACCGACCATGGGACGCTCTTTAAGTGGTCCATTTAGGTCGGTGGTCGGTTTATGGGGTGAGAATATCCTTACAATGGTATTGTTGGGACCCAAATAAAGCGATCGATATAGGGGAGTGGTCGATCTGTTTGAGCTGGTCGGGTAAAGAGGTCTTACTGTATATATTTATATATTCTTTATATATATACATTAAGTATACAGATACGAAAATGTATATATGTAAATTAGTTCATATACATATTAAAATGTACATATATATATAAATTCTTTATATATATATATATATATATATATATATATATATACATATGAGACCGACTCATGGACGCACCTCTCACAAGTCACAGTAGAGAGCTAAATGGAGAGCGGCAGTCAAGTAATGAAAGCAGTCTTTGTCGCATCGCGACCGACAGCATGATAATGATGATGATGATGATATATTAGAAATAGCATATTTGCAATAATTTATTTTTGATTAAATATTTAATATTAAAGGAAGACGGGAACGACTTTCTTTTCCATTTCTATTATTGTTTCTTTTCCCGCAAACTGGTCTAAGTTGAAAGTAGTACCAGTCATATGGTACGCGTACCGTTAGGAATAGGAGATAATGATTGACCACCTCATCATCCTGATATGATCCTAGATGTTGCAGGACGTAAAACTCCAACAACCAACCAACCAACCATATCACACCTACACCAGCCCATTCAGCATTGGCGGTGTAACCAGAGAGAACAGGAATATCAATACTTGTTGTTTTTGGTGAGTTTTCAGTCGCGTTGGTGCACTGAAGGATGCAAATCTGCAGCTCTGTATGGGTACCGCCAAAGGCGGTCCCATGCGGCAGGGAGTTGGCTTCTAGTAGGTAGTGGTCAGAGACATCAGGGAGGGAGCAAGGGGGTGGGAGGGTTATCGGGCGGGCTGGTGAGAGGGGGTGGGAGGGTTATCGGGCGGGGCTGGTGAGAGGGGGTGGGAGGGTTATCGGGCGGGCTGGTGAGAGGGGGTGGGAGGGTTATCGGGGGCTGGTGGAGGGGGTGGGAGGGTATCGGGCGGGCTGGTGAGAGGGGGTGGGAGGGTTATCGGGCGGGCTGGTGAGAGGGGGTGGGAGGGTTATCGGGCGAGGGTGCGGGGGTGGTGAGAGGGGGTGGGGAGGGTTATCGGGCGGGCTGGTGAGAGGGGGTGGGAGGGTTATCGGGCGAAGGTCGGGGGGTGGTGGATCGGGCGGGCTGGTGAGAGGGGGTGGGAGGGTTATCGGGCGGGCTGGTGAGAGGGGGTGGGAGGGTTATCGGGCGGGCTGGTGAGAGGGGGTGGGAGGGTTATCGGGCGGGCTGGTGAGAGGGGGTGGGAGGGTTATCGGGCGGGCTGGTGAGAGGGGGTGGGAGGGTTATCGGGCGGGCTGGTGAGAGGGGGTGGAGGTTATCGGGGGGTGGAGGGGGTGGGAGGGTTATCGGGCGGGCTGGTGACAGGGGGTGGGAGGGTTATCGGGCGGGCTGGTGAGAGGGGGTGGGAGGGTTATCGGGCGGGCTGGTGAGAGGGGGTGGAGAGACAAAGGTCATCTATCAGTATCAATATCAATACTTGTCTTCAGAGATCTCCGACTCCCCCCCCCCCCACCCACCCCGCCCGCGCCATTGGTGAATGTACAAACTGGGTTTGTGTCTCATTTGACTTGTCTCAACGATGACAGGACACGTGCTATGCCAGGACAACAATAGCGGTCTGAGTGTAGAGCTGTTCGTTGTCGACATGCCCTAATGTAGAACTAGTCCCTACTACTACTGAGTACTAGTACTGCTAGTAAGTAGCCCACAGTTTAAGCAGCCTGGGTCCTTTATATAATAGTTCCAGTACAATTTGAGGTCACCACCACATTGGGGTCCCAGTCGCCAGGTGTGAGCTGATGACAATGAGAGGTCAGTTGGGGTCACCACCCCTCCTGCCCCACACCCCACCTCACCACCACCCACTTAAACCCATACACACACCTACACCCTCACCCTCTCCCTCACCCTCACCCTCACTATCACCCTCACCCTCACCCTCACCCTCACCCTCACTATCACCCTCAGCCTCACCCACTCCCTCACCCGCTCCCTCACCCTCTCCCTCGCCCTCACCCTCACCCTCACCCACACCCACACACCCACACCCACACCCACACCCTCACCCTCACTCTCACCCTCACTCCAACCTCACCCTCTCCCTCACCCTCACTCTCACCCTCACTATCACCCTCAGCCTCAGCCTCACCCTCTCCCTCACCCTCGCCCTCACCCTCACCCTCACCCTCACCCACACCCACACCCTCACCCTCACTCTCACTCTCACCCTCACCCTCACCCTCACCCACCCACACACCCACACCCACACCCTCACCCTCACCCTCACCCTCACCCTCACCCTCAGCCCTCACTATCACCCTCAGCCTCAGCCTCACCCTCTCCCTCACCCTCGCCCTCACCCTCACCCTCACCCTCACCCTCACCCACCCACACCCACACACCCACACCCTCACCCTCACCCTCACTCTCACTCTCACCCTCACCCTCACCCTCACCATCACCCTCAGCACCAGCTTCACCCTCACCTCACCCTCGCCCACGCCCACGCCCACGCCCACACCCACGCCCTCGCCCTCGCCCTCGCCCTCGCCCTCACCCTCACCCTCGCCCTCACCCTCACCCTCACCCTCACCCTCACCCACAGCCACACCCACCCACATACCCACACCCACACTTACCCACACCCACACCCACACTCACATCCACACACCCACACTTACCCACACACCCACACATCCACCCACCCACACCCACACCCACACCCACACCCACACCCACATACACATCCCACACCCCACCATATCACGTACCAAGTCCCACTTACTGCCATCTACATCACCGCCATTCCCACCCCACACCACCCATCCCCATTTCACTCCCATCCACCCCCAACCTCACCCCAATATCTATTTCACCTCCACTCGATCAAGCCGACATACCCCACCCCACACCACAAATCAATCCTCCCACATCCTTTTTGTTTGTTTGTTTGTTTGTTTGTTTAACGACCCCCAGCACAAAAAGTAGACATCGGCTATTGGGGGTCATACAGTGGTTTAAACATATCCGGTTAAAAAATTACAAGTTATTTGTTGGTGGTGGTATTTCTTTGGGTTTAAAAACACACACATTTGATCAACCAGGTAAAATAGAGCACATACACACATGCCAAAAAAGCATACAGCTGCGGTAAAATCACAAGTGGTGTATAATAAGTCAAATCAAGTGGTAAAAGACTTTTCAAGTTAAACATGGAAAATGAACTTTTGGTAAAAACCAGTTTCTCTCAGAAATTTAATAATGAGTTGTGGATGGAATCGGAAGGACTCCACCACACCCTCATTTCCAAAGACATCATCTCTAACTGGTTGTAGGTGAGACCATCTGACCAAAATGTGACACACTGTCAGTGTCAGTGTACACCAGCAGTGCTCACCTTGACACTCACCTTCACCTCACATCCCATATCTCATCCACTCACCAAGCTAAATACACCACACTGAGACTTCACACCACACCACACTCGCCTCCCCACTACACATCCATCGCCACCCCCACACCCTCCACACACCTCAACCCTCATCACCCCCCCCCCCCCCCCACACACACACACCCTGACACATCCACTCGAACACAACGAAACCCGACACAGTACGGTACGGAGTAGCCCAACACGCCAGGTTCCAGCGGGCGAGTCACGTGACCGGAAGTTAGCCACACGCACCCCCCCCCCCCTCCGTACACACACATACACGGACACAGTCGGCGCATGGTCGGGAGGGGAACGCGGCTGCCTTGGCGGCGGCGCGCGAGTCGTGAGGTGGAGAAACTGCGTGACTGTGGGCGAATTGGGGAAACCGCGCGACTTGTTGGTTGGTGGGTTGGGAAAACCGCGCGACTGCGGGCGGGTTGACTGGAGCAGGCGGGTTGGGATGGATTCTAGGTGTGTGTGTGTGTGTGTGTGTGTGTATAAGAACGTGTGTGAGAGAGGCTAAGTGCTGGTTGGTTGTTGGAGTTTTACATCCTGGCAACATCTAAGGTCATATCAGGATGGGTACCGACTTATGACAGTGTGTACTCATGGCACCTTTATAGTGCTTCCCCACTGGGAAATCAGTCTGCTGGCACCATTACCCGATATCCCACTCAGTCATATTATCCTGACACCTTGGTAACCAGTCCTTGCCCTATCAGATTAATGCCGAGCACCAGGCTACGAAGCGACAAGTATCAATTTTATAAGTCATTGGCTTTACTCGACCGGAAACCGAAATCCCGACCTCCCGCACACGAGGCCAGCGCTCTACCGATTCGGCCACCACCCCCGGTTGGGGACTAAGAATGTGAATAAGTGACCCTGTGTGTCAGTGTGTACATGCGAGTCAGTGATAGTGTGTGTATGTCAGCGTATGCATGTGTATGTGCGTATGTGCATGCTTCAGTGGGTGGCAGTGTGTATGTCAGTGTGTGTATCTCAATGTGTGTGTCCGTGTGTGTATGTCAGTGTGTATCAGTGTATGTATGTCAGTGTATGTGTGTCAGTGTACATCGGTGTGTGTCAGTGTCCATGTCCGTGTATGTGAGCATGTGTGTCAGTGAGTGTGTGTCAGTGTGCATCAGTGTATGTATGTCAGTGTGTGTATGTCAGTGTGCATCGGTGTGTGTCAGTGTCCATGTCCGTGTATGTGAGCATGTGTGTCAGTGAGTGTGTGTCAGTGTGCATCAGTGTATGTATGTCAGTGTGTGTATGTCAGTGTGCATCGGTGTGTGTCAGTGTCCATGTCCGTGTATGTGAGCATGTGTGTCAGTGAGTGTGTGACAGTGTGCATCAGTGTATGTATGTCAGTGTATGTATGTCAGTGTGCATCGGTGTGTGTCAGTTGTCACTGTCCATGTCCGTGTATGTGAGCATGTGTGCAGTGTCAGTGTGAATGTGTGTCAGTGAGTGTGTGTCAGTGTGCATCAGTGTATGTATGTCAGTGTATGTATGTCAGTGTGCATCGGTGTGTGTCAGTGTCCATGTCCATGTATGTGAGCATGTGTGTCAGTGTGCATCAGTGTATGTATGTCAGTGTATGTATGTCAGTGTAAATCGGTGTGTGCCAGTGTCCATGTCCGTGTATGTGAGCATGTGTGTCAGTGTGCATCAGTGTATGTATGTCAGTGTATGTATGTCAGTGTGCATCGGTGTGTGTCACTGTCCATGTCCGTGTATGTGAGCATGTGTGTCAGTGAGTGTGTGTCAGTGTGCATCAGTGTATGTATGTCAGTGTATGTATGTCAGTGTACATCGGTGTGTGTCACTCTCCATGTCTGTGTATGTGAGCATGTGTGTCAGTGAGTATGTATCAGTGTATGTATGTCAGTGTCATCGGTGTGGCAGTGTCCATGTCCTGTATGTGAGCATGTGTGTCAGTGTGCATCAGTGTATGTATGTCAGTGTATGTATGTCAGTGTGCATCGGTGTGTGTCACTCTCCATGTCCGTGTATGTGAGCATGTGTGTCAGTGAGTGTGTGTCAGTGTGCATCAGTGTATGTATGTCAGTGTATGTATGTCAGTGTACATCGGTGTGTGTCAGTGTCCATGTCCGTGTATGTGAGCATGTGTGTCAGTGAGTGTGTGTCAGTGTGCATCAGTGTATGTATGTCAGTGTACATCGGTGTGTGTCAGTGTCCATGTCCGTGTATGTGAGCATGTGTGTCAGTGAGTGTGTGTCAGTGTGCATCAGTGTATGTATGTCAGTGTGCATCAGTGTATGTATGTCAGTGTATGTATGTCAGTGTACATCGGTGTGTGTCACTGTCCATGTCCGTGTATGTGAGCATGTGTGTAAGTGAGTGTGTGTCAGTGTGCATCAGTGTATGTATGTCAGTGTATGTATGTCAGTGTACATCGGTGTGTGTCAGTGTCCATGTCCGTGTATGTGAGCATGTGTGTCAGTGAGTGTGTGTCAGTGTGCATCAGTGTATGTATGTCAGTGTATGTATGTCAGTGTGCTTCGGTGTGTGTCACTGTCCATGTCCGTGTATGTGAGCATGTGTGTAAGTGAGTGTGTGTCAGTGTGGATTGTGGATATGAGTGTGCTTATGTTTACTTGGTGTGGGAAGCATGCCGGTTCCGGTCTGCTGACTTTTACTAGTTTTAGATGCAGCGGCGTGACCACCTAATCTGGGATGTTACTGAGAGAGGAGTTGATGACTGGTGTTGGCGATGATGACGATGATGATGCTGATGATGATGACAACGATGATGCTAGTGCCTGTACTAGTAGTAGTGATAATGGTGATGATGATGATAATGATGATGATGATGGTAATGGTAATGGTGATAGTAGTGATAATGACAATATTAGTGATGTTAATGGCGATGATAGTGAGTGTAATGATAGTGATGATGTTAATGTTGCTGATAATGACCAAGACCGTCCCAATTTGACCCTAGATGTTACTAGGACGTAAAATAACAACAAACAAACCAAGATGACAAAGGTGAATGTGGCACTGGTGAGTGTGATGGTGATGGCAATGACAATGATGGTGATGTTGATGGTGATTTTGATGGTAATGACGATCGTAATGATAGTGATGGGATGATTGTGGGGATGATGGCAGTGATGATGGTGACGAACGATGGGTACAATACTCAGGACCGTGCAAAGTTCTCAAGGGCTGAGCATACATCATGTTTAGCTTTGTTGTTGTTTTATGTCCTAGCAACATCTAAGGTCATATCAGGATGGATACCGACTTGTGACAGTGTGCACTCATGGCGACTTTATAGTGCTGTACCACTGGGAAACCAGGCCATTGGTACCATGACCTGGTTTCCCACGCAGTCACATTATCCTGACACTGAGCAGACCAGTCATTGCCCTGTCCTAATAATGCAGAGCGCCTGGCTAGGAACCGACAAGTATCAAGTTTTAAGTCATTGGTTTGACTCGACCAGGGTTCGAACCCACGACCCCACGATCATGTTTAGGAGTGCGTCCCGATCTTAATGGGGAAAGTGTAGTGAATTGCACTCACCTGCCTGGGTGAAATGGCACATACCCAGATAGGAGGCATGGGTAAGGTGATTGCGACAGAGTGCCTAAATAGGATAATCATTAGAATGCTTATCACGGAATGGCAGAAGTGTGGGTTCGAGTACCGCTCTAGTCACAAGGTGTCCTTTAAACAAAGATGATTAAAAAATGTTATATATAACCCCCCCCCCTCCCCCCGGAAGATAAAATAAACGTACTTTAACTGCCAGTAATTTTTCTGTGACTGTAAACATACCAAAAAAGGGCCGCACAAAAAACATTGCCAACGTGCTAAGCACTCGTCGCGCCCCCAGACGGTCTGTGTGAGAACTACCCCTCACCTGCTTCTGGCGCGCCGACTGTGACAGCACCGCGTGACGTCGCAACCCGGCACCCTGCGTCACGGTGACGTCATCGCCTCCAGTGGTGGCGCCACCTGGCGGCTGCGGGCGGAGTGCGGCGGCGGTGTTAAAACGTGGTTCTGTTTAGTTTCGTATTCAGGATTCTCGCGGGCGTGACTGGGGACTGCGTTACTAACGAGGTAATCAATGGTTTGTTAGTTCTTAATTTTGCCGGCAGGTGGGCGATGTGAGGGCTCTTACTCACTGCGAATTAGAATAACATTTCCACGAAATAATATATGCCTTTAGTTTTTTTTTAAAGAAGTCAAAATGATAATAATAAAAACTATAACAATGTAGTACTAGTAGGCTGCAGGACCTCCCGGCAAGGAGCCGCATAAACAGGCAGGCGTGGATAGGGTGATTGAATCAGGGAGCCTAGGTAGTGAAAAGGAGCCACATAGACAGGTAGGCTTGGATAGGGTGATAACATCATGCAGCCTAGGTAGTGTAAAGGAACCACATAGACAGGTAGGCATGGATAGGGTGATTGAATCAGGGAGCCTAGGTAGTTAAAAGGAGCCACATAGATAGGTAGGTGTGGATAGGGTGATGGAATCAGGGAGCCTAGGTAGTGTAAAGGAGCCACATAGACAGGTAGGCATGGGTAGGGTGATTACATCATGGAGCCTAGGTAGTGTAAAGGAACCACATAGACAGGTAGGCATGGATCGGGTGATTGAATCAGGGAGCCTAGGTAGTGTAAAGGAGCCGAATAGACAGGTAGGCTTGGATAGGGTGATTGAATCGGGGAGCCTAGGTAGTGTAAAGGAGCCGAATAGACAGGTAGGCATGGATAGGGTGATTGAATCGCGGAGCCTAGGTAGTGTAAAGGAGCCGAATAGACAGGTCGGCATGGATAGGGTGATTGAATCAGATAACCTAGGTAGTATAAAGGAGCCGAATAGACAGGTAGGCATGGATAGGGTGATTGAATCAGAGAGCCTAGGTAGTATAAAGGAGCCGAATAGACAGGTAGGCATGGATAGGGTGATTGAATCAGAGAACCTAGGTAGTATAAAGGAGCCGAATAGACAGGTAGGCATGGATAGGGTGATTGAATCAGAGAGCATAGGCACTGTGATCATTAGCACGCTAGCCCTGGAATGGCAACAAATGTGGGTTCGAAATCTGCTCTATGCGCAATATTTCTCATTTGCATCACCCCCAAAAACCACCAAAAACATTGCACAAAATAACCAATCGTCTCACAAAAAAACCTAACCCTCCAATATGCAAACAAACACAGCAGGTCGCAGGTTCAGGACTTCCTCGACGACGAGCAGACAACATACTTCTGAGGAGGTTCTTATATTACCTTCCACCACATTCAAAATGTTTACAATCGAAGTAACATTTCTGTAAATGGTTTTTCCCCCCTAAATAATTAAATTTTAATGTTGCGATTCCGAAGTGTAGGTGTAACAATTCGATGAGCACGCCTATGTAACTTACTGCACGTTGTTTACATTTCACTTAAGTTGGGCGAGTTTGGGGAGAGTTGGTGGCGCCTCCTGGCGGGATGGCGCCTAGCGGCGTTCTTTGATCACTCGCACATTCCGTTGTCCTTTCACTTTGTCCAATCTGGTGAGACCAACCACCCCTTTTCACCCACCCACCCACCCTCCAACCAATTCACCACCCACACACACCAAATTCACACCCACACACCCATACACACCCACACACTCCTAAACCCCAACAATAATTACCCAATCATTAATGAAGATGTTAGTTACTGTAATTACAAACAGTGAAATGTGTGATGGGTAGGGTGGTGTGTTTTGCTTGGTGTGTGTGGTGGTTGTGGGTATGATGGGTGTGTATGTAGTGTGTTGGTGTGGTGAGTGTGAGTGTGTGATGGGTAAGGTGGTGTGTTTTGCTTCTTGTGTGGGTGTGGTGGTGTGGGTATGATGGGTGTGTATGTAGTGTGTTGGTGTGGTGAGTGTGTGATGGGTAAGGTGGTGTGTTTTGCTCGGTGTGTGTGGTGGTTGTGGGTATGATGGGTGTGTATGTAGTGTGTTGGTGTGGTGAGTGTGAGTGTGTGATGGGTAAGGTGGTGTGTTTTGCTTCTTGTGTGGGTGTGGTGGTTGTGGGTATGATGGGTGTGTATGTAGTGTGTTGGTGTGGTGAGTGTGTGATGGGTAAGGTGGTGTGTTTTGCTCGGTGTGTCTGGCAGCTGTGGGTATGATGGGTGTGTATGTAGTGTGTTGGTGTGGTGAGTGTGTGATGGGTAAGGTGGTGTGTTTTGCTCGGTGTGTGTGGTGGTTGTGGGTATGATGGGTGTGTATGTAGTGTGTTGGTGTGGTGAGTGTGAGTGTGTGATGGGTAAGGTGGTGTGTTTTGCTTCTTGTGTGGGTGTGGTGGTTGTGGGTATGATGGGTGTGTATGTAGTGTGTTGGTATGGTGAGTGTGAGTGTGTGATGGGTAGGGTGGTGTGTTTTGCTCGGTGTGTGTGGTGGTTGTGGGTATGATGGGTGTGTATGTAGTGTGTTGGTGTGGTGAGTGTGAGTGTGTGATGGGTGTGCATGTGGTGTGTTGGTGTGGTGAGGGTGAGTGTGTGATGGGTAGGGTGGTGTGCTTTGCTTGGTGTGTGTGTGGTGGTTGTGGGTATGATGGGTGTGTATGTAGTGTGTTGGTGTGGTGAGTGTGAGTGTGTGGTGGGTGTGCATGTGGTGTGTGCGTGTGTGGGGGGAGGGGAGGGGAGGGGGGGTTCATACACTTATCTCAGGTGTGCCGGCTACACTTAATAACCTCCCCTGTGTCATGGCTTACTAACAGTTTCGCGCTCTCCTCCTCCAATATATAACCATGGAGGTAACTTATGTTCCTATAGACTGTGCTATTTCAGTAGTTATGCTATAGAGCAGTGTATCGTGTTACATCCACATAATGTTATGTCATATCATGTCACTGAGATCAGTAATACATAATGTACACTAATATATCTCCATTACTACCAGGAACAAGTCTACATGATATACGCAACATGATATACACAACATGATACACAGAACATGATATATGCAACTTGATATATGCAACATGATATATGCAACATGATATATGCAACATGATAAATGCAATATGATATACACAACATGGTGTATGCAACATGAGATGCGCAACATGATATATGCAACATGATATACACAACATGATATATGCAACATGATATATGCAACATGATATACTCATTATGATATATGGAACATGATATACACAACATGATATAATCAACATGATCTATGTAACATGATATATGCAACATGATATACACAACATGATATATGTAAAATGATATATGCAACATGATATATGCAACATGATGTATGCAACGTGATATACAGAACATGATATGCACAACATGATATATTCAACATGATATCATCATCATCATCACACTGTCAGTCGCGATGCGACAAAGACTGCTTTCATTACTTGACTGCCGCTCTCCATTTAGCTCTCTGCTGTGAGAGTTGCGTCCATGAGTCGGTCTTAATTTCTCTCAGCTTCAGGTTTCTCTTGATGGTATCCTTGAACCGGAGACGAGGGTGCCCTCTCTTTCTGTAACCAGAAGGCAGTTGAGAATAGAGGATCTGCTTTGGTAGCCTATCTGATGATATCCTCATAAGATGTCCAGTCCACCGGAGATTCTTTTTGATCAGAAGATCTTCCATAGAGGGCAGCCCCATCCGTTCGAGTATTTCCATATTTGTCACTTTGTCCTTCCAGGTTAGCCTCATGATTGAACGCAGATGTCGCATCATGAAGGCATGCAGCTTTTTCTCATGAAAGCTGCCTGCAAAAGTGTTGAAGTGCTGCTGGCTTTTGCAAGTTACCAGCGGCATTCTCTCGGGGAGCAAATAGAGGTTTCACACCGGCAAGAGCATGTCCAGACAGGCCCAAAACTATTTGTCCCTGCAGTGGCTGGTCGGGAGATGTTGGGAGTTCCATACATCAACCGCCCTTAGTGCTGCCACAGTGACATGGTTTTCTGTTTAGGGTTTGCTCCCTTAGCCTTCGGTTCTGTCAAGAACCTGTACCACAAGGCAGTGGTTTACAACTCTGCAGGGCAGGGGCGTCAAACTCCCTGAAGTATTGCTATACCTGCATACCTGTATGATATGATATACATGATATACACAACATGATATACATGATATACACAACATGATACATGGAACATGATGTATGGAACATGATATACGGAACATCATATACACAATATGATATATTCAACATGATATACACAACATGATATACACAACATGATGTATGCAACATGATACACACAACATGATATATGCAACATGATATACACAACATGATATATGCAACATGTTATACACAAAATGATGTATGCAACATGATATATGCAACATGATATACACAACATTATATATGCAACGTGATATACACAACATGATATATGCAACATGATATATGCAACATGATATATGCAACATGATATATGTAACATGATGTACACAACATGATGTATGCAACATGATATATGCAAAATGATATATGCAACATGATATATGCAACATGATATATGCAACCTGATATACACAACATGATGTATCTAATGACTGATGAAAACATGTTGAAGTTAGGCAAGAAGTTTGTTTTATTTAACGACGCCTGTAGAGCACATGGATTTTTACCATTGGACGTGAAAGTTGAAGTTAGGCATACATTTCACTTGCCAGTATGGCCCTGTCACACTACGACGTGACTACGTCAGCGTAGCCAGAACGTGAAAATAATTATATTACGTTGACGTTATGGGCGTAATATGCATATTGTGGACGTGAGCGTAACGTGAAAGTAACGTTGGTGTACGTCGTGACCTTAGCTGTAACGTGACAACGTTAAGGGGGAGGGGTAATTGGCGACGTGACCGGGCGTTAGTGTAACGTGAGCGTAACGTCGCCGTAACGGGTGCGACGTGGACGTAACGTGACCGTAACGCCACCGTAACGTGACCGTAACGTGACCGTAACGTGACCGTAACGTGACCGTAACGTGACCGTAACCGTGACCGTAACGTGACCGTAACGTGACCGTAACGTGGACCGTAACGTGACCGTAACGTGACCGTAACGTGCAAAACGCTGCCCACACGTTGCTCCCACCCGGGCCGTCGGTCTGACGTGACATAACGTGACTCTAACGTCATTTACGCTGCTATAACGATCGCGGAACGTCAACCTAACGTCATTGTCACGTCATCCCAACGTAACGGCTTCACGTTGAGATACGTCGAAAGTTTTGAACAGGTTCAAAACCTCGACGCGCGCCGACGTAACACGACGTAACATGACGTAGCTCGACGTCACTCTAACGTCATTATGACGTCATCATAACGTGACCCAACGTACGGCAACGTAATGACGAAAAAGTATCACGTTAGGCTCACGTTGGCTCGTTACGTCGTAGTGTGACAGGGGTATAAACGACGATGATGCGCTAAATACTTCTATTTTAAATCAGGGGTTATTAACGTAGCATCGTCTAATGGCTTTGAATTTCTATGATGTTTTTTATAAGCATATATTACGTTTTTGATCTTTTAGTCTAGAGTAACTTTCATTAAAAATAGCTAGCTTTAGAGATATTTAAAGTGAGATCAGTCAACATAATTTTGGCGTGCACACCAAAATGCTGGTCATCAAACTTCAAAGGCTTGTTAGTTGTATGGCTTGCACTAGTTGCAGCAGATACAGGTTATATCAAGCTGGCATAGTATTCCCTCTATGCAGCGCTGACTGTTTAATAATAATAATAATGATAACGATGATAATAATAATTAATAGTGCTAAAAAAGAAAGCAATAATAATTATATTATGATAATAATCATAATAATGATTATAATGATTATAATAATGATAATAATTATAATAATTATAACAATGAAAAATGATGATGGTGGTGATGATGATAATAATAATAATAATAGATGCACACATAGGTCTAAGTTGGATATGTAGAATCAAATGGCTTCTCTGGTTCAATTGTCTGACTTTCAGCGAATCTCCTGGAGCTGAATGTTGTCTGTCATGTATGTGACAACAGACAACATTCATACGTATAACTTATACCCGCGTGCCAATCTGTATGGCACCATAACGCAATGAAATAAGATAATCAAAATGAAACTAAACAGCTAAAGGCTGTGTATGACATCAATTTGTCGGCGCGGATGGAAATCATTCGATCAGTGGAATTTTGGAAAGCAGACGACAAGTGAAAATTTTCCGCCAAACTTGATGGGTGATAATGTGTGAGTAAGCCTGCCACCTGGCGACGTCGGTAAGCAGCAGTCGTCATCAGCCCCGCATTATTAGTAATATTACCTCCTCACTCTCCAAGCACAGTCCATCAGGGGGGCAATTCGCTCTCCACGCAAAGTCCTTGACGGGTAATTCATTCAGATTATGATTTGTTTACACTGTGCATCTCCTTGAACGCTGCTCGGCAGCTGATTGGACGCTGGGTATAATCACGTGATGGTGCCCCCGGCAGCGATATGGTTAAAGCTGCATATTCCGATGAAATTGAAAGCATCAAGTTTCTTTTTAATGAAAACACTTGACATAGATTTGATGCTACATATCCAAATTAGATATTTTTAGAAAATATATTTAATTTTGCACATCCAACTTGGATATTGGTAGAATGTAGATTTGATCTCACATATCCAACTTGGATAATGGTGGAATGTAGATTTGATATTATATATCCAACTTGGATAATGGTGGAATGTAGATTTGATCTTACATATCCAACTTGGATAATGGTGGAATATAGATTCGATCTTACATATCCAACTTGGATACTGGTGGAATGTAGATTTGATCTTATATATCCAACTTGGATAATGGTGGAATGTAGATTTGATCTTACATATCCAACTTGGATAATGGTGCAATGTAGATTTGATATTATATGTCCGACTTGGATAATGGTGGAATATAGATTTGATCTTACATGTCCAACTTGGATAATAGTGGAATATAGATTTGATCTTACATATCCAACTTGGATAATGGTGGAATATAGATTTGATCTTACATATCCAACTTGGATAATGGTGGAATATAGATTTGATCTTACATCTCCAACTTGGATGATGGTGGAATGTAGATTTGATCTTACATATCCAACTTGGACAATGTTGGAATGTAGATTTGATCTTATATATATCCAACTTGGGTAATGGTGGAATATAGATTTGATCTTACATATCCAACTTGGATAATGGTGGAATGTAGATTTAATCTTAGATGTCCGACTTGGATAATGGTGGAATGTAGATTTGATCTTACATGTCTAACTTGGATAATGGTGGAATGTAGATTTGATGTTACATATCCAACCTGGATAATGGTGGAATGTAGATTTGATCTTACATATCCAACTTGGATAATAGTGGAATGTAGATTTGATCTGACATGTCCAACTTGGATAATGGTGGAATGTAGATTTGATCTTACATATATCCAACTTGGGTAATGCTGGAATGTAGATTTGATCTTATTTATCCAACTTGGATAATGGTGGAATGTAGATTTGATCTTACATGTCCAACTTGGATAATGGCTAAAGTTGCATGGTTCAAATAGTTTTGCTTTCTTTGATGCATTTTGTGAGATAAATACAATATTTTGATTGCTATAATCTATGGTGTCTCTCAGAATGAGTTAAGGTTTTGCGAGTTTTGGCCTACAGAGACAACGCGTGTTGTTTACGTTACTATCTGCTGGTTCCTGAATAAGAACCAAAGCTGCAAACTGGTGTGTTTACATGCTTTATCCTTCTTTATAGACCCAATGCTTTAAAATCACACTGAATCCATAAACACATGGTTCGCGATGAGCAAACTTAGTCGGGTTCTCGCCCTACATTTTAGGTTGCAGTAAAATTGTGCCTACAACTATTTTAGCGGAAATAAAATACCACTTCCTGTATGTATGTGTAGCACAGTGCAGTACTGAATTGTCCCCACGCCACGCTAACCTCCATCCTCCTTATCCCCCATCCTCTATTCCTCATCCCCAATCCCCATCCCCAATGCCCCACCCCCATATCAACATATCCCCAATCCCTATCCCTATTCTTATCCCCCATCCCCAATCCCCCATCCCTCATCCCCTTATCCCCAAATCCCTAATCCCTATCCCCAATCCCTATCCCCATCACCGATCCCTATCCCCACCCCTATCCCCCATCCCTCATCCCCAGTCCTTATCCCCCACCCCTATCCCTCATCTCCCTATCCCCACCCCCTCTCCCATCCCCATCCCCCACCCCACCCACCCTAACTCCCATCCCCCATCCACCCACATGGCCAGGACCATGGCTGGGTGGACACTAACTTTGGTATCTTGGAAATGACGTATTAAAGCCAAGCTCCAACCCCTCCATCCCCACTCACCCACTCACCCACTCACCCACTCACCCACTCACCCACCCACTCACCCACTCACCCACTCACCCACTCACCCACTACGCAGACTTCATCCATCCAAACAGACACACCACACCCTCCCCTCCCGTGTCCACAACCTTGTCACCGTGCACGTCACGTGACCAGGCAACCACAGGCACCCAACTTCCCTGGTTACGTCCACAATACACACCTGCTCCGGACCACGTGACCTCCCTTCCCATCCTACCCCCTCCCCCCTTCCCATCCCATCTCCCTTGTTCCCCCTCCCACTGTCCTCCTCTCCCCTCCTTCTCTCTTCTTCTCTTCCTCATCCAATTCCACCCCTCCATCTTCCCCTCTCCCCTCCCACCCTTTTCTCCCCTTCCTTCTTTCCACTCCCCTCCGTATTCCCTCTCCCCTCCCACCACCTACCTACCCCCTCCCCTCCCACCACCTACCTTTCCTCCCCTCTTCCCATCCTCTCCTCTCTCCCCATCCCTCTCTGTCACTCTCCTCCCCATCCCATCGTCCTTTAATTCCCCATCCCTTTCTCTTCCGATCCCTCTCCCTTCAAACCCCTATCCCTTTCTCCTTCCTTCCCTCTGCCTTCCTCCCCGTTCCTATCCTTCTCCCCCCCCCCCCCACCCCTTCCTCCTCCCATCCCTATCCTTTTATTCCCCTTCCCCCGGCCCTCCTATTCCCATCCCCTCGCCCCCTCCCCTCCCCCTCTTCCTATCCAATCGCTACCCTATTCCTTCCCCCTTTCCCCTCCCTCGCCACCCTTCCTATCCACTCGTTACCCCTCTCCCTCTTCCTCTCCCTTCCCTCTCCACACCCCCTCGCTCCCCTCGCTCCCCTCCCTCGCCACCCTTGTCACCTCCCAGTCCCCTGCCCCCCCCCCCCCCCCCCTCCACCACCCCTCCTCCAGTAGGTGTTATCTCAGGTGTATAGCCGGTGCTGCCCGAGTTGATCACGTGACTATTGACAGCGACTGGCTGGGCCAGATTAAGCAGTGCTAATGCAGCACGTTCACAGCTTATCTATGTGTGCAGTCTTATCATTGCGACAGGTACACTTAGGCCTAACCTAAGCCTAGCCAAGACCTGCTCAGCCTACGCCCATATATACAAACAAAGTTTATTTTATTTAATGACGCCTCGAGAGCACATTGATTTTTATCATTGGCTATTGGATGTCAAACATTTGGTCATTCTGACACATTTCTTTAGAGGAAACCTGCTGCTGTCACATTGGCTACTCATTCCGATAAGCAGCAAGGGGTCTTTTATATGCACTTTCCCACAGAGGGGCAGCACATACCACAGCCTTTGATGAACCAGTTGTGGACCACTGGCTGGAACGGAAAATAGCCCAAACTGCAAATGTGTCCACTGAGGAGGATCGATTGGATGACCCACACCTACACAGCTGGACACTCTACCGTCTGAGCTACGTCCCCCTCCCCCACGCCTATATATATACATTCATATATATATATATATATATTTCTTTCTTTACAAAATGCCTACCCTCATTCAATATTAGAATGCTAATTGTGGACCCGCAAAATCATAGGGGGCGTAATTGATTAATCAACTCGGGTCACCCGAGCCACTTTTTGGCGCATGCGCACATCCTACAGACTCGGGTTGAATAAACGAATACGCTCGGGGTGGACAAAAAATGGTGGCTTAATCTGAAACTTAATATTTCTTTTCAATAACCAATAGAAGTACAGCAAAATAGGATTTAACGTATTTTATGATTGTAGAAGCTGAAAATCTGGGTTATTAAAAAAAAAGTATTAAAACAACAGGTAGGAGTTGTACCGGTAGCTGTTATACTACAGGTACCAGCACAGATGTGATGCCATCGCTCCTAGCAAACCCCAGCCAAGAGGTGGGTTACTGGGGTCGGATCGCTTTGCACATGGCACGTCTATTTCTCGACTCCACTCGCGGTGTTCGATTTGAAATTCTGACCGAGTCGCCCGGGTCATGTTAATTGATTATGGCCATGGAGGTCTGATATAAATACACTTGCAAATATTACTAACAAATCATTCAAGACAATAAACCACAAACTAATGACAAAAGCTGTTCAGCATTGAAAAAAGTTCTACCACGAACTTACATGTTATGGACAAAGTAAATAAACCATCTTTTTTTGTTAATGACACTATGATAATATTAGTATTAAACACCTGTATAATGTGACACTGACAGAGCACGCACAGCTTAAATTGAAAGAGTTCCGATTACTTATGTTTGCTGCAATTTTGCATCCTAGCAACATTTACAGTTATATCAGGACGGACACCGACTTGCAGCAGTGCATACTCATGGTGACTTTATAGTGCTGCCCCAATTGGGGACCAGGCTGCTGGCACCATGACCCCATTTCCCATTTTGTCATATTATCCTGATACTACACTAACCAGTCATTGCCCTTATCATAGTAATGCCAAACACCAGGCTAGATAGCTATAAGTATCAATTTTGTAAGTCATTGGTTTGACTCGAACTGGATTCGAACTCCGGACCTTCCTCACGGGAAGCATTCACTCTACCGATTCGGCTACCGCGTCCGATAAATCTATCTATTTATGAATCGCGATCATGTCATTTTTACGACACATGGCTGTAAATAAAGACGTGTCAGAAATGCTTATACAGGCAGAATTAAAGGGTTAAATAACAAGCTGCACTTAGCACCAAAACAAACACATCCCTCGATCCGTCACCACGAACAGGTTGACATCGGTCTCCGGCTGGTGGGAGGCTGGCTGTGTGTGGTGGGTGGGTGGCGGGAGGGGGGGGGAGGTCACGTGTGACGAGGATTACCATGGAGATTACCCGGATAAGAACGCGCGCACACATTTCGGCGGGAATTATCTCAGGCGCTGTTGTTAATTGTCGTCTGGTCGCTTCGTCGTGACATAACCGCGCCGCCACGCGCCGCCGCTAAGCCACGGCACGGGACGACGGGATTCCGAAATACAACCCGAAATAGACCAACTTAAAAAAAATAAAAATTCTGCAAGAAAATCTTGTAAATTTGTTAAATCATTGGAATAGATTTTTTGTTAAATGACCACCTGTAGAGTGCCTTCCTTCTAGCTGAATTAGGAGCTGTAAAAGTTTTCAATATTTTCACGGTCGTACAAAGTGTACGAAGGAGGGTGGGAGGGGGTGGGGGGGGTGAGGAGGTGTCAGTCGTGTACGGCTTTCATCATCTAATAAAACGTATTATATGTTGGTTACACTACATGGTGGTTACACTACATGGTGGTACACTACATGGTGGTTACACTGCATGGAGGTTACACTACATGGAGGTTACACTACATGGTGGTTACACTACATGGTGGTTACACTACATGGTAGTTACACTACATGGTAGTTACACTACATGGTAGTTACACTACATGGTAGTTACCCTACATGGTAGTTACACTACATGGTAGTTACACAACATGGTGGTTACACTAATTGGTGGTTACACTACATGGTGGTTAGACTGCATGGTGGTTACACTACATCAGTACATGGTGGTTACACTACATGGTGGCTATACTACATGGTGGTTACACTACACAGTGGTTACATTACATGGTGGTTACACTACACGGTGGTTACACTACACAGTGGTTATACTGCATGGTGGTTACACTGCATGGTGGTTACACTGCACGGTGGTTACACTGCATGGTGGTTACACTACACGGTGGTTACACTACATGGTGGTTACACTACACGGTGGTTACACTACACAGTGGTTACACTACACAGTGGTTGCACTATGCAGTGGTTTCACTACATGGTGGTTACACTACATGATGGTTACACTACATGGTGGTTACACTACACGGTGGTTACACTACATGGTGGTTATCCTACACGGTGGTTACACTACACGGTGGTTGCACTACACAGTGGTTACACTACACAGTGGTTGCACTATGCAGTGGTTTCACTACATGGTGGTTACACTACATGATGGTTACACTACACGGTGGTTACACTACACGGTGGTTACACTACATGGTGGTTATCCTACACGGTGGTTACACTACACGGTGGTTGCACTACACAGTGGTTACACTACACAGTGGTTGCACTATGCAGTGGTTTCACTACATGGTGGTTACACTACATGGTGGTTACACTACATGATGGTTACACTACATGGTGGTTACACTATATGGTGGTTACACTACACAGTGGTTGCCCAACATGCCAGTTACATAATAGTGTAACTACATTGCATGATAGCTAGGCTACATAGTATTAGTAGTTACACTACAAGGTAGTTACACTATTTGGTGATTACATTACATGGTGGTTACACAACATGGTAGTTACGCTATCGGCTAGTTACATGACATAGTACTAATAGTAGTTAACTATATGGTGGTTCCACTACATGGTAGCTATGCAATAGGGTATTTAGACAAATGGTAGTTAGCTACACTACAGGCTAGTTCCCCACATGTATTCGCGTTCGGGAGGGCGGGAACTTCAGAAAGGGGAATGTCACACAAAGTACCTTTTCTGGTCGCTGCTCAGTGTCACGTGACCTTCAGTAGTCAAAGCTGCTTAACCTGATAATAGCATCGATTCAAGTAATATGCTGCTTGTGCATGTTTAAATGCTCACACCCGGATATAAATGCTAAATATTATTGTGTCGCCCCCCCTCCCTCCCTCCACCTCTATCACTAGTATCAGTATTGCAATCTAATCTGGGCTTAAAGCTGCATAGTCCGATGGTTTAGAGTTTCTGTCATTTTCTAAGATAAATGCATTAGATTGATCGCAATAAGAGACTACCTGACTTTAGTCTGAACTAACTTTTATTTTAGATGGTTAACTTTGGAGATATTTGAAGTACGACCATGCAAAATTAATGTTGGCAAGCACGCCAAAACTCTGACACCATAGGGGTCTGCAGTAACAGGTTCTCTTAAATTGCATCTGTATTCCCTTCAGTGTGATGACAAATGTTTAATAAGTGCACCAGTATCTAAGTTAGATATGTAGAATCAAATCTAGATAATTGTTTTGGTTTTGGAAATTTAATATTTTCATCGGACTATGCAACTTTAACTGCTATCTATTTGACTTCTCACAGATATATATATATATATATATATATATATATATATATATATATATATATATGCTGTCACGATTCGTGTATATAAATTATGATATATATTATATACTGTATATGTTCCAATACGCAAGCACTGCGCAAGTGCAGACACATGGATGCACGTCTATTCAAAGTTAAAGAATTTCATGAATTTGTTTTTGTCATGCCTCTGAAATAAAGAGGGATTGTCTATGCTCTTATTTTATGTGCATTCAGTCTGAATATGATCATACATTTTTATTTGTTTTTGTCGTGCCTCTGAAATAAAGTCAGATTGTCTTATTTTATGTGCATTCAGTTTGAATATGATCGTAAATTTGTGCGTGCATCCAATCTTGAAATAGGGGGTGTGCTTCTATTGGGTAGCGTGCTTCTATTGGGACATATACGGTATATGTAATATATAAGTAATATATATATGTGTGTGTATGCGTCATGCATTCAGTATTATCCTTTTACTTGAGACTACTTGAGCAATAAGCATTATGCACTTGACGTGGATAAGGGCGCAGATAAGGGCGTAGACCTCTTGACCTTATGGGTGTATGTTTTTGCAAAGCCCTGCCTAACGTTCGTACATGGATGCACAGTGCGCACTGCTACAATTACATATCAGAAGTATAGTAATTTAATAAATGTATCTGCTTGTGTAATTGCACTAACTTATATTGTGTACAGCCATGCACATAGGATGTATAATGAATTATGCAAATATAAAACAGGCGGAGTTTCATTATTATTTATTATTCCTTATATTGTTTAATTATATTATTGTCCAATCACTGACCTGCCCGGGATTTGCCCCGGCTAGCCGGGCCCGAGCGCCACCACCGGGCGATATCTGCCCCGGGCTGTCACTTTGCCTGCTGATTTCAAACTTTACCGATATGCCCTTTTTATTGTGCATGTCATAGACGCTCAATAAAGTGTCCAACCCAACCCTCGTCTTCCTTCTCTTCTTATTACATAGCCTAACTTTATATATATATTTACATATATATGTGTATATTTACATGTAAATATATATTTACATGTGACTATAAATATTATAAGCTACTGATACTTCTTGGTTGTACATCGGTGGAGAGGATGACAGCAACTCATCATTTGTTGTGAACTTGTCGATGACCGATGAGTCAGATTTGTGCTTGGAATGTGCAGTCGCACCTTGGATCTGTGTGTAGCTGCAGTCAGATAGTCTGGTAGGTAAAGGAGACGATCCTTACTCTGCTGACGCTTTTCTTAGCTTGAGATATACGATCAGTTTCAAACTGTGTTGTGCCCTTGTGAATAGAAGCACGCCATGAACTCTTGTCCTTGGCCACTATTTCCCAGGTTGTAATGCTGACATTGCATTTTTCCAGGTTTATTTAAATGTTACGGCAGTCCTTCAACCTTTTCTTCTAACCACCTTGATCTCTGCGTCCTTTTACAAGTTCACAGTAGAGGAGAACATATCGATACAGTGGACAATGCACGATAACACTGAAAACGTACAACTACAAGTACATTCCTACAAAAGTACAAGCCTATACAAGCATGCCAGATGATAGATCTACAAGCCTACAAACCTACAAGCCAACAAGTTTACAAACCTATAAGCCAACAAGCCTACAAGCCTACAAGCCTACAAGCCTACAAGCCTACAAGCCTACAAACCTACAAACCAACAAGCCTACAAGTATACATGCCTACACGCCTACAAGCCTACAAGCCTACATGCCTACAAACCTACAAACCTACAACTAGTACAAGTATACAAGCATACAAGCAGACAAGCAAACAAGCAAGCAAGCAAACAAGTCTACAAGCAAACAAGCCTACAAGGCAGCAAATAAACAAGCCTACAAGCCTACAACAAGCCTCAAGCCTACAAGTACAAGTCTACAAGCCTGCAACACTACAATTCAACAAATCCAACAAATCTACCAACATGCAAGCTTACAAGCCTACAAGCCTACAAGCCTACAAGCTTACATGCCCACAACCCAACAAGCCTACACGCCTACAACTTACAAGCCTACAAGCCTACAAGCCTGCAAGCCTGCAAGCCTGCAAGCCTGCAAGCCTGCAAGCCTGCAAGCCTGCAAGCCTGCAAGCCTGCAAGCCTGCAAGCCTGCAAGCCTGCAAGCCTACAAGCCTACAAGCCGACAAGCCTACAAGCCTACAAGCCTACAAGCCTACAAGCCTACAAGCCTACAAGCTTACAAGCTTACAACCCTACAACCTACAAGTAGCCTGCACCCCAGCCTGGCTTAAAACTAAAAGTCTGCCCGTCCGGCGGGGCCCGTGAGAAAGGGCGCGCCACGCTTTACCAGGCGGGGTTCCCTCGGAGCGACTCCCGGCGAGCTAGCGCCCGCCGACCGGTCTCCGCGTCGGGTGGGCGGTTCCCGGCCCGCCCGCCCGCCCGCCGTCTCCCCTCCCCCTCAAACCGCCCGTCTCCCCTCCCCCTCAAACCGCCCGTCTCCCCTCCCCCTCAAACCGCCCGTCTCCCCGGGGTGCCTTAGCCCTCGCCCGTCTGCGGGTGCCACCCGGAGTTCAACCCCAATCAACTCCCCTACTCACCCCCCCCCCCCCCCACACACACACACCACCCAGCACCACCATCCTTCCATAATGGTGGGCCAAGATTCCCAGTCAGACCTGATTGCGGATCAGAATTGCTGATAAGGTTGCAGGGTGCAATCTGCATTGCATCTGGACACCAATCGCCCGGGGTGCTCATTTTGTATTTGAATAATACCGAATGAGTGTATGTGGGTGTGTGGGTGGATTAGGGAGGCATGGGGGAGGTGGCCTAATCGGCAGAGCGCAGGCCTCGCGTGCGGAAGGTCGGGAGTTCGGTTCCCGGTCGAGTCAAACCAATGACTTAAAAATTGATACTTGTCGCTTCCTAGCCAGGCACTCGGCATTAATAGGATAGGGCAAGGACTGGTTAGCTCAATGTCAGGATAATGTGACTGAGTGGGATATCGGGTCATGGTGCCAGGGGCCTGATTTCCCAGTGGGGCAGCACTATAAAGTTGCCAAGAATGTGCACTGACACAAGTCAGTACCTGTCGTGATATGACCTTAGATGTTGCCAGGACATAAAACTCCAACAACCAACCAATGTTCACTCCGCTCAACCGGAAATGGTGGCCGAATCGACAGGACCGCTGGTTTGTATTTATGTATGTGAGGTTTTCGGTTAGAGTTGTTGTTTTACGTCGTAGCAACATCTATGGTCATATCAAGACTGGTATCGACTTTTTGTGACACTGTGCATGCATGAACAATTTATAGTGCTGCCCCACAGGGAGACCAGGTTGCCAGCACCATGTCATGATATCCCACGCAAGCGCATTATCCTAATACTGTGCTAACCAGTCATTGTCCTATCCTAGCTGGGTGGGGGTGGGGGTGGGGGGGGGCTAACGACATGTATAAATTTGTTAGGCCATCGGTTTGACTCGCCTGGGATTCGAACTCCCGACCTTCAGCATGGAAAGCCTGTCCTCTACCGATTCGGCCCTTGGGCCTGGTGAATGCATGGGAAATATTGCGCCTAGAGTAGTTTGAGTGAAACCAATAAAAGACCAAATTTATACTTTTCGTTACCTGGCCCAGTGCTCAGCATTCGTAGATGACAAGGACCTGTCGGATGAGTATCAGGATAATGTGACTGTGTGGGGCTCATGACTCATCTTAGTACTGATAGCTTGGCATTGCACTGGGGCAGCACTATTAAGTTGCCACGAGTGTGCACTGTCCCAAGTTGGACTATATATAACATACAAAGAAATACACAAGCATATTCTGTCTCTTCGTAGTGGCTGAGAATTTGTCTTGGCCGATTCCAACCACATTCATATGTGTTAATAACACATGCATACACTCACACACATACACATACCACTAAACACACGCATATAATGCTATAGTAGTGTATTATTTATATCTTGTTTTAAAATGTACGATGATACATTCTTTTAATTAAAAACAAGCGATGATATATGCCTAACAAAGGGGTTGATCTCAACAATAACCCAACTATTACTAGTATTAAAGAGACAGCCCTCACTAACGGACAAAGAGCAAGCAAGCTACTCTATAGGCCCGGTCACATACACGTTAGTGCACGTAGTGGAGGCTAAGTAGTGAACGTAGTGGAGGCTAAGTTGAACGTAGTTGAACGTAGTTGAACTAGTTGAACGTAGTTGAACGTAGTTGAACGTAGTTGAACGTATCTGAACGTATTTGAACATAGTTGAAAGTAGTTGAATGTAGTTGAAAGTAGCTGAACGTAGCTGAATGTAGTTGAACATAGTTGAACGTAGTTGAACGTAGTTGAACGTAGTTGAACATAGTTGAACATGGTTGAATGTAGTTGAACGTAGTTGAATGTAGTTGAATGTAGTTGAACATAGTTGAACATACCAGCACCTGTACTTCTCCAGTACATTCAACTACGTTCAACTACGTTCAACTACATTCAACTACGTTCAACTACATTCAACTACGTTCAACTATGTTCAACTATGTTCAACTATGTTCAACTATGTTCAACTACGTTCAACTACATTAGCCTCCACTACGTTCAACTACATCCACTAACGTGTATGTGATCGGGCCTTATGTTTCTGCAAGTGAGGAGTGAATGCATTTGAGGAATCCATATTGTATTTGCAATGCAGTAGGTATCTGTCTTCAAAGGACAACTCTAGATCCAGACTAAACCAGATGCAGTGGACGAATCGGTAGATCGCAGGCTTCCTGCGCGGAAGGTCAGGAGTTTGAATACTGGCCGAGTCAAATCAATGACTTACACAATTGATACTTGTCGCTACCTAGCCTGGTGCTCAGCATTAAAAGGATAGGACAAGGACTTGTTAGTTGAGTATCAGGATAATGTGACTGTTTGGGACATCGAGTCATGGTACCGGCTGCCTGGCCTCCCAGTGGGGTAGCACTATAAAGTCACCTGTGTTTGTTGGTTTTAACAATCCCCCAGCACAAAAAGTAAACATCCGCTAAAGCCACCATGAGTGCACACTGTCACAAGTCGGGACCCATCCTTATATGACCTTATGACGTATAACAACAAACAAACAAACAAACATAAATCAAATAAGACAAAGTGCAGTTTATAGGGCCTACATTGAAAACATCCTCACCCACTCGCAAAGGTTACTGAAGACAGCCACTATTTACTGTACAACCCAACTTTACACGCAGTGCGTGTGTTGTATTGACTTTGGATCCTCACAGCTTGGAGATTTGGATCAGTTGTCCATTGATTTCCTTGCGTTGGATCCCACGCGTAGATCCAAAATGGCCGACAAATCATTCAAAGTACTGAGTCTAAGCAATTTCATAAACCACCCTTTTGTGTGGATAATATGGGAAATTGTTATGTATACATGTACATGTGTAATGTATACATAGCATGGATATGCATATGAACATATATGCAGTAAAACCTCTCTAACCGACCACCTCCACAGATCAGCCACTCCCCAATATTGATCGCAGACTTGGTCGATTCCAACCACATTCATATCAATTGTAACCATATTCTAACTCCCTAAACCGACCAACTCTCTAAATGGACTACTTAAAGTAGCTGCTAAGGTCGGTCGATTTAGAGAGGTTTTACTTTAAATTATTTTGCCGTGGTTTGTTGGGGTTTTATGTCAAGGCAACAACTAAGATCATATCCGTACAGGGGTTTATATATGTACGGGAGATCGAGAGTTCAACTCCCAGTCGGGTCAAACCAATGACTTACAAAATTGATACTTGTTGCTTCCTAGCCAGGTGCTCAGCATTAATAGGATCGGGCAAGGACTGGTTATCTCAGTGTCAGGATAATGTGACTGAGTGGGATATCAGGTCATGGGGGGGGGGGCCTGAGGGCCTGATTTCCCAGTGGGGCAGCACTATAAAGTCATCATGAGTGTGCACTGTCACAAGTCGGTACCCGTCCTGGTATGACCTTGGATGTTGCCAGGACGTAAAACTCCAACAACCAACTAACCTATATATAAATACATAAGAGAGGCGGTGAGGAGAAAGAATTAGATAGTGGCAGGTTGGGCGCATCCGGGTTCAATCAAGTGGAACACCCCATTCTGTGAATATGGGTGGTGGGTGGCCATCTGGGCACTCCATATTATTATGGGTGACAATGGGTAATTATTACTGTACATACAGTCATCTCTGGTTAATCTGAGACATTCTGTCACATGCCAAATAATGTCAGATAGTAAATTGTTGGATTAACCAATTTAGACTATTTCGTGGTCGTTTGCGTTATTTTTATAAGCCTATATAGGCCTTATGTGTGACTGAATCATGTATGCGATTGTTCATTAAAATAATAATAACACCTAAGTAGCATATCTACATTTATTACAGATAAACGTACATATCAATCATTCACACTAATAGGTGTGAGAATTGCAACTGAAAGAAGGTCTAAATCTGGGATATTAGTGCTAATTCATGTTTGATGGATTTCAAGTGTCAGATGAACCAGAGCTATAGGCATGCTATAGGCATGTTTCTTACAAAAAAAAGCAGTGTCGGTGTCGGAAAGCGAGTTTCGGATTAACCAGCATTGATTAACATTGGGGAAATCCATTACACCTGAAATCATGTCGGTAAGCAAAATTGTCAGATTAACCATTGTCGGTTTAACTAGAGCTGACTGTATTTTCCAATGTATTTATAGGTTTCATGTTCCAAAAATACTATTAATTCATTAAGCATACTATTTAATCAATCAGACTGCTATATTAATTTGATTGATACAAAGAGCGTGAGCTTAGCGGATTATTAGTTAAAGTATGTATAGTAAAAGAGAAAAGAATCAATTATCATTCCCTTCTGTATAGCTATAGAAGAAGAGAAGAATGATGATACAAACATTAAACCCACTCTTTTCAATTACAGTTGCGTAGTCCCATGGTTTTTAGTTTTTGTCATTTTCTGAGATAAATATAATATGTTGATTGTTATAATCTATCTTACTTAAGCTTGAATCAACTTTTACTTCCAATGGCTAACTTTTGAGCTATTTGAAGTGCAGACATGCCAAATATATTTTGGTAAGCATGTCCAAACCTCTTAGTCTTACACCATAGGTTTTTTCAGTAACAGGATCTATTAACTTGATTTGGTATTTATTTATATGTGGCAATAAATGCTTAAAAAGTGCATCAGTATCTAATACCCCTGTCACACTATGACATAACAGGCCAGCAAGTGGGCAATGTAAAAATCATGTAGAAATTCTCGGCGTTTCTGGGCCAAATTGGACGTCAGTGCAACATAGTGGAAGTATGCGAAACGTCGGTCCAACATAGGTGTAATGTGTCTCAACGAGCTAGAACATAAAAAAGAAGAAATGGCACAATAGAAGGCTAACGAGCATCCAGCGCGCGGCGCCACCCTAGCAAAACCCTAGCATCGGCTTAGCGTAGGACTTGCATAATTACGCCCGCCCTAATGTAGCTACGTGTGACTCTGATGAAATTTGTAATGTGAGTTGACATCAGGCCCGCGAGTGAGCAGTGTCAGTCTAACAACAGTCCAGCATGCTCAGCATAAGGACAGCAAGCGCTCAACGCGCTTGACATGAGCGTAACGGATGCCTTTATGTACTCGAATGCAAAATGTTTGCACAAGGTTCACACCACGTTCACAGCATGTTCGCCTACGTTCGAAGAATGTTGGTGCACGTTACATACGCTACGCGTGCGCCAGCCATTCGTCAACTCCGTCTAATACGTCAAGACAAGTTGGACTTACATTAGACTAACGTTAGACAAACATCAGAAACACATTGAGGTACGTTAACATCACATTGTCAGCATGCGGGCTGCACGTTCCTCCAGGCTCTCCGTCAGTCTACCGTAAGTTGACGTAGCTCAACGTAGACCGATATAGCTCTAACGAACGTCTAACTTATCTCGACGTAAGCCTAACATGAGCATAACATAAGCCCAACATAAGCCCAACATAAGCCCAACATAACCCAACGTAACGGCCTTACGTTGAGCTACATCAAAAGTTTTGGGTATGTCCAAAGACCCTATAATACTAAGATGACTCACTCAGCCTGTACTGTGTAATCAAAATGATCAAACCCACCACTTGGTGCACTGGATGTTCGCTTGGTTAAACAGTTGCTAATATTATATGTATAAATATATAGTATGTATAATTTATTATGCAGGTATAAATAGGCGTAGTATCTTATTATTATTATTTATTCCATCATGTTACTTCGATATATTATTATTGTCCAATCACTGACTTGCCCGGATTTGCCCCGGTTGCCTACTACTAGCGCCACCACCGGGCGCTTTCCTCTCTAATCCCCCCCGGCAAGTCACTTCCACGCTGGATTTCAAACTGATCACGACATAATGGGCAAATTTCACCTACATCGGCTTACACTACCACGCTACATCATAATGTGACAGGGGAATTAGTTAGATATATATATAATCAAAACTAAGTCAGTTTGAAATGTTTTTTTAAAATTGGATATGTTTAACCACTGAATCACCTCCAATAGCCGATGTTTACTTTTTCTGCTGGGGGGGGGGGGGTCGTTAAACAAACAAACAAACACGGGTGTTTTGGTTTTTTAAATGTGATGCTTTCATCGGAATATGCAGCTTAGAAACAAACTAAAATATAATTTGAATAACGTTGCTTATTCAGATTATGCAAAGCTCTGAAATTGTTGAAGGCCTACTGTCGCTTGAGCTGAGATTCCAGTCAGCTATGGGTCACAGTCAGTCAGTAGATACATCAAGATAAGGATGCCTGTGAAAGGGGAGGTGTTGGAGGGTGAGGGCAGGGGAGGGGAGGGGAGGGGAGGGGAGGTCAGGGGCGAGTTTGAGGAGGAGGAGGAGGAGGAGGGGAGGGGGGCAGGGGGAGGGGGTGGGGCGTGGTCTCAGATGAGGTATCGGTCTCTGTGGGCGTCCGTTCATACACACCACACTAATCCCTCCAACAGCACCGCGCTATCGCAACTGGCTGCGCGCGCACCACCGCCATAACCTCACTTCCGGTTGGTTCATCGCGAACTTCCGCTACTTCCAGCCCCGCCCTGCCTCCTCCCGAATCACCACCAGGGGAGACACTGGCGGTGGAGGGGGGGGTGGGGGGCTGTGTGGACGCAGACGTGCACACAGCCCTGGGCGGTTATTTGGTAATAATAACTATTATGCTGTTTTTAGGTTATTTTGGTTGTGGAGTTTTTTGGTGTGGAGTTTTATTGTTGTATTTTTTAAATTGAAAATTTCAATCTCAGACAATTGGGCTTTCTCATTCCACTTATCCTTGCCCTATCGTACTCGTAGTAATGCCAAGTGCCAGGACAGGTAATGGTAAGTATGCATTTTTAAATCATTAGATTGACTCGGCCGGGGTTCGAACCTACAACCTGCCACGCAGGAAGAGAATGCTCAACTCACTCAGACATCCTGTCTGGCTATGAGGAATTTCCAGGTAAAAAGAGCCATTCTTAATATTCCTTTTCCAGATACTGCTGCCCAGTTCAATGGAAGCAAACATTTTCAAGACCAAATCACGGACCTAGATTTTAACCTACATACATGTAGTTGACTTAGATAATGGTGTACTCATGAAGCATTGATTGCAGTTTGGTGCACCAGTATGCTGCAACCTTCAAAATGGGTAAAATAAATGTCTCATGTCCAAGACATTTTGGTGTGCACACCAAAATTAAAGTTGCATAGTCCGATGGTTTTGAATTTCTGTATTTTTTTCTGAGATAAATATATTAGATCGATCACTAGTATCTACTTTGCATTAGTTCAAATTACTTTTATTATAAATGGTAAACTTTTGAGATATTTTGAGTGTAAACATGGAAAATTAGTTTTGGCAAGCTTGCCAAAAATCTGACACCATAGACTTCTTCTGCATTAACAGGTTCTGTTAAATTGACTCAGTATTGCCTTCTTCGCAGAAGCAAATGCTTAATAAGTGCATCAGTATCTAAGTTAGATATGTAAAATCAAATCTAGATAATTGGTTTGGTTTTGAAAATTTGGTATTTCATCGGACTATGCAGCTTTAATTAAGTTAACCCTTTAACATTGAAGTTCCTTCAACTGATGTAAAGTATAATATAACTGTCAAGGTCATGGAGGTCATGGGGGTTATGGGGGGTCATTAAAAAGGGAAATATTTCCCTTAGTCAGAGGAGGATTCGAACCCATGCTTTTTGACCACATTTGCATCACCTTATCAATGCCCACCTGTCTATGCAGCTCCTTGCCAGAGAGGTCAGTGCATAGTACTACACTCGCCCCCTGGATTTGTAAGTCTTTTAAATGGTCTAGGTCCATAACTTGTTTAAAATTTATAATTACATGCATACATCCATACAATGCACTTACAATTTTACAAGTTACATACACATACATAGGGTAGGTTCAACAACCACACTGTGCATAGCTTGTATGGGATCCTGGTCATAGCATCAGTGTCATAGGGGGGTGAAAATGGGGAATATTGCACCTAGAGCAGGACTCGAACCCACACTTTATAGCATATCTGTTAATAACAGTGTTATCAAATGTGCAACGAAGTAAAGGATTTAACTGTATCAAATTCTACTAACAGAATAGCTTCATATTCACCATGTATATTAGTACAATGTTACCCTGACCATGACACTGACAATATAAACTATACACCCTGTTATCTCTCAATGCTGTTGAGTAACAACGCTATTCTTCTTTTTTCTCCATTTTGTATTTGTATCGAACTCTTGTTGATTTTGAACTATTATATATGTGAATGAATGTAACATAACATGTCCGGAAGAGCAGTGCCTCGTCGCTGAACAAAATTACCTTCATTCGCTGAATAAAATGATCATTTACCCCCCATAAATATATCGTTCCATGCTTAGTAAGTGAACCATTGCACTAGCTAGGCTCCCTATTGCGCTACACTGACGTCATCACCCATCCACACCTACCTGTCCATGTAGCTCCTTGCCTGAGACGAGAGGTCAGTGCAGACTACTACATCACGATCAATCTAATATATCGCTCTACAAATTATCGCAGACTCCTAAAACCATTGGATTTTGGGGGGGGGGGGAGGGGTGAACATTTTTATTCATCTCAATATAGTCTTTTTTCAGCGCCGAGGCACTGGTCTTGAGGCCATGTTTACCTTCAGTCATTTATACTATTTTAATTGCAAGAACAATCTTAATATAATAAAATATTGTTATTACATTCATCTGATTAAATGTCTGTGGCATAGTTGGTATTATGCAATTTTAAATACACAATTTTAATACTACAGTTCATATAGATAGTTAACTTCATCAGCCGTAATTACGAAATGGTTTGTATTAAAAAAAACAAAAAAAAAACCCACCTGTCACGTGATATTTCCACGCATGCGCAGTCTTAGTAGAAACCATGGTCAGGGACTCTGGGCAAGTCGAGGCAAAGATCTCGTCGTCTGGGAAGATGTGCGTCTGATGCTAGTGCCCGGATGTAGTAATCCCGGTGAACATCCGGGACCCTAACCTACCCGGGATTTACTTTTACGACAATGACGCCGTTTGCGACACTCTTTCCGAACACCAGCTCATATCGTTGTTGACTATCACTCGCTGTGGGTAGGTCTTACAAGAACACAGCAATGCCACCTAGACCAAGCAATTAGTTGGTTGGTTGGTTGTTGGAGTTTTACGATCTGGCAATATTTAAGGTCATATCAGGACAGGTTCTGACTTGTGACAGTGCACACTCATGGTGACTTTACAGTGCTGCCCCACTGGGAGACCAGGCTGCCAGCACCATGACCACTCATCCCACTCAGTCACATAATCCTGATGCTGAGCCAACCAGTCCTTGCCCTATCCTAATACTGCCAAATTCCAGGCTAGGTACTGACAAGTATCAATTTGGTGTGTTATTGGTTTGACATGGCCCGGATTCAAACTCCTGACCTCCTGCACGGGAAGCCTGCACTCTACTGATTGGGCTACCGCATCCAATAAAAATCGTTAATAAGATTGCCACCCTATATGAAGTTGGCCATTTCACTTCGCCGAATAGAATGGACACGATAGCCGAATGACTTGAGCATCTGCCCTCTGTTTCGAACCTCCTTCTTTCAAACCCTGAGCGAGTCAAACCAATGACTTAAAAATGTATACTTGCCGCTACCAAGCCTGGAGCTCAGCATTACTAGGATAGGGAAAGGAGCAGTGGAATGTGGAAGACCAATTGTCTGCGATTGAAATTTTCCCTGTTTAATCACCAAATGTACCCCAAAAAAACCATGGCAGGCAAATGCTATAAGCTTAAGTCCGTTCGAATTATAGTAAAACCTACCGCTACTACCCCAGCGCCCCCTACACGCCCGTACGAGCCGTTAGCCCTGTCCCCCTGGCGGCGGTCGCCCACACAGAAGTTTCCCCACAGGCTCACAGATGGCGCCGCAAGGCAAATCTCCGAGGGGCGATTCGGCGGCGCGACACCGACCGCGGAAATGGCGGGAAATGACGGGGAAAGTCGTCTGGGAGCGGACGGGTGTCGTTAGCGGCGGGGAGCGGCGGCAATGGCGGCTGTTGAATAATTAATGTGTGTTGGTACAGACGTAACGACACTTGGGGAGTTATTAATTGGGCGTCGAGTGACCGGCGCCGATTTGGAAATGGGGGTTGTGGGTTTGGGAGGCTAGGGGTTAGAGAGAGGAGAGAGAGAGGGAGAGAAAGGGAAAAGGGATATCATTAATGAGGAGTATGGGGGGGGGGGCATGCATGAAGTATGTCACGGTGGTTTTTATATCAAATATTCATACCTAGCCTACCTACGTTAGGGTTGAATGACAACCATGTCTAAAGCCCTGGGGCCAAATGTATGAAGATCTTTTTATCGGCACCGGTGTTAAGGGCAGCCGGCGGTTTAGCTAAAGTCGGTGTTGGTATATGTGTAACAGGAAATGTATGTGGCCAAAGCACGGCTTGGTTAGCTAACTGATGCATTATTTATAGATTTGGGGAACCCTTCTGACACTGTTGCAGGCGAGCACCACAATTTAACAATATCGCCGCCGATTCGGCGGCGGGGAACCAGCAGCCTTGTTACAGGTGAGCCTGTTCCCGTCGAGCGGCGGCAATTTGTTTAGTTTACATTCGTCGATTCGACAATATTAATATCGCCGCCGATTTAGCGGCGGCGTTAATATCGTGTCGAGTTTAGGGTTAATTTAATGAAATTTCACGTTTTGAGTATGCAATTCTGTAAAATATGATCGCATTGAATAGATTTGACTCTACACGGTACCTAACACTGCCGGGCACCAGTGACCCTTGCTAGTGCTGAGCCTGTTCCCGGTGAGTGGCGGCGGCGATTTGTTTAGTTTATATTCGTCGATTCGACAATATTAATATCGCCGCCGATTTAGCAGTGGCGTTAAAATCATGACGATTTTACGGTTAATTTGATGAAATTTCACTTATTGCGTATGTAATTCTGTTAAATATGATCGCATTGAATAGATTTGGGCATAATCGGTCCCTAACACCAATGGTAAACTTGATATTTCTTGGTGTTAGTGTAGGCGATGTTAACTCTTGCAGTGTTTGCCTAACCCGGGCACATACATTGCGACTTTTCACCGCTAACCCCGGAAATCTGTGCTAACCACGGGTTTGGAACGCTAACCCGGCTTCATACATTTGGCCCCTGTCACATAGCCATTAGTGGACGTACTGATCCGTAGGTTAGATTACCGTGTGTCAAACATGGTGTAAGTATGTTAAACTACAATAAAATACGTTAAGGTATGGCAGGTTTTGGTATGGATAAATATGCTGCGGTACAGATAAATACGCTATGGTATGGATGCCGGTACATTCAACTACGTTCAACTATGTTCAACTACGTTAGCCTCCACTACGTTCACCTACATCCACTAATGGCTATGCAATCAGGGCTTCGTCCAAGTACACTAGAGCACTAATAATACCGAGCGCCTGGCTAGGAAGCGACACGTACCAATTTTTAAGTCATTGGTTTGATTCGACCAGTCTCCCGGTTTGGTAGATCGTGGGATTCGAACCCACGGGTTCGAACCCTGGTCGGTACCCGTCCTGATACGACCATAGATGATGCCAGGACATAAACTTCAAACAACCAAGAACTTAGTAGGCCGTCTTGTATGATGAGTCGGTTGCAGGGTGGGAGTGTGGAGATGACTGAAGCGAGGGTGACCTACTTTATGCGCGTCCCTTTGTAGGTGATTGAAAGCGAGGCTGGCTATGACTGCGAAAGAGAGACGGGTATAATGGCTGTGGAATCGATGAGGTCGGACTCGGAGGGTGCCTGACTTGATGAGCTGTACACAGTTTGGTGCAGGGTCTCCTATCTGGGCGGATCTGCGATCAGTGTGGGTGGCAAAGTGCGCGATGAACGAACACTGGCAGCTTTAATTGCAAATTAGCGTTACTTTCAACTTCACAGCTTGGAGATAACAGAAATGGGAATTATTGTGAAAATTGTGTAAATAATTGTAATGTCGTTTGGATTGAAAAAAAAACACAACCCCGGTGCTCCTGACGTGAGGAAAAAATCACATTAAAAAAAAAAATCACAGGCTTTATGTGCGTAAGGTCGGGGGTTCCAATTCTGGCCAAGTCAACCCAATGAGCTACAAAATTGATACTTTTCACTAACACGCCTGGCGCTTGACATTACTAGGATAGGTCAAGGACTTGTTAGCTCACTATCAGGATAATGTGACTGAGTGGGATATCGGGTCATGGTGCCAGCAACCTGGTCTCCCAATGGGGCGGCACTATTAGGTTGCCATGAGTGTGCACTGTTCCAAGTTGATATCCGCCCTGACATTATCTTAGATGTTGCCCAGACATAAAACCCCAACAAGCAAAAATACTACTTCAGTCTGTCTTCACGGACCTAGATATGTACTGCGTGTTGTTTGTTGGGGTTTTACGTCCTGGAAACATCAAAGTTCACATCAGGACGGCGTACTGTATGTCATGAACACCTCATCTGTTGTAGCTTCTTATGACGTCACGCAGAATACATTTCCAGTAAGTCAGACTTGGTAATCTGCTAGTGCTACACGATTGAAGTTGCATAATCTGATAAGAGCATTTAGATATTCATAACCAAAACACTTGGCTCGATTTGATGCCATATCTCAGTTTGATACTGGTGCAATCATTAAATATTTCTTTGGAGCTTTTCCTGCCCCATTGGTTTGTTTGTGTGTTGTTGTTTTACGTCCTAGCAACACCTAAGGTCATATCAGAACGGGTACAGACTTGTCAAAGCGCGCACTCATGTCGACTTTATAGTGCTGCCCCACGGGGAGACCGAGCTGCCACCACTATGGCCTGATATCCCACTCAGTCACCTTATCCTGACACTGAGCCAACCAGTCCTTGCCCTATCCTAATAATGCCGAGCGCCAGGCTAGGAAGCGACAAGTATACATTTTTAAGTCATTCGTTTGACTCAACCAGGGTTCAAACCCACGAACCCATGGGTTCGGATCCCCCACCCTCCCAAAACAGGAGACAGATGCTCAGCCCATTCGGCCATCCCGTCTGGTTGCCTGTCTGTTGGAACAGGGATGTCAAAACTAGCTCAGCTTTACCTGTGGGTATCATGATCCAATTTATGTGGCAATGGCTTTGACTGGTGTGCACACACAGAGTGCTTTACATTCTATGATGGGATGGCTAGATGAATTGAATGGCTGTGTCCCATTTTGGTAGGGTTCAAGCTCTGGCCGAGTCAAACCACCGACTTAAAAATTGATACTTTTCACTATCTAGTCTAGGATTCAGCATAACTATGATAGGGTAAGGAGCAGAGGAATGAGGAAGACCAATGGTTCCTAATTAATGTATAATTAAATATATCCAAAGTTTGTAAATTTTCATCAGAGTTACTCCGAAATAACACAGTGGAGAAGGCTGTAATGGTCAATCTAAAAACCGGGGGCGGTGGCCGAATGGGTAGAGCACAGGCCTCGTGTGTGGAAGATCGGGAGTTCGCGAGTTTGGTTCCCAGTTGAGTCAAAGCAATGACTTAAAAATTGATACTTATCACTTCCTAGCCTGGTGCTCGGCATTATTAGGATAGGGCAAGGACTGGTTAGCTCAGTGTCAGGATAATGTGACTGAGTGGGATATCAGGTCATGGTGCCGGCAGCCTGATTTCCCAGTGAGGCAGCACTATAAAACCACCATGAGTGTGTACTGTCACAAGTCGGTACCCATCCTGATATGACCCACACCCACCCTCATCCACCCAATACCCACCCATACCCACCCACACCCACCCACACCCACCCACACCAACCCACACCCACCCACACCCACCCATACCCACCCACCCACACCCACCCACACCCACCCACCCACACCCACCCATACCCACACCCACCCACACCCACCCACACCCACACACACCCACCCACACCCACCCACACCCACCCATACCCACCCACACCCACCCACACCCACCCACACCCACCCACACCCACCCACACCCACCCACACCGACACCCACCCACCCACCCACCCACCCACACCCACCCACACCCACCCATACCCACCCAGACCCACCCATACCCACCCATACCCACCCATACCCACCCACCCACACCACACACCCACACACACCCACCCACACCCACACCCACCCATACCCACCCATACCCACCCATACCCACCCACACCCACCCACACCCACCCATACCCACCCACACCCACCCACACCCACCCATACCAACCCACACCCACCCATACCAACCCACACCCACCCACACCCACCCATACCCTCCCCCACACCCACCCACACCTACCCATACCTACACCCACCCACACCCACCCACACCCACCCATACCCACACACACCCGCCCACACCCACTCACACCCAACCACACCCACCCACGCCCACCCATACCCACCCACCCACACCCACACCCATACCCACCCACACCCGCCCACACCCAATCACACCCACACCCACCCACACCCACCCATACCCACCCACACCCACACCAACACCCACCCACCCCCATACCCACCCCCACCCACCCACACCCATACCCACACCCACCCACACCCACCCACACCCACACCCATACCCACCCACACCCGCCCACATCCACCCACACCCACCCATACCCATACCCACCCACACCCACCCATACCCACCCATACCCACCCATACCCACCCATACCCACCCACACCCACCCATACCCACCCATACCCACCCACACCCACACGCACCCACCAACACTCACACCCACCCACACCCACACGCAACCACCAACACTCACATACACATACCCACACCCACCCACACCCACACGCACCCACCCACACCCACCCACACCTACACCCGCCCACACCCACCCATACCCATACCCACCCACACCCACCCATACCCACCCATACCCACCCGTAACCACCCATACCCACCCATACCCACCCACACCCACCCTCACCCACCCACGCCCACCCACACCTACCCACACCCACCCATACCCACCCATACCCACCCACACCCACACACCCCGCCCACACCCACCCACCCCCGCCCACACCCACACCCACCCACACACACCCACCGACCACTCCACGCGCCTGCTGGTGGTGGGATCTTTCGCCGGTCACCCCCGCCATCTCAGGAGGGGGCGCCACCTGTCCTGTTTATCAAGTGCGCATGCGCCGAAGCCGTCGCGGCGGGCACCCATTTTTACATTATTGCGCCTCTTGCAAACAAGCGGCGGCCATTTGCATAATGAACGGTCAGCTGTTGCGTAAGCTGCGCGGATTGGATGCGCACTCGAGAGGTGGCGTCTGGTGGGCGCGGCGCGCGTCTCACGGGGCAGCGTTGCTAACAAATCTTCGGCTCTCAGTCGCAATATTAAATAAATAGTTGACTAAACTTAAAGATCTGGTATCCAATACATGAAAGTGGACTATTTTAGTTTGCAAAAAGGCGAAAATCACTAACTTCTAAATTTATAACCGGGCTCAGTGGTCCAATTGATAGAGTGCGGGCCTCATGTGTGGGAGATTGGGAGTTTGGTTCCCGGTCCAGTCAAACCAATGACTTCAGAAATTTATGCTTGTCGCTTCCTAGCCTAGCACTTGGCACTAATAGGATATGGCAAGGATTGGTTAGCTCAGTGTCAGGATAATGTGACTGAGTGGGATATTGGGTCACGGTGCCAGTGGCCTGATTTCCCAGTGGGGAAGCACTATACTGTTGCCAAGAGTGTGCACTGTCACAAGTCAGTACCCATCCTGATATAACCTTAGATGTTGCTGGGACGCAAAACCTTCCGCATGCGAGGCCCACACTCTACAGATTAGGCTACCACCACACCCGGTGTTTTCTCCTCCCGAGGATATGGTGTAAATGTTGACAGCTGTAGTCACTTGGTTACGTCTGAACTGCTTTATGTAGGACTAATTGTCTTGAACCTTGGGTGGTAGACATCCTCTACAATACCTTTTCCAGAGATGTTGATGCACAGTGAGATGCTACCCATAACATTAGGTGGTAGGTTTGTGGTAGAAAATCGTCGATAAGACCTTTTTCACAGACAATGACCCACATCATTATTTCTTCCACCACCGCTAGGTGAGAATACAATTTGGGAATACAATGCAATGCAATAGTAAACATCAGCAGTGACCCTGCATCTTGTAATATTGATAAAATTGATTATATAACATTTATAAGTGTAGTAGTCTGCACTGACCTCTCAGGCAAGTAACCACATAGACAGGTAGGCGTGGGTAGTATGGTGATATCAGGGAACCTAGGTGGTGTAATGCTTAGCACATTGGCCCGGAATGCAAAGAGATGTGGGTTCGAGTCCCGGTCTAGGCGCAATATTTCCCATTTTCATCACCCCCACAACACTGGTTGCTGTGACCATGATCATGTACACGCTGTATAGTTGCTGAACATACCCTGTGTATGTGGGTTCGAGTCCCGCTCTAGGCGCAATATTTCCCATTTTCATCACCCCACAATATATGTTTTGTTTTCATAGACAATCCATATGTGCTGTATAAGAATTACATGAGTTTAATAACCCAGAATTCCATACTCGCTCCTCGCACCCACCAGACCGGATTACCCACCAGTAATCGGGTGGTGGAGCCTCGGGCTAGTCATCTACTGCTCCAACCTACTCAACCTCAGCTCCGATGGTGGTGCGACTGCACGTCTCTGCTCATTAACCTAATTCACTTACCGTCGAAAAAAAATGTTGTTGGAAACTATCGGTGAACAGCTGGTAAATTGGGTCCAAACCGAGGGCTACTTTGCAGCAGCAGACGGCATTTGACTTCGTTCGAGAAGCAGACGACATTTGACGTATTGAGAGCTTGTTACCGGCGCGTGTTTTACATACTCAAACAGCGCGCGCCGGGTACCAGTCACTGGCACTCGTAAGTCACTTTGTGGCGGCCCGCAGGTTCTTCAGCGTAGGCGCCAAACAAAGCAGACGACATTTTGGCACGTCTGCAACGCAGACGACGTGATGTTTTATTTATACTATTATAGTCGTATTAGGAAGGTGGACATTTCGGCGAAATATATTTTCAAATCTTGTGTTGTTGTTGTAATGCTCATGACGACTTATGGCCGTGACGACCTGCACTCATTTCCCCAGGTAGAATGTTGGTGGTTTGTTTGTTATTGTTTTACGCCCTAGCAACATCTAAGGTCGAATAGACATGCAGGCGTGGTTGGGGGGAGTGTGTATCTTAAATGGTTGGGATGCTCGGGCCGGAATGGCAGGTTGGTTGTTGGAGTTTTACATCCTGGCAACATCTAAGGTCATATTAGGATGGGTACTGACTAGTGACAGTGCACACTGATGGTGACTTTATTATTTATAGTCCTGCCCCACTGGGAGACCAGGCTGCCAGCACCATGACCTGATATCGCACTCAGTCACATTATCCTGACACTAAGCCAACCATTCCTTGCCCTATCCTAATAATGGCGAGCGCCTGGCTAGGAAGCCTGTATGGTAATTCTCTTATACTCAGGCTATGTGCATGTGTTTGTGCAGCCTTGGTGGAAATGCAAACTAAATGCAACGGGATTAGTGCAGCTTAGTCACACCAGGGGGCAGGCGTGTGCGGGGCACGGCATGCACTTGGTCAGAACGATGGCAAGAAAGGCTGAGCACTGCTGAGGAGGCTTCCAAGTACAGCAACTCTCGCCTGCCTGCCAAACACACATGCAAGGTGGCTGAATCATGAATGAGTAAGGCACTTACTTCCCGTGTGGGAGGCCATGGGTTCAATCCCAGGCCGAGTCAAACCAAAGATTTGCAAAGTGGATGCTTGTCATTACCGCTTGGTGGTGATTAGGGGAGCCAGGACTGGTTGGTTCAGTGTCAAGGGTAACATGGTGTGAGTGAGATACTGAGCGGTTGTATGGGTTTGTGGTGCACCAGTGGGACAGCACTAAAAAGCCTGACTCTCGGTGGGCGTGGCATGACTAGTGGTGAGCGTGGTTATCCTAGTGGTGGGTGTGGCTTGACTGCTGATCGGCATGATATGACTCATGGTGGGCGTGGCCTGTGGGTATGGCCTGACTGACGGTGGGCATGGTCTGACTATTGCTGGGCATGGCCTGACTATTGGTGGGTGTGGCCTGATTACTGTTGGGCGTGGCCTGACTAGTCATGGTTGTGGCCCGAAAGTGGGTGTGGCCTGACTACTGGTAGGCGTGGCCTGACTACTGGTGGGTATGGTGGCCTGAGAATGGGAAGTAGCCTGGCTATAGGTGGGTGTGGCCTAACTAGTGATGGGCGTGGCCTGACTACTGGTAAGCATGACAAATGATTATATTTTTTACTCTGTCGACACCTCATAGGGTATGACTCTATGAGAGCAACAATATAACATCATGTAGTGTAAATCAAATAGTGACTCAAAATAGCATATTCATGCAAGTGATGTTCACGAATTAGTTTTACAAATATGCATATCAATATATATCATATCTTAACTAACAAAGGTTTTTTTCAGTGTTTAGTGGCTCCAATCAGTGACGTACAAAGTGGGTTTATATCTGGAAAAGGTACACATGAAGGGATTTTCAATATGAGAATGATTTGTGAACGTTATTGTGAAGTGAACCAGGATGTTTATGCCTGCTTTATTGACTATGAGAAGGCCTTCGACCGAGTCAATCATGAACTGTTAATCAAATGTTTACAAGATATTGGTGTCAATGGCAAAGACATTAAACTAATTGTGAACTTATACTGGACACAACGTGCATTTATAAAAATGGAGCAGGGCCTATCGGATGAAGTTATGATTAAACGAGGAGTTCGACAGGGGTGTGTATTATCACCATGTCTATTTAACCTGTACACAGAGATGATTTTCAGACACATTGAAGATTGCAAGGGAGTGACAATAGGTGGCATGAACGTCAACAATCTTAGATATGCCGATGACAGTGTAATACTAGCAGACAGTGAGAAAAACCTACAAGATATAGTGAATAGAATCAATAAAGCTGGAATACTATTCAACATGAAGATGAATGCCAGGAAGACCAAAACAATGGTTATAAGTAAAAAGACAGATAAACCAAATGTCAATATAACCATAGATGGCACAAACATACAACAAGTATCCGAATTCATATATCTCGGACAAAAGATTACAAATGATGGGAGATGTGAGGAAGAAATTAAAAGAAGGATAACAATAGCCCGAACAACATTCTCCAAAATGTATAGAGTGTTAACATCAAGTAAGATATTAATACAAACAAGGAAGCGTATTCTTCAGTGTTATGTGTGGTCTACTCTAATGTATGGGGCAGAGACATGGACAATCTCTAAGAAAATGTACAAACGTTTAGCAGCATTTGAGATGTGGACTTATCGAAGGATGATGAAAATATCATGGACAAAGATCACCAACAAAGAAGTTCTCAGAAAAATTAAAAATAAGAAAAGCTTGTTTGCCACTATACAGACAAAGAAACTTATTTATTTTGGCCACATCATTCGTCAGAGTTCAATATACCGTACATTGTTGGAAGGGAAGGTGGATGGCAGCAGAGGGAGAGGGAGACCAAGAACATCATGGTTTACAAATATTTCACAGTGGACAGGCTTGAATTATTCACAGTCTATCAGAACAGCACAACATCGGGATAAGTGGAGAACCATTGCATCCAACCCTCGACTAGAGGACGGAACTATTGATTGATTGAGTGGCTCCAACTTGCACCACTACATATTACAAAACACAAACCATTAGTAACGACTATTTGGGCCATTCAGGTGCAGAAGTGTAACAAACACCCATATGATTGAAGATATATACCGCATATCATCGATAAGTCTGAATAGACTTGTTTTCACCATTAGACAGTTTGTCGATAGAAAGCCCGAGCCTACACTTTTACCGACACAAGGGATTTTTAACCTCCCACACCACATAGACATGCTATGAGAGCAACCGGCCTTTGATGACGCTGTAAGTTATACACAGCGGTGGAAATCCAAAGTGGCAGAGGTGGGGGCACGGGGAATCGAACCACCAACCTTCAGATTAGGAGTCCGACCTAGAAAAAAGTCAGACACTCTAACCACTCTGCCACAGAGAACACCACATATGCGTTTATAACATTAACATTCAGAGAGCAGACAGCTGTTTAAAGTTACACCTAGTTTCACAAAATAGAAACATGACACTAGTTGATAATAGTACATCCACATGCTTGCATGGCCTTACTTACTACCGGAGGGTGTGGTTAATGGTGGGCGTGGCCTGACTAGCAGTGGTCGTGGCCTGACTACCGGTGGGCGTGGCCTGACTAGTGGTGGGCGCGGCTTCACTAGTAGCGGGCGTGGTGAGGGGTAGAGCTTGCCTTCCACCTGCCACTGAAGGAGTCAAGTTGTCCGACAGCTGCAGTGGATTGAGGCGATGTATTGGTGACGTCAGAACAAACGCAGCGAGGAGACGCCAGGATGCGAACCGGAAGTGACGCCGTTACTGTTTACTACTAACTAATCACCGACATGTGAACTGATATTTGCACCGGTTCAATAACGCGTCCTGTGAAATGAAGCCACTAGAGTTTCACTGAAAGTGATTCTATTTTGTCATGTTACTTGGTTGGTTGGTTGTTGGAGTTTTACGTTCTGGAAACATCTAAGGAGATATCAGGACAGGTATCGACTTGTGACAGTGCACACTCGTGGTGACTTTGTAGTGCTGCCCCACTGGGAGACCAGGCTGCCAACACAAACGATCTGATATCCTGCTCAGTCACATTATCCTGACACTGAACCAACCAGTCCTTGGATATCATAATAATGCAGAGTGCTGGCTAAGAAGTGACAAGCATACAATTTTTAAGTCATTGGTTTGACTCGACCAGCATTCGAACTCACAAACCCATAGGTTCGGATCACCCGATCTCCCAAAACAGGAGACGGACGCTCAACTCATTCGGTCATCCCGTCTGGTCACCTCTCTGAGTAATGATGCCATATACTACTGCTTGCCTGGCAATCCTGTTATTAATTTTTTTTAAACCGCAACATCTAAACCTCTAAATGTCTCACAACCACTATTTTTACTAGCAACCACTCTTTTGACTAAGCAACGACTATTTTGACTAGGCAACGACTCTTTTGACTAGGCAACGACTCTTTTGACGAGGCAACTACTATTTTGACTAAGCAACCACTCTTTTGACTAGACAACCACGATTTTGATGACGGCATAAAGCAAATAGATAGGTATCCCCCAAAAGATATTTTGACAAAATTAAGGTTGCCCAATCCGTTGGTTATGAGTTTCTGCCACTTAAAAAAGATATAGTAGGGCTGTGCAGAGGTAATAATTACTAACAATGGAAGTCCATACTGCAATATAGTGAATGCCAGGTGCTGCCACCTATTGTGATACGCATAGTATATTCTGGTGGGCAACTATTCTCAGGGACACAGGAAGGAAGGGCAGGGAACCAACCAGCAGAGGAGTGGCATGGCAGGTGTGTTGAGGAAGCGATGGAAGTACTGCAGGGGGGATAACTTTATCCACTAACAGTAACAGTAACAGGTGAAATACAACACATAATATAAATCAATAGAAAACTCAATTTAGAAAACTATTACCCTCCCGGCTAGTTCCCGTAGCTGGTCACATAATTATATACAGTAAAACCTCCCTAACCGACCACCTCCACAGACCGACCACTCCCCTATGTCGATCGCTTTATTTGGGTCCAAAACGATTGCCCATATACTACCGTTGTAACGATTAAAAAAAACTTCCTAAACCTACCACCTCCCTAAATGAACCATTTAAAGTCGGTCCCATGATCGGTCGATTTAGAGAGGTTTTACTGTACTTAATGTATGTCCAATCCCCCCCTCCCCACCACCACCACACCCCACACACCCACCTTTTCCCCCACCCCTCCACTGCCACCCCCCACCCCCTCCACCACCCCACAAGTGAAGTACTAATTGGACAAACCGATGAGCTCACTCCGCGAAGAACCAAACACAAAGCACACTCCTGCGCATGCGCAACTTGTCCCCGATGTCCCGTATACACCACTCGCGCCTGGAGCATGGCACTGAGGGCCTGTATACGACTCGGCTTTCTGGACACTGGAGGCTTTGTCGGTGCGCTCGGGGCACTGACGGTTCAAACCGGTGCCTTGTACTTGACCTGGGTGCAGATCTACACAGAATCAAAACACAGGCCGCGGCCCGGCTTACTAACACATTGCTTAGTGTTTGTTTAAAACGAAGGGGCTTAATCAGGGAGGCCATGGTTATGCAATTATTCCTTATTTTGTGTTTTTTGTAAAGTGAGTTTCCCTATCTATCTAACTGTCTATCGATCGATCTATCTATCTATCTATCTATCTATCTATCTATCTATCTATCTATCTATCGATCTATCTATCTATCTATCTATCTGTCTGTCTGTGTGTCTGTCTGTCTGTCGTCTGTCTGTCTGTCTGTCTGTCGGTCTGCCTGCCTGCCTGCCTGCCTGCCTGCCTGCCTGCCTGCCTGCCTGCCTGCCTGCTTGCCTGCCTGCCTGCCTGCCTGCCTGCCTGCCTGCCTGCCTGTCTGTCTGTCTGTCTGTCTGTCCGTATGTCCGTATGTCCGTATGTCCGTATGTCCGTATGTCCGTCTGTCCGTCTGTTTGTCTGTCTGTATTTATGTCTGTATTTATGTCTGTATTTATGTATGTATTTATGTCTGTATGTCTGTCTGTATTTATGTCTGTATTTATGCCTGTATGTCTGTATTTATGTCTTCACGTCCGTCCGTATGTCTGTTTATCCGTATGTCTATGTATCTGCATGCCTACCTATATATATGTCTATGTATGTCTGGATGTAGATACCTATTTTCTATCACTAGTATCAGTCAGCATATCTTCCCATCTGTCCGTCCTCCCATCTTCCGGGCTGTCTATCATTCCTTTCCCTTTCCCTTATCTCTCCACTCTCATCCTCTTTTCATCCTCTCTACCCTCTTTCCTTTAGCTTCTTCTCTCAGTCTCATTCCTCTTCTCATCTTCCTCTCACCTCTCTATATCATTTCTTCTCCATCGTTCTGTCTGTCCCTTCACTCGCCTTCCGTTTCTCTTCTTCTTTCTTCCACCTCTCTGTTAATGTTATTTAGGCTAAAGCCCCAGTCACACATAGCCGGACGAGCCCCGGATTTTGAGCCGGACCACCCACGGACCAATGGTCCGGACTGTCCCGGACCGCCATGGATAAAATCACTGTTTTCGTCGATTTTTGCCTCACAGTCACACTTTTCCGGATGAGCCCCAGACGAGCCCCGGACTGCCCCCAGACTGCCCCCGGACTGGGCCGGACTGGCCCCGGATGAGGCCGGACCACCCCCGGACTGCGCCGGACCACCCCGGACTATCCCAGATCACCCCCGGACTATCCCGGATCATCCCCGGTATTACGCGGGCAGTCCGGGAGTGGTCCGTGGCTAGGCCGGGGGTACTCCTGGATAGTCCGGGGATGGTCCGGGTCAAACCGTGGCTCAAAATGACCCCGAACCACCCCCGGACAGGCCCAGTCCACCCCCGAAATACCCGGACCACCCCCGGACCACCCCCGGATCAGGCTGGATTGAGCCCGGATCGCAAAATCCCCCGGACTGCCCTGATGTTTTAAACATTTTAAAACATCCGGGGCTGACCCCGGACGGTGGCGGACAAGCCACGGATCAGGCCGGATCAGGGGGTGTCGGCACGGACGAGCCACGAACAAGCCACGGATCACCCCAGACCACCCCGGATGGCAGTCCGGGGCTCATCCGGCCCCTGATCCGGGTATGTGTGACTGGGGCTTAATACAAAGTCAATATGTAAAGAGTGTGCGAATTCAAAATATTATCGGCAAAATTTTCAAATAGAATATTTATCTGAATCTCGTTCTGCGCTCTGCAAGAGCAAAGAGCGAAGAGAGGCTAGTTATCGGCTTCCTGTGTAAACGCAGGCCCTGGTACCAGAACGCCACCTTCTGGGACAGTGTCGGCCCAAGAGTTGCTTGCGCCCCGGGTAAGCTGAACTTTGGCACCCTTCCAAGTATGAATTTTACAGTCTAGAATTTATAGCGATTATAGTTGGCGCCCACTAGCACGTCGCGCCCCATAGCACGTCGCGCCCCCTCGCACGTCGCGCACCCTAGCACGTGTGGAGTCCTTTCTTCCTCTCCCCACAATCATCTTTAACTCGTTTCCCCTTTACATAACTTTTGATTATTACATTTTGTTACAGAATTGGCATCTTCTAAGCATTCATTAGGAGCAGAGTTATAAAACGGAAATCAATACTAGGGGCCTAGCTGTGGATTTTCAGACTAAAAATTAAGATGCTCTTGTAATAAAACACTATCGAATAAAATGCTATAAAACAACATATATTTTGCTTGAATACAAAAGTAACGTCACGTGGTACACAGCTGTGTACCTGGGTATATGGAAGCTAGGCCTTTGAATATAAAATTGGCAACAGCATTTCGCAGTGTTCAATATCTGCTCTACTAGTAACTGTGATCTAAATGGGTCAAAATTGGGTAAAGAATTTAATTACCCCCTATCTATAATAGCGATTCCTAAATTGCATACTTGTTGAAGCACACACACGAGTGACTTGTGTCTGTTTTGTTTGTTTATTGGGATTTGTCAACATTTATGGGCATATCAGGATGTGTACTGACTTGTATGACAGTGCACGCCCATCGTGACTTGATAGTGCTGCCCCACTGGGCAACTGGCACCATGACCCAATTTCCCACTCAATCAAATTATCATAATACTGAGCTAACCAGTCCTTACCCTATCCTATTAATATCGAGCGCTAGGCTAGGTAGCGACAAGCGTCAATTTTGTAAGCCATTATTTTTACTCGGCCTGGATTCAAATTCCTGACCTACCACACAAGAAGCCTGCACTCTTACTGATTCGGCTACCACGTCGTCAGGAACAGGCAGTCAGTCCTACGATGTCCATTGAAGGAACAATTCCAGCAGGGAACATAACCCCCCCCCCCCACCCCCCACCCTGGTGCCAACCAGATGACATTGTAACATTTAGCCACTTCTTACCAGATAGGATGGCCGAATGAGTTGCGCATCCGTCTCCCGTTTTGGTAGATTGTGGGATTCGAACATATGGGTTCAAACCGTGGTCGAGTCAAACCGATGACTTAAAAATGGATATTTGTCGCTTCCTAGCTGAGCACTCTGCATTATTAGGATAGGGCAAGGACTGGTTAGCTCAGTGTCAGGACAATGTGACTGAATGGGATATGGGGTCATGGTGCCAGTGGCCTGATTTCCCAGTAGGGCAGCACTATAAAGTCCCCATGAGTTTGCACTGTCACAAGTCGGTACCCATCATGATATGACCGTTGATGTTTCCAGGATGTAAAACTCAAACAACGAACCAACCAGTAGTGAGACTTCGTCGGTGAATTGTTAGTGACGTTACCGATGTTACTACCCACAGTCCCATCTTTTGACCTCTGACCCACTTCCGGCGGCTATTTCCGGGTGCACTTACAATAGAGCCCACAAACCGATGACTCGTGATTGATATAGAGTCAAATAAAACCTGACCTCATTTGACTCAGTCCTCGCTCAGCGCATGCGCAGTTTGGTGGTTAGATACGGATTAAGAATAAACGTGGATAAAAACATAAATAAATAAATAATTAAATACATAAATGGATTCACGGCCGAATCTAGGTCCACTGTGTATCAAAATAAGGTTGGAAACAAACAATGCTTACAGAAATGAATATACTCGAAGGTAGATTCTGACAACAAACTGTTTCCACCAACAACCCACCCACCACCTGGTGGCAGTGTAAAGAACTAATGCTTTAACTTGCAGGTTTCAGTTCAGAACTAAATCATTGAGAGGCACCTCAAAACAACAGAAGCCAGCACACGACAATGACAATATTTATTAAAAAGACATGTGGTAGCACAATTTAAAAAAAAAAGAGGTTTATTGGTGATGGTGTACTGCCTTGTCGGCATCAAATGCTGTAATAACAGTTTTATTTTTGTTTGTTTCCAAAAGCCGAGGGCTTCCTATACAGCTGGTACAGTGCCAGCTCAATACGTCCATAATCTTGTATCAATTTCCTGTCAACACTTTTGAGACCTGCATTTTACATCGAGACAAGTCTTGATTTGGATCTAGAGTTGCAGTTGCTTTTATTGTGAGTTTAAAAGTTGTGTTTTTATTCATGTCTTTGTGATTCATGATGACTCATAAGAAGTATAGATACTAGGAGAGGTGAGGCAGTCATGAACAATTGGTCTTCCTCATTTCACTCTTCCTCAGTTCCTTTCCCTACCCTAGAAATGCCGGATCCCCCCGACTCCTAACCCCTCCTCACCCCCCACTCCTACCCCACCCCACCCCCACTCCCGTGTCCTGGGACCCACTGCGGAAGTTCACGATGTGCAGCGCCACCTTTACCCGCAGCGGATATCTCTGGCACTGGAACTGCACCTGGTGACCGACGACAACTACATTCTGCGTCCTCTGGCGACGGTACTTTCCGGAGAAACCTTTCCGGAGAAACGCCGCGGACATGCGCAATAACCTCGTCACGCACAGAGTCGCACTTCCGGTAGATCCATTTGATGACCTCCCGCCCAAAATAAAAAAAGACTCATTGGTTTATTACGTCACAGGTGGAGACGACGGCCGACGGCCATAGGCCGGCGACCGACCGGTGTGACGTCAAGCGATTTGTTGTTTGTTTGTAGTTTTACGTCCTAGCAACATCTATGATCATATCAGGATGGGGACGTCACCCGAAAAGGAGGGCACTACCCCGGCAACGGGCGAGTGTGATTTGTGAATGAGAAGGAAGGCAATGTGGGGCTGGGGGTGGGGTGGGCAGGGTGGGTGGGATGGGCGGGGTGGGTGGGGTGGGTGGGAGGCTGGGGGGTTGGATAATGGAGATCATTATCATGCAGATCTATTCATTTTGAAAGTGAGAAGTGGTAGGCTGGGTACATCCAAGCACTAATCAAGTAGAAGGTCCCATTCACAGATTGGGGTGGATGGTTGCCCACTGAACACTCCTTATTATTATGGGCGATAATAATCAAGTAGAAGGTCCCATTGACAGATGGGGGTGGAGGGTTGCCCACTGAACAATCTTTATTATAATGGGTGATAATAATCAAGTAGAAGGTCGCATTAACAGATGGGGGTGGATGGTTACCAACTGGGCACTCCTTATTATTATGGGCGATAATAATCAAGTAAAATATCCCATTGACAGATGGGGGTGGAGGGTTGCCCACTGAACAATCTTTATTATAATGGGTGATAATAATCAAGTAGAAGGTCGCATTAACAGATGGGGGTGGATGGTTACCAACTGGGCACTCCTTATTATTATGGGCGATAATAATCAAGTAAAATATCCCATTGACAGATGGGGGTGGAGGGTTGCCCACTGAACACTCCGTATTATTATGGGTGATAATAATCAAGTAGAAGGTCCCACTGACAGATGGGGGTGGGGGGTTTCCCACTGGACACTCATTATTATGGACGATAATGGGGATCATTGGCCTACATACATAAACAACTTTAAACAAAAAGCATTCTGAGAGTGATGCATTCTGGGAGTTGCTGAAACAGCAGAGTTCACACATCAACGATAATGTAACCAAAGTTCTCATAAGAGTCCGGACAATCATCTGCAGCATCTGTCTCCGTCTCACAGCAGGACTCACTTCCATCGGCGTAGGAGTCACTTCCGGTTCCAGAATCTTCTCCATCTTCCTCCTCCTCCTCCTCATGTGAGGAACTATTTTCCCGCTGTCCTACACTGCTTTTTAGCCCTCCAGCACTACTTTCCTGCTCTCCACTACTACTTTCCTGTCCTCCAACACTACTTTCCTGTCCTCCAGCACTACTTTCCCACTTTCTGGAACTACTTTCTCGCCCTCCAGGACTTCTTTCATGCGCTCCAGCACTACTTCCCCACCCTCCAGGACTACTTTCTTGCACTCTAGTACTACCGTCCCACCCTCCAGCACTACGTTCCCACCTTCCGGTTCTACTTTCCTGTCCTCCAGCACTACTTTCCCACCCTACAGCACTACTTTCCTGTGCTGCAGCACTACTTTCCTGCACTCCAGCAGTACCTTCCCACCCTCTAGCACTACCTTCCCGCCCTCTAGCACTACTTTCTTGTCCCATGGCACTACTTTCTCGCGACGGGTGTGTGAGGATGTGACGGCGTAGGTCACAGTTCCGCCGGAAGTGCTTTGTGCACTTGGAGCATGCGTAGGGCTTTAGGTCGGTGTGGGTGAGTAGGTGCGTCTTAAGGTTACTCCGCTGGTTGAAGGCTCGACTGCATGTCCGGCACTTGTGGGGCGATTCCTGTAAAAAAAAAAGAAGCTTATGTTCATGTAAATATATATATTAGGTACCCCAAAGTGATTTCTTTTTAACAGGTCAGTATTACAAATTATATATCTGTACAGATCTTTTAAATCGAATCTCAATGATATAAAAATCATTTAGATCGATTGAATAGCGGCAAAGTTATGAGTGTTTAAAGATTGATTCTTTTTACCCCGATTTGTGCACATTTCCAAATCAGCCAAATCTTGGTTTTTAGGGTCCCACCTGGAAGCTATTTTGGATATGATCTGTCCAATAATAAAGAATCTCATTCTCTATAGTACAAATAAGAAGCTCAATTTTTTACAGACCATCACTGTTAGTATTCTTTCTGAAATGTCATGTCAAACTTGCTAAATTCCTTCATTCACAACCACCAATAATATATTCAGTAAAACTAAGAAAAATAGCATAACTCCCATTCTAATTGTCCTATCACTGCAATCTTTATACCAATATAACCAGAATTAAAAGCTCCACATGATGAGATAATGTTCTAACTGATCAGAGAAAGAAAGACAAAATTCACTTTTAGGCATCACAAGCTGACAATAGCCACATTCTTGCAGCAGTCACTTCTCAGACCAACCTTGATGAGCATGATATAAATCTCAACCAAATATTGTTCTGGTTAGGTAGAGGAAGACTTGAGCTTTCTGATGATATAATTTTCAGCATGATCCTGATCAATTTTCAAGGAGGATTGATGTCTTAATATTTTCACTCCTTCAGTTCAATCAAATTTCCCACTTAAAAACAGCCATGCTTGATATGCTAATGAAGCCTAGTTTCTTCTCTGTCTTTCATTGGTGGTTATCTTTAGCTCAGGTCACTTTGCACACCAAGGTATCAATTTTAGGGAAGGGAGTAACTCAGACTGGATGAAAACAAACACGGCGAGCATGCACAGAGCTGCCGATGGTACCCCCAAACAAGTTTCCATTGACTCTAATTTATTTCCTAATGCTAACTAAAAATCAGATACCCTAAAAGACAAAAGAACAAGCTTTAATTTCATATAATTTTGATTTCAAACGAACCAGAATTAGTGGAGATTCAAGTGTTTTAAAAAGGGTTACAATATGTCAAATTTCACGCTGCGGACACCGTATACGCCCACTTTGGAGTACCTAGTTATATATACATATGAAGAGTTCAGGTACAAAACCCCATAAATGCTGATCCAAAAATTAAACCTTCAAAAAGTAATTTCTGTTACATTCCTATCTTTGTGTTCACAAGAAAAGTGGAACTGGTGAGAATTGATATTACCTTCAGGTAAAAATCTTTTATTTTAATTCTTTTTTACTTGGTGTTTACGGGGTTCGCGCCTGAACAATTCATATATATATACGATGACGAAAAATGACAAATGTTCCATACTAATATCGGAGGTGGTAGCCGAATCGATAAGAGTGTAGACTTCCTGTGCAGAAGTTCGGGAGGTAGAAATTTGACCGAGTCAAACCAATGACTTACAAAATTGATACTTGTCACTAACTACTTATCCTGGTGCTTGGTATTACTAGGACCTGGCAAGGACTGGTTAGCAAAGTATCAGGATAATGTGACTGAGTGGGAAATCAGGTCATGGTGTTGGCAGTTCGGTCTCCCACTAAAATGTTGCCATGAGTGTGCACTGTCGCAAGTCGGTACCTATGTTGATATGACCTTGGATGTTGCCGGAAAACAAAACCCAAACAAACAAACAAGCTAACTACATGTACTAAACTAACCCTCAACAGCATATTCAAGTAAAAGAATGTACATATCAAAGCATTAATGTGAACGAATAGGTAAAGAATGAGATAAAAGGGGGAAGCCTGGTGGGACTGAGCTATGTTAGACTACCTGGGTGATAGTTCATGGGAGGAAGACGAAGACACAGAAGCCTGGTGGGACTGAGATATGTCAGACTACCTGGGTGATAGTTCATGGGAGGAAGACGAAGACCCAGAAGCCTGGTGGGACTGAGCTATGTTAGACTACCTGGGTGATAGTTCATGGGAGGAAGACGAAGACACAGAAGCCTGGTGGGACTGAGATATGTCAGACTACCTGGTAGATAGTTAATGGGAGGAAGACGAAGACCCAGAAGCCTGGTGGGACTGAGCTATGTTAGACTACCTGGGTGATAGTTAGTGGGAGGAAGACCCAGAAGCCTGGTGGGACTGAGCTATGTTAGACTACCTGGGTGATAGTTAGTGGGAGGAAGACCCAGAAGCCTGGTGGGACTGAGCTATGTTAGACTACCCAGGTGATAGTTAATGGGAGGAAGATCCAAACAAACTTATTGACCAGAATTTATTAACTAATTTACGAGATTTTGATTAACAGGATTTTATCAGAAATTCCAAATAGTTGATAGATCAATCTCATCGACTAACACAATGAAAACACTTTTTGTTTCTTTTTGGTTTTAAGTTGTGAATTTTCTTACCTGCGTGTGAATGGTCTTGTGTACAGCGAGAGTCCGTGCCTGGCAGAATCCCTTCCCACACTCAACACACTTGAAGGGCTTATCTTTGGAGTGGATGTATCTGTTGGACGTAATGATATTTACTCAGAAAATAAGTGAGGTGAAAGAATGAGGAAAAATTGATTTAATATTTTCCAAGCTATTATTTATTTTTGTAGACAGGAATAATGATTTCTTAGAAAATCATATTTTTATAATTATATTTGAAAATAATCTAAGATAATTTTAATCAGTAACGCATTTCAATCTCATTTGACCCCATTTGACAATTAGGTCTTTAAAAAAATTATTCTCTTTTTATGTTATTGTTAATCTATGAAATCTAATAACAGATCCATTACAGAGGATATAGCTAAAAAAAACTAGTTTTGGAGATTGACTTGTTCCAATAAATAAACCATTTATTGAAAATAATTGTTCTACTTAACTTGAATTGTGGTGTGATGCGTATGGAAGTGATTCTAAACTAATGCAAATTTGATAACATCAGGACAATTATGAAAATAAGATATATGTGGCCTACCTGTGGTCTCGGAGGTGATCTTGCCTCCGGAAAGCTTTAGTACAGATGTCGCATGTGTATGGACGCTCGTCTGTGTGTGTCCGCTCATGGATCAACAGGTTGTACGACTTGGTGAAGTGTCGACCACAAAAGCGACAAATGAATTCCTTCTTTGTCCTGTTTGTAAATGAAATTATAACATCTATTAACAAAAAGACATCATAATAATAATTCTATCTGTGATGCAAGATTTTAAGATAATGAATACATGGTGCTAAAAATATGCCATGGAATCTGAGGGTTTGACGGAGTTTGAATATCTAGTTTCAATGCAGATGAATAAAGACTTATTTCTTGTAAATGGTACTGTAACAACTTCCATTCACCTCTCAGCTAAAATGCTACATACACAGGTAGGCGTGGATAGATTAATTGCAGCAAGGAATTTAGATACTCTAACGTCTAAAGTGTACAATCTGGAATGGCAGAAATGTCGGTTAAAGTCCTCTTCTAAGCATGACACTTCCATTTATTTGCAACACGCGTCATGGCAGTATTCTTGATCTCACCAGCAGATGGGGTGGCCGAATCGGTAGAGCAGAGGCTTCCCGTGTAGAAGGTTGGGGGTTCAAATCTCGGCTGAGTCACACCAATGACTTATCAAATTGATACTTGTCGCTACCTAGTCTGGTGCTCGGCATTAATAGGATAGCACATGAACTGGCTGGCTCAGTGTCAGGATAATGTGGATGTGTGGGATATCGGGTCATGGCACCAATGGTCTGATCTCCCCATGGGGCAGCACTATAAAATTGCCATGAGTGTGCACTGGCACAAGTCGGTATCTAGGTTACATGACTTTAGATGTTACTACGATGTAAAACAAACAAACAAATTTGGTCTCACCTTGGGAAGCGTGACCTGAGCTTATAGTCCAAAATCCGGTCTATAGCAAAATAGTTCAAAGAACTCCTCATCATTGGTTCCAAGCTGAGGCTGAAAATTGCACATTTATCAGCAATACAGTTATTCAGAAGAATAATTGTTGTGTGACACAAACATAATTATCCTCGCCACACGAAAACTATAATTTCACTAGGTCCCAATTAGACAGGCCAAACCTGCTAACAGGCATTGATGCCTAATTTCTTAAGCAGAAGAGGATAAGTGTAAGTCTAAGTGTATAGTTAGAAGCCTATGTGGTACGAAGCCAACCTTTCTTTTACATCTGTATTGTCTATTCTAATAAGCACTTTTTTTTTTAAACATAGGAGTAGAGGCAATTGATACATGTCGTTGCCTATCTGTACTAGTACTACTGATATATGCCTGAATTTTCACGTTTGTTTTTCAAAGTAAAATACAATATACGCAAGTTGTCTTCTAAGGCAATGTTCACCCAACCAATCATTTGCGTCACAGTGACCTTAGATGTTGCCAGGACGTAAAACCGCAATAAACAAACAAGAACTCTACGTCATTGTGGGCCTTTAAAGGTGTGTGTGTATCCCGATGAAAGCATCAACATTTCTAAAATACAACACTTTCCTAGATTTGATCCGATCTATCAAACTGAAATATTGGTGCACTTATATAATAATTAATATTAAACATTTGTTGCTGCGTAGAAGTTGGATGTTAAGCAAATTGAATAGAACCTGTTCTGCTGAAGCCGATGGTGTCAGAATTTTGACGTGCTTGCCAAAATTAATTTGCCATGTTTCTACTTCAAATATCTGCAAATTTAGCCATTTAAAATGAAAATTACTTCAACCTAAAATGATGTATGTTATAGCGATCAATCTCATGTATTTATCTATAACAAAATAGCAGAAACTCAAAACCATCGGACTATGCAACTTTAAGAGCTCCCTCACTTAAAGTCCGCCGCGAAGGGCACCACGTGACTTGTGACCTGCGCGTCACGTGACGATGGCGTCCCACGTGACGTCACGCCTCCGTGAGTGACGTCATCCGTTGTGGCTGACTCGGCCAGCTTCGTAAAGTCGAACCTCTTCGCTGGCGAATTTTGGACGAAAATGAAAAATGACGAACTACAGTTAAATTTTTTGTAAATTCTATTTTTTGTGTCTACTTTGGTAATGAAACTAATGACTTACAAAATTGAGAATGTTCATTACCTAGCCTGGCGCTAGGCATTACTACTACTAGGATGTATGGCATTGACAGGTTAGCTGAGTCTCAGAATAATGTGAGAAATCGGGTCATGGTGCTGACAGCCTGGGCCCGTATGCATGGGGCGGTGTTAGCGAGCCAAAACTGGTTTTGGACGGGATTTCTAGTTTAGCGGCGAAAACTCAGTAAGCAAGAAGTGGTGTTAGCACAAACACACCGAGTGTAAGCTAACACCGGATCATGCATATGGGCCCTGGTCTCCCAGTGAGGCAGTATTTATAAAGTCACCATGAGTGTGCACTGTCACAAGTCGGTAGGCCACCCATCCTGATATGACCTTAGATGTTGGGAGGATATAAAACCCCAACACAGAAAGAAAGAAAGAAAGAAAGAAAGAAAGAAAGAAAAAAGGACTTTGAGAACTTGCACTGATTATTATTCATCGTGGTAGGTGGGGGTGGGCTGGCAGGGGTGTAGCTAGACCTTTAACGATGTGTACTCCTAATTTCGGCAGGGGGTTTAGGGGGCCGCTTAAGCTTAAGCTGGCGGATTTTACACATTTTAGACTTGAGTTTTTGACACTCCGGACTACTAAATGCCTCCTCCTCTCTCTCTATCTCTCTCTCTTTCTTTATTATAATTTTTTTTTTTTTTACAAAACGATGTGGACGTTTTGGCGTACGCGTGTACACCTAGCTATGCCCCTGGCTGGAAGTGGGTGGGTGGGTGGTGGGGTATGACTTGCGCCTCACCTTTTCTCTGTGCACTGATAGGTGGTGTATCTTCACCGGAACCTAATCCTACTTGGTGGATGATTGACAGGCAACACGGTGGCGCATCGTGCAGGAGGAGGCGTGGCCAGACATGTGATTGACAGGTGTCCTGGTCGTAGTAATAGTAGGAAGCGGAAGTCAATGAGAAATGGTGCGGCACTGAACCATGGGAAGTGACTTCCTGGTGTAGCCGGGGCAGATCTGTCAATCTAAACCTGGCCACGCCCACTTCTGGCACCGCGCGTCGGCGCACTGGGTGGACGTGGGCGTGGCTCTGTGACTGATTGACACATGTGTGTGGATGGTGCCCTTTCGAATTCATCGGCGATTTGAGCTTCCAACTGAAAGGTAACAAAGTTAAGATCAATTTGTGATATAACTGGTTGTAAAAGATCAGAAATACTCTATATTGGCTTCTGCGCGGGAAACATTTAAAAATCTAGCTGCGAAAGCGTCCATGGTTACGCGGTTGCGTTTTGCTGGCAAAGCGTCTAGATACGCAACATTGACCTATGTAAAGGTTTGCGTGATGGGAAATGATGCTACGGTAGGGAAAAGAGGAGGAAGAAGAAATTTCTTTTATTATATATACACCGTATATATATACATATATATAATATTATATAGTATTATATATAAATAGTATTATATATAATAGTATTATATATAAATAGTACATATAATATTATATATACAACATAATATATAAAATTATATATAAAAGTATATATAATATTATATCAACAAAATAAAAAAAAATTATATTGAAAGTATATAGGCCTGTCATATTATATATAAAATATATGTAATATTATACATAAACTACATGTATAACATTATATGTACACAATATATGTAATATGTAGGCGATACTCTAGCGTGCGGTCTGTCCCGAGTGTGCGGTCTCCATCAACGCGCATGGCAACTTTAATTTCACATGTTTGTATTTAAAATATCTCCAAAGTTAGCCATTTAAAATATAAGTTATCTAAAACTATGAAGTAGTGTGGATTATAATGATCAAACTAATATATTTATCTAAAGGAATGACATCAACTTAAAGCCATCGCGCGATGAACTTTAAAGCTGCATAGTCCGATGAAATTATAAAGTTTTCTAAACCAAAACACTGACCTCGATTTGATCCAACATATCCAACTTAGATACTGGCACACTCAATAATCATATGTTGCTGCATAGCAGGGGATACGGAGTCAATTTAGTAGAACTTGCCACTGCTGAAGCCTATGATGAATAATCGTGCAAAGAAAGCAAGTTGATTCTACTTCCCCAGATCGTTTTAAAGTTAAAATATCTTTAAAGTTAAAATGGGCATCGAACCAGATGAGATGGCCAAATGAGTTGAGCGCCGGCCTTTCACGCAGCAGGTCGTGGCATTTGTACATATGGGATTAAAATTGTGTTGAGTTAAATCAATGACTTAAAAATGTATGCATGTCGCTACCCGGCCTTGCATTCAGTATTACTACTATACTAGGACAGGGCAAGGAGCAGTGGAATGAGGAAGACCAATTGTCCGCGATTGAAATTTCAACTGCTTAATCAACAAATCTAACAACAACAACAAATTTGTAAGACTCACCGAATCCAGTTTGCAGTTAGCTGATTGCGCTGTAGCGTTCCTTTACCCAGAATGCCTGCATACTGGCAGTTGGCGCATGCGCAGTGAGCTACTGGCTTACTCTGCTTGCTTCCTTCCTCCAGGTGGTTCCGGCTCTATGTGACATGTGTGTCAACTCTTAACTACCCTTTGTAAACCCCGCAGTTCTCCCCATCACGTGACCTACCGTCCTAGTCCCCCTCCCCCTCCTCATTCCCCGCCACTCCCCCTCCCCACTCCCCCTCCCCATTCCCCCTCCCCTCCTCCCTCCCCTCTCCCCCTTCCCCCGCCCTCCCCATCCCCCTCCCCCCATAAACCCCTCCCCCTCCTCTTCCCCTCCCCATTCCCCCTCCCCTCCTCCCTACCCTCTCCCTCTCTCCCATCCCCCTCTCCCCTCCACCCTCCCTTCCCCTCCTCCCTACCCTCTCCCTCTCCCCCATCCCCCCTCCCCTCCTCCCTACCCTCTCCCTCTCTCCCTTCCCCCTCTCCCCTCTCCCCCTCCCTCCCCATCTCCATCCCCCTCCACCCATACACCCCTCACCCTCCTCCCCTCCCCTTCGCCCTCCCTCTCTCTCCTCCCCTCTCCATCCCCGTTCCCCTCTCCCTCCCTCTCTCCTCCCCCGCCCTCCCCCTCCGCCCCCACCCCCATCTCCCCCTCCCGTCCCCTACCCTACACCCTCCCTCTCCTCCCTGCCTCCTCCCTCTCTCTCCTCCCCTCCCACTCCCCTCCACCCCTCCCCGTCCCGTCCCCTACCCTACACCCTCCCTCTCCTCCCTGCCTCCTCCCTCACACATTCCCTGCACCCCCCCCCCCGCCCTATCAACCCACACTTCACACCCTAGTACGCATGTGCAGAATGCATTTCAAACCCCACTAAGTCGACCGTCATTTAAAAAAAATATGTTGTTCAAACACAAAATGTATTTGATTTCTTGGGGTGTGTGATGGGACACCCCTCTAGATTGTTGTGACTTTTATTTAGTTTGTGCATGTGTATGTAGTGAATGCATGTGTTCTGTTGGAAAGGGATATTCGAATGGATGAACTTAGGTAGGTAGTTTGCTTTCCATGCAGGAGGTCATAGGTTCGAACCACGACCGAGTCAAACCGAAGACACACAAAATTGATATGTATCGCATACTTTGCCTGGCGCTCAATATTTAGTCAAATAGGGCAAGGGCTGGTTTTTTTCAGTGTCTTGATAATGTTACTGAGTGGGGTATCAGGCCCTGGTGTGATATCGGGTCCCGTGGCTCTCATATTATTATATAGTATTGTTGTGGGGGTATGAAAATGGGAAATATTGCGCCTAGAGTGGGACTCGAACCCACATCTCTTTGCATGCCGGGCCAGTCTGCTAACCATTACACCACCTAGGCTCCCTGATATCACCACACTACCCACACCTTCCTGTCTATGTGGTTACTTGCCTGAGAGGTCAGTGCAGACTACTACACTCGTCCCCCTGGAATTGTAAGTCTTTCAATGCTTACAATTACATACATACAGGCAATGCACTTACACATACTTACACATACATACACAGGGTAGGTTCAACAACCATACAGCATGAAGCTTGTACAGGATCCTGGTCATGGAACCAGTTTTGTGGGGGTGATGAAAATGGGAAATATTGCACCTAGAGTGGGACTCAAACCCACATCTCTTTGCATTCCGGGCCAGTGTGCTAACCATTTCACCACCTAGGCTCCCTGATATCACCATACTGCCCACGCCTACCTGTCTATGCGGCTCCTTGCCTGAGAGGTCAGTGCAGACAACTACAATATATTATCTACGGTAAGACACAGGCTCGAACCTCCACCACAGTTTGCATATACCACATGCGTCATATAGCTATATACAGTAAGACCTCTCTAACCGACCACCTCCACAGATCGACCACTCCCCCATATCGATCGCTTTATTTGCGTCCCAACAATACCATTGTTGGTACCCAAATGACCATATTCTAACTCCCTAAGCCGACCACCTCCCTAATTTAGACAGGTTTTACTGTAGTCATATTATATACCTTATTTATTATATATGTTATGTCATGTAGCATATATTATCGTGCATATATTAAGTAGCATATATTAAATGGTGTACATAATGTAGTATATATTATATATTATGCAGTATTTATTATATAGATATGCATTACATAGTTTTACATTAAGTAGTATATGCTATATAGTATATGTTATGGGGTATATGTTATGTGATATATGTTATATAGCATATCCTATGTAGTATATGCTAGGTGGTATATGTTTTATAGCATATATTATATAGTATATGTTATGTGGTATATGTTATGTAGTATAGGTTATGTGGTATATGTTATGTAGTATAGGTTATGTGGTATATGTTATGTGGTATATGTTATGTGGTATATGTTAATTGTTATGTAGTATATGCTATGTGGTATATCTTATGTGATATATGTTATGTATATGCTATGTAGTATATGTTATGTAGTATATGTTATGCGGTATATGTCATGTGGTATATGTGATGGAGTATATGTTATGTAGTATATGCGATGTAGTATATGTTATGTAGTATATGTGATGTAGTATATGTGATGGAGTATATGTTATGTGGTATATGTGATGGAGGATATGTTATGTGGTATATGTGATGGAGTATATGTTATGTAGTATAAGTGATGTAGTATATGTTATGTAGTATATGTGATGGAGGATATGTTATGTGGTATGTGTGATGGAGTATATGTTATGTAGTATATGTTATGTAGCACATGTTGTGTAGTACATGTTGTGTCATACATGTTATGTAGTATATGTGATGTAGTATATGTTATGGAGTACATGTTATGTAGTACATGTTATGTAGTACATGTTATGTAGTACACCTAATGTAGTCGTGTTATATAGTACATGTTGTGTAGTACATGTTATGTAGGACATGGTATGTAGTACATGTTATGTATTACATGTTATGTAGTACATGTCATGTAGTACATGTTATGTAGTACATGTTATGTAGTGCAGGTTATGTAGTACAGGTTATGTAGTACAGGTTGTGTATTACATGTTATGTAGTACATGTTATTATTACATGTTATGTAGTATGTGTCATGCAGTACATGTTATGTAGTACATGTTATGTAGTGCAGGTGATGTAGTACATGTTATGTAGTACATGTTATGTAGTACATGTTATGTAGTACATGTTATTATTACATATTATGTAGTACCTGTCATGTAGTACATGTTATGTAGTACATGTTATGTAGTACATGTTATCTAGTACATGTTATGTAGTATATGTTATGTAGTACAGGTTATGTAGTACAGGTTATGTAGTACATGTTATGTAGTACATGCTATGTAATATATGTTATGTAGTATATATTATGTAGTATATGTTATAATATATACTACATACATATACTACATGTAGTACAAGTTATGTAGTATGTGCTATGTAGTATGTGCTATATATGTAGTGTAGTATGTGTAATATATGTTATGTAGTATATATTATGTAGTATATCTTATGTAGTACATTGTATATGTTATGTAGCATATGCTATGAGCATATGTTATGTAGTGCATGTTATATAATACATGTTATGCATTACATGTTATTATTAATGTTATGTATTACATGTTATGTATTACATGTTATGTAGTACATGTTATGCAGTACATGTTATGTATTACATGTTATGTATGACATTTTGTGTAGTACATGTTATGTAGTATAGGTTATGTAGTACATGTTGTGTAGTAAGGTTATGTAGGAGAGGGTATGTAGTACATGTTATGTAGTACATGTTATGTAGTACATATTATGTAGTTTATGATATGTAGTATATGTTATGTAGTATATGTTATGTAGTATATGTTATATAATGCATGTTATATAATGTATGTTATATAATGTATTATATATAATGTATGTTATATAATGTATGTTATATTATGTATGTTATATAATATATGTTATAGTGTATGTTATATAGTGTATGCTATAACTGATATAGTATGTGCAAATAGTAGTATTAAATGGTATATATTATAGTAAATAGTATATGTTATATATCTTGTAGCCATCTATCCAGATGCAGTGCCACAGTGAGGTGGTCACTAAGTTGGTCCTGTTACAAGAAGTAAGTAAGTAGTACATAGTGCTGAAACAACATTCCACATGCTGCACCACCTTCGTCCCCGCCGTCCATCCACCCCCCCCCCCCACCTCCACCGAACACCCCAACAGCCCCCCCCCCCCCCCAACCCAGCCCCTCCTACCTCCTCCAGTCCTCCCAGCCCCCAATCCCTTCCCAATCAAACTGCGGCCAGGGGCAGACTTTGTCCACCTAATTAATGCCGAGCACCTTGCGCGCATGCGCGCAGCCCTCTAAGTTGATCGCGTGATCCCCCTCCCCCACTGTTAGCCTGTCTGCCCCAGTGTTTGAGAATTAGCTCCGAGGTGAAAGTAAACAACAGGATTTGGAGAAGGAGTTGTTTGTTGTGTGGTTGAGGTTCGAATCCATGACTTACCAGCAATTCATTATTTTAGTCAGAACAGCAATTTTTTAATTCTGTGTCTTTTTTCTTCCTTAGGAGGGCGGGAGAGGTAAATATGTTTATTCTGCTTAATATGTTCTTTTGTCAGCGCCGAAGCACTAGTGTTTGGAACCATTTTTTAATTCGAATTTTTTGTTTTTGTTTTGTTTTGTGTTAACTAACTTACCTGCCTGGTATTTTTAAAGCTGCATAGTCCGATGAAAGAATAACACTGTAGAAAGCAAAACACTTAATTTAATCAAACATGTCCAGCTCAAATGCTGATGCACTTATTAAATATATATTGCTGCATGGAAAGGATACAAAGACTTTCATCACTGAAGCTTACGATGAACCAGACGGGATGGCCGAATGCGTTAGAGTGTCCGTCTCCTTTGTTGGTAGACCATGGGATCCTGGGTTCGAACCCTGGTCGAGTCAAACCAATGACTTAAAAATTGATTCTTGTCGCTCCTAGCCAGGCGTTTGGGATTATTAGGATAGGGCAAGGACTGGTTGGCTCAGTGTCAGGATAATGTGACTGATTGGGATATCAGGTCATGGTGCTGGTGGCCTTGTCTCCCAATGGGGCAGCACTATAAAGTCGCCATGAGTGCACACTGTCACAAGTCTGTACCCGTCCTGATATGATCATAGATGTTGATAGGACATTAAGCAACAACAAACAACAAACAAACAACAAACAACAGCTTATGATGTTCAGCATTTCGATGTGCATGCCCCAAATATTCTGCCTGATTTCACCTAAGTGAATCTCCATTAATACAAGTTACTTCAAGCCAATGTAAAGTAGATTATAATGATCGAACTAATACTGTCGTGTCTAAAACATGATGGAAACTCAAAAACACTCTAAGACCCTGATCGATAATCAATAATCAACAACATTGGGACCATCTCTCTGTGAACACCTCCCCGACAGTCAATGTTTCCCAGATATTATATATAGTACATGCATTGTATACATAAGGGAAATAGTGTGTAGTTGGTTGGTTGTTGGAGGTTAATGTCCTGGCAACATCTAAGGTCATATCAGGATGGGTACCGACTTGTAACAGTGCACATTCATGGTGGCTTAATAGTGTTGCCCCACTGGGAAATTAGGCTAGCCAGCACTATGACCCGATATGTCACTCAGCCACATTATCCTAACACTGAGCTAACCAGGTCTTGCCCTATCCTACTAATGCCAATCGCCAGGCTAGGAAGCCACAAGTATCAATTTTGTCAGTCATTGGTTTGACTCAACCATGAATCGAACTCCCGACCTTCCACACGGAAAGCCTGCGCGCTACCGATTCGGCTAACGCGTATAGTATGCATATACCGCGTATAGTATGCAGTACATATATGATATATGTAGTATATATAGTATATATGCGATTATTTAGATGTAGGCCTACTCTTTATTTTCATCTATTTTCAATCCATTAGTAACATGCTCTCACTACCGCCCTCCCCTAGCCCACACCTAAGTTTTGCACCTCACTTGATTGCGCGTATGTTGACTCGCACGCCCTCTAGTGGCCGTTAATTAGGTGCGTTGTGTGTGCGCACCCGATGCACTTCCGAGGACCCGCTGCAACGGTGGACGGATTTGACCCGCCGAAAAACAACGCGGAAAATAAATTCAGTCCCAAATATAGATGCATCTACGAAAAGTAAAAAGCTGACCATCCGAGCAGGTCTGGAGGCAGCAATGACCAGACGCAGCTGGTATGACGGTGGCCAGGAGCCACTCACAGGTGGCGCCGTAGTTGCAGAAGCAGGAACTAACTCCTATGACAGTAGGATAGTAGGTAATAACTAATATATAGAAGAGAACTGATAAGTGCTAGTGTCCTTGTTTATATTCCCATAATTGATTATAGAGCACATTATCCCCGTCTTCATAAATCTGGTGCGACTGACACTTGTCGACACCAGATGGACGGGAGGTGGGTGCAGGTGGCGCCACCGGTCAAGTGCGGAGTCTTACGGAGAATAACAATGGTATTAAGTAATATAATAATATAATATTAATAAAGGAATCAATTCCCTTCGTATTTTTATACTCGCATAATACGTTATGCACCACATAAACTTCTGAGCGAGTGGAGTGTCAAGCCTCGCGCAGGAGGTGGAGTGGTGCATGCCGGTGTAACAATTTCAACTTCCACCCTTCCCAAGTTCCCCCCTGGGAATCTGAAAAAGTTTTTAACTTCCGTCCGGGGAAATTAAAAACGTTTTCAGATTCCTGGGGGGGAACTTAAAAACAGTTTTCAGATTCCTCCCCCTATTTTCAAATTCCCCCCTCCGGGAATTTAAAATTGTTTAAAAAACTTTAAAAAACGTTTTAAATTTCAGACCTATAATATTTTTTTCTTAACCATCATGGAGACTTTTTGTGTCATTTGTGGTTAAATATGTTTTATTGTACTAGTAATAATTTCCATTATGCTATTCTCTGTATATTATAATATTTGTCATGTAAAATAACAACAAATAACAAAAAATAACAAAAATTAAAAGAAATCCCCAAAAATTGGGGGGGGGGGAGGGAAAGTTAAAATTCCCCTGGGAGGAATTTGAAAACGTTTTCAAGTTCCCAGGGGGGAACTTGAATATGGTGGAATTTGAAATCTTTACACCGGTAACCGCCCCCCCCCCCCTCAAGTTGCATTTCGCATGGTTTTTCAATTTCTGCCATTTTCTCAGATCACTACATCACATTGGGCGTTATAAATATAATCTGCTCTATGTTAGTTTGAAGTAACTTTTATTTTGAATGGCTACTTTTGGGGATATTTGAAGTGAAAACATGGACAATTAGATTTGGCAAGCATGTCAAAACTCTGACACCATAGGCTTCAGCAGTAACAGGTTCTGTTAAATTGATTTGACATCCCCTTCTATGCAGCAACAAATGCTTAATAAGTGAGCAAGTATTTAAATCGGATATATATGATTAAATGTAGATAAGTGCTTTGGTTTTGAAAACGTGATGCTTCCATCAGACTATGCAGCTTTAAGGATAAGGTGCTACAGAAAGGGAGATGGGTCTGTGGATGGGTGACTGGTGGGGGGAAAAGGAAAGTTTGTTTTATTTAACAATGCCTCTAGAGCACATTGCACATTTTATCATCGGCTATTGGACGTCAAACATATGGTCATTCTGACATATTTCTTTGGAGGAAGCCCGCTGCCACCACATAGGCTACTCTTTGCAATAAGCAGCATAAGGTCTTTTTATATGCACTTTCCCCCAGACAGGACAGCACATACAACAGCCCTTGATGAGCCAGCTGTGGACCAATGGTTGGAACGGAAAATAGCCCAAACTGCAAATGGGTCCACTGAGCAGGATCGATAGAATGACCGACACCTTCACAGGTGGACACTTTACCGGCTGAGCTACGTCCCGTCCCGCTCCCTCTACACATTAAAACGCATGCTGATGTGACCTTAGATGTTGCTAGGATGTAAGGCCCCCAAAAACAAACAACCCACCTCTAAGAGGATTAAGCAGGCCTCGACAAGTCGCCGACATTACTCGTGCCAGAAGCGGGATACGCGGATCCATGTAGAGTTGTGTAGAAGGAAAGCGACTACACTTTATGGAATATTGCAGGCTGCACGATTTGTGACGTGCCGATCTCTGAAGGCGTACCGTACAACCAGTTGTGGCATTGCTTTGTTGTTTGTTGGGATTTTACATCCTAGCAACATCTAAGGTAATATCCTGGTTGGTTGTTGGAATTTTATGTCCTGGCAACATCTAAGGGCATATGAGGACGGGTACCGACTTGTAACAGTGCGGACTCATGGTGACTATATAGTGCTGCTCCACTGGGAGACCAGGCCACCAGCACCATGACCTGATATCCCACTCAGTCACATTATCCTGACACTGAGCCAACCAGTCCTTGCCCTATCCATTAATGCTGAGTGCTCGGCTAGGAAGCAACAAGTATCAATTTCATAAGTCATTGGTTTGACTCGACCGGAAACCGAACTCACGATCTCCTGAACGGGAGTCATGCGCTCTACAAATTCGACTACTGCGTCCTGTGGCGCACCAGAAGTAGAAGATGTGGATCCTTGTAGAGTTGTGTAGAAGGAAAGCGACTACACTTTATGGAACATTGCAGGCTGCAAGATTTGTAACTTGTCGATCTCTTATTAGTCAGTTATGGCATTGCTTTGTTGTTTGTTGGAATTTTACATCCTAGCAACATTTAAGGTCATAGGTTGGTTGTTGGAACCTTTCTTCGGCATAATCTTCCTGACAACATCTAAAGTCATATGAGGACGGGTACCGACTTGTGACAGTGCACACTCAGGGTAACTTTATAAATCTGCACCACTGGGAGACCTGGGCCACGTTCAGGCTCCGTCTCAGAGGCGCCTCAGCGACGGGCCTGACGTCATGCTAGTCTGAACGGCAAAGGCAGTTTATTGTCTCGAAAATGGCTGCCCCCATAGGCGGCGGCCATTTGCAATCAAAATGCTGGGCTCTGATTGGATGAAACCACTGCATGCGGCAGCCATTTTCGAGGCGCTTTTTGTCTCTACTATGAAAAGGGAGGCGTCGCCGAGACGTCGCCGAGACGCACTCTGAACGCAAATAGACCAAAAAGCATCGCCGAGACATCGCCGAGGCGCCTCCGAGACGGACCCTGAACGCGGCCCAGGCCACCAGCACCATGACCCGATATATATGCCTTATTTAAATTTAATGTCACTGCTAGTTCTGGGCATTGCCGCTTGGGACGGAGAGCCAAAGGTAGAGAGGGTGAGTTAGATACACGAACAGTGTTAGTAGGAGTAGGTTCTGGGCATTGCCGCTTGGGGGCGGAGGGAAGTGAAGGGCTAGGGAACTAAGCATTGCTGGTAGTGGTAAGCTTGTGAAATTTCAAATGTAGATAATTGGTTTTCTTCGTTCTACTCCTCCCTTCCCTATCATAATAATGCCAAACGCCAGGTTATGTGGCGACAAATATCGATTTATAAGTAATTGGTTTGATTTCACATAGGTTTGAACACCACTGGTTCGAATCCCCCAACCTGCTACACGCGAAGGCAATGCTCAACTCATTTGGCAATGCAATCTGGTCGTATGTTTACACTGGAATTTACATGAACATCAGAAATAGTTCGATTTGTGTCAAATGACTTCAAAAATATTCTCAAATGCAATTTTGAAGAGGCTAAATTTGTATCAAATAAAGAGCAAAATTGAACTCGCAAAATGTGGTGGTGATGAGGGAGGGAGGTTCTGAGCATTGCCGCTAGGCGTTGAAGGGTTCTGGGGATAGCCGTTAGGAGTGATGGTTCTGGATATTGTCGCTAGGGAGGAAATGGCTAGGGGGCAGAGACGGTGGATAATACCGTGTTTGTGAGATGGATGAGCTGGGGAGTGAGGGAGTGAGGGAGGGGGGAGACAGTTGGAACCAGACTTTACCACTGTGTTCACGGGGGGGGGGGGGGAGGGGGAGTGGGAGAGGAGTGAGGTGTAGGGGGAGGGGTATGGGAAGGTGGAGGGAGCGGGGGGAAGGAGAGAGGGGATGCTAGAGAGGAGGGGGGAGGGGATGAGAGGGGGAAATGGGGTAATGGGAAGGGAGACGGGGAGGGGGAGGGGGGAAGACGGGAGGGGAGATGGGCAGAAGGGGGAGGGGGAGGGGAGAGTGGTAAGTGTATACCACTAGAGGGAGGGGAGAGGGAAGGAGAGTTGGGAGAGGGGGAAATGGTGCAATGTGAAGCGAGAGGGGGAGGGGGGGGGGCGGGAGGGGAGAGGGGCAGAAGGGGGAGGGGGGGGGGGGAGGGGAGGGTGGTAAGTGTATACCACTAGAGGGAGGGGAGAGGGAAGGAGAGTGGGGAGAGGGGGAAATGGTGCAATGTGAAGCGAGAGGGGGAGGGGGGGGGGGGGCGGGAGGGGGAGAGGGGCAGAAGGGGGAGGGGAGAGGGGAGAGGGGTACGTGTATACCACTAGAGGGAGGGGAGAGGGAAGGAGAGTGGGGAGAGGGGGAAATGGTGCAATGTGAAGCGAGACGGGGAGGGGGGGGGGGGAGAGGGGCAGAAGGGGGAGGGGGTAGGGGAGAGGGGTAAGTGTATACCACTAGTTCAAAGACCTTACTTCTCTAGGTGCGAATGGATGCAGTCGACAGGTGTGAAAAGTCAATCCGCAGCCGCACTCCCACCGTTACCTCCACCACACCTCCGACCCCCCCCCCCCCCCTTCAATTCCCCACCCTTACCTCCAGCACTTACCACCAGGGGGCGCCTACGCAGTATTAAGCCCCTAGGTGGCCGTTACGTGTCCTTAAACAATCTCCACCGGTCACTGCGGCTTAGAAGTCGCACTAAGTGCACTGTACAAGCCGCACTTTGGTGCTGATGGGCGCTTGTTGAGTGGTTAAGGCGGCGGCTTGTCGGTATCAGCGAATCAAAGCTGGATCACACCGACAGGGTGTGACAAATCGGTAGAGCGCGGGCCTCGCGTGCGGAAGGTCAGGAGTTCGGTTCCCGGTCGAGTCAAACCAATGACTTATAAAATTGATGCTTGTCGCTTCCTAGCCTGGCACTTGACATTATTAGGATACGGCAAGGACTGGTTAGCGCAGTGTCAGGATAATGTGACTGAGTGGGATATCACGTTATGGCACTGGTGGTCTGATTTCCCAGTGGGGCAGCACTATAACATTGCCATGAGTGTGCACTGTCAAAAGTTGGTACCCGTCCTGGTATGACCTTAGATGTTTCCAGAACATAAAACTCCAACAACCAACCAATCATTTTGTTGGGAGAGTGAAGGGTGAAGGGTGAGGCGCCCTGGTAGCCGCTACACCGGAAGTGGTTTTATTATAATTTTAATTAAAGCAGCGTAACTTATCAAAAGTAAAACACTGATCTTGATTTGAACTTAGCTATCCCATTTAAATACTGTTAAACTTATTAAGTATGTGTTGTTACATAAAAGTCAATTTAAAGTTGCATAGTCCGATGAAGCATCAAATTTTCAAAACCAAAACACTAACCTAGATTTGATTCTACATATTTATCTTATATACTGGTACAGTTATTAAGCATTTGTTGTCACATAGAAGGGTATGGGGAGTCAATTTAATAGAACCTGTTACTGCATAACCCTATGGCATCAGAGTTTTGGCATGCTTGCCAAAATTAATTTGGCATGTTGTCACTTCAAATATCTCCAAGGTTAGCCATTTAAGCTAAAAGTTACTTCCACCCAAAGTAAAGTAGCTTATAATGATCAATTTAATGTATTTATCTCAGAAAATGACAGAAACTCAAAGCCATCGGACTATGCAACTTTAATAGAAGTTGTGTATGGTGAAGCCTATGAGGTCAGAGGTTTTTTTGACAAGCATGCAATAATTAATTTAGCATTTTTGCACTTCAAATGTTGTCTTAAGTTAGGTGAAGTAGCAGTGGAACTTGGAATGAGAGATTTGGCTGACAGCAGACGACATTTGTTCACCCCGCCCTCGGGACGGAATGTTCTTTTCAATCTCACATTGTCAATAATAACTTTAAATGGCACCCTCCCAATCTACACCCATCACCAGACAGGATGGCCGAATGAGTTGAGCGTCCGTGTCCCGTTTTGGTAGATCATAGGATTCGAACCCTGGTCGAGTAAAACCCTGACTTAAAAACCTGGCAATTGGCATTATTAGGATAGGACAAGGAGCGGTTTAGCACGGTGTCAGGATAATGTGACTGAGTGTGATATCAGGTCATGGTGCTGGTGGTTTGGTATCCCAGTGGGTTTGTTTGTTTTGTTTGTTTGTTGTTGTTTTACGTCCTAGCAACATCTAAGGTCATATCAGGACGGCTGCGTCAATTCCAGAGGGGCAGCACTATGAAGCCACCATGAGTGTGCACTGACTCAAGTCAGTATCCGTCCTGATATGACCTTAGATGTTGCCAGGACTTAAAAGTCCAACAACCAACCAACAACCGATCCATACATAGCCGCCGCAGCAAACATGCTCTTTGTGTTCATGGTTGAAACCATCGGGCAGTGGCGACCCCTATGTCCGCAATCAGGAACTAATCAGCCAGACTCGGCGTTCCGTGAATATTTCTACCGTCTCCAGAACACACTGCTGCTCAGAAAAGTCTTTATCATAATATTTTATATGTATGTGTGTATATGTATATATGTATATATATAATGTATAGTTTATTATGCGTATATAAAAGGGGTGGAGCTCTAACCTAATAATTATGATTATTATTATTTATTATTACTTCTCAACTATTATGTCCAATCATTGACTTTTCTGTATTTGCCATGGTGTTGCCTACACCAGCGCCACCACCGGTCAGTTCCGGCTTGTGCGCATGCCGGGCAGTCATTCTCAGCCCCGATTTCAAACTTTTACCGGTAAGCCTGTATTATGCTTAGCCATGACGCCAATAATTTATATAGAGAGTATAATGTATTATACGTATATAAAAGGGGCGGAGCTCTCTCATGATTATCTATAATATTATCACGATTATTCCTCTGTTATTCCACTACTATTATTCTCCAATCGCTGACTTGCCCGCGTTTGCCCCGGTCCTTGCCTACCCCAGCGCCACCACCTGTGGGTTCCTGGCACTACTTGCCCGGGCAGTCAGTCTCTCTCCTGCTTCTGAAAATTTTTTCTTTTTTTTTTACCGGTAGCCTATATTTTGCTGCCCTGATGCAAATAAAGTCGCCTACCCATCACCGCCTCTTGTCTCTCTCTCTTGCCGTAGCCCAACTTTATATACATATAAAATATGGTTTATTCATTGAATAAAGTCTTTTGTTAGCGCTGTGACACTGGTCTTCCGGCCATGTAACAATACAGTTATTTACAGAGGCCCAGCTTGGGGTTTTCAGGTGGTACCCAGATGGAATCAAACACTATCGGAATGAAACACGATGGAATAAACCACTATAAAATATCATATATGAATATATATTTAATTGTTTGTAATCTCAGGTGGTATGCAGCTGCGTACTTGCATATATGGAAGCCAGGCCTCCTCATTTAACATATAATGTATATGGAGTCTCTGATATTGCCATCAGCAGCTATTCTTAGGTTTGTTTGTTTGTTTGTTGTTGTTTTATGTCCTAGCAACATCTAAGGTCATATCAGGACGGGTACCGACTTGTGACAGTGCGCACTCATGGTGACTTTATAGTGCTGTCCCACTGGGAAACCAGGCCGCAGGCACCATGACCTGGTATCCCACTCAGTCACCTTATCCTGACACTGAGCACACCAGTCCTTAACCTGTCGTAATAATGCCGAGCGCCTGGCTAGGAAGCGACAAGTATCAATTTGATGTCATTGGTTTGACTCGACCAAGGTTCAAACCCACGACCCCACGGTCTACCAGCACGGGAGACGGATGCTCTAACTCATTCGGCCATCCCGTCTGGTCGCTATTCTTAGGTTGATCATTGTAATCTACTTTACTTAGAAATAAATTTCTATTTTAAATGGTTAACCATGAATATATTTGAAATAAAGACATGTTCATTTTAATTTTAGCCTGCATCATAATGTCAAAATGCCTCAGTAGTGACAAGTTCTATGATATTGACTTAGTAATTCCTTCATATACACAACGGAGAACTATTACATAAGGACACCAGTATCTACATTAGATATACAGTAAAACCCCATTAAACCAAGCTCGGTTAAACCAAACGATCGGTTAATCCAAACTTTTTTCGGCGGCCCGACAAAATACTACCATTTATCATATAAAACAGTTGGTTAAACCAAAGTCGTTTAATCCAAAGTATTGGTTAATCCAAACAAAATTGTCAGCCCCCGGCCACTTCCAGTACAGTTAAACCAAACTTTCATGTGGTTTTAAGGTCATCTGAGACTTTTTTTATATGATAAATGGTAGTATTTTGCCAGGTCACCGAAAAAAGTTTGGATTAACCAATCGTTTGATTTAACCGAGGTTAGTTTAATGGGGTTAAACACTATATACATAAAAACACAATAATCATAGTGTCCACATACATTGTACATTCATAATGCACCCCCATTTTTGCCAAAGCCAAGTCAAAGTCAAAGCTCGGTTAAACCAATTATCAGTTAATCCAAACAAATTTCTCAGTTCCCTTCAAGTTTGGTTTAACGGGGTTATACTGTATGTAGAATCAATTGAAGGTAAGTGTGTAGGTTTAAACAATTTAATGCTTTCCCTGGACCATGAAGTTGTAAGTACCGAAGTAATTATTTAAAGAAACTATTGTCCGATGTATGGGGTTTGATGTCCGAGTGACATGACAAAAGGCTCTCCCCACTCCCCCAACACCCCCTTCCCTCCCTTCAATATCCCTCCCCTCCCTCCCCTCCTCCCCCTCCCTCCTCTATCCCGTCTATCCCCCCTCCCCGTCCCCCCATCCCCCTCCCACCCTCCCACCCTCCCACCCCTCCATCCCCATCCCCACACCTCAGAAGTGCCCTCCTGTGCCCAGTGTTGAAACAGCAAATGGCTCTGCCCCATCTTCCCCCACCCCGCTACACACACACCCACACCCACTTTCAGCCCACCATTCGACACCCTCCTAAAACAAAGAAAATAAACACTCTCCGACCCGATTCTCTGTATGCCCCACCCCCACAGTTATTACGCAGAGAATGTGCATGGAGAGTGGAAACTGGAATGGGCGTGTGAAATGGGCGAAGTACTGAAGCTTGGCTCGCATAATGTCGATGCTGCTAAGAGTGATGTAGATTGCATGCACTCTCTGGTCATATTTCCTTATGTTTACTGAAACTCCTGCAGCAGTATGTTAGTAAAGGTGGCATTTGTGAAATAGCAGGAAGAATTACATAGAGATAGCCGAATGAGTTGAGCATCCGCCACCCGTGTTGGCAGGTTGTGTCAAACCAATGACGTACACATTAAAGCTGCATAGTCTGATGAAATATCAAATTTTCAAAACCAAACCAATTATCTAGATTTGATTTTACATATCTAACTTAGATACTGATGCACTTATTAAGCATTTGTTTCTGCGTAGAAGGCAATACTGAGTCAATTTAACAGAACCAGTCACTGCAGAAGCCTATGGTGTCAGAGTTTTGCCAAGCTTGCCAAAACTAATTTTCCATGTTTGCACTCCAAATATCTCAAAAGTTTACCATTTAAAATAAAAGTAACTTTGAACTAATGTAAAGTAGATAATAGTGATCGATCTAATATATATATATCAGAAAAAATACAGAAACTCAAAACCATCGGACTATGCAACCTTAATACATGTTGCTACCTAGCCTGACGCTGGGCATTACTAGGATAGAGAAAGGAACGGTGGCATGAGGAAGACCAATTAAGCCTGATTGAAATCTCCACCCCCCCCCCCCATTGAATCAACTAATGTAATACAAATTTAAAAAACTGAGAAAAAAAAACCAGCCACTCCGAAATTAAATGTCAATTTGAATTTAAAGCTGCACAGTCCGATGAAAGCATAAGGTTTTCTAGACCAAGACCATTATCTAGATTTGATTCTACCATCAAGCATTTGTTGCCACATAGAAACAATGCCAATTTAATAGATATCCAAATATAACCTCTAATCAGTTAAGTGCCCGCCTCCTGTGCGGCAGATCGAGGGATTCGAACCCACACAGCCTTTTTTTTTTTTACTGCTTAATTTAAAAAAAAGTATTATATTTTTTTCCTAAACACATTTGTTAAAAGTAGTAGGATAACTGCTAACCGTCCTCTCTACATATACATGGGGTGTGCGCGTGTACATGTGTGAACACTTTGCCGACCTAAGATATACAATTATATACAAGATGAACCCACCGCTAATGCCTCGGTGACAAATGCCTTGCGGCGTGCTTGCGGCGTGCTTGCGGCGTGCTTGCGGCGACCGGAAGTCGCCACATCGATTAGACTGTCCGGTGACCACAGAGTGAGTTATGGTCGCCATACGGAGACCGTAAGTATTTTGCTCGCCGCAACGTGTTGCGGTTTTTTTTAAGTGAAAGTTATCTTAACTTTGAAAAATCGCAATGCCGTAGGCCGCCATCCTGGCAATCCAGACTCCACAATACTGTATGATCACCTTTTTTACAACCTATGACAAGGTTGTAAAATGAATATCAATATGGTACAAAATTCATGTTTGTGTGATCAATATTAAGAAAGTTATGACTGTTTTTGTATATTAAATATGTGTATATAATCAAGACAAACCGTACGATTTGTGACGAGATAAACTGCAGGCCGCAATGCTGTAACATTTGCATAAACCGCAAGACACACCGCAGACCGCAGCACCGTACGACGCCCACAACATTTGTGACCTAAGCTTCAGTTATATTAACCTCCTCCCGCCCCCACCCCGCCCTATTCCTAATACAGGATATGCACTGATGTCATGCTAAACGGAAGTGTGGCCATTGTGGCGATAGTAACCACAATACTAAAGCCTGTCGCACTGCAAACTCAATGGCTATGAGCAATCTTCATACAGAAAAAGTTAAATATCTCTAAAACCACACCACCTAGAAACAAACTGATTGGAATACACATAGAAAACATGTTTAACAAAAAGATTATATTAAATTGATATGGTTAGGGTTCTGGATTTCTATTAATTTTGAATAAAACTGACATTTTGCACTGCGCGTACCGGCAAACTCAATGCATTGTCAATGGCCGTGAGAAATCTTCATACAGAAAAAGTTAAATATCTTTAAAACCACACCACCTAGATACAAACCGCTTGGAAAACACATATATAAAACATGTTTAACAAAAAGATTATATTAAAGTGATATGGTTAGGATTCTGCATTTCTATTAATTTTGAATAAAATAGAGGTTTTGCACTGCACGTATCGGCAAACTCAATGCATTTTCAATGGGTTGTTTACTAGTTGATATCGCCACAATGGCCGCGCTTCCGGTTGATGACGCCATGTGAATACCCTATATACATAAGGACATGTTACCGGTGTCGTGGAGTACCACCACCCCCTCATAACCCCCCAGACCCCCCAGACCCCCCCCCCCCCCGATCCCTCGCCCCTTTTAGCGCTGTTGTGTTTGTGGTCAGTCATCTCACATGCACTTAGTTATTCTGTGCAATGGCGTCAAGAGGGAACACCCACGTTGGCAGACCACACACATCTAAAAAAAGAAAGAAAGAGAAAAAGGAGAAAAAAGAGAAAAAGAAGAAAAAAGAAAAAAGAGGGGAAAAGAAAGAAAACAAAAGAAAAAAGAGAAAAAAGAGAAAACAAGTTGGGGGGGGGGCAGCGGGGGAAAGGAACAAAAAAAGAGTACAGGTTGGGAAAAATCAATAAAGAAACGTCAACAACACTGTATGCCAATCGTTCTCATAGAAACCTACTTAATGAGCCACAATGTTGTTTTTATATAGAAAACACTCCAATTATTTGCCCCCATCCCCCTCCAATCCATTTTCTCTACCCCAGAGCAGAAACTGCTCTAATAACTAATTCCGCCATATGCGGTGCCCGAATCGGCAAGCGCACAGGCTTCCTGTGCAGAAGGTTCGGAGTTTGAATTTTAGCTGAGTCAAACCAATGACTTACAAAATTCATACTTGATGCTATCTAGCCTCTCGCTCAGCATTAATAAGATAGGGCAAGGACTGGTTAACTCAGATAATGTGACTGACTGGGAAATTGGGTCATGGTCTCCTCGTGAGGCAGCAAAGCACTATGAAGTCGCCATGAGTGCACACTTTCACAAGGCAGTACCCTTCTAATATGACCTTAGTTGTTGCTGGAATATAAAACTCCACCAACTAACAGCAGATGACTAATTCCTGATGTTGCTATAATTAATGATGGTGACATTTCTTGTGAGTGTTCCCTTATAAGTAACATTTCTTGTGGATGTTCCCTATAGGAACAAAACTTGTAAGTAACATTTCTTGTGGATGTTCCCTGTATGAATAAAACTTATAAGTAACAATTCTTGTGGATGTTCCCTATATGAATAAAACTTATAAGCAACATTTCTTGTGAATGTTCCCTATATGAATAAAACGTATAAGTAACATTTCCTGTGGATGTTCCCTACATGACTACAACTTATAAGTAACATTTCTTGTGGATGTTCCCTATATGCATAAAACTTATAAGTAACATTTCTTGTGACTGTTCCCTATATGAATAAAACTTATAAGTAACATTTCTTGTGGATGTTCCCTAAATGGATAGACGAATTCGTAATTCCGACTGCCCATGCGCTGAAAACGGCGTCGACAGCAAAACAAATGTGTATGGCCATTGAGTTTTCTTATAAGTTATACGTGCAGTGCAAAACTTAGATTTTATTCAAAATTAATAGAAATGCAGAAAAGTTTGGTTTTAATATAGTTGCACACGTGCAATATAATAATATAATGAATATATTTAAGACATAACTATCCATAATTAAGCATTTCGAGCTAAGAAACATCCAATTCCCCATTAAACAATCAGTCACTTTACAGGCTGATGTTCACATCACCATTTTTAAATCTTGTTCTAAATATCCCACTCCTGCACTCAGTCACATTATCCTGACACTGAGCCAATCAGTCCTTGCCCTATCCTAATAATGCCGAGCACTTGGATAGGAAGCGAACAGTATACATTTCTAAGTCATTGGTTTGACTCGACGAAGGTTCGAACCCGTGGATTCAAAACGGGAGACGGACGTTCAACTCATTCGGCCATCCTATCTGGTAAAGCTGGATGGAGTGTGCCAACATTGATCAGCAGGGTGTGAAATGTCCACACCTACAGCAGCACCAATTTCAAAGTGCCCCTTGCTCTGTTCATAGGAGCAGAAGGTGTGAAGATTCATGGTGTGGAAATCAACGGCAGCCATAGTTCGCACAAAGCACCCCGGGCAACAGGAGGTGTGCATTGTTATACCCCTGTCAGACTACGACATAATGAGCCAACGTGAGCCTAACGTGGTCATTTTTCGTCATTACGTTGGGTTACGTCATGATGACGTCAGAATGACGTTAGAATGACGTCGAGCTACGTCACATTACGTCGTGTTACGTCGAGTTACGTCAAGGTTTTGGACATGTTCAAAAATTTTGACGTAGCTCGAACGTAAGGGTTTACGTTCGCCGTACGTTCTGTTCACGTTCAGTGAATGTCAATGACATTAAACGGACGTTTTTCCAATGCTGCTCACTACGTTCAACTACGTTCCACTACGTTGACCCACATTAAACCAAGTGCAAATGCCCACGTGGCGTAATGGGAACGTCAGGAGAACGTCAGGAGAACGTCAGGAGAACGTGCATTCAACGTACGTTCAATGTCTCATGATGTAGGTAACATCACGTAACGTTCTTCTGGTGATGGAATAACGTTCATAACGTTCCGTGAGCGTAATGACTTTGACCTCTCTCGTTGAATGACGGTATCACTACGCTTTACCGACGTTACGCTCTCGTCCACTACGCTGCATCCACGTTCAACTTGTGCCCAAATTTGCATACTACGCCCAGAAGTTCAACGTTCTTCACGTTCTCCCTACGCTGACGTCATTACGTCGTAGTGTGACAGTACCATTACTAAAGTCTACGCTGCTACAGCATCACCCTGGGTCTTTTCCATGTGCGTAGATTAAGTAGGGGGAATTTCAATCACGGACAATTGGTCTTCCTCATTCCATTGCTCCTTCCGCTATCCTAGTAATGCTGAATGCCAGGCTAGGTAGCGACAAGTATACATTTTTAAGTCATCGGTTTGACTCAGTCAGGATTCATACCCAGGGTTTTGAATCCCACGACCTACCAAAACAGGAGGTGGACGCTCAACTCATTTGGCCAGAATGAGATGGCTGAATGAGTTTAGCGTTCTTCGCTTGATTAAACAGTTTCTCAAAGCCATGGACAATTTCAATATGGCCATTTCAGATTTTGTTGCGGCCAACGAGAAGACATCTTGGTAAAACCTCCTGGCGGCAGTTTCCGGCAGAACTCCTTAGGAGGTTCGGTAACTACGCAACGCAGGCAGCTCGGTATGACACGCCACGTCCCCGCCTCGTTACCGCCCGTCTCCAAGGCAACATAACTCCATGTAAAACACCACAGGGCGCCGCCGGGGGCTCAGCGCCTAATGGTGTGCCAAGATGGCCGCCAAAATGGCCGCCGCCCGACGCGCCACCTAGTGGCAGTGTTTAACACCTCAGAGCGGGTGTCCGGGGACTCACTTCCTGGTTCAACCCCCCCCCCCACCTCTCTTTACCCCCCGCCCACCGCACCTCCCGCCCTCCCCCGCCCACATTCCGCCCCTGCCGTTAGAGGGCGCCCCGCGACGCGGCGGCGCCGGAAGTTAAAAGCCCCCGGATCTTAGCGGCGCGCGCATGCGGGGTGAGCAGAACGAGGCGCCGGTTTAATGGCCGAGAAGTCAAAATTAACCCTTCTGTCCCGTATTATCCCCACAATAGTCGCCATTATTACTTACCCTTCTTTTTAGATTGATAAGCCATATCAGAAATCCGTCGCAGTTAAATATAAAAAAAATGTAGCTGTAACAAATTTATTCATACCCACATAAATAAGCATTTGGAAAGAGATTAAGCAATTTAGGGATTTCCGTTGAATATCTCGCGTATTCGCGGAAGGTCCAAGAGTTGGTGGCCATCGTCGCTGGACAGCGCTACTAAAGGTGCTTCTGGGAGTGTCCGAAACGAGGCTGGCATCCTGAAGATGATGTCGATCGACTAAGCGGGCTTTCAGGCCGATTAGAATGCTGCCGGCAAAACCCATACACTGCCCGTCCTGGGAATCAGGCAAAATAGGCTGGAATCAAAATGGCTGTCAGTAGGTTTACTTGTGTTTAGCACTAAACAAGGCTAAGTGGGGTGAGGTGGCAGGTGGGGGAAGGGTGGGGGGAGGGTGGGGGAAGGGTGAGGTTGGGGGTCTTCTGCATAATGAAAGGAAATTAGACAGTACAGGGAGAGTCTAAGACTGTCAGCAGCAGGAAAACTTCTCAGGATAGTTCAAACATGTCCAGAGAGAGGGAGAGAGAGAAGGAGGGAGGGAGAGAGAGGGGAGGGAGAGGGCGAGAGAGGGAGGGGGAGAGAGAGGTAGAGAGAAAGGGAGAGAGAGTGAGGAGAGGGAGAGAGGGGAGAGAGGGGGAGAGAGGGAAAGAGAGGGAGAGAAAGGTAGTGAGAGAGGGAGAGAGAGGGAGAGAGAGGGAGAGAGAGAGGAGAAAAGATGGGAGAGAGAGGGAAAGAGAGGGAGAGAGAGGGAGAGAGGAAGAGAAAGGGAGAAAGGGAGAGAGAGGGAGAGAGAGGGAGCGAGAGGGAAAGAGAGGGAGAGAGAGAGGGCGAGAGAGAGGGAGAGAGGGGGAGAGAGGGAAAGAAAGGAAGAGAAAGGTAGAGAGAGAGGGATAGAGAGGGAGGAGAGAAGATGGGAGAGAGGGAGAGAGGGAGAGAAAGGGAGAGAGGGATAGAGGGGGGAGAGAGGGAGAGAGAGGGAGGAGAGAAGATGGGAGAGAGGGAGAGAGAGGGAGAGAAAGGGAGAGAGGGATAGAGGGGGAGAGAGGGAGAGAGAGGGAGAGAGAGAGAGGAGAGAAGATGGGAGGTGGGTAGAGAGAACCTGTCTAAATTTTGAAATCTAATATGCTAAATATATTGCTCAAATACTTATGTACCGTAGCCCCGCTACTTTTGGGATGAATGCTTGAAAACATTATGTAGATTCATACTTTTGAAACTTGAATCGATAATTTCCAATACCCGACCTGACATCTTGGTTTCATTGCATTCTCTCCCAATTCCTCAACTTGATGTCAATATTGATAAACACTGTGTGCTGGTTCCATCTCCACAATGGGCGTAATCGATTAATCAACTCGGGTCACCCGAGCCACTTTTTGGCACATGTGCACATCCTACAGACTCGGGTCGAATAATCGAATACGCTTCTCCACTCTTGGGGTGGAAAAAATGGCTTAATCCAAAACCTTTTAATTTAAAAAATTTTAATAACTGATATAACCACAGCAAAATATGATTTAAAGGAGTTTATGATTGCATAGTTTAGTTATATTTCCATTTCATTAATCTAGGTTATTACCCAAAAAACCCATGTATGACTGATACTGGTAGCTGTTGTCCTGCAGGACGGTACCAGCGTAAATGTGATGTCATCGCTCCTAGCCACCCCCAGCCAAGAGGTGGGTTACTGGGGTCGGGTCGTTTTGCACATGGCATGTGTATTTGTCGACTCCACTCACGGTGTTCAATTTGTAATTCTGACGACTCGGGTGACCCGAGTCGTCCAGGTCGTGTTAATCGATTACGGCCAGTGTGTTTATTGTTAATTCTTTCTGAAGCAGTTTTTGCTCGGATTTAGGGAGGGTTGTATTTCACCCCTACTCTGGATAAGGCTGAACCTTTTACCTAACAACACCTGCTATGTCAGGACAGCATTTGTCTTGGTGCAGAGTTGTCCATTAAAGACAGGTTCTACTCTTTGTACATACATATGGATATATATTTATGCGGATGACCACAATGGGGTCTCATTATTGCTAACCATACAAACAAGTCCTAAATACAAATAACAGACCTACTGTCATGCATAGATGTTGGTTTGTTTGTTGGGGTTTTACCCTCCTGGGAACATCTCAGGTCATCTCAGGATGGGCACTGTATATTGCTGGTGCCTGTAGAGCTGGTTGGGGAACATCCTTTTGTATGGCTGTAGAGACAAATCCTCGATTTGCACAATCTGTTGCAGCCCTGGCACGTGAAGTCGTATACATCCTGTGATTCTGTGGAAGTAACTTGGGCACTGTATAAGTTCAAAACAATGGTTGTGTATTGGTCGACTTGACTCAGTCCTGACCCCTGGGTACGAGGACTCAAACTAAAGTCCTTATTTATAATAATAATACAGTAAAACCCCATTAAACCAAGCTTGGTTAAACCAAACGATCGGTTAATCCGAACTTTTTTCGGCGGCCCGGCAAAATAGTACCATTTAGCATATAAAAAAGTTGGTTAAACCAAAATCGGTTAATCCAAAGTACGGTTAATCCAAACAAAATTGTCGGCCCCAGGTCACTTCCGGTAAAGTTAAACCAAACTTTCATGTAGTTTTAAGGTCATCTTAGACTTTTTTATATGATAAATGGTAGTATTTTGCCAGGTCGCCGAAAAAAAGTTTGGATTAACCGATCGGTTGATTTAACCAAGGTTGGTTTAATGGGGTTAAACTGTATATACATAAAAAACAATAATCATAGTGTCCACATACATTGTATATTCATAATGCATCCACATTTTTGCCAAAGCCAAGTCAAAGTCAAAGCTTGGTTAAACCAATGATCGGTTAATCCAAACAAATTTCTAGGGTCCCTTCAAGTTTGGTTTAATGGGGTTATACTGTAATAATAATCATCATCCAAACCGGAAACCAGCCTGGTCATGCGTCACCCAATACTGCCGACTCAATAACGCCCAACAACTCACAGACCGCGCCCCCCTGACTTTCCGTGGACCGATCCTGACGGCTCGCAGTGGAGTGATGCGTAATGCTCCTTATTAACCTGCCCTATTATCGCTCATCGGTGATCGAGTGATCACAGTCGGACACACACGTTTCCACTTCTCCCACCAGGTGGAGTGTGTGGCCACGCGACCATTAATCACTCTCCGAGCAGAGGAACCCCACCCCCAACACACATATGCACACCCCCACCCAAAGACTAACTGGTTAGAGTAAGAGTACTGTTGTTTTTGTTTGTTTGGGATTTTGCGTCTGGGTAACATCGAAGGACGGGTACCGACTTGTGACAGTGCGCTCTCGTGGTAACTTTATAGTGCTGACGCACCGGGAGACCAGGAGGAAGGGAATGAAGGAGGCACGGTGGGAAGAAGAAGGGGAGGAAGGAAGATGGGGGAAAGGGGAAGAGGGAGAGCTAGAGGGAGAGAAATAGGTAGCGATGAAGAAGGGGAGGGAGGAGGAGGAAGAATGGAAGGATCGAGGGAAGGAGGGAGAGAAGAAAGAGGGGCGTTTGGGGAAAAGCACCACCTACATAAAGTCAGTGCCACATGAAATGGTCTCAACGGGCGTGGGGGGCTTTGTCATCCAAAGCGAGCTGGCTGGCTTATTCAAGCCGTTCACTACGCGAGTCTTTGACCCGGCTTGACGCATCCAACTCCTAGCTCTTACCTGAAGTGGCCATAACCACGTGCTGTGCCCACCTTATGTGGCCCTCTCACGACCACAAGGCCACACATCGGCATTGCGTTTCCCACCCTCCAACTGCTTCAGTATTTGCCCAAACAATTGTCGTCTGCCGTTACCGAATGTCGTCTGCTGCCACTGGAGATGGAGAACTGACTACCCACACTGAGAGTACTCGACCCAGTATTGACTGCGGATTATGTGATTTATAACTATAAGGCCCGCCGTGTGACAATTCAGTAATGTCTAAATCTGATTTCAAAACTCGTCTGTTTTATGGTTAAGCCAAAATTGGTTAATGCAGTCTATTCTGTCAATAACGGCCTCTGTCAATAACGAATCTGTCAATAATGGCAAAAAGTGCTGGTCCTGTCATGGCACCCCTTTAATTTAATAGCATTGCCTCTGTCTAATGGACAACTGTCTTATGCGGACAACAAGCCATTTTTTCACCTATTTGATCAATATTCTCTGTCAATAACGACATGCCATATAGTTATAATATAGTAGAAATGACTAATTGTAGAAATGGCCAATTGTAGAAATGACAAATTGTAGAAATGACAAATTGTAGAAGTGATGAATAGTAGAAATGACTAATTGTAGAAATGACTAATTGTAGAAATGACTTTGTAAGGACCATCCTAGTCAGTCAAGTATTAAAGAAAAACATTGGTTTCAACCCATTCCGTCAGTCAGCCTCTACCTATAACGAATCTCTCTCTATAATGGGATCTTGCTCCAGTCCCATGGGTGTCCATTATAGACAGAGTACACTGTATGTCATTATGTGGTTTTACTGTAGAGCGCCTTAATTGTGGTTACTGCTAGTGAAGGTGTTCTATTCAATTTATTGTATTACTAGTACCACACGAAGATGATGATAATGATGGTGGATGGTGGTGGTCAGGATGCAATGACATTTCTGAACCCTTCAATGTTTTGTAGCCAAGTTTGGTAAAGATGGTATACAATGGTTTAAATTGAACACCGCCTTAGAGTTAGAATGAATGGTTTACGCAAGCAAATGTACTCTATTGAATTATTATGTATTTTATTAATGTCATTATTAGATATTATTGTTGTATAACTGCTCCCAGCCAACACTCCCCATAGCTACATATACACATATACAGTAAAACCTCTCTAAATCGACCGGACATGGGACCAACTTTAAGTGGTCCATTTAGGGAGGTGGTCGGTTTAGAGTTAGAATATCCTTACAATGGTATTGTTGGGACCCAAATGAAGCAATCGATATAGGGGAGTGGTCGATCTGTGGAGGAGTCGGTATAGAGAGGTTGTAATGTATATGTATCTATATTTGGACCTGCATATAATATATATATTATATTATATATATATACAGGTCCACATTCCCTGATCATGAATTCAGAAATCTGAAAAGCTCTGAAAACAGATTGTTGTTGTTGTTCAGTGCATCAAGAAATGCATTCATATTTACATCCCTTTAGTGTGAATAGTCATGTTTCCCTGGAAATAAAATAAACTTTTGATTATGGTTCAGTTGAAGCTGTATATGCTTTATAAGTTTTACCAAATGTTTTTGTTGGAAATAAAATATTTATGGCCAACAATTTTGAATATTTGAAGTGTAAACATGTCAAGTTAGTTTTGGCAAGCACGCTGAAACTCTGGTCATGATACGCTTTAGCATTAACAGGTTCTATTAAATTGCCTCAATATTCCCTTATATGTAACAACAAATGCTTAATAAGTATTAGTATTTAAGTAATATATTTAGAATCAATTTTAGATAATTGTTTTGGTTTTGAAAATTTGATGCTTCATTGGACTACGCAGCTTTAAGAAGGCTCGAGTACTGATTTGGACCAGGTACGGTGGCCGAATCGGCCTCGCGTGTGGAAGGTCAGGAGTCCAGTTCTCGGGTCGAGTCAAACCAATGACTTATAAAATTGATACTTGTCAGTTCCTACTCAGGTGCTTGGCATTAATAGGATAGGACAAGGACTGGTTAGTGCATGGTCAGGATAATGTGACTGAGTGGGATATCGGGACCTGGTGCTGGTGGCCTGATTTCCCAGTGGGGCAGCACTATAAAGTTGCCATGAGTGCACACTGTCACAATTTAGTACCTTTCCTGATATGACGCTAGATGTAGGTAGGACGTAAATCCACAACAAACAATCTAATACTGATTTAATTTGAGAGCAGACAACATTTGGTCAGAGCAGACGACGTTGTGAACTTGGCCCCGAGTCGGTTAGGGCTCTTCACACCTGACAGCGTCGTCCACCCGCCACCAATCAATTACACCCGAGTGGCACCCGATTGCGCCAGTGTAGACCGGGCTTTATTGGGGCCGACTGACTGTGTAAACAGGCCTTATTTGAGACTTGTCGATGCAGGTACAGGCAGAGGGCGAGCTGGAGAGGGGCATGGACTCCTCTTCTGGTTTAGTGTTTGTTGCCTCGTTTTCGATTCCTGTGGGTTTTATTTCCTTTTGAGAACCAAACCAATGAATGTTGTCGGTTAATTAAAAAAAATATATTTTGGGATTTCATTAAAAAATATTGTGTTTCTCTTATGGACAGACTGCACTTCTCAATCCCATCCTGATATGACCTTAGATGTTGCTAAGACGTAAAACTCCCAAAACCAACACATGTCTATCGCTTTTTGATTGTTCTCCCTCCTTTTCTTGTTACTAAATTATATTAAACTGTATTATGAACATATTGTAATTGTGCAAAGGAGATGGTCAAAAGAGTGTTTGTTTGTTGTTGTTTTACGTCCTAGCAACATCAAAAGAGTTGAGCGGCCACTTGCTGTTTGGCAGTTCTTGGGTCAGCTTCATGGTTGAAATAAAAACCAACGGCGTAACAAATTTATATTTGTCATTGGTGGGTTCGAACCCATGCCAAGTCAAACCAAAGAATTAAGAATTGATATTTGTCGCTACCTAGCCTGGCATTACTCATATAGGGAAAGGAGCAGTGCAATGAGACGGATCGATTGTGCGCGATTGAAATTTTCCCTGCTTAAACAACTGATGTACCAAACAAAAAGAAGAGAAGTGATTTTATGGCGTCTTGGCAAACAAATGCCCATATTCATAGTGAAAGTTGAGTCGAATTATATATTATACATAATTTTATATCCATATCCTTATTTTAGCTGATAATAGGGATTATTCTCTAGAAAAAAAAAGATAATTGCTTCTACACCTGTTTTGGGGGAAGTGAAACTTAGACTAGAGTGAGAAACAACTATTCATAAACTTTCTAGTTGCATCTTTTATTGATCGGATGGTGGGGTGGAAGGAGCCTGCTTAGGCCTGATATATATATATTTTTTTTTTAGCGGATTAGATATCTTTACTATAATCTTCTAGGTCGGTAAATGAACATTCAAATTGACCCACACTCGCGCCATCTTGATTCAAAACGAGGTTGGCGGAAAACCATGGTCTACTGTCGTGTGCCTGGATGCAAAAGTGGATTCGGTCGTGAAAGTGTTATTCCGATAGGTATTCATGTATATCCAAACAAGGATACAGACAAAGAAAGATTCTTCATGTGAACGGCAGCAATTGCAGATCTCTCAGCACTGTGTGGGAAAAAGCTTGACAGTAATTACAGCACCACAGGTTAAGTGTGTCTGCACCTCCAGAGGTTCACTAGGCATTTAGTACAATCGCAGATCTCTCAGCAGTGACCTCAATTGCATTCGAAAGCAAGGCCTCGTGTAATCGATGGTGGCGTTCTGCAAGTGTGGAATCGGTCAATATACCAAAGAGCTCATTCAGAAGAAAACCTAGATAAAAGATTCACCCGGTACTTGTAGTACACGGGTGAAGGACAACGTAGTGTAAATACGGGCGAAAATAGCTTTAGTATGGGACATGAACTAGAAACTGTGGTTCCAGGATCAAATGGCTACATATATAGCTACAGAGTTGGTGAAATGGGAGAGAATGCAAAAAGACAAGATGGCGGCCACAGAACGCCATCGATTTCACTTTTAAATCTTATTAAACCAGATGTTTTATTATATTTTTCAACTCAAAGGTAGCGGGTAAATATGAAGACATCTACAAAGAATAAATGTTGCTTCTTAGATTGTAGAATTAGGCTCTCATTTCATTAACCCGCTTTTTCGACCGTTTTTATATAGGGTTGGTATTCACCTGTGTACTGCGAGTTCCGGGTGAATGCTTTATCTAAAGAAAACCATGCAACTAGCTCCAGATAACTACCGTTAGCACCAAGTGGCTTTCATTTCAAGTGAACTTTTATTCAATTGCATTTTTTGCAGGCTCGATAAGGTAGACAATATTTTCTATTGATAAACCGACTAGACCACTAGGAATGCAATATTGTCATGCTATATTCTGCGATATGGCAGTGACCACACAGTGTTTTCTAGCAAATCTGCCCCTTTATTTATTTATTTTCCATCTGTGTTTTAAAAGCACAAAAATATTGCAGAAATATTACGGATATATCACATTTGAAACCAATGTTTAGATGACCTGCTATATAACGTAGTGTTCCATACAGTTCCAAGTTAATACGGTATTCTCGTGGTTTCACACCCATATTAATGCACACACAAATTAATTTAAGCATGTTTTCACTTCAAATACCTTCAAGGTTAACGCTTTGATATGATATTACTTCAAACTAAAGTAACATAGATTGTAATGCCCAATCTAATCTTTCTATTATTTTTTAAATGTTAGAAACTATGCAACTTTAAAACTGCATAGTCCGATGAAATATAAAATTTTCAAAACCAAACCAATTATCTAGATTTGATTTTACATATCTAACTTAGATACTGATGCACTTATTAAGCATTTGTTTCTGCATAGAAGGCAATATGGAGTCAATTTAACAGAACCTCTTACTGCAGAAGTCTATGGTGTCAGAGTTTTGGCAAGCTTGTCAAAACTAATTTAAAATAAAAGTAACTTTGAACTAATGTAAAGTAGATACTAGTGATCGATCTAATATATTTATCTCAGAAAAAATACAGAAATTCAAAACCATCGGACTATGCAACTTTAATAAATCAATGATTTTTTCCCAAGTTTCTGCCCACACACACATTTAACATGTTCTATGTTACTAAACCTACTTAGATATAGGTTATTAATTAATCACCTTTCTTGATGTGTTTGTCAGTGCATGCTATGTCTGTGAAGAGACAGGTGTGCAGATATGCTACGTGAAGTATAGGGTATTATACAAGTATTATTTACATGTAGTTAACCCTCATTGGCAGGAGGAACTACCTGCTCTTTGCCTATGCGTATGTTATGTTCCTGTCTGTGTACACTCTGAGAAATATGAGCGCAGTTGGTTTGCTCCTAAACCCGTGTTCTCACCCACAACTTTAGGCCGACTTAGATGAAGCGAATTAGATGAAGCGAACTAGTCTCGTGTCCACACAAGTTAGAAACAAACCGCTTGGCACACAAACAGATCAAATGTTTAACAAACAGATTGTATTAAATTTATATGCTTAGTCTTCGGCATTTCTATTAATTTTGAATAAAACTGACGTTTTGCACTGCGCGTATCTGCAAACTCAATGGCCGTGTGCCTTGGTTCTGCAGCCAAGGTGCGTGCGCATACATGATGTTTATAAACATTGAAAGGGGTCTATATCACAGACGTTGTTTAAATTACATGCTAACCTTAGGCCAAAATGGAAAGTGTTCTGGTTGTAGGACCATTTTATTGTTTTTAAGCAAACTTACTTTCCTTATGTAGTGTATTACTTAAAGCTGCATAGTTCAATGAAGGCATCATGTTTTAGAAACCAAAGCACCTAGCGAGATCAGATTGTACATATCCCACTTAGCTGCTCGTGAAATCATTGAACATTTGTTGCTGCATAGAAAGGTGCACCAAGTCAATTTAATAGAATCTATTGCTGCTGAAATATATGTAATATATGCGTAATAGATGTCTAGACACGTCTGTAATATATGCTAATGAGATGCATAATGTTCCAGACAGTGAGTGAGGCAAAGGAGTATGTAAATGAGATGACGTCATGGAAAGGTTAGCCGGCGGTTTAGTGAGCCCTGGATGGGAATAAACCATTCAGTATCCAGAAGTCAAAGTGTTCAGACGTTGTACTTTTACATGGTGTCAGATGAGGAAGAATGCTGCCCGCTAATACGCTGCCAGGTTTGAGGCCGCCAGGTCAGCTTTTCCTTACCCACAACGCACGATCGAACTGGAAAACATGGATCAGAGCATATGAGATATATGCCATTGCTGCAGGTGTAATCACGAAGGCGGAACGAGTGCAATGCTGCATCTTCCTTCATGTCACCGGCGAGGACGCGCAAAAGGTATTTGCCAACATGTCCATCGAGCTCGCTGATCGAGACAAGATCGGACCGCTCACAGATGCGTTTCAGACCTACTTTACAGGTAAAAGTAACTCGGTTCAATTCTCATAACCAAGCTACTGAGAATATGTCTACGTATGTTACTGCGTTAAGAGACAGAGTGAAAGACTGTGAGTATGGATCGGTGGAGGAGTCGCTGTTGCGCGATCATCTGGTGGCTGGCGTAAGGAACACAAATTTGAGGAACAAACTGCTACAAACGGCTGATTTGACGTTAGAAAAGTGCATCAACATGTGCAAACTCAGTGAGTTCAGTTCTGATCAGTTATGCTGCTGTCACATTATGACACTTCTCGCCAACGCGCATCGACGTATGTGATTTTTTGGCACAACGTCGGGATATGTCAGGGTTACGCGTGCATTAGGCGCCCATTGGTATTCGTTCATCTACGGCGACGGTCGGCGGCGCGCGTCAGGGGATCGGCAAAGTTTTGTCGATGCCAATATTATGGCGACGTCAAAAGCACGTCGACATCGCTGGAATAACATTATGCAAACGCTAGGCACACGGTGCGGGCGCGTGAGGGTCGTTCCCACACGTTGCGCCAAACAGTTGTATTTTGTTGCCGATGGCAGAAGAAATCTTGATACCCGAAACACAAAATCCGCAGAAAGTACAGACAGCGAGAAGACAGCAAAGTCAGAAACTTTTTCATGACAAGAAATGTGGTAAGCTGCACAAGCCTATGAGAGTTGGGGACAGTGTAAAATAATGCAGGAGAGTGGAAAAAAGGAGTAATTTTGGGTCGTACAGGTGTGTCAGGGAGAGAATATCAGATTTTAAATGAGTCAGGGAACATGTACAGGAACATAGTTCAAATTATAAGGGCGCCCGAGGGGAGGCAGCCCGAGCCGGTCGAGCAGACGAATAGTGTGTCAGCGTCGCAGCCAAATCTAAACAGTGCGGCTAATCTAAGTAGGTCAGGTCAGGTAATTAGGCCGGCGAGCAGGTTAGACCTGTAGTGAGTCAGTCACGTCAAATATATACACATGAACACATGTGCATGTTAGGCTTAAGTATTGTATTTTCAGCTGCATTTGGTGTGTGTGTTGTGTACTATAATGGACAATATATCATATGGAGGCTAAGCAGCCGGACAGTCAGAGGACTTCAGTGCCATAGTGCACTCAGACATTCGCTAGAACCTGTGGTTTAAGCTATGTACACATATGTTTTGTATTATTGTGCTATTCATTTTACTGGGTATGTATATATAGTTGATGGTCATTTTAAAACATTTCATGTTTGAGAAATACTTTGAACGGGGGATGTAATATATGCGTAATAGACGTCTAGACACGTCTGTAATATATGCTAATGAGACGCATAATGTTCCAGGCAGTGAGTGAGACAAAGGAGTATGTAAATGAGATGACGTCATGGAAAGTTTAGCCGGCGGTTCAGTGAGCCCTGGATGGGAATAAACCATTCAGTACCCAGAAGTCAAAGTGTTCAGACATTGTACTTTTATAGTATATACAGTGTCCAGCATTTTGACGTGCATTCCAAAACAAATTCGGTATCTTTGGATTTTAGATATCTCTGAAGGTAGCCATTTATAATGCAAGTTACTTTAAACTTAGGGATGAAAGTGGTCTCCCGCAAAAACAGCGGAAATCGGCCATGTTCACACTGAATCAAGCATTGTTATTATAACAATCGCGAATTTTCGCAAAAATGCGGATCCCCCGACATAGGATTATCATTGTCAGGGAATCGTGGAAAATTCTCGTAAGTCAGGTTTCATCCACTACTCTCCTAGCACTATTACATAGATCAGTCAGTACAGACTATCCTTGGAGAGCACTCCACTGTCCTTGTGACTGTATTATCGCCCATGAACCTTATTGTTTTTGTTTTCTGTTCTAGCAACATCTAAGGTCATATAAGAATGGGATTCAAGCTAACAAATTCCTGTCATATATATTGGCAGTTTGTGAAGTTAATCAGTGAATATTCTTTTTTTTAAAGCGGAAATCCGCGAAATCGCGGAGATCTTTCATCCCTGTGTAATGTCATTTATAACTAAAGTAAGGTAGATTATTAGAGCTAAATATAATAGAATTTCAAACCATCGGACTATGCACGTTTAATACCAAAATGAAAGCCACCATATTTCAAAGAAAGTGAACATACAAAACTATAAATGTTATTTTTCCAAACCGATTTAAAACAAGTGTCATAATGATATTGTGTTCGAATTACAACAAGAAAGAATCATCTGAAATCGCAAAAATAAATAAATGTAGCGTTGAAGTGGTGGGGAGCGAATAATGAATATAACCCACGCGCTGACAAGAAACAACTGGGTGTTTTGCTTGTTTGGCCTAGGATTGCTTCCTGGGATATTTCAAGCAGAACGCTGAAAGGCTGGACTATATGAAGCACCGAATAGATAAGACATGATCATCTTTGAAAGAAAGAGACTTCAAATTGCGCAGTCCAATGCTTTTGAGTTTCTGCCTTGTTTTTAAAGATAAATATATTACGTTGATCATTATAATCTACCTTATTTTTGCTTGTAGTAACTTTTATTATAAATAATTAACTTTGGAGATATTTGAAGTGAAAACATGCTAATTTAATTACATTCTGACACAATAGGCTTCAGCAGAAACAGGTTCAAGAAAATGTACTTCCTTCTGTGCAGCAGTAAATGCTTAATAAGTGCAGCAGTAATCTAAGTTGGATATATGTAGGATCAAATTTATATAAGTACTTTTGTTTTGAAGACTGTTTTCATCCTATGCAGCTCTAAGTTAAATAATCCGATAAAAGTATCAGCATTTTCGAAACCAAAACACTTTGCTAGATTTGATCCTACATATCCAAGTTAGACACTGGTTCACCCTTTAAATATACGTTGCTGCATAGAAGAAATATTAACTCAATTTGATAGAACGTATCACTGCTACACACGGTGCAAGGCAATGATGTTCACCATTTCGGTAGGCTCACCAAATTAGATTAAAATTTTTTTTCAATTCAAATATTTCCAAAGTAAATCATGACAACTCAAGCATAGTAACTTAAAATGATCATGATCTTAATATATTTATCCTTAAAGAAAACCAGAAACTCGAAATCATCGGATTATGCAACTTTTAGTTATGAACTCCTTCCTACAAATGAACACAACAGCAGAAGGTAAATAGGTAAATACAAAAAATATATATATATATATAAAATAAAGATAAAACCACCAATCACCAAATCTCCCATACAGCAGTCAAAATCATTCCGTTTCTACGTCAATAGTGACGTCATCAAAAGGGTCCGTTACGGCTCCAGCCTCCACGATGCCGTCGCCAGCGTCGACTTCCGGTCGGCCGCCTTCACTTCCGGTACAGCTCGCTGACGTCACATGCGACAGGATGTGACGTCGGAGGTCGCAGTTGCGCCGGAAGAACTTCTGACAGGTAGCGCACCTGAAGGGCCTGATGTCACTGCACGGTGCTGACGTGCCTGCGTCTGTGACGTCACTGGTGTGCTTCGCCAGGTGGGCCTTGAGGTCTGCACGCTGAGTGAACCTGACGTTGCACCGCAGGCATTGTACAGGCGCGTCCTGTGGGAGAAGAATTAGTAATGCGGATATAGTGAAAAGAGAAAGTTATTTCATGTGCCTTAAAATTAGTTGCTTAGACTGATGGTTTGAGTTTCTGTTATTTTCTGAGATAAATATGTTAGGTTGATAATTATAACCTACCTTACTTTAAGTAATTTTTATTTTAAATGGCTAACTTTTGAGATACAACCATGCAAAATTAAGCTTGGCAGACACGCCAAAGCTCGGACACCACAGGCTTCTACAGTAACAGGCTCGATTAAATTGCCTCTATATTCTCTTCAATTGTTGACAAATGTTATAATCTACCTCACTTTAGTTTCAAGTAACTTTTATTTGAACTTGAAATTGAAGTGACTAACTTTTGACATATTTGAAGTGCAACGATGCAAAATTAATTAAATTAGATAAGTGTTTTTGCTTTTGAAAATTGGATGTTTTTTATTGGACTATGCAGCCTCAAAACTGCCCACCAGGAAATATCAGCCTCTACGTGGATAGGATGGCTGAATGAGTAAGATATTCGCTTTGCATGGAATCGATCTTTGGCCGAGTAAAAAAACTACAACAAAGACTTAGAAAATTGCTACTTGTCGCTACTATAGTGAAGTGCACTGACCTCCATCAGTGAAGTGTCACATACAAGAGTAGCCCTGAATAGGTTGATTTCATCAGGAAGCCCAGATGGGGAAGGTTAGGACGATAGCCCCGTAATGTCAAAAACGTGGCTTAAAAAAATGCTTAATTTTTCTGAAAAAAACTCACCCCTTCTCCATGATATTTGGCCCATGACCAGGATACTGCAAGTGCACTATATTTTGCATAGTGTTTGTTTGTTGTTATTTTACGTCATAGCAACATCTAAGGTCATATCAGGATGGGTACCGACTTGTGATAGTGCACACTAATGGTGACTTTATAGTGCTGTCCCACTGGGAAACCTTGTTGCCAGAACCATGACCTGATATCCCACTCAGTCACATTATCCTGACACTGAGCCAACCAGTCCCTGCCCTATCCTATTACTACTGAGCGCCTGGCTAGGAAGTGACAAGTATCAATTTTTAAGTCATTGGTTTGACTCGACCAGGGTTTGAACCCATGACCCCACGATCTCCCAGCAACCTGGATATTTGTAATTGAAAATATCAGACGTATAATTTCAGGGGAATGAATGTAGTGAAGTGCACTTACCTCCCCAGGTTAAATACCACATACACAGGTTGGTATGGGTAGGGTGATTTCATTAGTGATCCTTGGTGTTCTAATGGTTAGGATGTTATCCTTATAATGGCCGAAGCGTGGGTTCGAATCCTACTATATGTGCAATTTTGCTCATTTGTAAAAACACCCATCCCTGGAAACTACCTTGCCTGTGTTCGGTATTACCAGGATAGGGAACATAGCAGTGCTTGTACTACCAGTAGTTAAAATTGCATAGTCCGATGGTTTTGAATTTCTATATTTTTTCTGAGATAAATATATTAGATCGATCACTAGTATCTACTTTACATTAGTTCAAAGTTACTTTAATTTTAAATAGTAAACTTTTGAGATATTTTGAGTGCAAACATGGAAAATTAGTTTTGGCAAGCTTGCCAAAACTCTGACACCATAGACTTCTGCAGTAAGAGGTTCTGTTCAATTGACTCAGTGTTGCCTTCTATGCAGAAACAAATGCTTAATAAGTGCATTAGTATCTAAGTTAGATATGTAAAATCAAATCTATATAATTGGTTTGGTTTTGAAATTTTGATATTTCATCGGACTATGCAGCTTTAAGCCAATTGTCAGAAATGAAAAATTATCCTGCTTAAAGTTGCAGAGTCCGACGGTTTTGAGTATTTCTGAGATAAATACATTACCTTTATCATGATAATTTACTTTACTTTAGTTTGAAGTAGCCTTTATTTTAAATGGTTGACTCCAGAGATATTTCAAGTGAAAACATGCCAAAGTAATTTTGTCAAGTATGCCAAAATGCTGACACTCTAGGCTTCTGCAGAAACAGGTTCTAGCAAATTGACTTAATATTCCCTTCTATAGAACAATAAATGCTTAAAGCTGCATAGTCTGATGAAAACATCAAATTTCAAAACCAAAATATTTATCTAAATTGTATTCTACATATCTAACTTAGATACTGGTGCACTTATTAAATAAACATTTGTCACCACATAGAAGGGAATACTGAGGCAATTGAATAGAACCTGTGACTGCAGAACCCTATGGGGTCAGAGTTTTGGCATGCTTGCCAAAATTAATTTGGCATGGTTGCACTTCAAATATCTCACAAGTTAGCCATTTAAAATAAAAGGTATTTCAAACTAATGTAAGGTACGTTATAACAATCAACTTAGTGTATTTATCTCAGAAAATATCAAAAACTAAAAACCATCGGACTATGCAACTTTAATAAGGGCACCAGTATCTTAAAGCTGCATAGTCCGATGAAGCATCAAGTTTTCATACCCAAAGCAATTATCTAGATTTGATCCTACATATCTACCTTAGATACTGGTGCAGTTATTAAGCATTTGTTGCCACATAAAAAGGGATACTGAGGCAATTTAATAAACACCTGTTATTGCTGAGGCCTATGGTGTCAGAGTTTTGGTGTGCTTGCCAAAACTAATTTGACATGTTTATACTTCAAATATCTCAAAAGTTAGCCATTTAAAATAAACATTACTTTAAACTTAAGTAAGGTAGATTATAACAATGCATTTAATATATTTATCTCAGAAAAATGACCGAAACTCCAAACCATCGGACTATGCAACTTTAAGTTGGATATTTAGCATAAGTATTGTGATCTTGAAAAGATGGCGCTTTCATCAGACTATGGAAGTTTAATCAACGAATGCAAATGAAGGAAGCCTAATGCGGCATTGGTCTTACCTGAGTGTGAAGTGTTTTGTGGACGGCTAGAGTGCGTGACTGACAGAAGCCCTTGCCGCACTCCCCACATGTGAATGGCTTCTCCTTGGAGTGGATGTACCTGCAATAACAAGAGTGGATGGAAATGGTTTTGGCAAAAATTGGGGAAATCTATAGTGATGTTATCTGTGAATAATGTTGCTCCAATAATACTATTATTGGAGCAGTATTATTTATATTCATTAATTATTAATAGCATGCTATCCTAGTAGTTATTATTATTATTAAAAAAAGGGAAACCAATGGTTAATTTCTGCAACAATTCTGATCTTCTCCCATAAATCTAGTTAGCGCTGTCAGGGAATCGCAGAAAATTCCCGGAAGTCAGGTTTCATCCAATACTCTGCAAGCACTATCCTAGCTCCATTTCACCTGATCTGTCAGTACTGACTATCCTTGGAGAGGAGAGAATGGTGCAGTATGATATTGGCCTATGCTGATAGTACTGTGTGGTGCAGGATGGTAGTGGCTTACGCTGACAGTCCTGCGGTGTTTGAACAACTTATTGGCATATGCTGATAGCACTGCGGGATTGCAGTGCAGTATTGGCCAACGCCATCTTTTGAACGTTATTCAAGGATTATCAAAGTCACGGAAATCCGCGAAATCGCGGAGATCTTTCTTTCACCAATAAATAAGACTGACCCAATTACTAATAGAATAATGACCCAATTACTAATAGAACACATGTCTTCCGAGCTACTGCCCTCTGGTCTCCAAGGAAGGACTGAAGCTGCCACTTGGCATGTTAAAGCTGCATAAGTCCGATGAAAACATCACATTTTCAAAACCAAAGCCATTATCTAGATTTGATTCTACATATCTAACTTTTATACGGATTCACTTATTAAACATTTGTTGCTGCATAGAAGGCATTTTAATAGAACCTGTTACTACAGAAGCCACTGGCGTCAGAGTTTTAAGGCCATGCCAACATTAACTAGGCATGTTTGCGCTTCAAATTATTTAAAAAGTTAACCATTTAAAATAACTTACTTCAAGCTAAAACAAAGTAGATTGTAACAGAGATATAAACGGAGAGATGGCCCAAAGAATTGTGGTGATACCACAATTTTGTATATTTATTTATTAAGGCCCTGTCAGACCTTGCCAGACTGGGGAACTGGACGAGAACCGGACACTGTCCGGTTGTGTACGGCGATGTTCGGGTACCATCCGGTAACCATCCGGCAGTGTCCAGTGGTGTCCGGCGGTGTCCGGTAGAAGTTTTGAACATGCACAAAACTTCTACCGGACACTGCCAGACTGAGGTGTCCGGTTTGTCTGGTACATGTCCGGTACTCATCCGGTACCCATCCGTACATGTCTGGTACCCATCCGTTGGTGTCCGGTTTGTCCGTTTTGTCTGGTACATGTCCGGTACCCGTCCGTTACATGTCCGGTTCTCATCCGGTTCTCGTCCGGTACATGTACGGTACATGTACGATACTTAACCGGTTGTCCGGTGCCAATTAACCCAATTTTACGCTCCATTTTGATAGATTTCGATAGATTTCTTCACCGGACAGCACCGGACTAGAAAATTCTTTGTCCGGTGGTCTCCGGTGCTCAGTCCGGTGAGGTGTGACAATGACTTTAGGGTGGGGTGGGCCTTCATGCAAAATCCTGATCGGGAAAAAAGGCCTATAATTTCGTGATGTGCATATAACTAAATTAATTGTGCAAAACATTTAAGAATAATACAACATTATACACATCGTTGTTATAATCACTGGAGAAATATGTTATATCCTTATAGTTGTAATCCATATACATATATCCCATATATATATATTCCAGAAAACAGCTAGCTAATTGAATAATTGAACAGATTGTTGTTTGTTTGTTGTTTTACGTCCTAGCAACATCTAAGGTCATATCAGGATGTGTACTAACTTGTGCCAGTATGCACTCATGGCGATTTTATAGTGCTGCCCCACTGGAAAATCAGACTGCCAGCACCATGACCCGATATCCCACTCAGTCACATTATCCTGACACAGAGCTAACCAGCCCTTGCCCTATCTTAATAATGCCGAGCACCAGGCTAGGAAACGACAAGTATCAATTTTTAATTCATTGGTTTGACTCTACCGGGAACCGAACTCGCGAACTCGCGATCTTCCGCACGTGAGGTCTGTGCTCTACCGATTCAGCCAGCGCCCGGTAAAAAATGAATAGAACCATTCTGCAAAGAAACGCCCCATGGCGCCACAGAAGCCTGAATTGCAACAAAGAGGTGATTACCGGAAGTAAAGAAAAGAAACACTCTCCAAGCAGCGGACATTGGTCGGACATTGGTCGGAACACCCAAGCATTGCAATCATACACGTCGAGACTCAGGTCCTGCTTGCAGAGTGTCGACGGGCGATAATGGGAGAAGCGTGCGTATGTGCTGAGTCACAGTGAGCGATATAAGGGGAACAGCTGTGGCTGGTTATCGGCACTTCCATTGTTCAGCAGCTTTAATTGTTACCGGTAACCAGCAGCAGGTCGGGCTTGTTTATTAAGAGGCAGGTGCCGCTGGGTTTTCCACCAATGACTTGCACAATTGATACTTGTTGTTTACTAATGGCGCCCGTCATTAATCAGAGTATCACACTATCACTGTATCAGTATCGCATAAGGCAAGGACTGGATAGGTCACTATCAGAATGACATGACTGAGTGGGATATCGGGTCATGGTGCCAGTAGTCCAGTCTCCCAGTTGGACAGCACTATAAAGTTATCACGAGTGTGCACTGTCACAAGTCGTACAGCAAACAAAGGAAATGTATGTAAAATTCATCTCTTCAATAAGGTGAGACTTTGTCTCGGCCAACTCTGACTACATTCACATGTATGTCAAGAACAGGAATGGTTTCAGCCAGTGCTTTACCACGATGAACAAGTTAACCTTATATTTTAACAAACTAAATTTACAAACTAAAATCTCTTATCACGCATCACCCACCAGGTTTGCCTGGGTTGCTGATAGATCAGTAAAAATTGAATAATTCAACCCCGCAAAAATGGTGTTGAGCTTCGGCCACATTATACAGTATAACCCCGTTAAACCAAACTTGAAGGGACCCTAGAAATTTGTTTGGATTAACCGATCATTGGTTTAACTGAGCTTTGACTTTGACTTGGCTCTGGCAAAAACGGGGGTGCATTATGAATGTACAATGTATGTGGACACTATGATTATTGTTTTTTATGTATATACAGTTTAACCCCATTAAACCAACCTCGGTTAAATCAAACTATCGGTTAATCCAAACTTTTTTTGGTGACCTGGCAAAATACTACCATTTATCATATAAAAAAGTCTCAGATGACCTTAAAACCACATGAAAGTTTGGTTTAAATGTACCGGAAGTGGCCTGGGGCCGACAATTTTGTTTGGATTAACCGATACTTTGGATTAACCAACTTTGGTTTAACCAACTTTTTTTATATGTTAAATAGTAGTATTTTGCCAAGCCGCCAAAAAAAGTTTGGATTAAGCAATCGTTTGGTTAAACCGAGCTTGGTTTAACGGGGCTGTTCTGTATTGTGTTGATCGTTATAATTTACTTTACTCCAGTTTGAAGCAGATTTTATTTGAAAGGGTTAATGTTGTGGAGATATTCAAAGTGAAAGGATACACAATTAATTATGCAACTTTAATGGTTGATGGCGTAATGAAAGGCAGAAATCGTGAATTGCCTTAAAGCTGTATAATCCGATGAAGCATCAGAATGGGGGGGGGGGGGGGTGCTGCACACAGTGCAGCACATTCTACTCCCCAATCACCGTGAATGAACAAAATGTGATCGCTTCAACGGCTGGAAGACCAGTGCCTCGCAGCTGACAAAATACGCGTTCAGATGAATACAAAATTATTTTTCTTTAATAAAAAATTGGCAGCTCTGCTTATCTCCGACTATGCTGTAGTATGCAGCTTTAAGAGGTGCGTGCAGCCGGGATTCCCATGTATTGCTTGCTACCTCCCGTTTTTTTGGTAGGTTTTTGGAGTTTTACGTCCTGGCAACATCTAAGGTCATATCAGGACGGCTACCGATTTGTGACAGTGCACATTCATGGTGACTTCATAGCGCTGCCCCACTCGGAAATCAGGCCACCGACTCAGTCACTTATCCTGACACTGAGATAACCAGTCCTTTCCCTATCCTATTAATGCTGAGCGCCAAGCTAGGAAGTGACAAATATAAATTTGATAAGTCATTGGTTTGATTCGACCGGGAACCGAAGTCCCAATCTCCCCGCACGCGAGGGCCGTGCTCTACCGATTCAGCCACCGCACCCGGTGCTACCTCTGTGAACTGGTTGCCAGTGATCAGCACACTTAGCCAATCAGCGGGACATCAGATCCAATAATCTCGAAAACGCTGTGCAAAATGCAGCTTGGAAGCATTTACTAGTCCTTGATTGCCCTCCTTTCTATATTTTTTGGGGGTAGGGCAGTTTCAATCGTGGACAATTGGTCTTCCTCATTCCACTGCTCCTTGCCCTATCCTAGTAATGCCGAGCGCCAGGCTTAGTAGTGACAACTATCAATTTGTAAATCCATATTGATTGCACACTGTTGTCCGCCAATGCCTTCCCTAATTCGGGAAGTCGTGGGATCAATACCTGGCCGCGTCCAACAACTAAGAACTGAAACTTATCGCTACTTTGCCTGGCACTCGACATTATTTCTGATTAGTGTTGTGTGGAGGGGTAAAGGGAAAGATCACACCCTTAGTGGGATTCGAACCGATTCTTCTGCCATTCCGTGGCCAGCATCATAACCATTAGAAATATCTAGGTTCCCTGTAGATAACAGATTCATCCTGTACTTGTAGTACACGGGTGAATACCAACCCTATATAAAAGCTGTCGAAAGAGCGGGGAAATGCAATGTGGCGCTAAATTTACAATCTAAGAAGCAACATTTATTCTTTATATATGTTTTCATATTTCATATTTAATAGAATTTAAAGGTGAAATCGATGGCATATATGGCTGCCATCTTGTCTTTTTGCAGTCTTTCCCATTTCACCAACTCTGTGCCAATATATGTACCCATTTGATACTGGAGCCAGGCATTCTACTTCCTGTACCGTACTAAAGCTATTTTCGCCAGTATTTAGACTATGTCGTCGTTCACCCGTGTACTCCAAGTAGGGGGTGAATCCTTTATCTAGGTTCCCTGATGCAATCAAACTACCCATGCTTACCTGTGCATGCAGCATTCTACCTGGGGAGGCCAGTGGACCTCGCTAAACTTGTCCCCCACCCCCAAAATTATGTCTCATACCTGTAAGCGCAAATATCCAGGTAACGCACTAATTCCCCGGTCACATACATGTTAGTGGACATAGTTGAACGTAGTTGAACGTAGTTGAACATTATTGAACGTTGTTGAACGTAGTTGAACGTACCGGCATCCATACTTGTATGTGATGTTTACTTAATAACGTGGGTTAATTTTGGACATGTTCAAAAGAGCTGAATTTACATCTGTGATGCTAACATACTCTAGCATACTCTAGCATACTCTAGCGTGCTCTAGCATACTCTAGCATACTTGGACGAAGCCCGGGTCACATAGCCTTAGTGGACATAGGTGAACGTCGTGGAGGCCAATGTAGTTGAACGTAATGGCATCCGTACCATAACATATTTATCTGTACCATAACGTATTTATCCGAACCAAATCCTGCCGTACCTTATCATATTTCAATGTAGTTTAACGCACTTACACCACGTTTGACCCACGTTAATCTATCCTATGGATCACTACGTCCACTAATGGCTATGTGAGCGGGCCTTTAATCTTTACAGTGTTCCAGCCATTTCAGCGATGTTATGTCAAACAAGGGAAATATTACACCAAGAATGGGACTTGAACCCACACTATTGCCATTTCAGTGCTTGCATCCTAACCATTAATCTACCTAGGCTACCTGATGCAATCTACCTACCCAACACACATGTATATGTCAGGGTTAGGCTACTGTGGCTGAATGGCAGATGAGGTGAAGGTGCCAGTGATACATGGTATCCCAGTGGGCCGGCACTATCAAGTCGACGTGAATGGACATTGTCACAATTCTATTAACCTTTCGTCGTGAATAACATGGTATTTGCTGCCGATAAATCACTCAACCTGATGTGACCGTAGACGTTGCTAGGAGATAAACTCCAAGAAAGAAACAATCCCTACTATTGCTATAATTATTGGGGGGGGGGGAGTATTTTTTCTCTCTCCAAATATACAAACAAAATTATTCACATACAATTCTTTCTTTGGCGAGTGTTGACCAACATAACATATATTAGTATCATGTATTATATGTATACATACAGCTTAATATTCCCTTGTATATAGCAACACATGCTCAATAAGTGCATTAGTATCTACGTTATATGTGTAGAATCAAATCTAGGAAGGTTTTGGTTTTGAAGACTTGATGGTTTTGGGGTGTTTTTTGTTGTTGTACATTAGTTGTTTAAGCAGAGGAAATTTCTATCATGGATTATTGGTCTTCCTCATTCCACTGCTCCTTGCCCTATCCTAATAATGCCGAGCACCTGGCTAGGAAGTGACGAGTATCAATTTTTAAGTCATTGGTTTGACTCGACCAGGGTTCGATCCCACGACCACACGGCCTACCAACACGGGAGACGGACGCTCTAACTCATTCGGCCATCCCGCCTTTCATTGTATGATACAGCTTTCAGATCATATATCGTAGCAAATCTAAACAAACGAGGTTTGTCTAGCTAAAAGTGACTACAGTAAAACGTCCCTAACCCACCACCTCCACAGATCGACCACTCCCCTATATCGATCGCTTTATTTGGGTCCCAACAATACCATTGTAACCATATTCTAACTCTGTAAATCGACCACCTCCTTAAAGTTGCATAGTCCGATGGTTTTGAGTTTCTGTAATTTTCTGAGATAAATATGTTAGGTTGGTCATAATAATCTACCTTACTTTAGTTTGAAATAACTTTTGATTTTAAATGGATAACTTTTGAGATATCTAAAGTGCACACATGCTAAATTAATTTTGGCAAGCACGCCAAAACTCTGACACCATAGGTTTCTGCGTAACAGATTATATTAAGTTGCCTAAGTATGCCCTTCAATTTGGTAACAAATGTTTAATAAGTGCACCATTACCTAAGTTTAATATGTAGAATCAAATCTAGATAATTATTTAGGTTTTCAAAGTTTGATGTTTTCATTGGACTATGCAGCTTTAAATGGACCATTTAAAGTGGGTCCCAAGATCGGTCGATTTAGAGAGGTTTTACTGTACTTCCTTTGGTGAAACAAGAGTTGAGCGTCCGTCTACCGTTTTGGTAGACCGTGGGATTCGAACCCACGAGTTCAAACCCTGGTCGAGTCAAACCAATGACATAAAACTGTATACTTGTCGCTTCCTAGCCAGGCATTCGGCATTATTAGGATATGGCAAGGACTGTTTGGTGCTGTCAGGATAATGTGACTGAGTGAGATATCAGGTCATGGTGCTGGCGGCCTGATCTCCCAGTGGGGAAGCATTATAAAGTCACCATGAGTGCGTGCTATCACAAGCCCATCCTGATATGACCTTAGATGTTGCCAGGATGTAAAAGTCCAACAACCAACCAACCCAAACCTAGTCCATATATAGGATATAATTCTTAATGATGCAATCCCACCCAGGCTTCTATTGAATAACAAAAAAACACCAACAAAACACCACCAGGGGTCATCCCAGTATATCCCACAGCCTCCCCCCCACCCCCAAATCCAACGCGATATTCCCCGCCATTTGCAATCATTGCCGCCTTTTTTTCTCATAGCAGACGACATTTTTTGTCCCACCCTCAGCCACCCCATCTCACCCACACTCCTATTTCCCGTGCTTTTTTTGCCAACCCCACCCCTCACCCCTACTCCTCCCGCCACCGAATCGTCGTAATGAACCATGACCCTGGAGGAACGTGACAACAGACGCCATTAACACCGCTCCTGTCGCTGCGATTTATGACGTCACAGGTCGGGTGACGCGGGGTGTCATGGCGACGCAAGCAAATGGAGAAAGAAACGCACCGGGCGTCGGTCGGGTGAAGAGGGCGCGCACAAAGCAGACGACAAAAACTACTTAGTTATTCGCGCAATTAAGCGTGCAGTCAGACTACTGAACTGGCACAGTGGTTGGGCTGCGCACATGTCACTAGCTGTTCAACGTATATTGTATGTATTGTATATGTTATATATATTATATATATAATATTATATGTATTAATATTATATATATAAACTTGAATTAATCCAGTTCTGTGTTATCCTGTAATGCTCTATTTATATTATATATATTATATACATAAGTATATTATATATATTGTAATTTTTGTATATTGTATATATTGTATATATTACACTGGTCAACCTCCGGGGGGATGTGAGGTGGGCGAGATGACGCCACCGGTACAGTGTCGTATCTTACGGAGGATAACAATAACAATAATAAGAAGTAATATTACCTTCCGAATCTTTATACTCGCATAATACGTTATACATTACATATATTGTAATTTATATACATATATATTTGTTTGATGGGGTGTTTATTCTGCCCATAACATAAAAGCTCAGATGATCGGGCATGTTTTCAATGCTAGGCAGTTATCGGTTTGTGTTTCTTATGTATAATATATAGTGTGTTTAGTGGAAATCCCTATTATCGCCCATACATACTAAGTGGGTGTGACCAATGTAAGCTTCCACCCCCATAAGGAAATGGGCCCTACCTTCGGCTTGATGCCCGTATGAGGCCAACCCACAAGACATCACTCCTAAAGGAGTCGTATTTTATACACGAACACACAAATTGTTTTGCTACGCCCGTTGAAACACAAAGTTTTCTACATTTACACACACAAATACAGATTCTCTCTAGAGGGCACACATAAAAGACGTTCTCTCTACACACACAAACACAGATTCTCTCTACAGTGCACACATAAAAGACGTTCTCTGTACACGCACAAATACAGATTCTCTCTACAGTGGACACATAAAACACATTCTCTTCACACACAAATACAGATTCTCTCTACAGTGCACACATAAAAGACGTTCTCTCTACTCACACAAATACAGATTGTCTCTACAGTGCACACATAAAACACATTCTCTCTACACACACAAACACAGATTCTCTCTACAGTGCACACATAAAACACGTTCTCTCTACACACAAATACAGATTCTCTCTATAGTGCACACATAAAACACGTTCTCTCTACACACACAAACACAGATTCTCTCTACAGTGCACACATAAAACACATTCTCTCTACACACACAGACACAGATTCTCTGTATAATGCACACATAAAACACGTTCTCTCTACACACAAATACAGATTCTCTCTATAGTGCACACATAAAACACATTCTCTCTACACACACAAACACAGATTCTCTCTACAGTGCACACATAAAACACGTTCTCTCTACACACACAAATACAGATTCTCTCTCTACAAACACAAACACGCTCTTTCTGCAACAAATACACAAACCCACTCTTTACACGAAAACTCTCTACAAACAGACACTCTTCCTACACAAACACACCAGACGGGATGGCCGAATAAGTTACAACGTCCGTCTCCCTTGTTGGTAGACCGTGGGATGGTGGGTTCAAACCCTGGTCGAGTCAAAGCAATGACTTAAAAATTGATATTTGTCCCTTCCCAGCCTGGCACTTGGCATTATTAGGATAGGGCAAGGACTGGTTGGTTCAGTGTCAGGATAATGTGATTGAGTGGGATATCAGGACATTGTGCACTGGCGGCTTGGTATCCCAGTGGGGCAGCACTATAAAGTCGCCATGAGGCACAAATAAATTACCTTAGATGTTGCAAGGACGTAAAACAACAACAATAAACAAACAATCATACACAAACAAGCTCTCTACACACATTCACTCTCTATATATGTGTGAATATATCATAATGTTAAAACCCTAACAATATTTAGTAACGTACTAGCTCTTGATAAATATGGTGGTTTTCGCCCTTGCAACGTCTAAGGTTACCAGGACGGGTTCTAACTTGCGGCAGAACCCATGACTCATAAAATGGATACGTGTTGCCACCTTGCCTGGTGTCCGGCCTTATTGGGACAGGTCAATGGTTGGATGGCTTTGTCAGGATAACATGACTGACTGGCATATCCGGTCATTGTTCCAATGAGACAGCGCTATAAAAAAAAGTATAATTATAAAGTCGCCATGAGTGCATGCCAAGACACAACTAGGCATCCTTTCTGATATGACTTGATAGGATCTAAAACCCCAAGCAATAACGTGGAAGGGCACACAGATGGCGACTTTATAGTGCTGCCTGATATCCCTCTCCATCATATTATTCCGACACTGAGCAAACCGGTCCCTGTCCTGCTAGCAATGTGGAGCACCGGGCTGGGTTGCGACATTTAGTGAAAATACATGACAATTATCATTGGTTTAACTCTGTCAGGATTCCAACCCTAATAGAGTCAAACTAATGACTTTAAAATTGATGCTTGCTGCTGCCTAGCCTGGTGCTCGGCATTAATAGGATAAGGCAAGGACTGGTTAGCTCAGTGTCAGGATAATGTGACTGAGTGGGATATCGGGTAATTTCCCAGTGGGGTGGCACTATAAAGTCGCCATGATTGCATGCTGCCACAAGTCGGTACCTGTCCTGATATGATCTTAGACGTTGCTAGGACGTAAAGCTCCAACAACAAACCAACCAACCAACCAACCAACCTACCAACAAACACCGTGCACTTAGTGATGTGATTAACTGCTGGGCATTCCTGAGGACAGAGTCACATTTGTGTGTGTTGTTTTTATACATGCGCGGGTAGATGACTTAGCTTCACCTCGTCGGGATACAAATATTCAGCCCCCCCACCCTCCCACCAGCCTCCTCCCAACAACACCCCCCCCCCCCCCCCACCCCGCGAATTCCGTGGATCCAGCCAAGCCAGAGTCCCAGAATCGTGAGAGTCAATTCTAATTCGCTCATAAATCTGGAGATTAATCGAGTGTGCATCGACTGCAGATCCACCTGCTGCATCCAACTAACGAAGTGTGGGTGTGTTTTGCTTTTTTATTATTTTAATTTCTTTTATGGTTTCCATAACATGGTGCTGTTCAGCTTGTATAATTCCTATGAGGTCAGCCATCTTTGTTTTTAGTCCAACTGATCTTAGCAAAAACACTTGATGTGGGTGTGTTGGTGGAGGTGGTGGAGGTGTTGGAGGTGGTGGAGGTGGTGGAGGTGGAGGAGGTGGTGGTGGAGGTGGTGGTGTTGGTGACTGTAGTGGTGATGGTAGTGGTAATAGTGGTTGTGCTGATGATGATAGTGATGGTAGTGGCAGTAGTGATGGTGCTAATGCTGGTGGTTGTGATAGTGACAGTATTGGTTGTAGTGGTGGTAGTGGTGGTGGTGGTGGTGGTTGTGATAGTGACAGTATTGGTTGTAGTGGTGGTGGTGGTGGTGGTTGTGATAGTGACAGTATTGGTTGTAGTGGTGGTAGTGGTGGTGGTGGTGATAGTGACTGTAATCGTGATGAGAGTGGTAATAGCAAGGCCTATACACATGTGAAGCTATGGAATTCAAAGCTCTTTCAAGGCTGTTTTTGATAGGAATTCAGGCGAGTATTGGCGTTTTATTGTGTGTATGTAGATCTATGTCAGATTCTCATAAGCCAAATGGCGATTTTAGACTAATTTAGATCAGTGGGTACAGTGTAATGGAATTCAAGGCTTTTCAAGACTAATTACCCAAAATAGGTTAAACTCAAGGCTTTTCAATGCATTGAAATGGGGCAAATGAAGTTCAAGACTTTTCAAGACTTTCCAGGCCCCGTACGGACCCTGTAAGAGTGGCTGTGGTGGTGGTGGTGGTGGCGCTGGTAGTGGCTGTAGGGTAATAGTGGCTGTGGTGATGGTGGTGGTGGTAGTGATAGTAATGCTAGTAGTGGTGATAGCAGTGGTGGTGTTGGTGGTTGCTGTGGTAGTGGCTGTAGGGTAATAATGTGAGTGGCGGTGATAGCGGTGGTGGTAGTGACTGTGGTGATGGTGGTATTGATGGTAGTAGTTGTTGTGTTAGTAGCAGTGGTAGTGGTTGTTGTGATGATGGCAGTGGTGGTCATTATCATCATCATCATCAATCCCTTATCTGTGAGGTTAATTGGGGCACGACAGATGACTTTGCAACCAGCTTTCTCCATTATTCCCCGTTCTCCGCCGCCCTCTGGGACTTGCCAAACTTCAGGCATGTCCATTCCCTGACATTGTCTCGACACCTCTTCCTTTGTCCGCCTTGTTTTCTTCCCCCTTTCACTGTGCTTGTAAGATGGTTTTGTCTGGACATCTTTGTGTGTACCAATTGCCTGTTGGCTGTTGGCATGGACTTCCTCTTTGGTAACATGTTATTTATATGATGGTAGTGGTAGTGGTAGTGGTGATGGTATTGCTGTTGCTGTTGGTAGTGACAGTAGTAGTGGTGGTGGTGCTGGTGCTAGTAGGATGGCGGTGGTGGACGTTCTCTGAAAGCTGCATAGTCCGATGAAATATCTAATTTTCAACACCAAAATAATTATCTAGATTTGATTCTACATATCTAACTTAGATACTGATGCAATTATTGAACATTTATTTCTGCATTGAAGTCCATTTAATAGAAGTTTTAGAACCTGTTACTGCAGAAGTCTATGGTGTCCGAGTTTTGGCAAGCTTGCTGAAACTAATTTTCCATGTTTGCATTTCAAATATCTCAAAGGTTTACCATTTAAAATAAAAGTAGCTTTAACGTAATGTAAAGTAGATACTAATGATCGATCTAATATATTTATCTCAGAAAAAATACAGAAATTCAAAAACATCGGACTATGCAACTTTAAATTAACTTAGTATCCCTTTATATGCAGGAACAAATGTTTATAACTGCACCAGTATCTAAGTTGAATATGTAGAATCAAATCTAAATAAGTGTTTTGGTTTAGAAAATGTTATACTTTCATCGGACTATGCAGATTTAAGATGAAAATGATGCTAATACAAACAAGAGTGCATTACCCAGTACTATATACAGGGGCAGTATGATTTGAAATCCAGATGCGTCAAATTCTGTCACGGTAACCTTTAACTTTTGATACCAGTCATTCTGATCTACCTGTAATCCTGCAGTCAGGTCAGATATAGGTCAATTTTACTGGTACTACACAGATATTGCTGATTTGCGTCAAACAATTAGAACCACGCGAACAGTGCTTCATCAGCCATCATGGTTGGATAGAAAGTACAGCATAACACTGCCGATGCGGCAATGTTTTGAGTTTAATTTGACCAAATTTCACTTTTTGAGTAGGCTATTCTCATAAATAACATTATTTCAAAACCCCAGTGAATATTCATGATTCTACTAAATAGCAGAATTAGATCGTAGCAGTGAATAGATTTGTGCGTTTTGCTTTGTTTACCGTCGACAATATGGCCGCCGATGCGGCAGCGGTGTTAATATCGCTTGGATGTTGGGTTTAATTTGACCAAATTTCACATAATGAGTATGATATCCTGTTAAATAAACATAATTTCAGCCCCCGAGTGAATATTCATGATTCTAAATAAGAGAATTAGATCGTAGCAGTGAATAGATTCATGCGTTTTGTTTTATTTGCATACACTTGATAGTAGAACGAACTGCTTCTATCCAACCACGATACAGGAGTAGTGCGATGACTATGTCACATGCAAATCCTCAATAGGTCAATTTAACTTGCACTAGACACAAAGATCACACATTCAATATTTACCGGTGGTCCCGAAGATGGTCCTGCCGCCTGAAGGCCTTTCCACAGATGTCACATGGATATGGGCGCTCGTCTGTGTGTGTCCGCTCGTGGATTAACAGGTTATATGACTTGGTGAAGTGTCGCCCGCAGAACCGACAAATGTATTGCTTCTTCTTCCTGCAGAATTGAGAGCTGACATGATTATAAAAGAAAGCGAAGGGAAGTTGATAATGCATTCTCCCTTGATATCTTCAATTGCTCTGCCTGGCAACCTGCGAAGTCAGATAAAACTGATATCGGACTGGCCGGTCTAACATCTCCCTTGAGCCTAGTTATGCCTGTGATCATTTTTATCATTTTAAATTCAAATTTTATATTAGATTCTTTGAATAAGCTGGGAATGCTCAAGCTCAGCTATAGGCTTCGGATAAAGGTAGGTGAATATATTAAATTGATCATTATAATCTACAATTAACGTTTACATCAACGGGTTACCATTTGAGCTGTTTGAAGTGAAAATATGCTAAATTAATTGTTGTGGGCACACAACAATTTAACGCTGGACAGAGTCTTCGTTTACACTTTTCACGAGCTAAAGCCCCAGTCACACCTACCCGGACGAGCCCCGGATTTTGAGCCGGACCACCCCCGGACCAGTTGCCCAGACTGTCCCAGACAGCCCCGGATAAAATCGCTATTTTCGTCGTTTTTTGCCTCTCGGTCACACCTACCCGCCCGGTGCGGTCCGGGGGTGGTCCGGGTAGTCCGGGTGTGAACCGGGGCCTGTCCGGGCGTGGTCCGGGGCTGTTTCGGTACTACTACTACTAGTAGTACTACTACCACCATGCCGGATCAAACCCGGATGCCCCAGACCGCCCCGGATGTTCTAAACATTTAAAAACATCCGGTGCGGACCCCGGACGAGCCGGAGCACGCCGGATCACCACAGATGAGCCACGGACGAGCCACGGATCACCCCGGATCGATATGGGCCACCCCGGATGACGGTCCGGGGCTCGTCCGGCCTCTGATCCGGGTAGGTGTGACTGGGGCTTTAGGACAGAAGCATCAAACTGAAATAGATGTTTGATGAGTGTGCCAGGATCTAAGCTGCAAATGTAGGATCAAATCTAATTAAATGCTTCGGTTTAGAATATTTGAATATTTGAATATTTCAATATTTCATCGGATGATAGAGCTTTATCAATAATTACTTGATATCCATGAACATGAATATGCACAAATACCTACGTGATCGATCCAATATAATATACATACATACTATATATGTGTGTATATATATATATATATATATATATATGAAGAGTTCAGGTGCAAAACCATGTGAATGCCAATCCAAAAATGTAGTTTAAATAACAGATTTTCACCTGAAAATCATTTTAATTCTCAATAATTCCACTTTTCTTATGATTACATGGTTATGGAGCAATGAACAAAAGAGAAGGAATATAAAGAAATTTAATTTTTTAGGGTTTGATTCCAATGTTTATCTCCATTTTTGTATTGGCGTTTACGTGGATTTGTGCCTGAACTCTTCATATATATATGTAAATATATACATAGTTTTTGTTTATTCGTTGTTTTACATCCTAGCAATATCTAAGGTCCTATCAGGATGGGTACCGACTTGTGACAGTGCACAGTCATGGGGACTTTATGGTGCTGTCCCACTGGGAAATCAGGCCGCCAGGACCGTGACCAGATATCCCATCATCATCATCATCATCATCATACTGTCGGTCGCAATGCGACAAAGACTGCTTTCATTACTTGACTGCCGCTCTCCATTTAGCTCTCTGCTGTGAGAGTTGCGTCCATGAGTCAGTCTTAATGTCTCTCAGCTTCAGGTTTCTCTTGATGGTATCCCTGAACCGGAGACTGGGGCGCCCTCTCTTTCTGTAGCCAGAAGACAGTTGAGAATAAAGGATCTGCTTTTGTAGCCTGTCTGATGACATCCTCATGAGGTGTCCAGTCCACCGGAGATTCTTTTTGATCAGAAGATCTTCCATAGAGGGCAGCCCCATCCGTTCAAGTATTTCCTTATTCGTCACTTTGTCCTTCCAGGTTAGCCTCATGATTGAACGCAGATGTCGCATCATGAAGGCATGCAGCTTTTTTACCAGATATCCCACTCAGTCAGATTATCCTGATACTGAGCTGACAAGTCCTTGCCCTATCCTGATAATGCTGAGCACCTGGCTAGGAGGTGACAAGTATCAATTTTTAAGTCATTGGTGTAACTCGACTAGGGTTCGAACCCACGAAGCTTCGGATCCCCGGGTCTCCCAAAACAGGAGACGGACGCTCAACTCATTCTTTCTGCCATCCCGTCTGTTCTATATACATAGAAGTCCGACTATTCGGTAATTATTTATATAAACCTTTGTGCTGGGGGTTGGTAAACAACAATTACCCATATGTATATATATCCCCCTCCAGATATGATCCTAAATATTGCTAGGAGGTAAAACCCAATAAACAATCAACAAACGTATATAATGCAATATGATATATAGCAGCAAATAACAATCAATATATCAAATATAGTATGTCTGTATATAATAGTCAATAACCATTTAAGCATATAATAGGGTGTATATGTTATGTGTGGTCTACTCTAATGTATGGGGTTGAGACATGGACAATCTCTAAGAAAATGTACAAACGTTTAGCAGCATTTGAGATGTGGACTTATCGAAGGATGATGAAAATATCATGGACAAAGATCAACAACAAAGCAGTTCTCAGAAAAATTACAAATAAGAAAAGCTTGTTTGCCACTATACAGAAAAAGAAACTTATTTATTTTGGCCACATCATTCGTCAGAGTTCAATATACCGTACATTGTTGGAAGGGAAGGTGAATGGCAGCAGAGGGAGAGGGAGACCAAGAACATCATGGTTTACAAATATTTCACAGTGGACAGGCTTGAATTATTCACAGTCTATCAGAACAGCACACCATCGGGACAAGTGGAGAACCATTGCATCCAACCCTCGACTACAGGACGGAACTATTGATTGATTGATTGAGGGCGTATAAAAGGTTATACGAGTATAGGAAGTGGAAAATACATTTTGCTTGTTTAATATGCTTTGATTCTATTTTGTGAATTGTTTCTTGATATATTATTAGTGTGCTCTATGTGCTGAGGGCCTGTGCTCTGGACCGTGCTGCGGTCCTGCGGACCAGACGGGATGGCCGAATGAGTTAGAGCATCCGTCTCCCATTTTGGTAGATCGTGGGGTCGTGGGTTCGAACCCTGGTCGAGTCAAACTAATGACTTAAAAATTGATACTTGTCGCTTCCTAGCCTGGTGCTCGGCATTATTAGGATAGGGCAAGGACTGGTTGGCTTAGTGTCAGGATAATGTGACTGATTGGGATATCAGGTCATGGTGTTGGCAGCCTGGTCTTCCAGTGGGGCAGCACTATAAAGTCGCCATGAGTGTGCACTGTCACAAGTCGGTACCCATCCGATATGACCTTAGATGTTGCTAGGACGTAAAACAACAAACAAACAAACAAAAAGCGGTCCTGCGTTGACCAATATAATATATACGCCGGTTGAGCATATGACTCGCCCCACTCGCTTATAAGGTTAGACTAACAGCGACAGATATATATATATAAAAGTTGCCAATCCATTTACCCTTTCGTTGTCTCCTTGTTATTTGTAGCCGGAACCATGTATGCAGTCACAGTAACTCAATAATCCTACATATATGAAAACAACTAAAGAATCCAAAAGACTTAACAAAAAGACCCTCACCCTGTTATTAGTGTAAGTAGCCCACAGTAAGTCGTGTTGCGCATAACAAACATGTGGCATTAATTGGAACCACGTGACCAGGTATCCATGTACAGGGGACCAGTTGGACAGCAACACTACTATGTAGCGACCCATGTTGCCATTCATCTGGTCAAGTTTTAACTGGCACCACACCAACATGACAAAGATGATCTGACAATCATCGATAGAGTGCATAATGTTGTGATGACAAGAGAAGAGCTTTCCATGGTAACACAACAACAACTGCTGTCCAACTACACAGTCATGATGAAAAGAGAAGAGCCTTCCATGATAATGCCACAGCAATTGCTGTATAGACCTATTTCATATCACGTCAGCATAGGTATTTAGGTCACTGCGCGTGCTGCTTGGCTGCAAGATGACACACTGTCACACTGCAAACTCAATGGCTGTGAGCAATCTTCATACAGAAAAAGTGAAATATCTCTAAAACCACACCACCTACAAACAAACCGCTTGGAACACATATAGAAAACATATTCAACGAACAGATTATATTAAATTTATAAGGTTAGGGTTCTGCATTTCTATTAATTTTGAATAAAATAGACTTTTTGCACTGCGCTTACCGGCAAACTCAATGCATTGTCAATGGCCGTTAGCAATCTTCATTCAGAAAAAGGGGAATATCTCTAAAACCACACCACCTAGAAACAAACCGCTTGGAACACATATAGAAAACATATTCAACAAACAGATTATATTAAATTGATAAGGTTAGGGTTCTGCATTTCTATAAATTTTGAATAAAATAAACATTTTGCACTGTGCGTACCAGTAAACTCTATGGCAGTGTGCCTTCGTTCTGCAGCCAAGCTGTGCGTGCATACACAATATTTATAAACATTGAATAGCTACACTGACATGATAAAAAGAGAAGAGGTCTCCATGGTAACGCAACAACAATTGCTGTATAGCTACACTGTTCTGGTGACAAGAGAAGAGCTCTCCATGGTAACACAACAACAATTGCTGTTTAGCAACACTGTTGTGATGACAAGAGAAGAGCTCTACATGGTAACACAACAACAATTGCTGTTTAGCTACACTGTTGTGGTGACAAGAGAACTCTCCATGGTAACACAACAACAATTGCTGCTTAGCTACACTGTTGTGATGACAAGAGAAGAGCTCTCCATGGCAACACAACAACAATTGCTGTTTAGCTACCCTGTTGTGATGACAAGAGAAGAGCTCTCCATGGTAACACAACAACAATTGCTGTTTAGCTACACTGTTGTGATGACAAGAGAAGAGCTCTCCATGGTAATGCAACAACAATTGCTGTATAGCTACACTGTCGTGGTGACAAGAGAAGAGCTCTCCATGGTAACACAACAACAATTGCTGTTTAGCTACACTGTTGTGATGACAAGAGAAGAGCTCTCCATGGTAATGCAACAACAATTGCTGTATAGCTACACTGTCATGGTGACAAGAGAAGAGCTCTCCGTGGTAACACAACAACAATTGCTGTTTAGCTACATGGTTGTGATGACAAGAGAAGAGCTCTCCATGGTAATGCAACAACAATTGTTGTTTAGCTACACTGTTGTGATGACAAGAGAAGAGCTCTCCATGGTGATGCAACAACAATTGCTGTTTAGCTACACTGTCGTAGTGACAACAGAAGAACTCTCCATGGTAATGCAACAACAATTGCTGTTTAGCTACACTGTCATGGTGACAACAGAAGAACTCTCCATGGTAATGCAACAACAATTGCTGTTTAGCTACACTGTCATGGTGACAAGAGAAGAGCTCTCCATGGTAACATAACAATACTTGCTGTTTAGCTACACTGTCATGGTGACAAGAGCTCTCCATGGTAATGCAACAACAATTGCTGTATATCTACATTGTTGTGGTGACAAGAGAAGAGCTCTCCATGGTAATGCAACAACAATTGCTGTATAGCTACACTGTTGTGGTGACAAGAGATGAGCTCTCCATGGCAACACAACAACAATTGCTGTATAGCTACACTGTCGTCGTGACAAGAGAAGAGCTCTCTATGGTAATGCAACAACAATTGCTGTATAGCTACACTGTCATGGTGACAAGAGAAGAGCTCTCCATGGTAACATAACAACAATTGCTGTTTAGCTACACTGTCGTGGTGGCAAGAGAAGAGCTCTCCATGGTAACACCACAACAATTGCTGTTTAGCGACACTGTCATGATGACAAGAGAAGAGCTCTCCATGGTAATGCAACAACAATTGCTGTTTAGCTACACTGTCATGATGACAAGAGAAAAACTGTCTATGGTAATGCAACAACAATTGCTGTTTAGCTACACTGTCGTGGTGACAAGAGAAGAGCTCGCCATGGTAATGCAACAACAATTGCTGTTTAGCTACACTGCCGTGGTGACAAGAGAAGAGCTCGCCATGGTAATGCAACAACAATTGCTGTTTAGCTACACTGCCATGGTGACAAGAGAAGAGCTCTCCATGGTAATGCAACAACAATTGTTGTCCAGAAAAATAACGGGAACTTTTAACATTATTATTCAATTTTATCAAAAGATGTATGCTATAAATAAAAGAGAAGTTTAAAGCGCTTAAAAAAAGTCTGTATTAATAATAATATAAGAATTACGTACGCAACAGAAATAAGAGTTATCATTTTATCTTCGAGGAATGATTTTGGCACGTAATGCATCTGTACTGGTGGTAGTGCTGGCTAAGGTAGTGAGTGAGTGGTGAGTTGTCGTGTAGTTTCTCAGGATTTATTAAATAAAAAAAAAATTAAAAAAAAAAGTTATTTTTGTGGGGGCTGGATTGTTGGTAACACAGGCCCCGAGTCATGCCCCTACAGGGAAACATGTCAGCAATGACGTTGCATATTCGGGTGTCGCTGACAATGCAGACCGGATAAAGAGCGCGCCGGGTCCAAGCGTGCAGAACCATTCATCTTGGACCCGGCACCCCCATGCGGCGCCAACTGTCACCAAACAAATAAATAAATAAACAGGGGCCTAGCTTTGGATTTTCAGGCGGTCCACAGACTTTTTCAGCGGTGGAATAAAACGCGAGAGCACATACAGCATACGCGCATTTACATCATATATTTGAATTAGAAAATATATATATGAGTCAGGATCACGAAAAGAGGCCAATTGGGGAAAGTTGTCAGCTTCGAGCATTGGATGTCGGCGTCGATTGGTATAATTATAATTTAGCATTGACATAGGTGTTGGAAAGTCCTTACATTTATCCTGAATGTAAAGGTCGAGAAAATACAACAACCTTACTTGTTTCTAGGATAATTTAATATAAAACAAAGAAATGCATTACACTTTAAAAATTGCGACGCCAACATCTGTTACAGTTGTCGGCGTCGATTATTGGATGTCGGCGTCGATTGGTATAATTATAGTTTAGCATTGACAGAGGTGTTGGAAAGTCCTTACATTTATCCTGAATGTAAAGGTCGAGAAAATACAACAACCTTATTTGTTTCTAGGATAATTTAATATGAAACAAAGAAATGCACTACACTTTTAAGAATTGTGATGCTGACATCTTCAATTGACCACCAATAGGCCCGTTTTCGTGAGGCTGACTCATATATATTTGATATACCGGTGTTGTAATTAATTATTTGAGTGGGCCTTTGCTCCTTACGAATATTGAGACTTGGCTACCTTTGGCCGGTGGCAATATGACCTAGTTAATGTAGCAATGCGCATGATCTTTGCACTTGGCCGCAATTGGTATGGGCCAACACAAATTATGTTCAATGCTTACACTTTCAATAGCTCCAAATTTAGCCTATTATCATAAAATAATCCTCTCAAACCAGACGGGGTGGCCGAATAAGGTGAGTGCCTGCCTCCCATTTTGATTCGTGGCTATGGTTTCAAACCCTGGCCAAGTCAAACCATTGACTTAGAAATTGATACTTGTCGCTACCTATCCTGGCACTCTGCTCCTTAGGGAAAGGAGCAGTGGAATGAGGAAGACCAATTGTCCGCGATTGCAATTTCCCCTGCTTAAGGCCCTGTCACACTATGACGTTTCTCACCGGCGTGCTGGCAACGCACAAAATATTTGCAACCCGTCGACACACGTCCAACTCTTCAGCGTTTTGGCAGAAAGTTTGAGGGGCGCAGCGTGTTAGTAGCGTACTATGAGCGCGCGGCCAACGGGGTTTAACGTGCGGCGGAACAAAGTGTCAACATCCGGCCAGCGGGTTCCCAGCATGCCATCAGCGTGTTATCGGCACGTTGTCGGCGCACCGCTGGCGCACCGATGGTGTGGGGGTAGCGCGTCATTAAAGGTTCGCAGAACGCCGGGTAATGTTAGGTGCGTGGAAGACGCACCAGCAACACGTCCAACGCATCAACAAATGCTGGAGCAACGCCAATAGCGCACCCACTACACGTCGATGGGAGGTCACCGTCGATCAACGTCCTGCCAGCGTTCCGCCGGCAACGGGTGTCGACGTGTTGCTAACGCGTCCGTAATGCGCCCGCCAACACGCTGACGCACGTTGCGGCCCGTTGAAAGTTTTGTGCAAGCACAAAACGATCGGCATGAGCCGACGGGAGCCGACGTGTTGGATCACACGTTGCTATCAGTCTACGTGTACCGACGCGCCGGTAACGTGCCGGTAATGTACCGGACGTGTACCGACGTTTTGACCAAAAAGGCAACACGTCGACGCGCATTGGTGGAAAACATCATAGTGTGACAGGGCCTTGAATCAACTAATTGTTGTGGATCCCGGTTAAAAATTTCTAAATAAAATAATAATTTAGATTTTATTCTACATATATAACGTAGATACTGGTTTATTTATTACGCATTTTTGCAGCACAGAAGGGAATACCTGTTGCTGCAGAAGCCTATGGTGACCGATTTTGTATGTGCTTGCTAAAATAAATTTGAGTCCGCACTTCAATTATCAATAATAATAACAAAGATTTTAAAAAGTAGCAATTTAAAATAAAAAGATACTTAAAACTAAAGTAAGGTAAATAATAACAATCAATATGATATCTTTATCTAAAATAATGGACAGCAATTCTAAAACCATCTGACTATACAACTTTAAGCAACTTTAATATACCGACAGGCTTTATGTTTGAAGACACTTGGCGCCCCAAACCCACTGGAATAGGATTGGAAAGGAGGAAGGCGGTGGGGAGCTGAGGCATGTTTTGATCAGGGAACTGCACTGGTTGACACCGGTTTGTCACTGTCACTGTCACACACCAACGACCGGAATGGACAATGTGGATCACATACACAGAGCGTGTCACAAGTGTAGTCTATGTGAAGAGGACACGTTTTTTTTTTTTTTGTATTGTAGGGGTGGGACGGGAGGATGTACAACATAAACATATCACTTGTGTTCGGATCCTATGTGAGGTGAGGGTGGGTTCTCTCTCTTTTTAATGGTGGACCAAGTGTCCATAAAACACGCAACCTTTTAGTTTTATTCAAATTTAAAGGGGCAGTAAAATGCCGAAGACAACTTTACTTATTCATGGTTGTTGGTTTGTTTATTATTTGTTGAGTTTTTATGCCCCGGCAACATCTACGGTCATAGCAAGATGGGTACTGACTTTTGACAGTGTGCACCTGTGGCAACTTTATAGTGCTGCCCCACTGGGAGATCTGGCCACTGGCACCATGACCTGATTTCCCACTCAGCCACATTATCCTGATACTGAGCTAACCAGTCCTTGCCCTATCCTAGTAATGCCAAGTGCCAGGCTAAGCGCCTACATGTTCATGCGACACTTCTTCTGGAGAGGTCAGTGCATCGCATTAAACCTTGATATTTTCTCAGCTCGGACCTCAGATGTTGCTAGGATGTAAGACCCGCTAATAAATCAAATCATATTAAATCAAATCAAATGAAGCCTCCTCAGCTGCGCCTTATCGTGACGTACTTTATTCATATCCCTGCTTGGGAGAAAAAAGACCACAAAAAGACCACACAAAGCCACCATACACACAGTGAGCAACTCAGAGTCACCCTTCTCCCTAAGACACTTTTACTTCTTCTCCCATTTACCAATTCAGCAAATCGCGCGAGACTCAGCCCTAGTTGCATTTTTTTGTAGAATGATTTGTGAATATGAACTCCTCTTCACCCTCTCTTACCCCTTGAAAAAAAAAACACCACCTAACAACCCAGTAAATAAAAGATAATATTAAAGCGTTGTAGTCCAATTGAAAGCATAAAGTTCTCAAAACCAAAGCACTTATTATAGACTTCATCGTATATATGGGTCATTCTTTAAAACTGGGCATGAAAGTGTGACATGGAAACCAAAAGTGAAAACCTTCCAAAATATAGCAAAAAACCTTCCAAATAATCCAATGTCCTATGAAGATATGCCTGTTGTGCATATGTCAGAGTTGAAAAAAAATGAATTTCACTTTTTGAATTAGATCTTATGCAAATTGAGCAATACATTAATATCACTCGTGTAACAGGAAAATCGAAGACACATCCAGAACCTCATTTTAACATATACAACATAAGATTGTATTGATTACTCTTAAGCAGACAAGGTTAAGACTTACAAGAAAAATGTTGAAAAATAAGTTGAAAAAAAGTTAGACTACACGCATAGTGTAAATGTGTAAATTTTCACTTTTTCACATTAGCACAAAATCATATAAGTAAACTTTTATTTTCTTTCTTGGGATAGCTTCAATAAATGTACTATTACTAACATAGTTAATACACAGAGGATACAATAATTATTTGACTTGCAATCAATAAAAGAAAGAACAAATTATCAGCATCGTAATGTGGAAATCAAATATGTGGTGTCCAGTTTTAAAGAATGACCCATATATATATAATGCATAACGTATTATACAAGTATAAATTGTTAGGCAACACGCGCGTTGCCATAGTATTCCTCCCTCGGCACTTTATGCACTTCAAACTAAAGTAAAGTGGAGTATACCCATCAACGTAATATATTTATCTTTAAGTAAAAGAAATGACAGAAACTCAAAACCATCAGACCATTCAACTTAAAGTTAAAGAGCATCTCCAAGCACAGATTAAATCATAGTAGTTGTTTTTTAATTAATAATATTATTCTCGGACCGTTTATGTACCTGGACAATTACTTCAAGTTATTTCAAACTAAAAGTTATTTCAACTTAATAATAATATATATTCACCTAAGAAATGTGACAGAAACCTAAAACCGTCAGATTATGCAACTTCAAAATTAAACAGGAGTTCTAGGGGCAGTTGTTGGTTGGTCCCCATTTTAAAAAAAAAATGTTGTGGTTAAAAAGAAAATTTAAAAAAAGATTTCCTTTAATCAGTACAGGGAGCGTTATAATGTCAGTGGTGAAGTACCTTGGAACTGTGCGGGGTTTCCTTCTGTCCGACACGGGGTCCCCGGAACTGGCCGCCAGGGCGAAAAGCGAGTTGAACCTGAAGGTCACACTCAAGGTCATCAAGCGGTAACATTTCTTTTTCTTTTGGTAAATATTTTTATTCATCTGAATACATATTTTGTCAGGGCCGGGGCACTGGTCTTCCAGCCGTTGGAGTGGTCGCATTTCATCTGTACATAGTGGAAGTGGAATGTGTTGCATTGTGTGCAGCACAACCCATTCTGAACATAAAAGAAAGTGGGGGAGCAGCCTCGTGGTTATTCAGTGTCACACATACTGCTCCTCGGGTGGCTAAGTTGTAAACTTCTCCTTTGACACACAAACCGCACGCGCAGGCTTAACTGTCTGTTGAATTTGTTTTTTAGAGAGGTTTAAATTCTCTGTAAATGGAAACAAATTCGTTTGAAAACAAAAAAATACCCCCAAAAAACTGTTGTGAATACATGCTTAGTCGGCTACGTTCATGTGGCAAAAGCATGTTTGTAACAAATCCCAGGTGCTGTCATTTTTAAAAGTTTTAATTTGTTTTATTATGTTTGTTGATTATGCGGATGAAATTTCAATCGGGGAGAATTGAAATCCCAATCACAGCAATTGGTCTTTCTCATTCCACATATAAAAGACCCCTTGCTCCTTATTGGAAAGAGTAGCTAGCCAATGTGGCGGCAGCGGGCTTCCTCCAAAGAAATATGTCAGAATGACCATATGTTTGATGTCCAATAGCCGATGATATGAAAATAAATGTGCTCTAGAGGCATTGCTAAATAAAACAAGCTTTACTCCTTTTTTTACTTCTTCTCATTCCACCGCTCGTTGCCATATCCCACTGATGTAGATGGAGCGTGTGACAAGTATTAATTTAAAAGTTATTTCTTTGATTCTGTCAGGAGTCTAACTCATGACGGTAATTAAGTGTTCAATCCATGCAGCCACGCCGTCCATATATTTATTAGGATTACCAGGATCACTAGGATAGAGCATGAACTGAACGACTCAGTTAGGCTGCAAACAAACAAGCAAAAACACCCAACACCTGAACATGCCGCGGTTGTTGAACTAGCAACATACTCTCAATATCATGCTTTGAAGACAGTAAGACTAAGAAGGGGGTGGGGGGTGGGGGGACTACCGGCAGCCACAACATGAAAGCAACAACTTCATGCGGTAAATGTCAAGCTAGCAACTCTGCTAACATAACAGTTTGACATGTTTTAACTGTGAAATTCGATCGCAGTTTCTAAAACAGTGTGAGATATTCAAGCTACTATAGCACCAGCAGTTGGGAAAACATCTCACTGCAATATATATACAGTACAACCCCGTTAAACCAAGCTCGGTTAAACCAACCGATTGGTTAATCCAAACTTGTTTCGGCGGCCCGGAAAAATACTACCATTTATCATATAAAAAAGTTGGTTAACCCAAAGTCGGTTAATCCAAAGTATCGGTTAATACAAAAAAATTGTGAGCTCCAGGCCACTTCCGGTACAGTTAAACCAAACTTTCATGTGGTTTTAAGGTCATCTGAGACTTTTTTTATATGATAAATGGTAGTATTTTGCCAGGTCGCCGAAAATGTTTGGATTAACCGATCGTTTGATTTAACCGAGGTTGGTTTAATGGGGTTAAACTGTATATACATAAAACAACAATAATCATAGTGTCAACATACATTGTACATTCATAATGCACCCCCGTTTTTGCCAAAGCCAAGTCAAAGTCAAAGCTCGGTTAAACCAATGATCAGTTAATCCAAACAAATTTCTAGGGTCCCTTCAAGTTTGGTTTAACGGGGATATACTGTATCCTGATATTTCCTTTCTGATTTGATTTAAATGTTATTTACAGCTTCTTCTTATTTTTGGTAGGCATTACCCCTTAGCGATAGATGGAAGTTGGATCAAGGATTTTATATATAAGGATGGAAAAACGAGGAGGCAGTTTGAGGCTCACCCAGCGTGAAATCCAAAAACACGGCCGCCATATTGGAAGCGTAATAATAAGCGATGATAGGGGCAACATAATTGATATAGTTAGGCCTTTAAAAATAAAATGCTGATTGCACCTTAGATGGAAGTTGGCTGGTTGGGTAGCGTAGGGAGGTAGGTAGGTAGACATCAATATCTTGGCTAGAGCTTACCTGTAGCTGTTTATGTGTAAGGCGAGGCTGCTTGTTACTATGGCGACGTCGTCCTTGTTGCCATGGGAGACTGCTTCGCCGGCAACTCTCTGCGTAGCAGACTGTGCGAGCCGAGCAAAGTCAAAACGAGGATGCTTCCTGTGCGGGTGGCGGATCCTGCTTTCTGAAAACATCAAATTTATCTCCAATATAATCATATTTGAAAAATGAGCAATTGAAAGCCATTTATATGTGGCATTATATGCAAACTCTGTGGAGGGAACTTTGGTTGCTGACCAGTCAGGGAATATTGCCAAGCGACCAGTCGGCGACTGCTCAGTGACTATCACACTGTTGCAACCGCTCATCGAGCAATCAGCGAATGCTGTCATCACTATAAAAGAAACCGCTGGCCATGAGACTTTTGGAATTTGTGAATACGCTGACCATTTCCGGAGATTTTGGTCGCAAGGAGGTTGCAGCTGCTACACTTGCAACCTCCTTGCATCCAGTGCGATCGGCGAGTGTTAGCAAGAGGTTGGTGACTACTCGTCGACTGCCGCCCCATGAGTGTGAGAATTTTGGTTGCCAGGTGGTCACCGACCAATCCCCCCTAAACACCAGCGACCGCTCAGCGACCTCCATGCCAGGAACATCAGAATTTTGGTCGGTGACTGCTCGATGACTGGTCACCGATCAACCGCCCTAAACATTGCCGAGTGGTCGGTGAGCAGTCGCCGAGCAGTCACCGACCACGTCTTTGATTCAATGGAGCAAGTCGGTCGCAAGGTCTCCGCCCTTTTGGTCATAAAATGGTCGCAAGGGAATGTTGGCCATAGAGTGACTGGGGTATTAGTTACTCCCGCAGCCCTTGTTCCTATGACATGGTAGGGTTGAATTGTTTTATCTACCATTTGCTTTGTTTTGCCAATCAGGGGGAGGACTATCCCAAGTGCAAGTCATGTGGCAGTGACGTCACTGGTCAACATGTCTATCGATACACATTGAATGACATGCAAATTTAGATTAAGACAAACCTGGTTTATTTGAGTTGAGAACTGCCTCATTAGTTAAAGCAAACAATTGTTAATTTGAGTTGAGAACTGCCTCTTCAGTTAAAACAAACCTGGATTATTTGAGTTGAGAACTGCCTCTTTAGTTAAAACAAGCCTGGTTTATTTGAGTTGAGAACTGCCTCTTTAGTTTAAGAAAAACCTTGTTTATTTGAGTTTCGAACTGCCTCTTTAGGTCAAACAAACCTGGTTTATTTGAGTTTCGAACTGCGTCTTTAGGTAAAGCAAACCTTGTTTATTTGAGTTGAGAACTGCCTCTTCAGTTAAAACAAACCTAGATTATTTGAGTTGAGAACTGCCTCTTCAGTTAAAACAAACCTGGTTTATTTGAGTTGAGAACTGCCTCTAGTTAAAACAAACCTGGATTATTTGAGTTGAAAACTGCCTCTTGGGTTAAAACAAACCTGGATTATTTGAGTTGAGAACTGTCTCTTCAGTTAAAACAAACCTGCATTATTTGAGTTTCGAACTGCCTCTTTAGTTAAAGCAAACCTTGTTTATTTGAGTTGAGAACTGCCTCTTCAGTTAAAACAAACCTTGTTTATTTGAGTTGAGAACTGCCTCTTCAGTTAAAACAAACCTGGTTTATTTGAGTTGAGAACTACCTCTAGTTAAAACAAACCTGGTTTATTTGAGTTGAAAACTGCCTCTTGGGTTAAAACAAACCTGCATTATTTGAGTTTCGAACTGTCTCTTCAGTTAAAACAAACCTGCATTATTTGAGTTTCGAACTGCCTCTTTAGTTAAAGCAAACCTTGTTTATTTGAGTTGAGAACTGCCTCTTCAGTTAAAACAAACCTGGTTTATTTGAGTTGAGAACTGCCTCTAGTTAAAACAAACCTGGTTTATTTGAGTTGAAAACTGCCTCTTGGGTTAAAACAAACCTGGATTATTTGAGTTGAGAACTGTCTCTTCAGTTAAAACAAACCTGCATTATTTGAGTTGAGAACTGCCTCTTCAGTTAAAACAAACCTGGTTTATTTGAGTTGAGAACTGCCTCTAGTTAAAACAAACCTGGTTTATTTGAGTTGATAACTGCCTCTCTGTGAAGTAGACATGCTGAGTAAGACGCGTGCTCTTCGGCGCTTGTCCACAAGGTCTTCCTTTCTCCTCCTGGCTGGTTCGCAGATATTGCAGTCCACGCTCCCCGTGACACTTGCGAATGTTGTGGTAAATGTGACAGCGCGTAGTCACCACCGCCGTCACGACAGCTGTCACTAGTGTCAGTGACTGTGACAGTGACTGTGACAGCGCTATGTCCAGGTCCCAGGGGGATTGCGTCATTCGTCATCGTTGTTGTTAGTGGTGATGGCGGCGGTGGCGCCCTCTGGGGATACATGTTTCTCCTATCGTAGCCGGCCACCACCAGAGGGCGACACATCGCCTGGGCGGAGTTTGAGGGAGCAATGACGGCCAGTCCCTGGCTGAGGTCGAGTCCTAATTGGGGATACATCGGTACCGGCCGCCTAATGCCGAAAGAACAAGGCATTTGCTGTTGGTGCTGGTGTCGGTGGTTATGAGTACGTGGCGCCACTGGTATGGGGCGATCTACGTCATCTTCGGAACAATGTTGGTGATAAGACGCAGGCTTGACTACTGCCGCCATCTTGTGAAGATGGAAGTAACACCTGATATGGTAAAACAAAAAACAAAAGGTAGCGTTTTCTTCAAGGTCAAGTCACTCAGTCACTCACTCACTCACTCACCCACCCATCCACTCACCCACCCAGTCGCTCGCTCAGTCAATCTCTCACTCACCCACCCACTCACTCACTCACTCACCCACTCACCCAATCCCTCAGTCACTCTACTCTCTCTCTCTCTCTCTCTCTCTCTCTCTCTCTCTCTGTCTCTCTTGGTTTCTTGGTTTATTTTAAGTGGGTGTTAGGCCTAGTTGTTCTTTTTATTCGTTTGAATGTCGGCGCCAACCTACGTGAGTTTGTGGTGGATTTTTATTTGATTTAAAAAAAAAAAAAAAAAAAACTGCATAGATATGGCTGAAAGTATAACAATTACACTTGTAATGTGTTGCTGCATAAACCATAACACTAAGTCATTTAAAGTTGCATAGTCTGATGAAGCATAACATTTTCAAAACCAAAACAAGTATCTCAATTTGATTCTACATATCTAACTTAAATACTGGTGCACTCGTTAGACATTTGTCACCACATAGAAGGGAATACTGAGGCAATTTATTAGAACCTATTACTGCAGAAACCTATGGTGTCAGAGTTTGGGCAAGCTTGCCAAAACTAATTTTCCTTGTTTGCACTTCAAATATCTCAAAAGTTAGCTATTTAAAATAAAAGTTACTTCAAATGAAAGTACAGTAAATTATACCGATCAGCCTAAGATGTTTATCTCAGAAAATGACAGAAGCTCTAAAACCCAACGGACTATGCAACTTTAATAATATACGTAATCTTCTGAGGCCTATGGTGGCCAGCATTTTGATGTGCACCCTAATATATCGATCTAAAAGAACAGGGTAGAAAGTCAAACTCAAAGCAATCAAACTATGCAACCTTAATGTTATTTATCTTTTGTTAAAAGTAAGGATTAAATTAAACAGATAGATTACTGATTATTACATCTGGCTAAACACTTTAAAAAAAGATCTGCGCACCTGAAAAAAAAAACAAGCATTTCCATCTTTACTGGTAACTAACTGCCTCTTGTACACCAGACACCCAAAAGGTCGTGGCTTCGAACCCTGACCGAGTCAAGCCAACGACATACAAAATTTATCCTTGGCACAACCTAACCCAATACTCAACATTACTAGGATATGGCAAGAACTGGTTAGCTCAGTATCAGGATATTGTGACTGAGTGGGAAATAAAGTCTTGGAGTGCCGATGGTGTGGTATCCCACTGGGACAGCACTATAAAGTCGCTATGAGTGTGCACTGTCACAAGTCGGTAGGGCCTACCTGTCCTGATATGACCGTAGATGTTGCCAGGATACGAAACCCCAACAAACAAAGCCTCTTGCACTGGCATACCACAATCACTGACCACCCACTCATCTATCAACAACTATTATCCAGACGTGATGGCGGGGTGGATAGGGCTCCCGCTGTGGGAGGTCCTTGGTTTGATCCCCTGCTGAGTTAACCGTCAGACTTAGAACATTGCTACTTGTTGCAAGGCCGGTCTGTGCTTCGAATTACTATTACTATGGTAGGGACAACTACCAGCCGGCTCAGTACCAGGCTTATGAGACTGAGTGAGATGTCTGGTAATGGTGCTGGTTGCATGGTATCCCAATGGTTCAGCACTATAAAGTCGCCAAATCCACGGCATCCCAGTGGGGCCGCGCTACAAAGTCGCCACGAGTTACGCATTTGTCACAAATCAGTACCCGTACTGATAGTGATATGACCTTTGTCGTTGCTAGAATGTAAAACCCCACTGAATCAAAAACCTCTACCAACAACTTGCTTACATAGGACGTAAAAACTCAATGAACCTACACTTCTATGTTTGCACACAAGAAGTTATTTGAACACAAATAATGAATCATATGAAGTGCCTGTTTGCGTCCTTTGCTTTAAAGCTGCATAGTCCGACAAAATATCAAATTTTGAAAACCAAACCAATTATCTAGATTTGATTTTACATATCTGATGCCACTTATTAAGCATCTGTTTCTGCATAGAAGGCAATACTGACTCAATTTAACAGAACCTGTTGACTTTACATATCTAACTTAGAATTCGATACGGATGCACTTATTAAGCATTTGTTTCTGCGTAGAACTAGAAGGCAATACTGAGTCAATTTAACAGAACCTGTTTCTGCAGAAGTCTATGGTGTCAGAGTTGTGGCAAGCTTGCCAAAACAAATTTTCCATATTTGCCCTCGAAATATCTCAAAAGTTTACCATTTAAAATAAAAGTAACTTTGAACTAATGTAAAGTAGATACTAGTGATCGATCTAATATATATATATCTCAGAAAAAATACAGAAATTCAAAACCATCGGACTATGCAACTTTAAGGCAAGCTCATGAAAGTTTTGTGAGTATTTTTGTTTGATCTTTGTAATCTATAGTAGATCTATGTTGCGTTAGTTTGAGTAACGTTGATCATAAATGGCTAAGTTTTGTTAGTTTGAAGTCACTTTTATCATAAATAGCTAACTTTGCAGATATTTTGAGTGACAACATCCAGCATCGGCGTGCACATTGATATGATGTGGTGTTTCACAGACTAGTAGTAACAGGTTCTCTAAAGGGTTATGCGGTGACAAGCGCTTAATAAATGCACCAGTAAGTGCTATGCGGTGACAAGTGCTTAATAAATGCACCAGTAGTTTCAAATTTAAAAAATCAATTTTGTTTGGAAAAAGATATTTTTTCATTGATTTTGTTTAATACAGGACGCCCAAATATGGACTTAATAATTTAATTTATCAATTAATAATTTAACTTATCAATTTTAATACCATATTCTCATGGGGTAACACCCTGGGGCCATATGCAGGAGTCGGTGATAGCGGGGTTTGGTGTTAGAGCCTGTTACCGTTTAGCTATCACCGACGTCAGGAACTGTGTCAAGTCGTATGCAGGAGCACGTAACACTTTCATTATAGCTAAACGTGAATTTATTTATAGATTTGGGAAATCCCTCTGCATTTGTAGCCATATATTAGGCTTAAATATATTAAATGCTATCATATTTAACAGAATTACATACGCGATAAGTGAAATTTCATGAAATTAACCCTAAATTCGAAGCAATATTAATGCTGCCACCGCAACGGCGGTGATATTAATATGTTTGAATCGACGAATGTAAAGTAAACAAATCGCCGCCGCCGCCTCATCGACGTCGCTTTCCATACTGGTGGTGGCAGCAGTTGCTTGCGGCGATTTGTTTACTTTACATTCGTCGATTCGACAATATGAATAATGCCGCCAATGCGGCGATAGCGTTAATATGTGTTCGCTTTTATGGTTAAATTGATAAAATTTCACTTATTGCGTATTTAATTCTGTTAAATATGATAGCATTGAATAGATTTGGCCACAACCTTCCGCTAACACCGCCCTTAAACGTCCTTTGAAACGGGGTTAGTGTAGCGGACATTAAACACGTGGTGTTAGCGTAACAACGCCCGTCGCATACGGACTATTTGCCGCTAAACTGGAAATCCCGCCCTAAACGCGTTTTGGCTGGATAACACCGCGTCCTGCATATGGCCCCTGGACATTTAAATTGGCAAATCACTGAAGTACGGGTGGGCGTTTACCAACACATTTAAGGGGTGAGCGCTTTCGAAATATTGGCCAAGTGGGGGGGGGGGGGGGGGGGGGGCGTTAATCCACACATGGGCGTTAACCTGCGAGAATACAGTAAATAGAACAATTATAACAATATATTTGACTTTCAATATACAACCATCTATTCAACAATGAAATCCATTATAGCAATATATTTGACTTTCAATATACAACCATCTGTTCAACAATGAAATGCATTTTTTAATTGTTGGAATTGTCTGTGCATATTTGCAAAAGATGAAAAGCAAACAATTGTAATTGTGGTAAAACCAAATCGTAATATTGGCCCTTACTGTCGCTTGATTACAATACAATAATTGTTTAATATGATTAAATACAATTAAAAGAGGGATATATCTGTACATACACAGTAAAACCTCTCTAAATCCACCGACTTTGGGACCGACTTTAAGTGGTCTATTTAGAGAGGTGGTCGGTTTAGGGAGTTAAAATATGGTAAGTGGTCTATTTAGGGAGGTGGTCGGTTTAGGGAGCTAAGATATGGTTACCATGGTATTGCTTAGACCCAAATAAAGCGATCAAAATAGGGGACTGGTCGATCTGTGGAGGTGGTCGGTTAGAGAGGTTTTACTGTATATATACGGTATTCCGAACCATTTGACATTTCTTTTTAAGTACCGGGAGTCCATGTTATTATGTCTATGTGATTAAAAAGAAAATAATAACTATTCAAGTGTCATCGGAAGGCAGAGTAAGGTGAAGGCTCACAAAGGATAGCTTTAGGCTCCAAATTAAAACTCGCTACTTCTTCATCGTGAGTTATCTCAAGGGATTTTCAAACAGTGGTATGATCTTTATTCGTGGGACGTGCTCTCGGTGGTGGATGGTGGTAGCAGGATTTGCAATCAGATAGCTGATACCCAGGGCCGCGATGTGGACTCTCTTGCTGTGGCCAGTTTGTCGATAGAAAACCCGGGCCTACACTTTTACCGACCCAAGGGATTTTTAACCTGCCACACCACATAGACATTTGAGAGCAACCGGCCTTTGATGATGCTGTAAGTTATACACAGCGGTGGAAATCCAAATTGGCAGAGGTGGGGGGGGGGGGGGGAACGGGGACTCGAACCACTGACCCTTAGATCAGGCATCCGACCTAGAAAAAAGTCAGACATTCTAACCACTCCACCACAGAGAACACGCGCTACTGAACTTTATGTAAACATGATAATGTGATTCCGAGCCGAGATTGTGAAAGCTTGTTTAATAGGGCGTCCATTGTTGTGGGGTGAATGAACTCTGGTCTGAGCCTGTTTGTTAGACAAAACAAGCTCCATTTGGCCTCAGGTCTCTAGCAGATTATCTCCCATTATTTGTCCAAATCTTCCAGTCGCATCTAGAAATGTGACCTCCATGAAAACTATGACAACCGATTGTCTATTTGAAATTTATTTAAATGTATTTAAATGTGGTTGGCCCAGGGTAATAGCCCTGTCACACTATGATGTATCTCGCCGGTGTGCTGCCAACGCGCAAAATCCCTTTTAATTGTTGAGAAAAGTCAAGCTTCTTGGCGTCAGCGCAACATATTGGTAGCGTATAGCCGACGTTGTGAGAAAAAAAACTAAAAAGTTTGGCGCTCCGTCATGATATGACCTTAGACGTTGCTAGGACGTAAAACAACAACAAGCAAAAAAGCAACAGTTTGGCGCAACGAGCCTCATGCACGCGCGGCGTCTGCCTAGCATTTGCATAACGTTATTCCAGCAATCTCCACGTGCTCCTAACGTAGCCATAATATTGGCACCCGCGCGTTGTCGGTCGTCAAAAGTTTTGTGCAAGCATAAAACTTTGCCGATCCGATGACGCACGCCGCCGACTGTCGCCGTCCATCAATGAATACCAACGCGTGCCTAACGCGCGCGTAACGCTTCCAGATGTCTCCCGACGTTTCGCCAAAAAGTGACACACGTCGACACGCGTTGGCGAGAAACGTCGTAATGTGAAAGCACCATAAGATAATGAAGACTGCCTGGTTGCCCGGGCCACCTAGTTTACTCGGTCGGTGACCTGCCCAAACAGGCGAGTCATTATTTTTCTGATATGCAGTACTTAGCAGATTTCAGTTTCAATTGGCCGACTTGGGCTTGGACAAGTAGTTTTGCCACTTGTCCAAGTACTTTTGCTTCTCGGTAGAAAGTAGAAAATTCAGTCATTTGCCAGATCGGGCAAGTGCGAATAAAAGTTACTGTCCTGCCCTGGGTTGCTGAACGCTGAATAGTCCGAACAGGACGGAATCCGCGAATCTGAAGAGAAGGGGGCTGGTGGGTTCGAACCCCGGCCGAGTCAGAATTACAAAATTGACATATTAACCACGACCTATCCTGACACTCAGCATTAGCCATTATTAGGATAGAGTATAGACTAATGACTGGTTTGCTTAGAATCATGATATGGGGTATCAGATCAGGTGCCAATGCGATATCTTTCAGAGAGGCAGCACTATAAAGGGACCATGATTGCATGCTGTCACAAGTTGGTCCTTGTCCTAATAAGTTGCTAGGTTGTAGAATCCAAATAAACGAACATCATAGTCCGATGAATGTATACAATTTTTTTAAACCAAAGCACATGCCTAGATTTGATCCTATATATTCAACTTATAGTTGCGTCGTCTGATAGTTTTGAGTTTCTGCCACTTTTTGCGATAAATACAGTAGGATACCAGACGGGGTGGCCAAATGAGTTAGAGCATCCATCTCCCGTGTTGGTAGATCATGGGTGCGAACCCTGGTCGAGTCAAACCAATGACTTAAAAATAGATACTTGTCGCTTCCTAGCCAGGCGCTCGGCGTTATTAGGATATGGCAAAGAGCAGTGGAATGAGGAAGGTCAATCGTCCACGATTGAAATTTCCTTTGCTTAATTAAACAACTAATGTACCACAACAACAAAATGTTTAAAGGATGATTGTCATAATCTACATTTTTACTTCTGTTTGAAGTTGCTTTTTATCTTAAAGTTGCATAGTCCGATGGTTTTGCATTTTGGTCTTTTTTCTGAGATAAATATATTAAATTGATCGTTATAGTCTACCTTATTTCAGGTTAAAGTAACTTTGATTTTAAAATGATAAGTTTTGAGATATTTGAAATTCAAACATGCAAACTTAGTTTTGGCAAGCACGCCAAAACTCTGACACCATAGGCTTCAACAGTAACAGGTTATATCAAATTGTTTCGGTGCTCCGTTCTATGTGGCAATAAATGCTTAATATGTGCATCAATATCTAAGTTATATATGTAGAGTCAAATCTATATAATTATTTTGATTTTGAAAATTTGATGCTTCATCGGACTATGCAGCTTTAAATGACTTGCGGTTCAGATATTTGGAGTGCAAACAGGCAAAAATAATGTTGGCGAGTATGTCAAAACCCTGATACTATAGTTTTCAGCAGTAACAGGCTCTAGAGCATTAGTATTATAAAAGTTTTAGTATTAAATTGACTTATGCCAAGTACACACCTACCGTATACGATTCGTGCACTAAAACTCGCGACCCCGTCTCGTCCCACTTACGACTGAAAACGTGCTGATTCATTTTTCGAATCGCGAATCGCAATCGCAAGCAAGCAGTTTTAGCCCTAAAACTGAGTTTTAAGTCGTGAGTTGCAATCGGTAGGTGTGCTAGGGGATCACGCACCTTTTGTGCGTGAAACGGGCAGTTTTAGATCGTATACGGTAGGTGGGTGCGGATAAACGGTCGGTGTGTACTTGGCATTAGTATACCACCGTTCTATGCAGCGACAGATGCTTAATAAGTGCACCAATATTAGGGATGTAGAATCAAATCTAGACAAATGTTTGTGTTTTGAAAAATGTCTGTTTTCATAGACTATGCAGCTGTAAATAAGGGTGGGTATTATATACATTTAGTGCTGCATAGAAGGAATACCAAGCCAATTTAATAGAACCTGTCATTACTGGACGTAGAATCAAATCTAGACAAATGTTTGGGTTTTAAAAAATGTCCCGTTTTCATCGGACTATGCAGCTGTAAATAAGGGTGGGTATTATATACATTTGGTGCTGCATAGAAGATATACCAAGTCCATTTAATAGAACCCACCATTACTGGAGCATTTGTTTCCAGCATTTTGATGTGCCTGCCAAAATTAATTTTCCATGTTTTCATTTCACGCATCTCCAAAGTTAAACCATTAAAATAAAAGTTAATTTAAACTGGACGGGATCGCCGATTGAGTTAGAGCGTCCATCTCCCGTGTTGGTAGATCATGGGATCATGGGATCGAATCCTGGTCGAGTCAAACCAATTACTTAAAGATTTATACTTGTCTCTTCATAGCCAGGCACCTAGCATTATTAGGATAGGGCAAGGAGCAGTGGAATGAGGAAGACCAATCGTCCGTCATTGAAATTTCCTCTGCTTAAACAACTAATGTACCAACAAATAAATTACAAAAATTGGCGGTGGGGTGGGGTGGGGGTGAGGTGGGGGGTTATAAATGGAGAAGAAAAAAAAACCAATATAAGGCCGCGTTTCCGATGCGATAGTAAATCCGCCAGTACCCTACTGCCGATAGGGGGCACCACTTTCCCACGCCCTATACCGTCTCTCTCCCACCCTCCACTATCTTAATATTCTCTAATTAGTCCTTAATCTATTTTATTTGTCTTCCAGATCGTGGGAGTCATGCAATGTGCCAGAGCGTTTACTGTTTGGAGCGTGTTTTTTTGTGTGCAAAACATTTTTATTACATAATTATCTTTTTTGTTTTGCGGGAATAAAAGCAAAGTTATCCGGGCTTATCTTGTGGGGGCGTGAACTCGCATTTCAGAACAACTCCCTCTCTCACCCCCCCCCCCCCCAGCCCCCTCCCATCCCTCCGCCCCGCCCCGCCCCGCCCCACCCCGGCTTTCTACCATGCCTGGCTCTAACTGGTCCGGTCCGGCCCGCTTTGTTTGGCAGACGACAGTTGGGCGGGCCCAGCGCGTGTACACTGGGTAGATGGGTTGTATATTTCGCCAGCATTGAACTGATTAGTTGGTTGTTGAAGATTTACGTCCTGGCAACATCTAAGGTCATATCAGGACGTGGCATTGGACTCTTACTCTTAGTTGGACACTGCCTGTTGCCTTTGGCTGCTTGAACAGTTAATTGCAGAATGAACACTTGCTGATTTGATTATTTTAAAGAGGCACTGACTGAACGATTTTAACAATTATTTTAAAGAGGCACTGCCTGAATGACTTAAAAGGAGCACTGCCATGAATAAGGCCACTTTAAAAAATAGAGGCACTGACACGAATGAAGAAGACAACTTCTCTATAGAGAGGCATTAAGACTTTCTTTTAAAGAGGCACTGACACAATCAATGCGAAAGAGGCATGCTTTTTTATTAAAGAGCATGACAACCACAATTAAACAGGCACTTATAGCTATACAATTCAGAAAATTCTTAAACTGTGAATTGACATGACTAAGACTGACTAAAGCTAAGATTCCTTTTACACGGTATGTGGTATGCGGTATGCGAATGGGAGGATTCCTTCTACGCGGTATGCGGCATGTGGCACACGACTGGCTATATTTAAAAAATAAACAAGTACACTCCATACTGCACTGCATATGACATAATATTGCATTTATATCTATGTACCTCTTGGTACGTCACATGGGGGTTCCTACCTTTATAATTACCAAATTATAGATAAGTATTCATATTTCTTTGGCTATGGTAGCATTTTTACCAACCCATAACCCCATCACCACCACTACCATATGTTTCCCCTCTGCGCCCTTGTGTGTGACCGTTCCGTAATGCTCAGTCGCCTCTCCTCATCTAAAACTAATGGACATGTGGGACTGAGGTTTCTATTCGCATACCGGGTGCCGCATCGATCGTTACAGGGACCGATCGAGTTGCCGCATTCGCATTCGCATTCGCATACCATGTGTAAGGGATGTAGCCCATTGACTTCAAGGCGTTTCAATTTTTTGCTGCATTCGCATTCGCATACCGCATGCCGCATACCGCATGTAAGGAATATTAGCTTAAGATATACTAAGATAGATTTATATTTAAAAGAGGTACTGACATGAGCAAGACAAACGACTGCCAGCCACGATCAAGACAACCTTTTCTTAAAAGAGGCACTGACATGAGCAAGACAACATTTTAAATAGGTACTGAAACAATGGAAACAACTCTATAAATAGTTAAACATTTGCAAGTATATAAAGATCGAATAGGACTTCGCTTGGGTTGGTAGAGGATCGAACCCACAACCCGCACCTTGGGAAGCGGCCGCTTTATGAGGTAGTTTGGCTTATGGATGAGTACCTACAGTAAGGTAACTAGCTATACATATGAACCCCATTCATTGGCCAATGGGTGTAGAACTCATACAACTAGCTATGCACATTCAAGTTGCATAGTCCAATGGTTTTGAATATCTGTATTTTTTTCTGAGATAAATATATTAGATCGATCACTAGTATCTACTTTATGTTAGTTCAAAGTTACTTTTATTTTATATGGTAAAAATTGAGATATTTTGGGTGAAAAGATGGAAAATTAGTTTTGGCAAGCTTGCGACAGTGTGCACTCATGCCGGCTTTATAGTGATGCCCTATTGGGAGACCAGGCCACCAGCACCATGACCTGATATCCCACTCAGTTACATTATCCTGAAAACTGGGCCAACCAGTCCTTCTCCCATCCCAATAATGCCGAGCGCCTGGCTATGAAGCGATAAGTATCAATTTGTAAGTCATTGGTTTGACTCGGCCAGGGTTCGAACCCACGATCTACCAAAACGGGAGATGGACGCTCAACTCATTCGGCCATCCCGTCTGGTCAGACCTGCAAGGTGTTTCATATATATGGCAGATGTTATATGACTTAGGGGGGTCATCAATAAAGTACTTCTCTGTAAGATGACATTATGTCGCTATGTCAACCATTAGACCAACACAGACACCAAAGGAGAGTTACAAGTTTTGTTCCAGGATCACTTGTCGAGTTGTTAAAGCTGCATAGTCCGATGAAAGCATAGCATTTTCTAAACCAAAACACTGACTTAAGGCTACATTCCTTACACATGGTATGCGGCATGCGAATGTGAATGCGGCAAAAAATCGGAAAGCATCTAAGTCAATGGGGGTGATTCCTTACGTCTGAATGCGAATGCGAATGCGAATGCGAATGCGAATGCGGCAACCGAATCGGTCCATGTAGCCATCGGTGTGGCATGCAAATGCGAATGCTGCTGCATTTGCCATAGAAGACAGTGTTAGAGAAACCTGACACTATGTGTGGGTGTGGGTGTGGGTGAAAGGACCCAACCCGTACACATGCCGCATTCGCATGCTGCATACCGCGTGTAAGGAATCCTACTTTACACTTGTATGCAGAATATACCATTGTTAAAATGCCACATATACAGGTAGGTGTGGTTAGGTTGATTATATCAGGGAGCCTAGAGAGCCTAATGGTTAGGACACTCGCCTTGGTGGAATGACAGAAATGTGGGTTCTGACGCCTCCATCACACTAGGCATGATATTCATATTTATTGCAACACTGGTGCCATGACCAGCATTCGTACGTGTTGAGTGAGCACTGTATGGCGTTGAGTTTGTCCTGTGTAATGGAAGTGTGCTACCTGGAGATTTTGAATTGTAAAGTATGAGGTCAGGAGGATGAGTGTAGTGTTTGGTGCAACATCTCCAATGACAGTAGGACTATATTGTATATATTGCTTAGCAAATTGTAATATTGCACGTGTACATGAAGCTTATACCCCTGTCACACTACAACGTAATGAGTGAACGTGAGCCTAACGTGGTGATCTTTCGTCATTACGTTGATGTATGTTGGATTACGTTATTATGGCGTCATAATGATGTTAGACTGACGTCGAGCTACGTCACATTACGTCGTGTTATGTCGAGGTTTTGGACATGTTCAAAACTTTTGACGTAGTTTGAACGTAAGGGTTTACGTTCGCCATACGTTCTGTACACGTTCGGTGAACGTCAATGACGTTAAACCGACGTTATTAAAACGTTATTAAAACGTTAGTCACTACGTTCAACTACGTTGCACTACGTTGACCCACATTTAACCCGGTGGACACGTCCACATGGCGTAATGGGAACGTCAGGATAATGTCAGGATAACGTCTGGATAACGTCAGAATAACGTCAGGAGAATGTACGTTCAACGTAGTTCAACGTTTCGCCATCAGGTAACGTAGTTCTGGCGATGGAATAACGTTCATAACGTTCCGTGAACATAATGAAGTTGACCTCTCTCGTTGAATGACGGTATCACTACGCTTTACCGACGTTACGCTCTCGTCCACTACGCTGCATCCACGTTCAACTTGTGCCCAAATTTGCATACTACGCCGAGAAGTTCAATGTTCTTCACGTTCTCCCTACGTTGACGTCGTTACGTCGTAGTGTGACAGGGCCATTACATTGGTTACAACAGCAAAACAGCGCTTCGTGACTTACAATATGCGGCTTTAGGTTTTTGGGAGTTTTATGTGCTAGCGACATATAAGGTAATATCAAAACAGGTCCTGAATTGTGACTGCTTGTACTCATGACAACGTTATTTTATAGTGCTGATGCATAGTGATGCCTTGTGATGCGCTTGGCAGTTTTATAACTAAAGCTAAGATTCCATATATGTGGTATCCAGCATGCGAATGTGGCATGCGGCATATATATTGATGCAATTTTTGGTCTTTCTTTCTACAAATTTGTGAAGGAAAGTCAAAGTTCCTGTTTATTATATGGCAAACGCATTCCCATTCGCAATCGCACTGATTGATCCATGGGTCAATTCACTTGCCACATTCGCATTCGGACATATGGAAGCACCGCTGTGCCTTTACATGCTTTTCCATTTTTTCTCACATTCGCATTCACATACCGCATACCGTGTATATGGAATCTAAAGCTGTGTTCACACGGGAAAAGTTTAAAGCGATTTAGACAAAGCGAATCATATGAATCGATTTAGTTTGAAAGTGTTTCGCGTTCACACGGGCAGTGCTTGGGCCGGAAATCGATATCAGCGCATGAGCAAGTCGATACTAACCAGCGCCGGAAAGTCAACAAACTAAGGTCTCGACTGCGCATGCGTGTGACGTCCTTAATCCGCCTCAGTGCGTTCACACGGGCAAAATAAATCGGTTCACAGAAATCGATTCACGTACACTACCTCGACAAGTGGTTTACAGTATCCGGATCACACAAATCGATTCAGCCCTAATCCGACTCAGCCGCGCGTTCACACCTGAAATGTAACCCGAACTAGGCAAGTCGATTTCTACGAATCGATTTACATTGCCCGTGTGAACACGGCTTTAGTTGCATGCGAATGTGAATGCCACAAAAGATGGAAAAGCATGTAAATGCACAGTGGTGCTTCTATAGAGGGGGTGTAATGACGTCACAAGACAACTTTCGGTGGCCATATTGGATGACATACAGAAGGCTTTCAGCTGCTTACACTGTGCTTATTTACAGATTTTTTGGTTTATTTGTCATTGTTTTGAGCAGTTTGGCCTCAGAAGTTGTTGCTAAAGTGCTGTAAGTAAACACATTGGAGGTAAACTGCCCAGAACCTCCCATAACACAAGAAAACTCTGTTTTACTGCATCTGCAGGCATTCACAACATGGCTAGGGAGGGTGCTCGTAATCCAAGATGGCTGGCCGCTTACTGCTGAGTAATGATGTCACGTGCACTACCTCTATATGTTCGGATGCGCATGCGAATGCGAATGAATGCAGAAAGTGGATCGCTCCATCGATCGATCAGTGATGTGAATGCCATAGAGCAAACAGGAACTTTGACTTTCCTTCACAAATTTGGAGCAAGAAAGACCGAAAATGGCATGCCGCATATTCGCCTGCCGCATACTGCATATATGGAATATTAGCTTAAAGCTAAGATTCATTATACGCGGTATGCGGCATGCGAATGCGAATGTGGTATATGCGGAATAGATATATGCCAACCCCCAATAGCCCGATGTTTACTTTTTGTGCTGGGATATGGTTAAACAAAAAGACACACCAAAAATGTTACCCATGACATTTTTGGGGGTTTTTCCTCCAAATCTGTGAAGGAACAGTATTGTTTAATATACCAAACGCAGCAGTATTCACATTCGCATCGATCGGTCCATGGGTCGATCCATTTGCCGCATTCGCATTCGCATTCCCGTTTGTATTCGCATTCGGCCGTATGGAAGCACCACTATTCATTTACATGTTTTTCGATTTTTTTGCCGCATGCGCATTCGCATGCCACATACCGCATATATAGAATCTTAGCTTTAGGTTGTACCTGTTGTAGCCATTACACTGATAACTCACACCACAGACGTACACCAGCACAACTACTACTACTACCACTACTACTACTACTACCACTAGTAGTACCACTACCACCACCACTACTACTCCCACTCCGATAGGGGAGGGAGGGGAGGCCCCCGCAGAAACGGGAGAACAAACGACCACAACTCGTAAACCAATTATCACTGGCACAGGTTGGCACAAATGGTAACATAGGCCACCTGCTGCTCTCCAACCTGCACCCGCTAACCGTTACAACCAGCGAACTCTATACGCAACGCTACAATTAAAGCCGTGAACCTTGACCTCTGGTGCTTCCCCGCGCACTGCCTCCTCTCACACCCACCCACCCACCCCACCCCTCCCACACGCGTCCATACACACACCACACGCCGCGTGGTAACGGGTTAGAACGGGACTGAAACATTTCGGTAAATCAACTACTTCACTCTGCGGACGATTATCAGGTTAGAGAGCTAATCTCGTTCGAGTAGTTTATTTCGTAGTAGGCCTAGTTGATAATGTAGTAATTGTTTTAATGAACAACTCTTATCTATAGTCGCAGCCCGATGTCGTCCTGACATAGCAGGTGTCCGTCCTGTCATCAGGGCTACGCTCACATTAAAGTTGCATAATCCGATGGTTTTGAGTTTCTGTCATTTTCTGAGATAAATATGTTAGGTTGATGTCTATAATCTACCTTACTTTAGTTTGAAGTAATTTTTATTTTAAATGTCTAACTTTGGAGATATTTGAAGTGCAGCCATCCAAATTAATTTTGGCCAGCATGCCAAAACTCTGACACGATAGGTTTCTGCAGTAACATGTTTTATTCAATTGCCTCAGCTTTTCCTTCTATGCGGCAACAAATGTTTACTAAGTGCATTAGTATCTAAGTTTGATATGTAGAATCAAGATCTAGATAATTGTTTGATTTGTAAAATTTGATGTTTTCATTGGACTATACAGCTTTAAACCAAGACAACCAGACGGGATGGTCGAATGAGTTAGATTGTCCGTCTCCCCATGTTGGTAGACCATGGGATCGTGGGTTGGAACCCTGGTTGAGTCAAACCAATGACTTAAAAATTGATACTTGTCGCTTCCTAGCCAGGCGCTCGGCATTTTTAGGATCGGTCAAGGACTGGTTGGCTCAGTGTCAGGATAATGTGACTGATTTGGATATCGGGTCATGGTGCCGGTGGCCTGATTTCCCAGTGTGGCAGCACTATAAAGTCACCATGGGTGTGCACTATCACAAGGGGGTACCCGTCCTGATATGACTTTAGATGTTGCTAGGATGTAAAACAACAACAAACAAAACTTAAACCAAGACAGTTTGTACCTTGAGAACTTGTTTGCACTTTGCAGGGGTTTGTCGATCAAAGGCACCACATGTACTAAGTAAGTACTGTGTTTGTCTGAATCAGTGAATATCATGCTTTCCGATACAAATGGAGATTATTTAGAGAATGTAATTCCACCTACCTGTCGGAGATCACAACAAACGGTTATTTGTGTTTCATCTAAATTGGTTATTTTTGGCAGTTCTAATCGTGGTGCAGTTAATATTTCGAGTAAATGAATATTTCACTAAGATGTAGGTTTGGTTGTTTTACGTCCTGGCAACATCTAAGGTCATATCAGGACAGGTACCAAATTGTGACAGTGCACACTCATGGTGACTTTATAGTGCTGTCCCACTGGGAAACCAGGCCACTGGTAAAATGACCCGATGTCCCACCCAGTCACATTATCCTGACACTGAGCAAACCAGTCCTTGCCCTATCCTATTAATGATGAGAGACAGGCTAGGAAGCAACAACTATCAATTTTATAAGTCACTGGTTTGATTCGACCGGGAACCGATCTCCTGATCTCCCGCACGGGAGGCTCGCGCTCTACCGATTTGGCCACCGCACCCTGTCAGTAAAATATAGTGAATATTCATATAAGGACTTATATGCTATGGTCAGGTTGATTTCTTTTTGTTTGAGTATTACATCCTCAATAGAACCACTACCTCCATAGTTAGTTCCTGTTTGGGTATGCCCTTAGATGTTGCTAGGACGTAAAACAACAACAAACAAACTGTTTGGACCAGTTTTTGCTCGGATGCCCTATAGGCAAGGTTCTCATTTACTGTTCTTACTCTGGGTAGCGAATGATCTTTTATCTAACAAATCACTAGCAGCGACAGAAAAAAGGTACTGTCAGACAGTTAGTTAGTTAGCTAGTCACGTGGCACATGCTGCAATATGTAAACAAACAGCGCCACCATGCGGGATCTGTGCGGGAAATTAATTCTTTTTTGTGTGTGGTGGTGGTTATTGACCTTTTTGGTGGTGCGTGTCTGGGGCGGGGGGGGGGGGTGGTAAAGGGGCGCAGAGTATCATTGTATGCTTGTCCCCTTTTTGTGTTGTCGTTGTCATGGTGACGATCGTGCTGCACCGTGGTGTCATTTCACGCCGCGTGGAGGCGCTGACAGTTAGCTTCACACCGGCCGCTAGGTGTCAGGTGTGGGGGTGGGGGTGGGGGTGGAAGGTTGCACTAGAGCGGGTGTAGTGTGATGTGTGCGCGCGCGCGCGTGTGTGTGTGTGTGTGAATAAAAGTGTGACAGGAATAGTGTGTGAGTAGAAGTGTGTGCATGGGTGAAAAGTGTGTGCATGTCTGAGAAGTGTGTGAGTGAGAAGGGTGTGAGAAGTGAGTGTATGAGAAGTGTTACTGGTAGAAGTGCTAGTGAGAAGTGTGTGTGTGAGAAGTGTGTGTGTGAGAAGTGTTAGTGTGTGATACAAATGTGAGAAGTGTGTGTGAGAAGTGTGTGTGGGAAGTGTGTTTGTGAGAAGGTGTGTGTGAGAAGTGTGCGTGAGAGACTTGTGAGTGAGAGAGAATTGTTAGTGTGTGAGAAGTGTGTGTGAGAAGGCTGTGTGAGAAGGTTGTGTGTGAGAAGTGTGTGTGTGAGAAGTGTGTGTGAGAAGTGTTTGTGTGTGATAAAAATGCGCATGAGGAGTATGTGTGTGAGAAGGTTGTGTGTCAGAAGGTTGTGTGTGAGAAGTGTGTGAGAGAAGGGTCAGTGTGTGAGAAGTGAGTGTGTGAGAAGTGCGTCTGAGAGAAGTGTTAGTGTGTGTCGAAGTGTGTGAGAAATGTGTGTGTGTGAGAAGTGAGTGGGTGAAAAGTGTGTGTGTGTGAGAGCTGTTAGTGTGAGAAGTGTTAGTGGGTTATAAAAATGTGTGTGAGAAGTGTGTGTGTGAGAAGTGTGGTGTGAGAAGTGTTAGCATGCGAGAAGTGTGTGTCAGAAGTGTTAGTGTGTCAGGAGTGTGTGTGTGTGTGTGTGTGTGAGAAATGTGTGCGTGGGTGTGAGAAGTGAGTCCCTTTGCCCATTCCCTATCTCCCGACCCTCCCGACCCTTTTCACCCATCCCTCACCCCCACCCCCACCTCCACCTCCACCCCCACCCTACCCCCACCCCCAGCAGCCTCACTACCACACCCTTCCTTACCGTACACACCCAAACTGAACTCAGTGGTTCCCTGAAAGTAAAACCGTGCTTCGTTCTTTTAGACAAATGAACGAGACTCTAGGAATGTCAAGTATGTTAAATCTAAACACGCGATGTGAACATCCCACAGGAACACTTGCTGCAAACTTGTAAGTGCTCAATTAAATTCTAAATGAATAAGTCACACACAATTGGGTGTTCAATAAATTATCTAACAACTATTCAGAAATGAAATCACACGGTGAAGAAAATTATTAATCTTATAATATATATATAATAAGATTGATAATTTCATTCGTATATGTATATACATATGTGTGTGTATGTAGTGAGGTGGACTGACCTCACAGGGTGAAATGCCACATACACAAGTAGACGCGGGTAGGTTGATTGCATCAGGCAGCCTAGATAGTCTAATGGTTTGTACCCTTGCTTTGGAATGGCGGAGGTGTGGATTATGGATCCAGCAGATGTAGACATTATGTTTCCTTCGTTTGCAAAAAAAAAATCAAAAATCAAAAAAAAAATCAACACCGAACACAACATTAGTATGATGTCCAGGATTGTGGACATGCTGAGAACCGCATAGTGTTGAACCATCCCACATATGTACTGTAACTAGTAGTACATACAGAGGGATCTAGTGTGTGTTCTAGTCCCGCTATAGTCGCAAGTCATTTCATCAAACACCCATTATATACATAGCGAGTGTGTCCCTCGAAATAGCCTTATGCGGCTTTATATAGCTTATCAGAAGTTGTGTGGAATTCCTTATTCCCCATGACTTTGATATATAGGCCCTAATGGCTGACACAACACAAATCCGCCGATCATCAGGAAAACTGTTCACATGTATCATTGACAGTGGATTCCCTGTACGATTTGACTTTAGGAACGTTGCCAATTCGAAAGTTGCCTCCGTCTTGTCTATCTCGAGCCGATCCAGAGACAATGCCACAATCGTTTGGCCTCTATGTCCCGTTACTAATAGTAACAACACAGCTTACTTAAATCCTAGCTCCTTAATATCTAAATGTCTATTATTAGGCCATGATTTGAATAACTTAAATACTACTGACACAGCCCAAAACCTATTATACTTTGGTTTGGGTGGGTTCCCCTCATACACTGACCTCATGAACCAGTGTACAACCTGATGCTTGCCAATAATCTGTCCATCTATCCTTGGCAGAATGATAGACAACGCACATCGTGCTGCATTAATTGCACCAAACCCTAGACCGTCATCCTCTAAACATCTTAAAAATCTAACAATTTGAGCTATTGTCGGCTTTAATGGCTTGACTCCTTTAACCAAACAGTGAAGTCCCCATTTCTTCAAATAACTTGTGTATAGTTTCACGGTTCCCTTTCTCCATGCTTGAGAAATGAGCCTTTCCAAAGTAATTTTATCTAATCCAAATTGTTGCAAATGTTTCCTTAAAAAAGGAATGCCAAAAGCGGTGTCGTTGACACATCCCCGTAGACCGTCAGTGGTCCGTTGTGTTGTAGGTTTTTGGTTTCTCTTGGAAAACTGACCCTGTCTTTGGCTTGTTGCATTATTGCCGCTAGCCATGGCTGCGTGTCCCACTCCAGTACTATCAGTACTGCATGTGAGCGATCCATCTTGATCTTCCGGACCACGCTGCTGATAATGCTGAATGGTGGAAATATGTAATAAAATTGATTATTTTGCCATCTTAGAGAAAAAGCATCGATTCTCCAGGGTTCTGGATGCCAAGACACATATACAGGCAACTTTTTGTTGTTTCGTGAAGCAAACACATCAATATCCGGTGTGCCCCATGTCTCACAAATGAAAGAAAAAATACTCGGATTTAACGACCACTCTAGGTGATCATGGAAATGCCTGCTTTTCCTGTCTGCCAAAGTATTCTGACTACCTGGAATATGTGCTACAGTAAGCCATATGGGATGACTCTCTGCCCAGTCCCAAATTAGCTTAGCTAACCAGTTACATGGTTTGGAACGCGTTCCTCCCATATTGCGTATATACGCCATAGCTGTTGTATTGTCCGTTAGCACCCTTACATGATTCCTCGGGAGGTGAACTAGACTCCGTAAGCCTAAGTAAATGGCCCTCAGCTCAAGCGCATTAATGTGATCAGAGATTTCATCTTTGATCCACCGCCCACCTGTGGCGTGTTGGTCTCTATGAGCCCCCCATCCTGCTAACGAAGTGTCAGTTATAACTGTCGTATTAGGCTCACCCATTCTAATGGGATTGGGTGAATCATCTATATCCGCGAGCCACCACATAATATCTTGTAGGCCCTCTTGTGAAATGGTCATAGGCCTTTCAAATTTCCCTTTCATCCTAGCCAAAGCTAAATTCTTATCTATCTCTAGCGACTTTATATGGGCTTTGCCATATAGAATCGCAGGCACATAGGCCCTATCAAAACTGCCACCTGTCTTATCTTGGGTTTAGCCAAACTAAGTAACTGTGCTGCCATATTTGTAAATTTCTTAATTTTCTGTGCCGTTAGCGAAATGGTCATTGCTGTGGTGTCAATGGCAAACCCCAGAAATTTCAATTTCTTTGTCGGTGTCAAAACTGACTTTTCTGCATGTATGTAGAAACCTACTTTTTGGAAAATGTTACAAAGGTTGTCTATTGCTGTCTGACAAAGTTGTTCGTGTTTGTGCAACAATAAATGAGTCATCAATGTAGGGAAACATAACATGTCCTGTCCTAACCATGTGAGAGAAGATTGGTTTCAATAACCTTGTAAACATGCGCAGAGCGCACGCTAAACTATTGGGCATACAGGTTTGTAAATTGGAACCGCATAATACGCATCTCTTAAATCGACACTGGCCAGCCAGGAGTGGCGAGTCCCCAAATCTCTCGCTGTGTCCAAAGAAAACATCTTAAAATGCCTACACTCCACCAGTTTGTTTAACCGTGTTAAATCTAAAATCTTGCGAATCTCCCCATTAGGTTTGGGTCTCGAAAATATATTCGAGATAAACTCTCCTGGAACATGGACAGCTGGTTCTATCACCCCTTTCTCACAAAACCGTAAGACTTGGGCATCCAAAGCTTCCCTCTCAAAAGCGTCAAATCGGTACGGGAAGGGTATGCCACTTTGCATCGGTTGCTCCAACAGCAGTATCTTAACCCCTTGATCCAGACTAAGGATAGCTAAATTGTCCATAATGTGGTTCCATTCCGACAAGCAATTAACTAAATTACCCGCGGTAAACGTGCTTACTTGAGATTGCGTCCCTACTTGTTTGCAGGATGGGGGAATGCCTTCTGCGGGGTGTTGTCTCTATTGAAGGGCCGGTTCCCGTCGTTCCAGCCGAAGGACTGCCTCTGTCCCCTTTCCCTGGCCTGGTAGCCATAGCCCGTGGACAAGTTGGCCTCTGCCCTCTTCTTCTCTGGCTCCATGTGTTTCCCACACTTGCTCCCCATCTCGACCCGTTTGAACAGGTACTGGAGCTGACTTCCAAACATCTTGGTCTTGTCCAAGAGTTTGATTTGATCGGCATAGGGGGAAGGAATAAGGTGTACTCCTTGCCATCGTTGTCCACGACCTTATTTGATCTGGCGACTTCTTTGCCTGCATCCATACAGACGGCTTTGAAAACATTCTCAAACCGCCTGTATGAGAGGAAGTTGCTGGCTGCTGTCAACAATGCAATCCCCCAATCCATGTCCCCGCAAAGGGAGGACAACTAATTCTCCATCATCATTCTGTTGGCAATTGGTGTAATAGCCATCAACGCTACCAAAACAGCCTTATGCACCATTTGCAGAATCCCCTCAAACTTCCGCCGATCCTCACTGAGCTTGACATCACTGTCCATCTATTTGATCCCCGCATCGGGAACCCCTCTGATGCCCGTGTACTTCTCACCAAGCTTAGGCCAAGGATGGCTTTGCGCATCATTGTTGTGATCACGTCTTACACTTTTTGGCTACTTTCCCACTCATCTTGGTGTATTTGCCGTCCCTCTGAGTGTCGGAGTCAGACTCCGTTGATGTGGAGTCCGATGAAGAGTTGGAAGAAGATGATTTCTTACTCTTCTTCATCTTCTTCTTCTTGCTCTTCCTTTTCTTGACCAACGGCTTCTTTTTGCGAGCCCTGGTGAACTCATCCCCATCTGATGAGCTTGCTCGCCTTTTGTGTTTGCGCTTTCGCGCCGGCACAACCTCCAACGGTGAACCGTCATCGGAAGAATCCTGATCATCGGAATAGTCCTCCCACTCCGACTGATCCGAGTCTGAAGCTTGGATAAGGCCCTTTGTGCGTCGCGGTTTCGCGGGCAGCATCTGTTCCAACCTGAGTTGAACCAGGTGCATAACACGCGCATCCAGGTCAGTAGGCGCCGGCTCCGAGCCGCCCGCCTCCTCCAAATCTTGTTGTTCGGGCGACCTTTGGACCCAACCCGGCAGTACTGGGTCTTCGTCTTCACTGCGCTCCCACTGAGCATCTGCTTTACCCCGCTTTGTGGCCATCGCTGAATTTCTGCAATGACCAAATTCAACGTTAGCGGAGGCAGGCATAAAGTGTAACACTAGCAATTAAACAAATAACTGGACAAGTGTACATCAAGGTGTTAAATCTGTGTTTAAACTGTCTTTAACACAGGGGTGTAGGGAATATGTGAGCATCGTAGTTATCCGGTATGGGCGACCAACCATAACAAACGAGGGGTAGGGACCAGTGTACTGGTAGCCTCCCACACTCTCTGTCCAATAAACTTCTCCCACCTGTGGCTTTAATGGCCAACAAGTTGGAGAAAATACTATGGAACTCAGAGGTATGCCTTAACACAACTGGGGAATCTCAAGGAAACCAAGGAATAAATCGTAACGATGTCAATGGCTCCATCCAGACATCTCTCCCCAGATATCTCTCCATTCGGCAATGGGCGGCAGAACAATGGCGGCATTGTTCTATACGAAACATCGCAAATTACCTATAATTCACTCAAAATTCGATCTCAAGCTTACAAACTTGATCTAAGTGACTGCTAACAATTAACATGAACCATACCAAAGTATGCCGTCAAAAACGATACTAACCTGGTTGGTTTAGTCGATAATGTAGAAAAACTGCCAGAGCTTCTCAACAAAGGTCCTCCCGTTGTGAGTAGATTATGCTAATTGCTGGGGTCGGATGTGCTTCCTTCTCCCTGGGCTACGAGTAGCCAGAGGGGAGTACCGAGGTAAAACATACAGTATAGATGTACATATCTACATTATCTATATCACACATACATATATTCTGAAAACAATCTTCGATTAATGAAAGATATGTTGTTCAGGATATTTCAAGTTCTATATTTATTTCTGCCCACATTGTAAATGCTATGAAAATACTCATAAAATGTCACATCAATCCATCTTATATTGACATAGGGAACTATCAGGAATCCATTGGGCTATATGGTGCAAATGCATATTTAGCAGTTATTGTTAGCTCACTTTAATGCATACTCTTTCTTACACGACAGTAAAACCTCTCTAAATAAACCGACCTTGGGACCGACTTTAAGTGGTCCATTTAGGGAGGTGGTCGGTTTAGGGAGTTAGAATATGGTTACAATGGTATTGTTTGGACCCAAATAAAGCGATCGATATAGGGGAGTGGTCGATCTGTGGAGGCTGTCGGTTAGGGAGGTTTTACTTTCTTACTATATTTTGTGTAAATAGTCCTGATTTAAAATGGTTGGAAGACAGTGCTTCGGCGCTGAGAAAAAAGCCTAACCAGCATAATACAAATATTTACCAAAAGTAATATGCATACAGATAAGGCAGAGAGACAGGGGGCGGGAAGGGGGAGAGTAAAGAGTCAAATTTAAAAATAAATTGTACATATCGAACAATATTCAGATTTTTGTTTGCTAATTACTAATTAGGCTATTTCAATTTCTACAATTGTAGACGCGAATTGATGTGGGTCTGTTTTGTTTTATCTCAACCGTAACTCTGGCGCTGATGTGCACATAACTGTAATTAACGCTAAGATATCAGGCTCGTTAGCCAATACAAACTGAGTAAGGCGACTCCCCAGGTTACACCCTGACACGCCTACGCCCCGCACCCTTTTAGCAAACATTCACCGACACCCACCTGACATAATTCAATCCATCAGAGTCACGTTTAACCCTGCACCGCTATATACACACACACACACACACACACACACACACACACACACACTTCTGAATGGCCATTTCCAAGTGAGTAAATCTAGAATCAGCATCATAGGACTGTTCTAGTTAATAATTAGTAGAGTGTGCTCAGAGAAGATCGATGGTTTGTTTGTTATCCCCGCCGCTGCCCACCCACCGGTAAATCACCCTATTATCGCCCGCCCATCTTGTTTTCACCCTGACTGGTCGCCGGTGAGGTCCCACGCGAGCAGCGGTCACCCCTCGCTGTCACGTGGTACACGATCTGCCCTGCTGGACCAGTGGACCAGTGGATCGGTGGACCGCCAGCCTGCTGACCACGCCCTGTTCACACCCCATAAAGTGGTTAGTTCGCAACCTGATGCATGGCGCCTCCCCCTCCCACCCACCCCCAGCACACACCCACTCCCCCAGCACACACCCACTCCCCCACCCCCAACACACACCCACTCCCACGGCGAGGAGAGGTGGGCATAGGTGGATGTAGATAACAAGATTCACCCGGTACTTGTAGTACACGGGTGAAAGCAAACGTAGTGTAAATACGGGCGAAAATACCTTTAGTATGGAACATGAAGTAGAAACTGTTGTTCCATGATCAATTCGCTACATATGTTGGCACAGATTTGGTGAAATGGGAGAGAATGCGAAAAGACAAGATGGCGGCCAGAGAACGCCATCAATTTCACTTTTAAATTGCATTAAAGTATATGTTTTATTATATTTTCCAACTCAAAAGTAGCGGGTAAATATGAAGACATCTACAAAGAATAAATGTTGCTTCTTAGATTGTGAAATTAGGCTCTCATTTCATTAATCCGCTTTTTCGACCGTTTTTATATAGGGTTGGTATTCACCCGTGTACTGCGAGTACGGGTGAATCCTTGATCTATTCTAAGGTGGATGGTGAGTGACGAAGTGTGGGGGTGGAGAGTGAGTTACTTCAAATTGCATAGTCCGATGGTTTTGAGTTTCTGTCATCTTTCTTAGCTAAATTTATTAAATTGATTGTCATAATCTAACTTTCTTTACCTTGAAGTAACTTCTATTTTAAACGGCTCACTTTTGGGATATTTGAAGTGTAAACATACACCATAGCCTTCTGCAGTATCTAACAGTAACAGTAACACTAACAGGTTCTATTAGATTGACTCAGTAATCCCTTATGTGATATATGCGTAATAGACGTCCAAACACGTGAGTAATATATGTTAATGAGATACATGATGTTCTAGACAGTGAGTGAAACAAAGGAGTATGTAAATGAGATGACGTCATGGAAAGTATAGCCGGCCGTTCAGTGAGCCCTGGACAGGAATAATGTGAAAGTACAACGTCTGAACACTTTGACTTCTGGATACTGAATGGTTTATTCCTGTCCAGGGCTCACTGAACCGCCGACTAAACTTTCTATGACGTCATCTCATTTACATACTCCTTTGTTTCACTCACTGTCTAGAACATCATGCATCTCATTAACATATATTACCCACGTGTCTGGACATCTATTATGCATATATTACACCTTCTATGCAGAAATAAATGTTTAATAAGTGCATCAGTGTCTAAGCTGGATATGTAGAATCAAATCTAGATAATTGTTTTGGTGTAGAAATGTTGATGCATCATCGCACTATGTGACTTTAAGCTAAACAAAGCACTTGATGTCTGATACTGATAGGAAACGGAACCCAAAGACAACAAACAAACTCACACAAAAACATACTTTTTTTATGGCCCAACCTTCTTTTTCTATAATGCCAATTTTGAGAAAAAGGTAATAGAAACCACATTTTACTGTACTGAATTCTAATAGCTGTTCTGACAGGTTGGTTATTTTGTTGTTCGTGTTTACATCCTAGTAATATATAAGCTCAGTTTCGCAGTCAATTACATGATAAATAGCTTTGATCAAATAAATACTAAATTAAAAACCCACCGCCATAAATATATTTGAACAATTTGTTATTTGTTTTAAGCCCCGACCACTAAATCTGAAAATATATGCATGACAAACAATGGTGTATTTTTGTTTGTTTGTACATTTGTTGATTCAATAAATTTGTCCATGTTTTCACTCAGTGTCTCAAAAGTTAGCCATTTAATGCTGCATAGTCTGATGAAATATCAAATTTTCAAAACCAAACCAATTATCTAGATTTGATTTTACATATCTAACTTAGAATTAGATACTGATGCACTTATTAAGCATTTGTTTCTGCATCGAACTAGAAGGTAATACTGAGTCAATTTAACAGAACCTGTTACTGCAGAAGTCTATGGTGTCAGAGTTTTGGCAAGCTTGCCAAAACTAATTTTCCATGTTTGCACTCCAAATATTTCAAAAGTTTACCATTTAAACTGAAACTAACTTTGAACTAATGTAAAGTAGATACTAGTGATCGATCTAAATTCTAATAACTTTATCTCAGAAGAAATACAGAGGGCATTGGACTATGCAACTTTAAAATGAAAGTTACTTCAAACTAAATAAAGTAAAGTAAATTATAATGATGAATCTAGTATATTTATCGCCGAAAAATGGCTGAAACTCAAAACCATCGGACTATGCAACTTTAACAGTAACTGTGGTTGGAGAGTGACACTGACTACTGACAGTGACAAGTAGCCTACTGTGATTGGAGAGTTCCCACTCCTACTGTGACGCGCGTCGCGCTATCTGGACACGTCATTGATGACGACAGATATGTAAATTAGCAGTCAACGCCGGCGCTGCTAATTAGCATACGTAAGTGGTCGTCATTGTCGCCGCTCGGCAGCGTCCGTCGCTACGGGGTTCTCACGGCGTTCTGTCAGCACGGGTGTACGGGCTGGCCCTTCGTGAGCACGGGGGTCCGATCTCCCTACAGATATAGCGTGGTCTGCCAGCTCCCACGCACCGGCTTGGGAGCTAATGGTTATATAATGTAAGGCCTTTTTAAAAGAAAATTATAATTGTTTTCTTTTGACAATCTTCTCAACTTAAAGCTGCGCATCCGGTGAAAGCATCAAATTTGCGAAATCAAAATCCATATAAAATGTACATATCCAACTTAGATACAGTTGCATTTTTTTTATTTTTTTTGTACATTATTTGTTTAAGCAGGGGAAATTTCAATCGCAGACAATTGGTCTTCCTCATTTCACTGCTCCTTGCCCTATCCTAATATAGTAATAATGCCGAGCTCCTGGCTAGGAAACGACCAGTATCAATTTTGAAGTCATTGGTTTGACTCGACCAGGGTTCGAAGCCACGACCCCATGATCTACCAACACGGGAGACGGATGCTCTAACTAATTTGACTATCCCATCGAAAGCATGTGTCCCCCGCATAGAAGTTTAAAGGTGCATACATATTGTTACATAGTCCTATGGTTTTGAGTTTCCATCACTTTTCTGAGATCAATATATTAAAATGTTTCTTCTAATCTATATTACTTTAGTTTTAAGTATCTCTGATCTTAAATCGCTAAATTTTGAAATATTTGAAGTGCAAACATGTATAATTTGTTTTGGCAAGCACACCAAAACTCTGACCATCTACTAGTCTTCAGCATAAATTTCCCCAGTATTCCCTTCTCTCTGGCAACACATTTTTTTCTCTTGAAGATTTATACTGCCTATCATGGATAAGCCTGAATAGACTTGTTTTGACCATTAGACAGTTTGTCGATAGAAAGCCCAAGCCTACTCTTTTATCGACCCAAGGGATTTTTAACCTCCAACACCACATAGACGTGGTCTGAGAGCAATTGAACTTTGATGACGCTGTAAGTTCTACAAAACATTGGAAATCCAAATTGGCAGAGGTGGGGGGGGGGGGGGCATGGGGAATTGAACCACCGACCTTCAGATTAGGTGTCCGACCTAGAAAAAAGTGAGACACTGTAACCACTCCGCCACAGGGAACACTACATTTAATAAGTGCATCGGTATTTAAGTTAGATATGTAGAATCAATTCTAGAAAATTGTTTTGGTTTTGAAAATTTGATCCTTCATTCGACTATGCAGCTTTAATCGAACCTGTTACTGCTTAAGCCTATTGTGAGTTTTGATGTGATTGCCAAAATGATTTTTTTGCATGTTTGCAATTCAAATATTTCAAAAGTTAGACACTTAAAATAAGTTACTTCAAACTATAAAGTATGGTCCATTATAACAGTCATCCTGCTTTATATGCTATATTTATCTTTTAAAAAGTGACCTGGCCTTGTTGGCCTAATTGTTAGAGCGTGGGCCTCGCGTGTGGAAGTTCGGGAGTTTCGTTCCCTGTTGATTCAAACCAATGACTTTAAAATTGATACTTGTCGCTACCTAGCCTGGCGCTCGGCATTAATAAGATAGGGCACGGACTGGTTAGCTCAGTGTCAGGATAATGTGACTGAGTGGGACATTGGATCATGGTGCCGGTTGCCTGATTTCCCAGTGTGGCAGCTCTATAAAGTCGCCATGAGTGCACACTGTCACAAGTCGGTACCCGTCCTGATATGACATTAGATCTTGCTGGGACGTAAAACAACAACAGACGAATTTAAAAAAGTGACAGAAAGTTGAACGCCCCGGACTATCCGACTATATCTTCTAAAAGTAAAAGTGACTTAAAACGCTTTTAGATGTTGCTAGATGAGTATGACGTAAAACCCCAACTAACAACATATCACCAGCGGGGCGCTGTGAGGGTTGTAGCCCATTGACTTCAAGGCGTTTCGATTTTTTGCCGCATTCGCATTCGCATACCGCATGCCGCATACCGCGTGTAAGGAATCTTAGCTTTAGGCGGAATAGAAGGTGTGTGGTGGTGGTGGTAGTGGGCGGGGGGTTATGGTGGGAGAGGGTGGTGATGGTGGAGGGGAAGGGAGGTGGTGATAGTGGGAGAGGGTGGCTGGAGCGGTGGTAGTGATACTGATAGTGGGAGAGGGTGGTGGGAGGGGTGGTGGTTGTGATGATGGTGGATGGGGTGGTGATGGTGCTGATGGTGGTAGAGAGAGTAATAGTGGTGATGGTGGTGAAGGTGGTGGCGGCGAGGGTGGTAGTGGTGGGGTGGTGTTAGTGGTGGAGGTGGTGGTGGTGGTGGTGATGGTGTTGGTGTTGGTGTTGGTGTTGATGGTAGTGGTAGTGGTGATGGTGGTGTTGATGGTGGTGGTAGTGGTGATGGTGGTGTTGTTGGAGGTGGAGTTGGTGGTGGTGTTGGTCGAGTTGGAGTTGATGGTGGTGGTAGTGGTGGAGGTGGAGTTGATGGCGGTGTTGGTAGTGGTAGTGATGATGGTGGTGGTGGTGGTGGTGGTGATGATGGTGGTGTTGGTTGGAGTTGGTGAAGGAGGGTGTGTGTGTCTGACCGGCTGGAGCACACACACCCTCCCCCGGTGTGGTGGTTTCAGCGTGTTCCCGTGCTCAGACGTGTCCCTCGCTTCTGCGCATGCATCAGAATCTAGTAAACATGGCCGTAATCGATTAACACGAACCGGGCGACTCGGGTCATCCAAATTTCAAATAGAACACGCGAGTGGAGTCGACAAATACACGTCCCGTGTGCAAAAAAAGAATAACTTAGATTAATGAAATGGAAATATAGGTAAACTGGGCCATGATACAATACTTTATCCTATTTTGATGTACTTTTATCGGTTATTAAAAAAAAAAGAACAAACTGTCCACCCGAGCGTATTCGATTATTCAACCCGAGTTTGTAGGATGTGCGCATGCGCCAATAAGTGGCTGGGGTGACCCGAGTTGATGCGAAATCCGCGCATGCGCAGAAGCAACGGGACACGTCTGAACATGGGAACACGCTGAAACCACCACACCGGCCCCCTACCGGTGGCCCGCCGTCTGGTGGCACTTCCTGTCATAAAGCCGCGATCGTGGTTGCGTGGTTCTGACCTCAGGTTAGTGGAGGTTGGTTGACACATTTACCCTCGCTAATCGCGATACCCTTGGTATCCCGCAGCACAAGGAGTAATTACGAAACAACCTAATCTGTTAACCGGTGTGGTGTGATATCAGCGAGAGAAGGCGCCCCAGGTTGTTATTGCACAGCGAAAGTTGGCTAAATGTTTGAAATAGTATCGTATGGTCAGATTGGAAACAGTTTATGTAGATATATATATATATATATGGGTCAGGATCACAAAAAGATACCAATTGGGGAAAGTTGTCTGCGTCAAGCATGGATGTCGGTGTCGATCGGTATAATTATAATTTAGCATTGACAGAGGTGTTGGAAAGTCTTTAAATTTATCCTGAATGTAAAGGTCGAGAAAATACAACTTTATTTGTTTCTAGGATAATTTAATATGAAACAAAGAAATGCGCTACACTTTTAAGAATTGCGAAGGTTGTTTTATTTTCTCGACCTATTATGGCGTGTAAGAAATCATACGAGTATAAATAACGGAACTTGTTTGTATCTTACGGCTATATATTTCCCAAGGCACCAACCACTCATGATAAGTTTGTTACTATATATATATATGATTTATGTGTATAAATATATATACATATACGTATATAAATATATATCTTTACATGTATAAGTATATATATATATTCATATACAAGTATATATCTATTCATAGATGTGCGTATATGTGATGTATAACACATTATACGAGTATAAATGCAAGGAAACATATACTGTATACACATATAGACCAATTTCATATGATGTCAGCACATGTATTTAGGTCACTGCGCGCGCTGCTTGGCTGCAGGACAACATCCGGTCACACTGCAAACTCAATGGCTATGAGCAATCTTCATAGAGAAAAGGTGAAATATCTCTAAAATCACACCACCTAGCCACAAACCGATTGGAAGACATATAGAAAACATATTAAATTAAGAAGGTTAGGGTTCTGCATTTCTATTAATTCCGAATAAAATTGGTGTGTTGCATTGCGCGCATCGGCAAACTCAATGCATTGTCAATGGCCGTGAGCAATCTTAATACAGAAAAAGTTAAATATCTCTAGAACGACACCACCTAGATACGAACCGATTGGAACACATATAGAAAACATATTCAAAGAAGAGATTATATTAAATTTATAAGGTTAGAGTTCTGCATTTCTCTTAATTTTGAATAAAATCGACATGTTTCACTGCGCATATCGGCAAACTCAATGCATTGTCAATGGCCGTGAGCAATCTTCATACAGAAAAAGTGAAATATCTCTAAAACCACACCACTTAGACACAAACCGCTCAGAACACATACAGAAAACATATTCAACGAATAGATTATATTAACTTTATAACGTTAGGGTTCTGCATTTCTATTAATTTTGAATAAAATAGACGTTTTGCACTGCGCGTACGGCAAACTCAATGCATTGTCAATGGCAGTGAGCAATCTTCATACAGAAAAAGTGAAATATTTCTAAAACCACACCACCTAGAAACAAACCGCTTGGAATCCATATAGAAAACATATTCAACGACTAGATTATATTAAATTTATATGGTTAGGGTTCTGGATTTCTATTAATTTTGAATAAAATAAACGTGTTGTACTGCGC